>CM026577.1:0-600000 GCA_000180635.4 Pristionchus pacificus
AGCCTAAAGCCTAAGCCTAAGCCTAAGCCTAAGCCTAAGCCTAGCCTAAGCCTAAGCCTAGCCTAAGCCTAAGCCTAAGCCTAAGCCTAAGCCTAAGCCTAAGCCTAAGCCTAAGCCTAAGCCTAAGCCTAAGCCTAAAGCCTAAGCCTAAGCCTAAGCCTAAGCCTAAGCCTAAGCCTAAGCCTAAGCCTAAGCCTAAGCCTAAGCCTAAGCCTAAGCCTAAGCCTAAGCCTAAGCCTAAGCCTAAGCCTAAGCCTAAGCCTAAGCCTAAGCCTAAGCCTAAGCCTAAGCCTAGCCTAAGCCTAAGCCTAAGCCTAAGCCTAAGCCTAAGCCTAAGCCTAAGCCTAAGCCTAAGCCTAAGCCTAAGCCTAAGCCTAAGCCTAAGCCTAAGCCTAAGCCTAAGCCTAAGCCTAAGCCTAAGCCTAAGCCTAAGCCTAAGCCTAAGCCTAAGCCTAAGCCTAAGCCTAAGCCTAAGCCTAAGCCTAAGCCTAAGCCTAAGCCTAAGCCTAAGCCTAAGCCTAAGCCTAAGCCTAAGCCTAAGCCTAAGCCTAAGCCTAAGCCTAAGCCTAAGCCTAAGCCTAAGCCTAAGCCTAAGCCTAAGCCTAAGCCTAAGCCTAAGCCTAAGCCTAAGCCTAAGCCTAAGCCTAAGCCTAAGCCTAAGCCTAAGCCTAAGCCTAAGCCTAAGCCTAAGCCTAAGCCTAAGCCTAAGCCTAAGCCTAAGCCTAAGCCTAAGCCTAAGCCTAAGCCTAAGCCTAAGCCTAAGCCTAAGCCTAAGCCTAAGCCTAAGCCTAAGCCTAAGCCTAAGCCTAAGCCTAAGCCTAAGCCTAAGCCTAAGCCTAAGCCTAAGCCTAAGCCTAAGCCTAAGCCTAAGCCTAAGCCTAAGCCTAAGCCTAAGCCTAAGCCTAAGCCTAAGCCTAAGCCTAAGCCTAAGCCTAAGCCTAAGCCTAAGCCTAAGCCTAAGCCTAAGCCTAAGCCTAAGCCTAAGCCTAAGCCTAAGCCTAAGCCTAAGCCTAAGCCTAAGCCTAAGCCTAAGCCTAAGCCTAAGCCTAAGCCTAAGCCTAAGCCTAAGCCTAAGCCTAAGCCTAAGCCTAAGCCTAAGCCTAAGCCTAAGCCTAAGCCTAAGCCTAAGCCTAAGCCTAAGCCTAAGCCTAAGCCTAAGCCTAAGCCTAAGCCTAAGCCTAAGCCTAAGCCTAAGCCTAAGCCTAAGCCTAAGCCTAAGCCTAAGCCTAAGCCTAAGCCTAAGCCTAAGCCTAAGCCTAAGCCTAAGCCTAAGCCTAAGCCTAAGCCTAAGCCTAAGCCTAAGCCTAAGCCTAAGCCTAAGCCTAAGCCTAAGCCTAAGCCTAAGCCTAAGCCTAAGCCTAAGCCTAAGCCTAAGCCTAAGCCTAAGCCTAAGCCTAAGCCTAAGCCTAAGCCTAAGCCTAAGCCTAAGCCTAAGCCTAAGCCTAAGCCTAAGCCTAAGCCTAAGCCTAAGCCTAAGCCTAAGCCTAAGCCTAAGCCTAAGCCTAAGCCTAAGCCTAAGCCTAAGCCTAAGCCTAAGCCTAAGCCTAAGCCTAAGCCTAAGCCTAAGCCTAAGCCTAAGCCTAAGCCTAAGCCTAAGCCTAAGCCTAAGCCTAAGCCTAAGCCTAAGCCTAAGCCTAAGCCTAAGCCTAAGCCTAAGCCTAAGCCTAAGCCTAAGCCTAAGCCTAAGCCTAAGCCTAAGCCTAAGCCTAAGCCTAAGCCTAAGCCTAAGCCTAAGCCTAAGCCTAAGCCTAAGCCTAAGCCTAAGCCTAAGCCTAAGCCTAAGCCTAAGCCTAAGCCTAAGCCTAAGCCTAAGCCTAAGCCTAAGCCTAAGCCTAAGCCTAAGCCTAAGCCTAAGCCTAAGCCTAAGCCTAAGCCTAAGCCTAAGCCTAAGCCTAAGCCTAAGCCTAAGCCTAAGCCTAAGCCTAAGCCTAAGCCTAAGCCTAAGCCTAAGCCTAAGCCTAAGCCTAAGCCTAAGCCTAAGCCTAAGCCTAAGCCTAAGCCTAAGCCTAAGCCTAAGCCTAAGCCTAAGCCTAAGCCTAAGCCTAAGCCTAAGCCTAAGCCTAAGCCTAAGCCTAAGCCTAAGCCTAAGCCTAAGCCTAAGCCTAAGCCTAAGCCTAAGCCTAAGCCTAAGCCTAAGCCTAAGCCTAAGCCTAAGCCTAAGCCTAAGCCTAAGCCTAAGCCTAAGCCTAAGCCTAAGCCTAAGCCTAAGCCTAAGCCTAAGCCTAAGCCTAAGCCTAAGCCTAAGCCTAAGCCTAAGCCTAAGCCTAAGCCTAAGCCTAAGCCTAAGCCTAAGCCTAAGCCTAAGCCTAAGCCTAAGCCTAAGCCTAAGCCTAAGCCTAAGCCTAAGCCTAAGCCTAAGCCTAAGCCTAAGCCTAAGCCTAAGCCTAAGCCTAAGCCTAAGCCTAAGCCTAAGCCTAAGCCTAAGCCTAAGCCTAAGCCTAAGCCTAAGCCTAAGCCTAAGCCTAAGCCTAAGCCTAAGCCTAAGCCTAAGCCTAAGCCTAAGCCTAAGCCTAAGCCTAAGCCTAAGCCTAAGCCTAAGCCTAAGCCTAAGCCTAAGCCTAAGCCTAAGCCTAAGCCTAAGCCTAAGCCTAAGCCTAAGCCTAAGCCTAAGCCTAAGCCTAAGCCTAAGCCTAAGCCTAAGCCTAAGCCTAAGCCTAAGCCTAAGCCTAAGCCTAAGCCTAAGCCTAAGCCTAAGCCTAAGCCTAAGCCTAAGCCTAAGCCTAAGCCTAAGCCTAAGCCTAAGCCTAAGCCTAAGCCTAAGCCTAAGCCTAAGCCTAAGCCTAAGCCTAAGCCTAAGCCTAAGCCTAAGCCTAAGCCTAAGCCTAAGCCTAAGCCTAAGCCTAAGCCTAAGCCTAAGCCTAAGCCTAAGCCTAAGCCTAAGCCTAAGCCTAAGCCTAAGCCTAAGCCTAAGCCTAAGCCTAAGCCTAAGCCTAAGCCTAAGCCTAAGCCTAAGCCTAAGCCTAAGCCTAAGCCTAAGCCTAAGCCTAAGCCTAAGCCTAAGCCTAAGCCTAAGCCTAAGCCTAAGCCTAAGCCTAAGCCTAAGCCTAAGCCTAAGCCTAAGCCTAAGCCTAAGCCTAAGCCTAAGCCTAAGCCTAAGCCTAAGCCTAAGCCTAAGCCTAAGCCTAAGCCTAAGCCTAAGCCTAAGCCTAAGCCTAAGCCTAAGCCTAAGCCTAAGCCTAAGCCTAAGCCTAAGCCTAAGCCTAAGCCTAAGCCTAAGCCTAAGCCTAAGCCTAAGCCTAAGCCTAAGCCTAAGCCTAAGCCTAAGCCTAAGCCTAAGCCTAAGCCTAAGCCTAAGCCTAAGCCTAAGCCTAAGCCTAAGCCTAAGCCTAAGCCTAAGCCTAAGCCTAAGCCTAAGCCTAAGCCTAAGCCTAAGCCTAAGCCTAAGCCTAAGCCTAAGCCTAAGCCTAAGCCTAAGCCTAAGCCTAAGCCTAAGCCTAAGCCTAAGCCTAAGCCTAAGCCTAAGCCTAAGCCTAAGCCTAAGCCTAAGCCTAAGCCTAAGCCTAAGCCTAAGCCTAAGCCTAAGCCTAAGCCTAAGCCTAAGCCTAAGCCTAAGCCTAAGCCTAAGCCTAAGCCTAAGCCTAAGCCTAAGCCTAAGCCTAAGCCTAAGCCTAAGCCTAAGCCTAAGCCTAAGCCTAAGCCTAAGCCTAAGCCTAAGCCTAAGCCTAAGCCTAAGCCTAAGCCTAAGCCTAAGCCTAAGCCTAAGCCTAAGCCTAAGCCTAAGCCTAAGCCTAAGCCTAAGCCTAAGCCTAAGCCTAAGCCTAAGCCTAAGCCTAAGCCTAAGCCTAAGCCTAAGCCTAAGCCTAAGCCTAAGCCTAAGCCTAAGCCTAAGCCTAAGCCTAAGCCTAAGCCTAAGCCTAAGCCTAAGCCTAAGCCTAAGCCTAAGCCTAAGCCTAAGCCTAAGCCTAAGCCTAAGCCTAAGCCTAAGCCTAAGCCTAAGCCTAAGCCTAAGCCTAAGCCTAAGCCTAAGCCTAAGCCTAAGCCTAAGCCTAAGCCTAAGCCTAAGCCTAAGCCTAAGCCTAAGCCTAAGCCTAAGCCTAAGCCTAAGCCTAAGCCTAAGCCTAAGCCTAAGCCTAAGCCTAAGCCTAAGCCTAAGCCTAAGCCTAAGCCTAAGCCTAAGCCTAAGCCTAAGCCTAAGCCTAAGCCTAAGCCTAAGCCTAAGCCTAAGCCTAAGCCTAAGCCTAAGCCTAAGCCTAAGCCTAAGCCTAAGCCTAAGCCTAAGCCTAAGCCTAAGCCTAAGCCTAAGCCTAAGCCTAAGCCTAAGCCTAAGCCTAAGCCTAAGCCTAAGCCTAAGCCTAAGCCTAAGCCTAAGCCTAAGCCTAAGCCTAAGCCTAAGCCTAAGCCTAAGCCTAAGCCTAAGCCTAAGCCTAAGCCTAAGCCTAAGCCTAAGCCTAAGCCTAAGCCTAAGCCTAAGCCTAAGCCTAAGCCTAAGCCTAAGCCTAAGCCTAAGCCTAAGCCTAAGCCTAAGCCTAAGCCTAAGCCTAAGCCTAAGCCTAAGCCTAAGCCTAAGCCTAAGCCTAAGCCTAAGCCTAAGCCTAAGCCTAAGCCTAAGCCTAAGCCTAAGCCTAAGCCTAAGCCTAAGCCTAAGCCTAAGCCTAAGCCTAAGCCTAAGCCTAAGCCTAAGCCTAAGCCTAAGCCTAAGCCTAAGCCTAAGCCTAAGCCTAAGCCTAAGCCTAAGCCTAAGCCTAAGCCTAAGCCTAAGCCTAAGCCTAAGCCTAAGCCTAAGCCTAAGCCTAAGCCTAAGCCTAAGCCTAAGCCTAAGCCTAAGCCTAAGCCTAAGCCTAAGCCTAAGCCTAAGCCTAAGCCTAAGCCTAAGCCTAAGCCTAAGCCTAAGCCTAAGCCTAAGCCTAAGCCTAAGCCTAAGCCTAAGCCTAAGCCTAAGCCTAAGCCTAAGCCTAAGCCTAAGCCTAAGCCTAAGCCTAAGCCTAAGCCTAAGCCTAAGCCTAAGCCTAAGCCTAAGCCTAAGCCTAAGCCTAAGCCTAAGCCTAAGCCTAAGCCTAAGCCTAAGCCTAAGCCTAAGCCTAAGCCTAAGCCTAAGCCTAAGCCTAAGCCTAAGCCTAAGCCTAAGCCTAAGCCTAAGCCTAAGCCTAAGCCTAAGCCTAAGCCTAAGCCTAAGCCTAAGCCTAAGCCTAAGCCTAAGCCTAAGCCTAAGCCTAAGCCTAAGCCTAAGCCTAAGCCTAAGCCTAAGCCTAAGCCTAAGCCTAAGCCTAAGCCTAAGCCTAAGCCTAAGCCTAAGCCTAAGCCTAAGCCTAAGCCTAAGCCTAAGCCTAAGCCTAAGCCTAAGCCTAAGCCTAAGCCTAAGCCTAAGCCTAAGCCTAAGCCTAAGCCTAAGCCTAAGCCTAAGCCTAAGCCTAAGCCTAAGCCTAAGCCTAAGCCTAAGCCTAAGCCTAAGCCTAAGCCTAAGCCTAAGCCTAAGCCTAAGCCTAAGCCTAAGCCTAAGCCTAAGCCTAAGCCTAAGCCTAAGCCTAAGCCTAAGCCTAAGCCTAAGCCTAAGCCTAAGCCTAAGCCTAAGCCTAAGCCTAAGCCTAAGCCTAAGCCTAAGCCTAAGCCTAAGCCTAAGCCTAAGCCTAAGCCTAAGCCTAAGCCTAAGCCTAAGCCTAAGCCTAAGCCTAAGCCTAAGCCTAAGCCTAAGCCTAAGCCTAAGCCTAAGCCTAAGCCTAAGCCTAAGCCTAAGCCTAAGCCTAAGCCTAAGCCTAAGCCTAAGCCTAAGCCTAAGCCTAAGCCTAAGCCTAAGCCTAAGCCTAAGCCTAAGCCTAAGCCTAAGCCTAAGCCTAAGCCTAAGCCTAAGCCTAAGCCTAAGCCTAAGCCTAAGCCTAAGCCTAAGCCTAAGCCTAAGCCTAAGCCTAAGCCTAAGCCTAAGCCTAAGCCTAAGCCTAAGCCTAAGCCTAAGCCTAAGCCTAAGCCTAAGCCTAAGCCTAAGCCTAAGCCTAAGCCTAAGCCTAAGCCTAAGCCTAAGCCTAAGCCTAAGCCTAAGCCTAAGCCTAAGCCTAAGCCTAAGCCTAAGCCTAAGCCTAAGCCTAAGCCTAAGCCTAAGCCTAAGCCTAAGCCTAAGCCTAAGCCTAAGCCTAAGCCTAAGCCTAAGCCTAAGCCTAAGCCTAAGCCTAAGCCTAAGCCTAAGCCTAAGCCTAAGCCTAAGCCTAAGCCTAAGCCTAAGCCTAAGCCTAAGCCTAAGCCTAAGCCTAAGCCTAAGCCTAAGCCTAAGCCTAAGCCTAAGCCTAAGCCTAAGCCTAAGCCTAAGCCTAAGCCTAAGCCTAAGCCTAAGCCTAAGCCTAAGCCTAAGCCTAAGCCTAAGCCTAAGCCTAAGCCTAAGCCTAAGCCTAAGCCTAAGCCTAAGCCTAAGCCTAAGCCTAAGCCTAAGCCTAAGCCTAAGCCTAAGCCTAAGCCTAAGCCTAAGCCTAAGCCTAAGCCTAAGCCTAAGCCTAAGCCTAAGCCTAAGCCTAAGCCTAAGCCTAAGCCTAAGCCTAAGCCTAAGCCTAAGCCTAAGCCTAAGCCTAAGCCTAAGCCTAAGCCTAAGCCTAAGCCTAAGCCTAAGCCTAAGCCTAAGCCTAAGCCTAAGCCTAAGCCTAAGCCTAAGCCTAAGCCTAAGCCTAAGCCTAAGCCTAAGCCTAAGCCTAAGCCTAAGCCTAAGCCTAAGCCTAAGCCTAAGCCTAAGCCTAAGCCTAAGCCTAAGCCTAAGCCTAAGCCTAAGCCTAAGCCTAAGCCTAAGCCTAAGCCTAAGCCTAAGCCTAAGCCTAAGCCTAAGCCTAAGCCTAAGCCTAAGCCTAAGCCTAAGCCTAAGCCTAAGCCTAAGCCTAAGCCTAAGCCTAAGCCTAAGCCTAAGCCTAAGCCTAAGCCTAAGCCTAAGCCTAAGCCTAAGCCTAAGCCTAAGCCTAAGCCTAAGCCTAAGCCTAAGCCTAAGCCTAAGCCTAAGCCTAAGCCTAAGCCTAAGCCTAAGCCTAAGCCTAAGCCTAAGCCTAAGCCTAAGCCTAAGCCTAAGCCTAAGCCTAAGCCTAAGCCTAAGCCTAAGCCTAAGCCTAAGCCTAAGCCTAAGCCTAAGCCTAAGCCTAAGCCTAAGCCTAAGCCTAAGCCTAAGCCTAAGCCTAAGCCTAAGCCTAAGCCTAAGCCTAAGCCTAAGCCTAAGCCTAAGCCTAAGCCTAAGCCTAAGCCTAAGCCTAAGCCTAAGCCTAAGCCTAAGCCTAAGCCTAAGCCTAAGCCTAAGCCTAAGCCTAAGCCTAAGCCTAAGCCTAAGCCTAAGCCTAAGCCTAAGCCTAAGCCTAAGCCTAAGCCTAAGCCTAAGCCTAAGCCTAAGCCTAAGCCTAAGCCTAAGCCTAAGCCTAAGCCTAAGCCTAAGCCTAAGCCTAAGCCTAAGCCTAAGCCTAAGCCTAAGCCTAAGCCTAAGCCTAAGCCTAAGCCTAAGCCTAAGCCTAAGCCTAAGCCTAAGCCTAAGCCTAAGCCTAAGCCTAAGCCTAAGCCTAAGCCTAAGCCTAAGCCTAAGCCTAAGCCTAAGCCTAAGCCTAAGCCTAAGCCTAAGCCTAAGCCTAAGCCTAAGCCTAAGCCTAAGCCTAAGCCTAAGCCTAAGCCTAAGCCTAAGCCTAAGCCTAAGCCTAAGCCTAAGCCTAAGCCTAAGCCTAAGCCTAAGCCTAAGCCTAAGCCTAAGCCTAAGCCTAAGCCTAAGCCTAAGCCTAAGCCTAAGCCTAAGCCTAAGCCTAAGCCTAAGCCTAAGCCTAAGCCTAAGCCTAAGCCTAAGCCTAAGCCTAAGCCTAAGCCTAAGCCTAAGCCTAAGCCTAAGCCTAAGCCTAAGCCTAAGCCTAAGCCTAAGCCTAAGCCTAAGCCTAAGCCTAAGCCTAAGCCTAAGCCTAAGCCTAAGCCTAAGCCTAAGCCTAAGCCTAAGCCTAAGCCTAAGCCTAAGCCTAAGCCTAAGCCTAAGCCTAAGCCTAAGCCTAAGCCTAAGCCTAAGCCTAAGCCTAAGCCTAAGCCTAAGCCTAAGCCTAAGCCTAAGCCTAAGCCTAAGCCTAAGCCTAAGCCTAAGCCTAAGCCTAAGCCTAAGCCTAAGCCTAAGCCTAAGCCTAAGCCTAAGCCTAAGCCTAAGCCTAAGCCTAAGCCTAAGCCTAAGCCTAAGCCTAAGCCTAAGCCTAAGCCTAAGCCTAAGCCTAAGCCTAAGCCTAAGCCTAAGCCTAAGCCTAAGCCTAAGCCTAAGCCTAAGCCTAAGCCTAAGCCTAAGCCTAAGCCTAAGCCTAAGCCTAAGCCTAAGCCTAAGCCTAAGCCTAAGCCTAAGCCTAAGCCTAAGCCTAAGCCTAAGCCTAAGCCTAAGCCTAAGCCTAAGCCTAAGCCTAAGCCTAAGCCTAAGCCTAAGCCTAAGCCTAAGCCTAAGCCTAAGCCTAAGCCTAAGCCTAAGCCTAAGCCTAAGCCTAAGCCTAAGCCTAAGCCTAAGCCTAAGCCTAAGCCTAAGCCTAAGCCTAAGCCTAAGCCTAAGCCTAAGCCTAAGCCTAAGCCTAAGCCTAAGCCTAAGCCTAAGCCTAAGCCTAAGCCTAAGCCTAAGCCTAAGCCTAAGCCTAAGCCTAAGCCTAAGCCTAAGCCTAAGCCTTCTGCCCCTCTTTTCTGTTCACACCCTTTTACTGTGCAATAGGCCTATGTTATGATGTATGTGTATGTGAATATTATAGTATGGTGGCGCTAGGCGCATTACGAATCACAAAGTGTACAATTTATCGATTCCCACCCGGATAAAGCCGATACAGTACGAGACTAACTGAAGTTATCACGTAACGAGCGATAGCGAGAGGAGTGATAATCAGCTTTCTCATCGCGTACGACTCCTCCGCTTCTACCTGAAAAGGAGCTATTTACATTAGATCGATACGGTAGGATTACGGTATAATTCCTTGGTAATAGGGTTCACTACGACCTGTATTGTATGACTACGGTATCGTAAAATATGAAACGGTTTCGCATATAGTTCGATTAGCAATTTCAAGAGCGGAATATATAATACGCGAAACGCTTTATTCCCTTACGCTACCTCCCACAGTCCAGTGTTCACTCCGGCCCTCAGTCGATCTGCAGCAGAGAGATGATTCTTGAAGATGAGACGGAGAATTTATTTGGGAAGGGAGAGGAAGGGACTCTGAAATGGAGGAGAATGGTGATCTTTGATCATTAATTTTTGGTATTTTATCTGGAGTAAAACGACTGTACTTTTTTGCCCCCCCCCCTCCCGTCCCACTCTTACATTTACGGATCGCGCCAGAAAGTACGGTAATACCGTATTCTCTTCACTCACGAAAAATCCCGGATGAGGGTCCCTATACCTGCTTTTCAAATTACATTTCTGAATACTGTATCGTTAGCGAGTATTTAAGAGCGATATCGCAAAAGTATCCGTCGTGTCACCTAACAATTGAACAGACTTCAAACCCAGTGAACTACGTTCAGTGAAGGCTATTGGGAAACTTTGGTATGTTAAAAAAAAGTAATCAGAATATGAAATGTCTCTGAAAGTCTCACATTGCATGGTACTATGTCGGATGAGAACCGACAAATTGTTCTCCGTTTTTTTGGACACACTCTTCTTTGCACGGTTCTTGAGACTCCTCCTGGTTTTTTTTTGTTATCCATTTATCTTTCTCAATCAGTGACCCAGCAGACAATATAACAAATGGAAGTGATGTAATCGGTTGTTCGACGAGTGAAGCACGAGGTGAAGCAAGACAAGTTCACAACAAAAGCTGGAAACAACTGGTGAGACTGTAATCATATGCCAAACACACAATATTGTGAAAAAATATAAGTAACCAGAGATAGGAAGACAGTATTTAAATGTACGAGAGATGGGATAGAGGATAATGACAAAGACTGGTATTATTAGAGGGAACACTAACTACTGGACAGCGGGCATCTTTTTAGAATATTCGGACAGAATGGGGGAGAAAAAGGAAAATTATAGGGAGAAATGAAGGATTCCTGCGAATAAGCTACTTATCGGGATAGGTGAAGTTAGGACAATCGATAGTTGGTAGACTAAGAACAACCAATAATAGTAGCTAGCACAAGGCAAAGTCTTGCACAGTGATGAGAATACTATTGTACAAGCTATCATAGTGCAAAAAAGTAAAGTGACTCTGATAAATGTTGTTCGAGAAGGGAAGTCAGACACCGAAATATGTGGTTAGAAAAGGTGTAAAGTAGTCAAAGAGAAAATTAAATTGTCGATTAAGACGATAAAAAATATAATTACTGATGATCTGTACACAAAATATGAGTGAAAAAAGAATGAAAACACCAGAAGTGGCAGAATGAATCACGATTGAGGTTACAACATCGGGGTACTGCATGCGATAAGCGATGACTGATACAGTATAACAATCTGAAGAAGTAGCATAACGTAACAGTTCGATAATCTCTCTGTTATAGTCTCTGAAATACTGTAACAATGAATACGACAGAGGAAATTCCCACTGGAAACATCGGCGTTTCACAAAATAATGTTTTTTTGGACATCTGTGCACGAAAAAATAATTGAATTTTTGAATATCTGGAATATTACAAAATTGGGAGAAGAGAATAGTGAGGATGTACCAGCTAACAACAACGATCTTGACCTGTGTTACTATGCAAATAAGAGGGACGAGATTGAAACGTAAGGAGGGGGAACATTCAAGAATTGATGATGTCGTCGTACTGCGAGAATAAATCATCGTAGTTGTTCGAGTCCATTGGCGTTCCTCCTCCTCCTCCTCCAGGCGCTGGGCCACCTGGGGGTCCACCGCCATACGACGGTCCGGGGGCGCCACTTCCACCCTGTGGTGGCTGCGCCAGGTACCACTGTCGAACAGTAGACTCCTACAATATTCACCTTGTCAGAGCCGATGCCCAACCGAACAAACGAATTCTTTAAATCACTGAATTTGTGAATACTGAGTATCGAAAAAATACACTTTACTTTTACTACCTTTGCACTATAATCTTCGATGTTTACTCACAATGCCCAGCAAAAATATTGGTGAAAGAAAGGGCAGAAGCGAAGGATGCACTCACCCAGGTGTCTAGGAAGTCCGTGATCGTTCTCAATCCAGGCCTCGCTAGTCTGTCATACACCGACGACTGCAGATCGTCGTACATGTACGCCGCTGCAATACCTTTCAGATTTGAAATTATATTAAAATTTATTTAAAAATATCCTTGTGAACTTAAAACTATCTTCAGTATCTTCCAATTGCTCTTTATTTACAAAAATTGATTGTGAGAAACATGCATAACAGGCATACGCAATTATTATCTAAAACATTCATTTGTCTGATTGAAAAAAGATTGCTCTTCCATCGTCAGCACCTTCACTATCTTTTGAACTCACTGATATCAATCTCCTCTCGATCGACCGAGACCTGCCCTTGCGGATACATGTTTGGTACTAGCAGACGTAGTGGGGGAATCTGGTGCGTCTCTGAAAAGAAAGAGCTTAATCAGAATGCAAATTTGCTTAGAGAAGTAAATTGTTGAAAGAGTTACTGACTGAGTTTGCACTTGAGCACGACATGGCTGGCTATCTTGCGTTCCGCCAGCGGTTCAACCTCGAAACGGTCGGAGATGGCGTGACACTCACGCATCGCAGCCTCTGCTAGACGGGGCTTGGCACCACTTGCACCTTGCGTCCCGCCCTCCAACGACGGCGTTGGAAGGATGTCATCCATGCTGTACAAGTCGTCGAGACCACTGCCGCCGACTCCAGGGGGCTGACCGGGTGCAAGCATGCCACCGGGGCCTCCTGGCGCTCCCATGTGCATGCCAGGCGGTCCGCCACCCATTGTGTGGTGGCCGGGCATTGGGCGCATATGAGCTGAGGGGTAAGGTCGAGACATCTCCGCCGCGTCCGCGCCTCTGAAACCATACAACAATAAGAGTAGCCATTTAATGGTTAACGATCAAATTAGCCAATAGCTACGTCACACATTTCTGTATCAACCGGGACGGTTTTCAGGTCACTTTTGTCCCCCCTCCTCCCCGGTTGGTAATGAAAAATGTAATGCGCCACGGAGAGACTATTTCATCTTATCTATTCTATCCTAACCATTAGTACATGTAGCTTTTGAACAAACATTAAAAGGCGATCAGGCAAATATTTTTTTGCGGTTCGTCGAGGATGCAACGACTAGGCAATAGCAACGTAATGACTATGCAATAACGAAATGTTTCCAGGATACAACACCCGTTGCATCCACGCTCCAGTGCATTTGTTAATCATATTTAAAAGTTTCGCATTGTTGGATTTCTTGTTTAAAAAACTAAACTAAAAAGATAAGCTATTCCGATAGCTTGGGCGTTATATGAAGATTGTCTAACTGGGTGCGTTTTATATGACGAAACATCTCGGGAAAAAAGAAAGCACCAGTAGATCACAATTCCATAAATTTGAATTAACTGGACCTGTAGGGTGCATGGGCGTGCATGGGGCCGCCTCCGACGTGCTGTTGCTGCGGAGGCATCATGAGGTGATGCGGCTGTGGGCCTGCAATTAGTTTTCATACGTAATTGCACTCCTTGCGGATTCGTAGAATGGCAATTATTTATGCAACAAAAAAACTATATAAAAATATACAGGGCCTGAAAAAAAAGGTATTGTAAGGTAACAAGCACTGAACAGTCCGGTAATTTAAATACCCACATTCTTTTTTACTCGCTTATTTAGAATTTATTGAATATTTGAACTTGCGAAACTCCAAAAATATTTTCGAAAGTCAATTTACACGAACGTTCACAGAACGTAGTGAACGTACCTGTTCCAGCTCCGGGTCCGGCCATTCCCATCTGAGGATGCATGCCCCAGCCTCCCATCTTAAAGAAAACGATTAGTGAATTATTAAATGCAATCACAATTTCACTATAAAATGGAAGAATGTGTGTAATCGTGACTGACCATGTGGTGCTGTTGCGGCTGCGGCTGCGGCTGCATACCGTAGGGATGAGGCATCCCATATCCGCCCATTCCTGGAGGTGGGCCTTGACCTACAACGATTATGCTACTCCGTATTGCTCAGGAGTCCAATCAAAATGAAAAGAACAAACAAGGTACTGCACCACCGAGACACTCAATGTACATGAAAATATGAAAAGGACTAAATGTTGCACAAAGCAGACTCGGTCGCAATAAAGGACATGCACAAATGAATCTTGCCTTGGTTAGAAATTGGTTCTGGAAGATAACAACCTATTTTTTATATCAAAAGACTGTGTGAATCGAGGCGAGATAATTTGAAGAAAGTTATGAGCACTTGTCTTCCAGATGAGAGAGCAGGCAATACAAGGAAATTGAATATTGAAACACGGATTACCTTGGTCAAGCATCATGCTGGCAGAGAGGGCCTCCGACATTGGTCCGCCTCCACTAGGAGGGCCGCCCATGCCACCAGCGCCTATAAGAGAGACAGCACCATGCGACTACCACCGTTTACCAATCACCTTAGCACAATCTAACCAATTAGACAATTCAAAAGGAAAAATGCATTGTTCATTTTATCAATCCTTCGTCAAGTTCCCATTAGCAGCAGTTGATTCGGAGAGTAAATCATCGCATTACATCACGGAGAATAAAGCTTAAGCATGTGATAGCACGGCATAATATTGCTTTCAGCCGGCCATACCATCCAGTCTCACATGCGACAAAGATGTAAACTTAGGTACTAACAAAGAACAACACGAGATAGTAAATTCAGAGATAGATAGTTGCCATTTCAACCTTTGCTCGAATTCGTTATCGATACCATTATGATACAACATTTAAACGGAATTTTCGAATCGAACAAATTCGAAAGAAAACTACACAATTCGTATATTTTTGTATCTGAATAAACGAAGTCCCCTCACCTCCGGTTCCATGGGCGCCGTGCATATTGGCGGGCGAATGAGCCTGCAAATAGTGCAAATATTATATTTTTATCGTTAAAAAAATAAATTATTGGAAACAACATACAACTGGAAATAACTTATGCACAAATTATAGCAAATCCAGTAGCAACCTACCCACGGGTTCACGAGCATTCGCTTCAGTCAGTGAAACACAAGATTCCAGATAGACTGCGAGAGCACAGAAATGTGCGCATTGTAGTGCCCATACTATAATCACGTCCCATCGTTCTCTAGTTTGTGCAAGGGGCGCTAGAGAGAACGTGCACACACTACGTATGGTTTGTGCTCGATTCGAATTGGACGAGAGACGCTCTCCTTTTCTTTCTTTCATTCTCTCTCTTTCTTCGCATTCACGCATACTTATCTCTTTAGTATTTAAAAATGCCCTCCGAGATTATTCTCTCAAGCTCAAGCGCAGTTGAAGGCACAATGACTCACAATTTCTGCGTCTTTATTTATAGCAATGTCTGCCTTTCGAATACATTTCCACAGTGATCGACTAATATCGGTTAGATGGCGGGGGCTCAGCAAATTTTAAACAAAATCTTAGGGTCCTTGAGTCATCAAAAAATAGTAAATGTAGGTTGCGCTATTTCTGGGCTACTAAATCCGGAAATTTTATTCAAGTTTAAAATGGTAATTTCAATCCATAAAAATTTTCAAGGTATGAAGTGGAACATATTTTCGGTAGAATTTTTTTAAAACATTAATTGTAAGGTGTGCGCCATACTGGAGAGCATTTTCTTCACAGCTCTAAAAACAAAATCGAAAGTTATGTTGTTTTTTTTAAATCCTGGAATCGATTCAAATATACTTTGACGTACCAGGAAGTCAGCTTTGCGCAGGATCCATGTTTCCAGATTGCCGAGATATTCGAGACTAACGGAGCGGCGACCCTCGAGAACGCCTATCATTGTCTCCAGCTTGCCTGCAAATCATCTAAATAATCAAATGTAATTTGTTATTTCAGCCCACCTGCAGCCTCTGCATTTCCATCGATGCGGCATTGCTGCGCCTTCGCTCTACAATTTCAAATATCAGTTAGTATTATAGATAGATGGAGCTCTCCTTTGTCTCACTCCATTTACACTAATGTTTCACGATTGCCATTCGGATAAATCAATCGTGTACCTTAGGTTGTCACAGTGCGGTCTGAGTGTGCGTAGCTTGTTGTTGTACATAATCTGATACTCAGGTGTATTGGCTGCGGGAAGTGCTGCTCCTCCTCCCGCACTTCCTCCTCCAACTCCGCCCATGTCGACAGGAGCACCCGGGCCCATTCCCATACCGCCGTATCCTACAACATTTCACATATTTATCCTTGCAGCAAGTAATCGTATCCCACACTATTCGGATACTGTAAAGGCCAATGAATGCATGGTTCCGTGAATCCGGCTACGGAATCTCTCTCGATGTACTCACCATGCTGGGGCTGCGGTTGCATCTGTCCGTACGGGTTCTGGGCGTATGGATTGTGCGGAGGAGGTGCCGCTCCCCCCGGCATGCCACCATAGTGCATCGGTTGCTGCTGAGGAGGAGGCTGTGCGGAGGCAGCACGCATCTGAGCAGCAGCAGCCGCTGCCGCCTTGCTCCTGGCTGCAGCAGCAGCAGCCTGCTGCTGATGCTGCTGCTGCTGTAGCTGATAGTGTTGCTGTTGCTGCTGATGCATCGCGTGCTGCGGAGGCGCTCCATAAGGGTTAAATGGCTGCTGCATCTGTTGAGCGTTGCCCGCTGGCTGCATGCCACCCATGGCATCATCCATACTTGCGCTTCCACCGCCTGGAGGAGCCGCCGAAAGGGCACCTCCACCAGCGCTGACTGCACCACTTCCCATCTGTGGGGGCGGTTGACCGAGGGGCGGGGCCATGACTGAAGCAGCGCCAGCACCACCACCAGCAGCTGCCGCAGCTGCTGCTGCACGTGCTGCAGCCTGTGTGGGCTGAGGATCGGGAGGAATGGCGGGTCTTCCGGCCGATCCAGGTCCAGACTGTCCTCCTCCTCCTGCTGCACCTCCAGTCGGCGGATGGAAGGGAGACGGCTGCAGAGCGGGAGGTACCGCCGCACTCTTCGAGTTGCAATTGATAGCGTTAATCACCTGTAATATAATGGTATTAGATGTCATCGTCGATAGAGTCAAATAACTACATCATTTAAAATTTTAACAAATAGTTCCCATTACATTTACATTTTACATTTTGTTACATTACATTACATTTTGTTAGTGATGAGTGTCAGTTCGGCATGCATCTCTCTCTCTCTCATTTCAAGCGCTCTCTCACTACATAGATAGACAAAGGAGTATGCACAATAAGAATAGGCGGATGTCAAACTGTCATCACTATTTTCACCTTTGCGATTGTGCGCATGTACTCATCCTTGCTCATGCACTTCTGGAAGACGTACTCTTCAACCTGCAATGCAATCCGTGTTGAATAACATCGCTAATGTCAGGATGTTTAAAGTTTTGGCTTTGGTCGAAAATCCAAAGGGCTCTCGAGTTATGCACTCCTACAATCTGTAAAGTTGTGGTGAGGGCCACTGAATCTTATGAGTGTATAGTCGAATTAAATAATCATATCAAAAGTCTTTTTTATTTTATTTTATTTATTGTGTAAAAAAAATGAACAACACGAAAAATGAATGGCGCGAAATACCTGTCGAGCATCTCCGGGAACGGGCAAATTCGGAGCGTTCTGGCGGTTTCGTGCCAACTCCGGCTCTCTGCAATCATAAATTATGTCATACCATTTTCGAATAGTTTTAATATATTCAAACTTACAATTTACAACAAACTAGCATTAATATGACTAAAATATAATAGAAAGTATGATAACTGACAGACGGTTGATCACATGGTTGCGGAAGGACTGGCTTGGCCAGTCATCGCTATCGGCCATACCCTTGCTGCCGTCCGTTTGATTCGCTGCTGCTGCTACAACGGGCGGACTTCGGATACAGGGATGAGAAGTAAAGGTTCAAGGCAACAAAGCCCGTAAGTATATGTTAGGAGATGCATTATCGCGTAGTTGAGTCACCATCACTTCTACATACGAAGGTTATACTGGGGCAGATGCGATAACACGGCTGGGAATTGAATCCAGTGAAGATGGAATATACAAGCTTTCTATCTACAATCTCACCTCGTGTCTGCTGCTTCTGCAAGTGCTGCGACTTAGCTGCGGCGATCGAAGCAGCGGCTGTTGCGAAAGTAGATGCGGCTAGGCCTGCAGGACACAGATAATAGAGAGCCAAATTCAGACCAACGCGTCTCCTTTTGACAGAGAGAGGGTGCGAAATAAAAAAGACCATTTCCCGTGTTTCGAGCACACACCAATTGCGCACAAAATTGAGCGACACTCAATTGCTACGTGCTTTTTTTTACATGCAATCGCATATTTTATTGCGAAAAAGCATTGCCAAAAGAGAGGGAGGCTGACGATTGTTCTTCTTTTGGTTTGTAATTTTTCTTGTATGAAGTGAAAGGAATGGATACCTCCTGCAAGTTCGTAGCCTTCGTCAGGAGTTCCTCTAGGCCCTCCAATCGGCTCGTGATACCTGAATGTTAAAATCAATAACTCACATTTAAAAAAAGACAAAAAAAATCAATGACTGACATTTTGGTTGCCCAAAAAGTCTAGGGTTGCCAAAAAAAAGCAGAACACAAATGACAAGTAATGTGGAATACTTTTTTTTAAAAACCTTTGTTCCTACTGTTTTCAAAAAACATCTGACCACTTGAAGATGCCGTCGAATGAGAGCTGAGAAGAGTTGGCGCTGTCACTTCCGGAAGGTCCGCCGCTTCCCCCTGACAACGAGAAAGCAACGGTACGAGATGTACATTTGTAATAATTATATTAAAAAATAATTTCTATTTCGCCATATATCACATCTTTTGATGCCATAAACCATCTAACTACAGTAACATCATTTAGCAATTAAGCTTATGCTAAAGAATTTGCCATCGCTACTGCCCTTTGATCTTGTACCTGCAGCAATATGGTGCTGCGTGGTGGCACGAGCGGCTGTGGCTGCTGCGTTTACTCCCAACTGACTAGACGAAGCTGCGAGCAATCCAGAGACACGCGGTGGGGACGGTACGACCTGCATTAAAAGTTGGAGGGGTCGCGGTTGAAGTCAAAAATAGTGCACCCAAGGAGAAATACTGGTCCCTTTGAGAAATACTGGTCCCTTCGATATACTGGTCCGCAAAATACTGGTCCCTTCAAAATTTACTGGTCCCAAATTTTCAAAATATATATACTAGTCCCATCATAAATATACTGGTCCCAAGTTTTGGAGAATTACTGGTCCGAGATTTGGTTAAAAAAATATACTGGTCCCTGTGTTAGGATTCCTTTACAGGTACTAATATGACACAGTCCAACGCTGAAGTGTGCACAAAACACCTCTCTAAGCTAAGCTATACCAAGGTGAATATGCGGCGGATTCTCGCGCAATTCCCATATCATGGTCATCTTCATGCATCTTTAAAAAAGCTTAGGCCCGCTTAGGCTTAGGCAAAGACGCCTGCTTAGGGAGGCGTTGCGCACACTGGTGAGCTAATGATGTCCTAGCTTTTTGTTTTGCGGATAAGCGGGATACCCGATTGCGGATCAGCGGAGTGGAACATAATATTAGGCCACCCGTATACCTACTGCGGATGGCCGGGGCGGACCTTTTGCCGATCCCCGGTAAACTAGGACATCAAAGCTCACCAGTGGTTGCGCACCGCTTCCTCGTACTGTTGTTTTTCTGGCTTAGTACTGAAGCTTAGGTTTATATTCAGTTCTTACGGTGCTTAGTACTTGCATGTTAGTACTTTACTTGGTCTTTTGTTATATTTTAGTGTCCATGTGACTAGGATTGAAAGGTACTAGGTTTAAATGAGCCATCCGAGAATATGACCAAGCAAAATCAGGAAAATATGAAGAATCTAAATAAATATGGGGACCAGTATATTTAAGAACTTGGGACCAGTATTTATACCTACTTTTTGGGACCAGTATATTTTAAAATTTAGGGACCATCAGTTTTATCGAGGACCAGTATTTCTCAAAAAATAAATACTGGTCCGATGGGACCAGTATTTCTCAAAGGGACCAGTATTTCTCCTTGGGTGCACTATTTTTGACTTCAACCGGGGTCGCTCATCACTGACATGGTGTGTGAACGCAAAAAAGAAATCCCCATGTGACTTATCTTTTTTACAAACTCAGCTCAGCTCACCTCCTCCAACTCCGACTCGCCTCCAAACAACTCCAGCCCGGCGGTGGTCGTGTGACTACCGTATCCGCCTCCAACCGATATCTTTCGATGAATCGATACCTTGCACAGGTAGGTGAACGAGCCGACACTGCGACTACGATCCTACGGTGATCCTCAGACTTCGCTGCTGGGAAAGCGAGCGAATTGAGGTACCTAGAACAACGAAAAATATGTTCTCATATCAAAATCTATTATTAATCAAGTGGAATAGGTATCGCAAAGGCTGGAAAAAACGTACGATTCTATCAAATAATCTAATTTTAATCAGATCACAATTTAATTGTATATTCAATGTGGAAAAAAATGAGTAAATGGTCAAATTAGTACATGTTTTCATTCCCGATGTTCCGTCCTAGACAACCGGAGCTGGTATCGATTTATGTTTTATAGGTTGATCAAGGGACGTGGCGTGATTGATAATACCGGATAGGTTAGACATGAGTTGGTTAATGAGTTGTGGAGGTTTGTGAGCCGGCATTGAGAGGAAATATACCTACTTATTGAACCTGATTTCACTTTCAGACTCTCTCTCTCTCATGACTTGACTCTTTTGAATATACGCGGACACGCGTACAGTACCTTTCAAGGCTGCACTCACATTCAGGGGTCAAATACCAGTCGTATACCCAACCCACATTTCGAGAGATGATGTTTTCGTATAAAATGTTTTTAAAAACAGTCCCGTTTTAGACGATCTCAACAGTATTCTTGCGACTTTGCATAAAAATTGCTCTGATCAAAATGGTAGGTAACATAGGTATTTGCCCCCTTGCTGAACTCTAAATTATCCCTACTTCCACAATTTCGCTTAAAGAAGGAATCACAGGGGGCTCTACTGTTGCGCGAAACAACGGAACACACTTTCCATGTCCGATTGTTGGTAAGGGTGATCATGAAAAGCTGTTCAATCACTCTCAAAACAGGGCATGCATTGTGAGAAAAGTGAGGTTTAGTGATAACACGTGTCTTAATCGATGAACACATGAACGCGAGGAAGACGGAAAGTGGGAATATTTGTACGTAGCTAATAACAGAGAAACTACAGTACTCGCGGACACGAATTGTACTTTGAAATTAGCTGATGGGCACAGTGGTCATATACCTAGTCTACTAGCTGTTCCAAATTGATTTTGTTTTCTCCTATTAAAACCCACGAAATACTGATATTTTTCAACCCTTGGACAACAACTGTACAATAAAGTAGTGGCCGGGAAATCATAATAAGATTCAAAAACAATTAAGATAGCATCAGCGGCGATTTAAAAACGCCTTTACCGATCAATACTCACGAAATGCACTAGTTCGAACAAGCTTTATACCTCTCAAGTGCAACAATTCACTTGCTGCGCAAATCGTTATAACGAGATTGTGGTTGAATGACGGATACCAAAATCAGGTGATCGGAAAACAATCGATATCAACGACAAAACAATCAGTTAGTGATAACGAATAGACGCACGTTTTGTGGAGCGAAACTGATGCGAAAGAAAGAAGAGTAGGGAAGAGATAGATTGAGAGAAGAGGAGAATGGGGAAGAGCGATACAAAACGAAAGCCAGCGCACTGATAACAACAGTGATAGCTCTGACAGAAACTAGGGAGAGCGATCGATAGACAACACTCTTTCCTTTTCTTTATCTCTGTGCTACGTTGGTAAGAGGACAGGGTGCAGATACGGTACTACATTTAACAAACAATTGCGATAAATAATCAATAACTTATCAAAGGAGTAGATTGGGCTAGAGGATAAAACAGGGGGTAATGAAATAAAAAGACGAGATAAACAAAGATAATAGATTATAGACCCTTGAGGAAGACGGTTTCGTCTTGTCTCTTCTTCGGAACGAACATTCCAGGCTTCGCCTGTGCATCGGGATGGTTCGCGAGCTCTGCAATTGTAACATATTTAAGAAAAATCGTGATTTAAACCGACCAACGCAGTTGAAAAGGGTAATTTCAGTCTCGAAAAATCCCATGGAATGAGCTATTTCAGGTTTAAATTTTTTTTTAAAAAATCCAATGGTATGAGCCATTTCTTGGGTCAGAAATCCTAGGGACCGCAGCTTGTCGTTCCGAAAAAAATATTGGGACAATTTCTTTGTTTCTAATCGATGGATCTATAACCTACTATCATTATATTAAATAAGAATAAGAATGAGAATAAATGTAAAAATGAGGGAAAACAGGAATCTAGCCAAGTTGAGCACTTCAAAATTGAAAGCGATAATTTTAATGGAGTTGGAGCACATCTTAGGTCAGACTTATGATTTCTATATCAAAAAACGATCCTATCAACTTTTTTTTTAAATGTTGGCAACTTTCTTTTCTCCCTTCACCACCCCGACAGCAATCACTCAAACTAGCGATCGGATGTTTCTTCTCTCATCGTCAAGATTGGTTTATTCCACACCCACCATTTAGCCTATATTGATATGAAATACTTACTGTCCCGTTAGTTCAATTTCGCTATACATCCGTTAGTTCTTTTTCGCTATACATTGACTCGTTTCGCGTTAGTTGTTTGTTGTTTACTTTCATCTTCTTATCTCCATATCTCTCTTGTTCCCCACTTGCGAGGGGCGTCGTACTGACGAGGTCCACCCTTCGTGAGGCGGTTGGGTGTCTACGACCCAATGGACCGAAACATCCAGCCGCTTTATTCTAGGAAGTCTTTCTCATTTCTTTGTGTCAATTAGCAGTTTTTCTATTCCTCTTCAATTATAAACCAAGTTTCTTTTTAATTCACCACGTATTCAGGCTGCACGAACTATTGAATCTATATGGTACTGATTTTTTTCTCTGATTCTCCGATCACTGGTACACAATTTAACATGAACTCGTTCTTATCGCTATTCCTTCATTTTTTAAGCAATTTCGGATTTTGAAAACTCGCTAGGGATGTTTCTTGTATCACATGCATGTCATTTTAGCGAAAGTTCGGAACATTTCTTTTATGAATGTCCTCCTCTCGCATGACTGTTTGCAACTACCGGATTTTATAGAAGACAAATAGAGGTGGCTAGGCTTCTATTTGTGCATTCGATTCACAGGTTCACTGTCTAAAATGTCCCAGTGCATGGCTTATCATTAAACAAATGTGCAATCGAGGAGCCTATTTGCACAGTACAGTTCTTGCAAAAGCATCGAAACTTACTTTATATTTTTTTGTCTTTACTTTTGAGTTTATAAACCATGATGAACGTTCATGAGAAATAATGTGAAACAAATAAAAAATAAATTATTCAGCAACTAATGTAATTTTAAGATTAGAAATACGTAAATTCAGAATGAGCGAATTAACGTTTCAAGGCCTAGCGAATTTGGGCGTCTTAGGGCGGGTACCTAACCTTCATAGCGCAAAAGTGCAGTGAATATGGCTGGAACAAAATTCGTAAAGAAAGCTCGTTATAGCAAAGTCGATAAACGCCAATGAAATTTTTCTAATTTTGTCTTATGTTTGAACACGTCTAAAAAATATGGGAAGCGACTAGGCAAAGAACCGATGAGCTTCGATTGTTGTTTATGTTCTAAATTATGATAATAACCCGAAATAAAAATTATAACTAAACAATTTAATGTAGAAAACAAACATCGAAAATAGGGTACTTTTGATGGAAATGCGTGGTGTGGTCAGTGTGGATACGGTTGCGTGGATTCGAAATTATCAGAAAATGGGCGGAGTCTGCGGTCCCTATCCTAGTAGAATAATGCCAAGTTAAGAACATCCATTATGCGTAATATGTCAAGATTTTTTTTACAACTGTGGTGATTAGGTTCTCGCTTACGTTAATATACTTCATTCAGGTTCAAGGTCATCTGCCCTCTTTTTGCGACGCGTAAGTATATATTTTGTTAACTATCTAAGTATCTAACGTTAAAAAACAAATCGGCATTACTACTTTAAAGGAAACTTTAGTGCAAACTTAAAAATTTAGAGTGAGGTAGCGGCACTGCTAAAACCGTTAAAACTGTTATCACAGATGCAGGAAAAGTTGTCACACACTACGGAATATAACGTTCCGTTTCAATCTATGATGTACTTTTTTCGCCACTTTCGCATCGTTTTTCAGGGAAGATATTTTGTTCTTCTTATTTCTAACGCAATATCCGATTATGATAGCGTGATGAGAAGTGATTTCAAAAGAACACTTGATTGAATTCGCATTTTCACGCGTTGCCGCGCACTCCGCCCCCTTAGCGTAATAGTCGTGTGTCCGGAACGTTTTATTTCTATGATACGTCCTTGCGGCGGTTCTTCCCCAACTCGGCCCCTTGCTCACCCCAACCTTATGATTAATCAAACGAAAAAAAAATGAACGTACCAGGAGGACAAGTGCTCACTGGTGACTCCATAAGCACTGTCTTCAGATCAAAGAAGACGTCCTTATCCTCGGGAGTAACAAACGTCACCGCTCTACCATTCTTGCCGGCGCGACCTGCAATATTTCAAAATCACTTTGTAAATGGCAACACAATGGACAAGAGATGGGGAGGAAGAAGGTGAATGGGAAGGGGAAGGGGAAGGAGAAGGAGAAAAAGTCAGACTACTGCTGGTTGCTATGCAAAGTCTATGCCGCTAATGCATGTGTATGAGAGTCAGCCAGTAAGAAAGATAAATATCATTTCCCTAAGTTCAGCGAATTCTAAGGTGTGAATTATCGTTATTCTAGTTGTATCAATGTAGTAATAACAAGCACACAAACAGAGGATTATCAGAAACGATATAGTGGGGGGGGGGGGGGGGGGGGATACGCAAATCAAGAAGGAAGCCCCTTTGTGGGAAGCTTCGTGATCCCCTCCGACTTAGAAATATCGCATAAATTCCACCCGAGCGCCGTAAACCTGCATGCATCCCTACGAGACCATAGAAGAGAATGCATTAGTCTATAATATCCGCCTTTTTCTGGATAAAGAAGTCGAAAACAAAGGTTCTAATGATTTTCAGATGTCGGTAGCTACGTGAAATTGGAACCTTAAAATGCCTTCTGAAAAAAGAAACACAAAACTAGATTTTGTTTCCCTATACATGCGTCATCTCACACACCATTCTCATGTTTTGCAAACATTCAGGTAATGGATGTGCAGCCCAATTTTCTTTTCAAATTGAGGAAAAAACGATTAATCGTAACTTTTTTTTCAATTTCTGATTGATTCACATCTCCTTTTTCTTAACCCCCCCCCCTATCACCCCTTGCTGCTGATACCATATCCCATTCAATTATCTCCATTCACCCATAAAGAACCCCGAATCTCTTTCTCTATCTTATCAAGTGCTCCACGATCAAGTGTGCAGTAACTCAAGAGAGTAGGAACAGTGTGAATCAGTGAGATAAATAGCGGCAAGATACAGTATCGGGAAAAACAAAACAACAACACATCGTCGACAACATATCATATTTCCCCTAGAAAAAATCAGAGCGAACTCATGTGACATGGGAGAACCCAAGCCTAATCGATTGGTCTCTTCGTTCCCAATTCTCGTCGACTCTATCTCCCCCTCCCCTTCCCCTTCCCCCTCTCGCTAGTTCACCACACTTTCATTCACAGTGTGTCGATAGAGATGGAAAGAGGAGAGAAGAAGAGAAAGGGAGGGGAGGCGAAAGTTGGTTCACTTGTCCCATACTGACGAGAGATTGAGTACAATCGAGAGTGTGGATGGGAAATGAAGGAACCGTCAAAGTTTAGTGCACTTGGACAAATAAAGAAACATACAGAGTGAGAACACAGGGAAATAAGATAACACCTGACGCGGTCGATAGTAGTGGGAGCATATCAGTCATAAATTTTCTGGTTCTACATCGTAAGTCTGGCATATTGTTGCTTGTTCTCTAATTAGTTAGTTACGAAAAATATATTATTGGTAGATAATATTATGATATATAATCGGCGTATTACATTTAATAGATAACCTCTGAGAAAAAAATCATGATCTTTCCATTTGAAAATCATGATGAGATCTTTCCATTTGAAAATTCTTTCAAATGGAAAGATCTCGACGGCAACATTTGCTGACAACCGTAATCAGCGAGTGGATGTTCAATCAAAAGAAGGAGAAGGGAGATTCATTCACTATCAATCTCGGCCAAAATGTGATAATCGAATCATGGGGCGAATCCAGTGATAAACGTATCAATATATTTTGATGTAAAGAGTGCCTAGAATAAGTGATTGAGTACAATCGATCAGGACAAGAATGTCAAACAAAAAAGTATTGCCTTAAGTACACTCCACTTATTTCCTCGTTGGCTCATTCATTTAATTTAGGAATTAGAGATTTAACGCGAATATAGCACACACTTTCTTGCTGACACCTCCATGGATCTATATTTCAAAATAGAGAAGCCGGGAAATAGCAACTAGCTGTTCCTTAGCGCAATTAATTGAAATAAATAAATAGTTCTAAATAATTGTGATGGAGAGCATTTTTGGTTCACGGGCGCAATGAATAGATTTAGATCATTTTAGATATTCTTTCGCATTTTAAATTACTAAAACTATGTAAATGAAAAAAAATATTTAAATGCACCATGAAACATCAATAATTAGCCTCGCATTATGGATTTCTCCCGACTCCGCCAACTAGCGGTTAAAAGCCCACAGTGCTTGCACCTCCTTACATTTACATTGTGTGTATTCCCGCAATCGGAATCCCGTACTCTCATATTCAGCAAAATCGTCTAAAAATATTTTTACTCACATCTGCAGGACCCACAGTTAATGGAGTGAGCATACTATTGGTGATCACAAACTGTCGCACCGGGATGCGTATCGAGAAGAAGAGAAGATAGGATGCGCGCACTCTGCGATCTTTCTCTGTGTTTGCACAACCCCGAGCAACGGAACAGTTGAACGAGGCGTTAAAGTATGTTCTTTAGCCGTTGTAAGTGGACCTCATTTCCGAAATAATCAGTCAGTCCGCATCGCATTACTCTGTTTCACTCGCGGCCAACTAAACGTACAAAGAGATAGCGATCATCGGCGTGTGAGAAAACTAACGAATGAGAGGGAAGGAGTGAGTAAAAGGGGATGGAAAGACGAGAAGAGAGAGAGAGGAAGAGGTGGAATATACGTGAGAGGGGATGCTGTAGTGTCACAAAGGATATTTTAGGGGAAAAATAGACCAAGAATGCGCAAGCTCTAACGAATTTTGAGCACAAGGTCATACATCCTTTCCTATTTACTCCCTTCCATCGTCACATGTTCTCGTGTTGTTCTCTAACTCTACTTCACATCGTGCGTGCGGATTGTGCCATCTTCAGACTGATCTCGTCATATTGTATTGCATCCTGCATTTATGAGAGTCCATTAATTGCTGGGGGAAGGGGGAGATTACTAAGAACCCGATAAGAACCCGACACAGATTGTGCATTTGAAAGATGTGAGATGAAAAGAGTTTCAAATTCATGACCTCTGTTCGAGATAAAGATGAGAACTGGTACAGTTATAAAACCGAAAGCATAAGAAAAATGTGGCATATTACGACTTAAGCATCCTGAATCCACCAATATTCCGATTGAGTGCTATACAAAACGAAACATTTCTCAAAGAAGATCCGTAAGGAAAGTTAAGAAATTGCTTGTTTAACAATTCAAATTTGTAAGAAACGAAGAAGAAGCGAAAGAGGCGGGCGACACGAGCTTTCCGTCTATACTTCAATGAGTGGTGAAAGAAAAGACGGGCGGGCAGAGAGAAAGCGGACGAAGGACGAGAGAAGGCGAGAAATAGAGAGAGTGTGGGAGAGGGCAGATAGAAAGAGAAATAGAGAGAGAGTCCTCAGTGCTGATGGGAACAACATCCACTAACGTCGCCAAGTCACTAGAGGAGAAAGGGAAACGAGGAAGGGCACGAGATTATCTTTTTTCAAAAACTGTTCGGAAAAACCATTTCCGTCTCCCATATTATAACTTATTGATTCGATCTTGAGCTTGAGAGAAATAAAGTAGCAACAGTCACAACGAAGGCTCACAAACTGACAACCTACTGGCCGGGAATTCATCAGAGAGAGAGGGAGGGAGAGAGAGTAGGAATTCCGCTCACTCTTTCCTTTCACTGTCCAAAACATCCATATCTGCACTCTTTTCTTCCGATACTTTCTCTCTTTTCTATTCTATTATGTCAGTCACAACTAATCGAAGATTAACGAAAACACCGCGGGCGCTTTGTTTGAATTATACAAGCAAAAATATAAGCCATATTATTATGGCCAATCCGTGCATCCTGAAAACAACCTCACCGGTTCTTCCGATTCTATGGGTGTAGTCCTCGATCGATTTAGCCATATCATAGTTGAGTACGAGAGACACATCCTTGATGTCGATACCTTACAATTGTCGTTTTAAATTATAAGTTTATTATATATTAATGGGTGAACTGATCATAGGGAGGGGGGGGGGGGGGGGGGGGTATGCGTGATGTGACCTTGGTTCACTCGCAGTGATGAGCGGCCCCTCCAACTTTGGACCCTCCCCCCCCCCCCCCCCCCCCCCCCCCCGGGAAACCCTCGTATGCCCCCGCAAAACCTGGAGTTGGAGGTGCACGCTTAACCCCGTTCACTCGTCGACTCACCTCTGCCAGCCACATCAGTCGCCACAAGAATGTCAGCTGAACCGTCTTTAAGGGCCGACAAAGCGTACTCACGAGCGTCCTGCAATCACAAAAAAACATTTTATTGTGAAAATTAGAGACAATGATCGTTAATTAGAACTGGTACATGAGGATATTCGCATTCAACTATGACGGTACCTGTCCCTTTCCTCCGTGCAACACTGTTGGGTTAAATCCAAGCTTGGAGAGTCCCTTTGCCAGCATGTCCGCACCCTGAAACAAGAAATAGCAAATGGTCTGCATACGTGTTTCAATGGTTTGTGCCAAAATTTCAATGGTTTGTGCCATTTTTGGGTCACAAATTCTCATGGTAA
This sequence comes from Pristionchus pacificus, assembly GCA_000180635.4. NCBI lineage: Eukaryota > Metazoa > Nematoda > Chromadorea > Rhabditida > Neodiplogasteridae > Pristionchus > Pristionchus pacificus. The sequence continues at coordinate 28,058 of CM026577.1, forward strand.
GAGCCATTTAGGGTCAAAAATTCGCATGGTATCAGTTCCATACCATCAAAAATTCCCACTCTTTTCGAAAACTGTATTAAATTGACGGAAAGTATTTTGTATAAGTACAAATTTCGGCTGTTTTAAGATCATTTTTCAGGTCACCATAATTAATGGTCTAATATGAGGTGCCAATTTCACTGAAACAAACATTCGGAGATTTAAGGCCCCATCTCCTAGGCCTACATATATTAAGGATATTCTATAAAAAATACTTTATACTTTATGACAATATCCACACCACAAGTAGAGGGTCTGCTACAGACCCACTTCGCGTGATATTCACTGCTGAGCTACCAATGTCATACCTTTTTGGGTTGCGGTTCGGCGGAATGGCATTCGTGACAAAAAAAATTCGACGCTCCGCACCCTTTGTGGGTCTGCGTAGTGTTATTTTTTCCAACTGCGAATCCCCGAACTCGGAATTTTGCGGATCCCCGGGAAACTATGACATCGAAGCTCACCAGTGATGATATTCCATTTGTTTAACTATATTTCAGATATTATCATGATGTTAACTAATTTCGGCATAAATATTGGAAGTTACCTTCTTCTGATTAACGAAAATAATAATTGGCGGCTCGAAGGATGATTCCAGAACTTCCACCAACTTCTTGCGCTTCTTCTCTTCCGATAGCATGTACACAACCTGCTCCACCTGTAATAGATTCCAGAATATTCATCACAAAAGTAGAGTCACAAAATATTCGAAAATTCTTTAATTTTTATGACAAAAATCTTACGAAAATCGACTAATTATCTGGGGTTCTTTGAAACCATTGAATCTTATCGAATCATAGGTGGATTTGATCAGGAATTTTAAAAAAATGACTTCGGATTATAACAGGTATTTAACGAGCTTTCTCATGTCCACTAACAACGAAACTGCTTACTAAAAAAATTAAATTTCCAAGCTGCAGCTATAACAGCTAAATTCAATGTATAAAGCAGACTAGTAACACTGAAAATTCGCAATATTGAGTATACAACTACTGTACCCTCTCCGTGGGCCGTCCGGCCGTGCCGATGTGTACGATCGCAGGTCTTCGTAGATAAGCGCGTGCCAGCCGTTCGATGGCCGACGACATCGTTGCCGTGAACATTACAGTCTGCAAATATCATATATATATATATATATATATAAATTGGCCATGCACTGTCTAGTAGAGCGGGTGAGTCGTCACCTCTCCACCTCTCCCTTCGAATGATTTTGAACGATTGAATACTCAAAACTTCAATCGCCTTTTTCTTAGATATTTCTACCATTTTTGCAACATTTCATTATAATCAGATAACACCTAAATATGATAGTCTGAATATGAAAACACACTGTCACACTTGCTGACCTCCCCCCCTCCCCTCCTCGTACTGGAGATCACCCCTCCCCGTATCTCCAGTTGCATCAAAATTATAAATATTCCAATTAACATCGTCGAAGCTCGGACATGTACCTGTCTGTACTTCTCTCTCGAATTGAACGCTCTCATTAGTGCCTCTGCATTCTCAGCATCGTCCGTATCCGGTTTGAGGTTCGAAACTGGCAGGTACTCCAATACCTCAAGAAAACAATGTTAAGAGCAAGCATCACTAATATCATAATAGTTTTGAATACAAAACATTCTACATGACTCTATAAGATAAAAAATGAGTCTAAAGTACACTCCCGGAACAGTGAAAAAGAATCGCAACGATTAAAACGCAAATAGCCAAAAAAAGATAACTGCGCACAATAGTCAATTGCGAGGTTAAAAACGATTGAAGTGGGTACGTTTCACTGGTAAACAGCGAAAGTGCACGTTGGCGATTTTATTTAACGTTTCGTACCCAAACTAAAAAAAATGCGGATACGAGTTTAAATGATAGAAATAATTGAGCATCTGCGTAAGAACAAAATCGAAAGCCGAAAGAACAAAAGCATAAATCATCAAACGGAATGTTACAGTGGTGCTTGTGGTGTCTGGTTCGGCTCAATCGAGTCACTAACCCTATGGATGTACTTAGGCTTAGTGTTTTGTCTCTTCCTGGTCCGGGGATCTAAAATAGTGCCAATGTAACATTAATGACCATTCACCTTCTGAACTTCTGGTTCAAATCCCATGTCCAGCATTCGATCGGCCTCATCGAGAATTACGTACGTACATTGTGTCAGCGAAAGGTATCTGAAAAATTCCTCTTTCGTTTTCGTCAGCACTTAACTTCAGCAGCTGTATGACCTAGCGGAGATATAGCCCAGCAAAGCATTGCATCGTCTCGCCAAGCCTATATGATTTTGTAAACCAGTATAAAAAAATTTTAAACATCATGGAGAAAAAAAACTAAACAAGTGTGATAAGGATGAATTTCTATCCGACAACTAAGCTCACCTAATTTAAGCTCACCTAATGGTATCGAAGTCCGCGAATTTCAATAAAAAAAACAAATACAAAATTTTTTACGGGTAGTGACCAGTTTTGTAAAATCAGATATATTTTGACGAGTGACCGCGTAGTTAAGTACATAAAGTACGAAGGTGTGCTCTACACTATCGTACTTTAGTAGCGCAAATTTAAAAATGAGGTATGATATGAATTACCTATTCTCGAGCACATCGAGCAGACGACCGGGAGTGGCGATCACGATCTAAATATTGAACCATTCATCTTACCAAATCTACCGTTTACCGTTATCTTAGGAAGGAAATCATAGATATAGTAATCCCTCATAAGCATCTTCTCAATAAATATTGCATACCTCAACTCCCAGTCGCAATCGCATTCCCTGTTCCTCTCTACTCGCTCCTCCAATAACCGAAACTGTGCGAATCTTAAGCAGTTCACCAAACTTATTCGTTTCCTCTTCGATTTGCTGCGCCAGTTCACTAAAAACCATTGACTAAATCGGGAATTAAAACTTATATCATGGTATGTTATTTTTATTGTAAAAAAAACCCTGACAAGAACGAGCGGGTATGGGAAAACGAGAGCGTAAGGGGAGCTTTTACCAGAAAATACTCTATTACTGAAGCTTTATCAAATCAAAGACATACCGAGTTGGCGCAAGAATGATTGCGTATGGTCCTTGATCCGCGTGTTCCTGGCGTTCAATCTTCGGAAGGGAAGTGATAAATGTCTGAATAATGTATAATTATAAATAATAGTGATAAAAAACAAATAAATCGAATAAAAAAAATGAGAATGAGCATGGTACAAACGACGTCTTGCATACCAACAGCGGGATAAGGAAGGCAGCAGTCTTTCCAGATCCAGTCTCGGCTACACCGATAATATCCCTGCAATTTTCAAATAAAAGTTATAAATAAGAACAGCTATACATCTTTCAAGCGACTGTGGTATAAACTGCACTGTAATGTTTGTACGATTTCGAATATTTTTTGTAAATGAAGAACGATCGACATACATGCCAAATAATAAAAGTTTTCATTCTGATCCTAATAACTCTACCTATTCTGGAGGCCGATCGGGATGGCTTGTCTCTGTATGGGCGTAGGCTCTGTGTACCCAACCTGAATTTTTGAAATTTTATTTTTCTACAGGGTGCGCCAAAATTACCCGCACTCAGTTTTTCGATCATATCTCTTTCGGAAAACGTGCCACTGTCCTGGTGCGGTAATTACTACTAGCCCTAGTCCATATCTCCCTAAAACTCACAAAAGTTCCGATCTCCATTCACTACCTGATTTCTTGTGGCGAGCCAAAGTTGACTGACTATGGTACGCCAGGGCCGCGAGTTCGATATGTTGTCGCTCAAAAAAACGTAGTCTCAAGGAAAGAGCTCCTAGATCTAATTTTATGGTCTTGATAGTTACCTCAATAGATTGTGCAACTACCTACACTTTAGACAAGCAATAGCCCTTCACCTAAATACGGTAGGCCTCAAAATGTATCTGACTGCCCGAAGTGAACACTTTCAACGTCCGCTTGAAAGCTACACACCATGCATGCCTCTAGTTAGCAAAAAGCAGAAGTACATGCTTCACCATTACTCATGAAATATAAAAATATGAATTGAACCTTACAGGTAAGAAGTAGGGCGAAAAACATAACCAAAAGTCAGAATTCGGGTGATTTTAGTGATTTTATATGCTTGAGGAATTCAGCTAGCATTCCACATTGAGGATACCCAGTGCAATTCTGATATAAATTTCGAGTTGGTCTAAGGATATACTCTAAATGTTCTGAGTTTGAAAGCCCACGCTATGCTGGTGAAGGAGTGGCATTTATTAGAAGTTGTGTTGCACTCGCGGGAATTGCGCACAGTCACCAGTCAACTTTGACTCGCTACTACAAATTAGGTATTGAATGGAGATCGTAACTTTTGTGAGTTTTAGGGAGACATGGACTAGGGCTAGTAGTAATTACCGCACCAGGACAGTGGCACGTTTCCCGAATGAGATGTGATCGAAAAACTGAGTGCGGGTAATTTTGGCGCACCCTGTAAATTCCCTCAATTCGGCATTTGTCTCCTATTTTTCATGTTGTCTCGTCTGTCGTGTCTACGAGAATAGAAAGAGATGCGCGCCTATTTGTCACCGCTACTAGTAATTCGTTGGTCACAATCCTTGACCTTGATGATGACTGACGAGACCTCGTCGTTGATTCCAGCTTCGTTCCAGTTTCGAATAGGCTTGGGAATACGCCCTCCCTGGAATGGGAACTTGTTTTTCCTTGGAGATCCTCGCTAGCATGTCTCCAGAGGTGAATACCATCCACGGACGAATGACCAAAATCGAGGGGTCGGTGTTAATTCGACTGAATTTCTCATCACTGAACGAAATTTGTAATTTTTTGTAACTATTTGTGGCGCCTCCTAGAGCCACAGAATATTTTTTGTGGAGTCCCTAAATTTGAGTTTTTTTAAAAAATTGTGGAGCCCCCCCCCCCCTACCATCTAGCGGACAATAGCCCACCAGTGATCAAGTATACCTTAATACTGATATTGAAGTCCTCTCTGAAGATTCTCCAATCTCGATCAGTCATTTCATCTAGCTCCTTCATTTTCCAGTGGCGGTCATCATGTGCTTGTTTCGCCTGCTTCTTCTTCGCTTCCACAATTCTGAACGGTCATTGCATCATCTATATTAATATGCATATATAACCTGTGTTCTTCTTGCTCCTTCTCTTCTATCGTTCTCCTCTCCTCCATCATCGTAGAGTAGAAAGACGATCGTTCCTCAAAGATAAAAAATCATTGTCAACTCAAAGAAAAGTATTTATCAACGTCAAACATTTAGTTAACTTCTGCGAACCGATATATCGGACCTCAAAGGTGTTACATTTAACTTTGTCGGGCGAAGTCATGACGAACACCAACAAAAAATGTTGGGCTTCATTATAAGCGTACCTTCTTCTGTTGATTCACGTCCACTCCTGCTATGGATCCACGTCCGAAGAATTGTACCTCGTGCTTGACCTTGTACAGCTGCAAAATCGAGAGATGACTAAAACTTATATTAACTTCTTTTTTTTCTATTTTCACACCATTCCCCCAATAATAATCATTCTAGCTCGATTCTCTCGTAACAAGCGATCAATGTCGTATTCAATTATTACTCGTAGACGAAACAATGAAAGAGTGATTGACAAGGAAGATTTTAATAAGGAACTGCTGTACGTACCTTATCGTAATCATTGCTCGTATCCTCTCCCGCATCCCAATCGAACACAAACTTCCGCTCGTGTAATCTGCGGCCACGCTTCCGTTTCTCGCGCGCCCCACCGAGATATCTAAATACAATTCTCGTTGGCTAAAACTTCCAACGAAATTAAAATCTCAGAATTTACATCGATTCAAACTTATACAACTACGCAGCTGCGATTCTTCTTACAATAATATCCACCTTACCTTGCCTTTACTGCATCCTTCATCTTGTCTTGATCGACATATGCTTCCAATCCTTCTTTTTCCTCTCCGCCATGCTTGTCGCCGTTTCGGTCGTTTCCCCTATCGCGATCCCTAGAAGTTTTTTTTATGATTGTGATATATGCTTAATTGGAATGTCTTAAGGCACAATCATGAAAGGGTTTATGGATTTATTTAAATATTTTTTTGAAAAAGTGAATTAACCTTCTATCATCGTGGCGATCTCCACCTCGTCTGTCACGATCACGATCTCTGAGATGATATAGCACGTCATCAATCAACATTGGCATAATTTCAACCACTTCTTTCTCATGCCCCTTATGCTCCAATACCCAATCGTCCCCCCCCCCATCCAAGCTCACAAGTGTTGTCAGTGTTAGTGTAATCAAACACCCCCCCCCCCTCCCCTTTTTTACCTATCTCGTCTGTCCCCACTTCTGCTCCTGCTTCGTCTTCGTCTGTCATCAACACGATCTCTTGACCTGCTACGACGACGATCACGACTCTTACTTCTGAAAAGGCAGCATTAGACAAATGAACAGGTACTCATAGTAAGCACAAATAGATAAATATGTGGATCATTTAAATAAATGGATACCAGAGTTACTCACCTATTCCTTCTATCCCTGTCCCTGTCCCTGTCCCTTTCTCTGTCCCGTTCCCTTTCACGATCGACGTCTCTTCCTCTATCGTCTCGTCGGTCTAAACAATGATAACTCAATAATAGGTGATTCCATTGATTAACCTCTCTGAGATCCATTGTCTTTCGATCCTTCGATGAATGCTTTTCTCGAATCGTCCAGGTTCTTCTGTGCGTCCTTCAGTTTGGCTACTTCATCGGCGCGTCGCTGCAGCGCGATAGCCGCCCGTTCCTCTTTCGACAAGAATTTCGGCTCAAACAATATTAGTCAGAATTCAAAAGCCTGAACAAAACCTTAATGACAAATCTATGCAGTTTTTACGTATATCGGGAGTATATCAGGTTTTGAAATGTGAACAATAACAACACCACTGTCGGCAAACCTTTGCTTGCTGTTCCTCCTCTTCCTTTCGCTTGCGCAGAATCTCCTCGAGCGAGGGAGGTTCCGCCATCACTGAAGAAACAAATACACGTATAAAATGAAGAAAACATAAAAAAAATTATAACCCTATAATAGATCGACGATTTAGTATTCGGCAACGATTTCGTTTCGAAAAAATAGGGAAACGCCGGGAAATAAGAATTGAGAGCCGGGGAAAGGTCTGTGCCACTAGTGGTAAACGTCGATTTGTGGGATTTCAAAAACAAGCAGTAATTTATTTTTTAATTTATCGATAATCGATTTAGGGACGGCGGCTAGGGACCTAGGGACCCTCATCCGGGAATTTCAGTTTTGAAAGCCGGGGAAAGGTGCAACTAGTCGGAATCGCCCGGGTATTCAAATATCAACACAAAATCGATTTTTCGCGGATTTCTAGAATACTAGGAAGTGCAGCCTCACAGTTTTTATATTGAAATGAAGGCATGGTCGAGTAGAGTATATATTTCAAAAATACTAAAAATCTGTGGCAGCGGTTTTATACACTTCGAATTCAAAGTTCAAGATTTTTCGAATTTTTATGTTTTAATTAGCGTGTGAATGATATTCAAGATGCCGTTATCCAGAATCATAATTATGAAGTTGGCCGAGGATGAATAGAAGGCCCTGCCAAAATTCAGCAAAATCTGTAGCAGCGGACATTGGCGAAATGGGGTGGAACAATCTGGTCATTGTAGCTACCGTACCTTGTCATGTATCGACTTTCTCACTGTGCCGTAATTAATCGCTCTGGAATCAATGGAACAATCCTCTCTTATTTCAAAAATGCAAAAGATTAAAACTCCCGTGTCTCAAAATGCATAGAAAAATTGTTCACAAAAGGAGGTGGACGATGTGCTCTGTGGAAAAACGCGACGCTCCGACCGCGACGCGTGAAAAAAACACCAAACTCTTCAACTTATACTGGTTTAAATTGAATTGTTTTGAAAATTTAGAAGTGCTATCATGTTTCTACACCACATAATACCCAATTACAAGAAAAATTGGAATTTTAGAAGAAGTTTGAAAATTTGCGTGGTGGTACCTAATTTTCAAGGAAAGATTACGGTAGATTGGAAAGAAAAACGTCGGAGGGTGTAGTCCAATAATCCGTACTCAAAAAAAAAAAAAATTTTTTTTTTGAGGTGGTGGCAGCGCAAGCTTCTCGGTAGATTGTTGAGGTTGAGTGGAAGCAATGTTTTGCCCGGATGGAACAGCGTATTTGCGGACTACAAAGCTCGAATAGTAGATAGTGAAGCACTGTATGAGCGTAAAACCGTTCGCCTTTCTCTCGTCAGTACCTGCCCCGATGTTTGGGACGAGACCGAAGTTGTGCGGGTGCACTCGGTGCGCAAATCATTTGAAAGGCTTGTCTCGGTTTTCAGTACTGAACATGTTAATCAGCTTTGTGGAGGGCATTTTGATGGATATTGGTGGATTGGAGTGGGAATCGATAAAGGTGGCGATACGGTGAAAGTAACAGGAACAGTGATCAATACTGGCGCGGCAAATAACCCCCATTTTTCTATTATACTCGGAATTTATCGAGGGGAGGAATCGTATAATCAATTACGGTTATGCCTCAAAGATCTTTTGGAAGAGTGTGAGACGGTAACCGAATTGACTGTAAGAGATGGAAGAGCTATTCCCGCCAAGGCATTTCTGTCTGTAGACGGCAAAGTACTCACTACGATGTATGGCATGGGAACGGGCAGCTCTCGATATTCTTGTGCTCGTTGTACATGGGACAAGGGTAACGACTCAGATCTCCCTTTCCAGTCAAGAGACTGCGCGCATTTCCGCGCTCAACAACTAATTTACCTTGATGCGCTCATGGACAGTGACGATAAGCGAAGTAGAACGGCTCATTGGGAATCACTGGGTGTGGAGAGGGAATTGTTGTGCACGATCGAGACTGATCGAGTTTTCCCTGCGACTCTGCACTATTTGCTTGGTCCGGGAGTGAGATTGATTAAGAAACTGGAGGGGCTTTGCCTCACAAAAGACCTGTGTGAACATGGTTTCGGTTATGAGATGGATAGTTTTGATGAGAAAGTGAGGAACGGATTGATTGAGAGGAGAGGATTGGAGATAGACAAGGTCAGGCAGGCATTGAGAGATGAAAGGAGATATGAAAGAGATGTGGAGGGCATGATTAGTGCTATTGGAACTGGTAGAAGGACTCATAATGATCGATGTATATTCATGAATTGTTTCATCAAAGATCGAACTTTTTCATCTGATTGGGCTGAAGCAGTCACATTCATTAAATGCCAAATGTGTGACATGGCAGTTCATGCTATTTGTACTTGTGTTGCCCTTAATGAAGTTGAATTGGCTAAAGAGAGCAGTTCTTATCTCTGCATGAATTGCAATTATGAGAGCGATGCTACTATTCTGTCACGGTTGACTAAGAAGCAACAGGCTGCTAAATCACACATGAAAAAGCTTGAAAACATGCTTTTCATGATGAATTCCACTTTACCAAGATTTGAGAGCATCTGTAACGGATATGGAGAAAATTACAGGGCTTTGTGCCAGGCTTTATCGTCGTGTGGTGCTAGAAGGAGTAGATATTTCCAGACTTTCACCGGTGGTCAAGTCCTAAAGGTGCTAAAGAGCCTGGACAGAATATATGATAGAGTGGGTCTGGAGAAGAAGGGGATTATTTATGACAGTTTGTGTGCTTTCAGAGATATAAATAAATCGTTCAGTCCCGAGTTCCTGTCTGAGAAGAAGATTTGCGAACTAGAAAGTAGCATAGATACTTTCAAAAAATTGTATGTTGATGTGGTCGAAACGGCATATGAGTCGTCTAAATTTCATGAAATAATCACACATGTTATTGAATTCGCGCGTAAATGGAAAACTGTCGGATTATTTAGCGAGCAAGCCACTCACTGAGCACTCGCATAAATTGATTACTCGTATGGAAAAAAATTTCTCTAATATAGCAGACTCGGGTGATAGACTAACTAGAGTGGTGGTAGAATGAGAGTCTCGAGCCTTTCTGAGATGTAAGCTTTTCCTTTTCCTTTGTTCTATACTGAACACAAATATTTCTTTTATTAAGACGAGCGATTCGCGATGGAGAGAGGAAAAGATGAGGAAGAAATGGAAGAAGATGAGGAAGAAATGGAAGATGATGAGGAAGAAATGGAAGAAGATGAGGACGAGATTGAAGAAGATGAAATGGAAGAGGAAGAAATGGAGGAAGAATGCAATAATTAAGGTAAATATAATTGATTTAAATTAAGTCCATCATGACGCTCAAATCAGACTCATACCGTTTGTGCCACTCGTCAAAAAATTAAAAATTGCATAAAATTAATATAAAAAAAAAATTTAAAAAAACTAAAAATTGCAATGATCGGTTCATGTTCATATTGGTAGCGATCCAGGTAGCGATTGCGTGCGCCCTCCTCGGATTCGTCGTCCTCCTCCGGACTGTCGCCTACCATATCTTATGGGACATGAAATTCCTCGCAAGGTGAGATTGTAGGGCAGATTGATGCGAGTATTAGGTCGTGTTGAGCACGTTTATTGGCGGTGCCAATACGCTAAACCGTAACCGATATCCTTGCTTAGGAACATCGCTGTGGGAGGTGGTCTCAATCTTCTCTTCGCTGAGACATTCGAGGAGCAGAAGTCTCTCTTTGCTGGAGTGCCAACAATGGGAGATCAGAACAAGCCCAAGTAAGTGTAACGAGTAACGAGTGCGAGGGAAAATGAGCGAGCGCTCGACGAGTAATACTCGAGCGAACAACACTACAATCTACCGTACTCTTTCCCTATCTCAGGTAGTGGAACTCGTGGTGGGAGCCGCTCTTATCATTCTGGTGAAGATTGGATACAAGACGAAATCGTCTGCCTTCGCACTCGTTGTCTGGCTATTCGGACTCAATCTTTGGACTCAATCTCAATCTCAAGCAATCTTAATCTTGCTTTTTGATTTCTTGATTTCTTGATTAATTTCTCGTTATTTGATGCTTTTCGTGAGTAAAATATTTTATAATGATGCAGTAGGCAAAGTTGCGGCTGTAATAGTGCCCCGATTTATGCTTAGCATGCCAAGAAAAGATTTCATAATTTGGTTTGCATGAAAGATAAAAATTTTTAATCAGTCCACGGTTGGTGGTGAACAGATGGGACATTGAATACGGTATCACATAGAGTCTCGCTCTCCTTACACTTAGAACACTGTGAGATCAGTTGTGTTCATTCTCCCTCTCGAGCGGTTCGCTCTCATTTCTCTCTTCGATGGATTCGTCGCCTTCTCTCGCGACGCAGGAATCTATCGACAACCTATCGAAGTTAGTTCAAGAACTCCATGTCAAACTCGACAAGCTATTGGCCAACCCCTCCTCTACCGTATCTCCGACCGTATCCGAACAGTCCTCGTACGCTTCTATAGTGCCCGCGCTCTCGCAATCCGAAAAGATAAAGGACAAATCTCAACGCGCCGTTTTTGTAGGATCTCAGGAGAAAGCCACCCCACAGGAAACGGCACAACATGATGAGGAAGTACTCAAGGAGATAATCGATGCGACTCACGATAAGGAACTCAAGGATGCATACACCTCTGGATCCATTACTCACCGGAGAACAAGACGCCTGGTCGTCGTATTGTGAAATATACTCTTCCTTCGACGAGTCTCCGCGATCGACTGCTCTCTAGTATTCGATCGATTGGTCGCCCTGTCTCGTTTGAGCCATCGATGTTTCTTCGACGTGATCTCATGCCTTCCGAACTCAATCAAGAGAAAATCTCCCGTGTGGAAGCCCGCAAAAGAAATAACGAAGCTGGATGCCTCAAATGGGGCGTTAGAGACTGTGATCTAATCAAATTCCGTGGTCCCAATTACCGTCCTCTACCAACTGGTTACCGTAATCTGAAAGAAAATGAAGTTGACTCCAAAGTTCTACCTAAAGCCAAAGCCAAAGTCACTGAATCCTCTACTCTCTATCTCGAACCAATCCAATTTGAATTCAAATACTGCTACTATTTCTACTACTGTTCCTACTGTTACTACAAAGAGCACTGCTGCCCCTTCTGCTGAATTCGTAACGACGAGAAAGAAAGAAGAGAAATCATCCACTTCCACTCCTCTCTCTACTGTTCCTTCTTCAGGTGGTACGACGGCGAAGGGTGAACGAGCACCGTCTCTTCACTAGGGATTTTGTGGCAGTCTTGTGAGTCTAACCCCTGTCGACCCATCTTCTAATTGTAACCCATCTTACGGTCCCCCTTCGTCTAGGCAAAACATATCGCTTTTTTTCGCTTCCAGGAGCGTTCGCAATGTGATAGATACCGTGTGCTTTCTCATTAAACAGCGCAATTTCGATATATTCGCTCTAACTGAAACATGGCTCAACGATACTGATTGCGATGCGTTTTTACTGAGAGGAATGTCAGATTATTTTGTCTTCCGCGCTGATCGAGTCGATTCTAGAGGTGGCGGAGTGCTCATTTACGCTCATTCTAGCATGCTCCCTGTCCCAGTATCGTCTCTTGTTATTCCCGGATACGAGTGTATAGCGATTGACATTTTCTCGAACACTTCCACCTCAGCGCATAACTGCATCCGAATAGTCACTGTTTATAGATCACCAAACGCCCCCATTTCCGAAACTCCTGCTTTTATCAATTACCTCTCCCAAATTACCAGCTGTGCCCATCCGTCCATAGTTATCGGTGATTTCAATTACCCCACCATTGATTGGTATACGTATTCCTCCCCTACCTCTTCGGTGACGCCTTTCCTGGACTTTATAACCACCAATGCCTTTAACCAATTCATTGACTTTCCAACTAGGGAAAAGAACATTCTAGACCTGGTTTTTTGCAACTCACCAATTATCAGTTCTGTGAAACCCGACATTCCTCTCTCTGACCATGTTGGGATTACTGTAACCGTCTCCTTTGAAACCACTAAAGTGTCTTTTTCTGCCCCGTCGAGGAACTTCACACTTGCTAATTGGGACATTATCAACTCCCACATAGCGTGTCACGATTGGACAATTGCGCTTTTGAATAAAACTGCAACTGAGGCTTATTCCTACTTCAGTAACTTTGTGAACGGTCTCCTAGATGCCTTCGTTCCCTTGAAAGTGCCCAAGTCCTCCTCTGGTTATCCCAAATTCCTTAGTATTCTCCATGACCGACTAGAACGTTTGCACAGCGCAGCCCCTAACTGTGACTCCACTCACATGCTCCGAGCTAGGTTTAACAAAGCATTGAAAACTTTTGAAATTAAACGTGAGAGCGACGCGATTCATTCTGGTAACGCAAACTTGTTTTTTAATACTGTAAATCACGCTTTAAACCTAGCTCTTCCTCTCTTCCTGGGATAGTTGATGGTAGCGGCGCTATCCTACTCACTAACAAAGACAAGGCTACTGCCTTTTCCAAGTTCTTTTCGAAAGTCCAAACACCCCCTATGATTTCTGTCCTTCCTCTTCCACCCCCTTCTGGCACCTCTTTTGACATTCCTTACATCTCCATTGAACAAATTCTTGTTGCCATCTCTCAGCTAGTGCCTAAAGTTAACGGATCGCCCGATAAAATACCCAATCTCGTGTACACTAAGTGTAAGTTCACCATTGCAGTACCCCTGTCCCTTATCTTTAACATCTCCCTTACCTCTGGTGTTGCCCCTTCTCAGTGGAAAATCGCGCACGTTAAACCCATTCCTAAAAAAGCCGGGAATGCTGAGATCTCTAATCACCGTCCCATTTCACTCACTGTTACCGCATCAAAACTCTTTGAGAAAATCGTTATAAACGATCTGGTTTCCTACTTAGATGACAACTCCCTTCTTGATCCGCGCCAAGCGGGATTTAGGAAGCACCGTAGCACCACATCTTCCCTTTGCGAGACTACCGCTTTCTACACGAGGGCATTGAGTTCAAAGCAATCAGTCGACACGATATTTTTTGATTATCAAAAGGCGTTTGACTCTATTGACTTACGTCTACTCTTGCACAAAATGTCCTCGTTAGGGGTCTCAGAGCATCTAGTACTTTGGTTCGAGTCTTACCTTTTAGGTAGGTCGCTGCGCGTATTTATTGGTGACTTCCTTTCTCCCCCATCCCCTATAAAATCAGGAGCTCCACAAGGTTCTGCAATCGGTCCCTTGCTCTTTATTATTTACATAAACGACCTAGGTAAACGCATCCCCCCTTCTGTGAACTACAACATATTTGCTGACGACCTAAAAATCTATGCCATTGTCCCTGACCATAGCTCTGACCTTCAGAAGGCGATCGAGAATATAGTATCTTGGACCTGCCAATGGAACATGACCATAAGCGCTCCAAAATGTGCAGTTTTACATCTTGGCCGCCTTAAAGGGGGATGGGCACGAATCGAAATTGGTGGGTCCCACCACGACGTGCCTGCACCCCGCTGTAACTACAGTAATCAGCACAGCGGTTGACTCTGTCCTCTCCCCTAACTAGGCCGTCTAGACTCATCAAATATAACGGCACCTAGCCTGGTGGTTGTGCTTTTGCCTCGCTATCCGGCACCCGCTGGTTCGACCGTGTGCAAACCTCACTATTGCTGCTATTTTCAACTGCCAATCTAGTGAAATCAATACAAGAATACAGTACCCCAAATCGTGCCTGCACAATCAATGAAACTTCAAAAATCCGTAGTGAGGTTCAGAGGCACTTCTAGAACTAGGGACGGCGACGATGATTACAGATGATCAAAACAATTCACAAGTTTATGTGCAAACGGAAGCTTACCTTACCCCATTTCATATTTTCAATTTAGTTTCTCAAAAATAATATCAAATATAGAGAAAAACAGCAAAATAAGGAGGTACGAAGCCCGACGTTTTGAGTTCAAGCGGAGCGCATCGCCTGTCACATCTTTTACCAAACTATCGCAAACTGAAACCAGTGAATATATAAAAGGACTATTATCATGCCATTCAATAGTATGAAAATGTTATCTGTCTCTTCTTCAATTATCAACGCATATTTTAAAACACCACAAACAATATAGAAGAGCCCATCCATCGAATAGGAAGCAAAGTATTCAACGGGTTACGGTAACTCAATATTCAATAATTAATTGCTCGAAAACGGCCTAGAGATTCTTGTTCATTTCTTCTCGGGCGATGTTAAATGCGAAATATAAAAACATGTTAAAAAACGGAGAAGAGTCTCTTGGCCGTTTTTGAGAAATTCATTGAAACTCATTTTTACAACTGCTCAACTTTGGCGACGTCAATTTCGAACAATTTTAATTTAGTTTTATTTTCACGTACATTTTCGTTTTCTGGGACTCATAAATGATATATTCTGAAAAGATAAAGTCTACACGATGAATTATAAAAACTCAGCATTTTTCTTCGCCTCTGTGTGAGCTTGCTTTTGCAATTTTACATATATTATCTTGTTTCGTATTTGCTCAGTATGCTTACTTATTAATCTATGAAAACAGAAATATTGAATTTTGCTTAGAAATATATTAAAAACAATTATTTATAAAGTGAAACATTTTCAAGGAAAGATTACGGTAGATTGGAAAGAAAAACGTCGGAGGGTGTAGTCCAATAATCCGTACTCAAAAATTCGCTCCGCCGTCCCTATCTAGAACTTCGGATAAAGAGATCTGTGATCGGGTATAGCATCCCTATTACCCCACAGGCTCAGCTTATATGAGAAAATATTCGTGCCCCTCCCCCTTTAAATCTCGATCGAAATAGGTATGTTCTTAATGGCTGCGTTATTTCTCCAAGAAATGAAATTCGTGACCTTGGTGTTTTCTTCAACAGTAAATTCCATTTTGAACATCATATCGATCACGTAACGCGCAAAGCTAGATCTATGTGTAACCTTATGCTTCGATCCTTTCTCACTACCTCTTCTGAAGCACTTGTAAAAGCGTACAAAATTTACATCCGCCCCCTTCTCGAGTCATCTACCGTAATCTGGAACCCTACTGCCATTGGTCTTGTAAATAGGTTAGAATCAGTGCAGCGAGAATTTACGAGACGCGTACTATGGCGATCGCACTTGTCATACCTCCCATATCCCCAGAGACTTGAGCATTTGCAACTAGAGACTCTCGAATATCGACGTGCTCTAAACGACATGTACTTCCTGTTTGACTCTGTGAATGGATTTGTACACTTAGACACCTCTAATCTTTACTCTATCGCTCCTCTCTCCCGTAGTCTCCGTTCCTCTCATAACTTGCGTCTCGCAATCCCATTTTTTATGCCAGTCTCGTTCTCATCCTATGCATCACGATCGCTAATGCTCTGGAATTCCCTTTCCACCCCTGTAGTTACCCTGCCCCGCATACCCTACCGTAATCTTCTAAGACGAACCCCTCTATCTGTCCTCCCCAAATCGCATATTAAATTGTAACACGGACTGCCACAAACCCCCTTTCCCAAAAGCTCGCCTGAGCCCGAATACCACCTGTTGCACACATATCGCCCTTAACGCACATTGTCTCTTGTGGTGAATAAAGAATAAAGAATAAAGAATAAAGATGTGACAGGTGAGGCGCTCCGCTTGAACTTTTCGGCCCATTTCGGACCATGACCCCGGGTTCATGGTCTCAGATCACTTTTGAAGCATGAACCCCGGGTCATGGTCAAAAAAATCATAGTCGCGGATTGAACTCCTATGGTGATAAATATTCGTAATACGGTCTAATTATACTATTTGAGTGGTTGGTCACAAAAATTTCTAATTGAGTAGGTGGACAACGCAAAAAGAATGAGTTCATGGACTGCCCAGAAATCATTCAAATGACTTTTTCAAAAATGTGTATCTTCCGATTCCTTCCATTGTTGGTGGGATCGATAGTGGGGCGTGTGGGGTATGCCCACATACCTAGTTTAATTGCCCGGAAATGACTCTTCAATACTGAGAACTTCAAAAAAGTGAAAATCTAGGTATAAAAGTCGGCATAGTATTCGACCTGAACTTGGTCCCAATGGTGCTATAGCATACTTAGGGCATGCCTAATACACCGCAAAAGGAATTTTGAATCTATCTTGTTCGGTTGAGAAATTATGAATTCTCATCACTTTCACACATGCCCGTACTTGGCGCGCCGCGTTTCGCAATACGATCAATGACGTCATCATTTTTGTAAACAAGGTCAAAGCACCCTCAGACCCTATGAGTATGGTGGCCGCAATCGAATGTCCTGGCGCAATGCCCGGGCAGTGGTCACTTTTCTCAGATCCGGTCTCTTAACTTTGTTGAGGTTCATCTCTCGTGTCACCTGCTGGACCACATGTCGAACCATTATGTGATAAACACGAACTATTAATGTAATTTTTTCAGTAAACATCGTTCTCATCCGGAAATCATAGTGAAATGGGAAACATGAATTGCACACTAAACACTTCATCATTACGGAAAAATGAAAACAAAACAATGAAAGCGTAAACAAGCACAACAAATTGAAATTTTCATTGGGAAAAATCATTTGAAATTAGGGCAAAAATTTAGAAAAACGTGTTACAATCACGCACGCGGACAGAGGCTCACTGCACTGGATTACAAACATTAGCAAGATTGAAGATCAAATATTAAAGATCGGAGACGCGCAAGCATTGAGATTGCTCGGATTGGGGTCAAAGCTATCAGACGTGTGATAGATCGGGAGGAAATTGCTCAGCCATTCAATAATTACTGAGGCGTCTTCAGGTTCTGCATACCGGCTCGCATGACCTAGAAAAATAATATATATATATATAATAAACTCAGTAAAGCTTCATTATACCTCATCGACAAGGAGCAGATTGCAAGCAATGACACAGCACGATGACAGAGAGTTTCTCTTCACAACGACGTTGTCCCAGATTCCCTGCAAATTTCACTTACGTTATAATCAAATGTGAAATTAGGTCCAACGATTTTAGGGTTGTTACGTTGAAAATGGCGAAAAGACATGCACGGTTTAGAGAAGTCTTTTTCCCCTATAGATACCTCCATTTTCCTGAAGAATCCCACATGCAGCAAGTATATTTTGTCCAAACACCCTGGATTTAAAGGGACCCGGACACACAAATGAAGTAAAGTTCAGAAAAAAGCGCTGATTTTTCTGAGAAAAACTCAAAAAACCGCATATTTTTACGATTTTTTTGAAAGAAGTTATGATTTTTCAAAGTTTCAATTTTTAGCCGTGCGCCCCGGCATACTGTGTTTAGCGGAAAATATGCGGTTTTTTGAGTTTTTCACAGAAAAACTCAGCACTTTTTTCTGAACTTTACTTCATTTGTGTGTCCGGGTCCCTTTAATGCCCCTAGATTTGATGCGAATTGTCGCTCCGATATATAACCTAATAATATATCGACAAATAAATATACCGTAGGCTGGGCAGGCTCTCCGCTGTTGATGTCAAGTCCGACAGCAATCTCAGGGCACGCTTCGCGCTCCTCCACCATCTTTACGATTGATTCCTCAAATTTATGGATTTATTTTGAGAAAGTATTACAATACACAAATCAATTGTTTAAAAAAAGTGAAATGGGGCAGGGATCAACTAGATCGTTAATTTTAACCTACCGTATCCGCTTTTTTGGTTTTGTACATAAAACATGCCCGTCGGAGGTGGGACGATTCCGAAAAATAGGGGTAAAAATGGCAAAAAATTGAAGATTTCGTTAAAACATACCCGCCTTAAACCATTGTTTTACAAAGGTAATTGACCCCTGAAATGGGATGATCGTACCTGAGCGTCGAATCCTCCGTTCTGGGCGAGAGTCTTCGGAATGACGAGCAAGGCGTTAGCGTACGCCTGCAAATTAAATTGAAACGACCATTTATCACATTATAAATGTTCTATAGAGTACACGAAATGGACTCTACTCCCCAACAGTTGCTCACCTGAGCTCCGAGCTTGGCGCGTCCCTTGATTTCCTCCATGCTCTTCTTCAGGGCGACGTGCGCTGCCACCTTGTAATTCAACAAGATCATTCCTTCATAGAATACATTATCTAGCTTGATCTGCTCTAGTTTTTTTCCCAGTGGGCACCAAGGATTTCCGCCGGCCCCCCTCTCACTCCACCATGAGCCGTATTCAGAGAGAAATGTGCGAAAGAAATGAGTGTGAACCTCGAAGGCGCCAGCTCCGGGTACGAGGGCGCCGTCGTTGATTGTGTTGAGTACTGCACGCAGACCGTCGTGGATCGCATCCTTGATCTGCAAGAAATTAAGATAAATCAAAGATCAATATAATTTTAACAACGTGTAATTTAATGTCTTTCTCTCACCTGGGTGATGGTGTGCCTATTCGGTCCCTTGACGAGAAGGGTCACCGACTTGGGCTCCTTGCATTCTTCCACGAATGTGTATTTCTCCTCACCAAGCGTATGCTCGTACACAAGGCCCGCGTAACCGAGAACCTGATTACATCATGTAAAAAATTATTTACACTCACCCAAACATAGAATTTTCTTTTTCTTTTGCGATCTAGATAGTTATTGTTGTAGAAATAAACCATATTGTTGCACAAATTAATAGGATTGATTAATTAAGGTCATACTTTTTCGGAAATAACGCGCCGGCAAGATATCAAACAACAACGTTTTATCATTTCACGACAGTTGATCACTAAATACTTATCATTTATCAGTTAACTGCCGTTTCAAATTATGATCACACGTGAGACAGGGAGCTCCTTAGGAGTATTTTAACAATTTTGAACGGGTCTCCGGCCTCAAAAACTGATTCAGACTCCCTATTCTAGACAAATTTTTGAAAATTGTTCTATTTTTAACGGGTTACCGACACCTCAAAGTTACCAAGGAAAATCGGAGATCAACTATGATGAAAATGACAAATAAATGAAAATAGTAAATGATATAAAAAATGGATAATGTCAAAAAGAAAAAAATGGAAATACGTACCTCCGGGGTTAGGTCATCGACCGAGTTGACAGCCTCTCCACCGCACGCCAGCTGCAGTCTCTCCATGTTTCTCCTCTTTGCGCGACGAAGAGCGACGATGCCTTCGGCGGCAAGCAGATCAAGGGAGGGGGGATCGATTCCCTCAAACATTACAATCTTGTCCGATAAAGAGACCGTGCGCTTGTCTAATCATCATACCTGTGCAAAGTACCCACTTGGAATTTTTTTATTTGTAAACACGTCAGCCGCAGACAAATATGAATTTAACTGGTGGCTGCACAATTTCACTCAAAATCATCATATTTTGCCCAAAAAATTTTTTCTAAAATCCAAATGTATCTTACCGGTAGCCGTCATTTTTCTGAAGAATTTTTACAAAGGGTGGCCACGCACCTAAGCGCATAAAGTACGCAGGTGTGCTAATCTAACACAGTTGAATGAATTTCATACGCGATTTTCGATAGCTTGGCCACATACGCACATACAATTAAGTGGAGGCGCTTAAAACAACAGAATATTTTCAAGTGATTCAACTCGAAAGTTTACCTTCTGATTGATAAGCACGAATCCCTTCGTATTGCCTTCGCACACCTTCTTCTTCAGCTCGATGATTCGGTGAACGCGACGCGTGATGAACTCCCGCTCTGCCGCCAGCAGTTTCTCGCGCTCGCCCGCGCTCTGAAAAACCAATATTATTTATACTCTCGGCCAGCAGATATGAATACGGGCCAATGATCACAATACCTTGTAGAAAAGACCACTGTTCACTTCGGTTTTCTCGTACTCAAGCGAGACGTTGGCCGTAAGGATGAAGGCGTCCTTCACGTGCTTCGGCATGTCTGCAATCCACCTCTTTTATTTAAAATAAATGTGGCGGAGATTTCAGCATCAAGAGCAACTTTGAAGCACGACGAATATTATTGCCTACCAGGATGTCTCGCTCCGTGGTCAAGAACGAGTCCCTTGACGAGGCAAGTGTCCATGTCAGAATCGTGCATCATTTCCTGGAAAAAAGTAAATGATTGTTTTCTGAATTATATTAGAGCTAAGTATACTCACCATAATCTCTACCATGTGAAGATCGGGCGGTCCATCGGCAGTCTTGATTGCGAGCACGGCGTCGACGATACACTCAGTCTAAAAGTTTTTTCTCACTCTTAGTCGCCTTTTATCTCGCCGCGTACCTCGAGTTCACTACTCGACCACGTAAATAATTCACAAGTCTCACCATATGGTCAGCCAGCTTGTGATGCAGCTTCGTTCTCAGCGAAGTGCGCGCGACTTCGAGAAGCGTCTGCCGATCAGCCTTAGCTGCGACCTGAAATATATTTATAAAAATTTCATTGGAAATTTACATTTCTTGTATAGATAAAATATATTGATAATGGGCTATATACCTTGAACTGATTGAGCAGCTGGAGAGTCTTTGCATTGGCCCATTCGAATCCCTCGATAATGAGGCGGGGATGGACTCCTTCAGCGACGTAATTCTCAGCCTGTACATTTGATTTTTTTTATAGCAAACTCTGTTTTTGCCATCGCACCTGCTTGAGAAGCTCGCCGATGAGGAGAACGGTCGAGGTCGTGCCATCCCCAGTGATATCGTCCTGAGCAGTCGATGCCTTGGCGATCATCGATGCCGTTGGGTGCTGGATCGACTGAAATACGAATAATGGCGTGGCTTTGTACAATGAGGCACAGCAAATACCATTTCGTGAAGGAGCACATTTCCATCCTTGGTCAGCTTAATGTCACCAGATCCAGAGACGAGCCTGAACTCCAGTTTGATTCAAATATGGAATCACAAACAATTTTAAAGGCACACAGTTGAATTTCAAATTGAACTAACATCTTGAGCGTCCCTTTCGGTCCGAGATTCGACTTCATAACTTCCTGAAGTCCTTTGGCTCCGCTCACATTGAGCTCGAGAGCTGCAGCGTGACGAGCGAGTTCTGCCTTGGGGTTGAGGCACTGAATTGAAGCCATTCCTGTAAAAATCACGATTATGCACATTTTTCTCGAATATCTTGCGTGAACTTCAAAAGGAAAAAATGGTAACAAAGGCACAGGAGAGCACCCGGAAATATCGAAACACGAGAGAAAAATAAACAGACGAAAATTTTTAATTCTTCTCGAACTTATCTCAAGGCACGTATTTATTGTGCGGCTCCGCGCAAAATTGTGTGAACTTTTTGGGATACTGTAGTTATAGTCCGGTTTGGTCAAACATGTGATCGATAGCGCCAGTTTCTTATTTTTAAAAACACATTTTCTTAATATTGATTTGTATTATTTTTTACTCTCAAAACTTTTTCAAGGACTGTCTGTGTGATGGGAATTCAGAATTTGTTGCCGTTCGTGGCGAAATCGTGCAGACAGGTGATCTTTATCGGTTTTTATTAATAAGCTTATTCTCATGAGCTGACATGAGCTGCTAGCTAATCCTTTTGACCAATAATTTAAAAGACACTATCTGAGCGGATCGGCATGCTTGTGTTGGGACTTGGCATTCTATCTTCAAACTTGCATGGTAGGTAGTGCGATCTTCAAACTTCAAACTTGCATGGTAGGTAGTGCGTGATGAGTGTGTATGGGCAAGGGGGTTTGCTAAGGTTCCTTGCGTCTCTGTGCCACAGGGACAGGTGAGAATAGGGTGATGACGTCATAGGTCAAAATGCGTAAATCGAGTCTAATCAATTCGGGAGTGGTTTAGTTGTGTTCCTCGTCGAATTCTAAGACTTTTTTACTCTTGGACATTTTTTCACTCAGATTTCATCCAAAGCAGAAAATCGATAAATTCGGATGTTTTATTTTTTCCTGGTACTTTCCCGCTGCAAAGGAAAAGTTTTTATTTGCTCCATCGATTCATTGTATGTCGACACATTTTCAGTAAAAAGGGCGAAATTAAATTCGGAGACCGAAGAGGTTCAGGAAGCCAAAAACCACGAAAAAGTGCATGACTGTTTTTTTGCGTGTTTAGATAATCGGTTTGTTGGTTATTAATGGACAATCCTCATATCGATTGAGTCCGATAGTGTCTTTAAAAATAAAATTATTTTCACTGTCAGTTTTCAGGGAAACATTTCTGAGTTTGCGGGTTGCTCGGTAGCAATAGATGTGAGTTGCCTGCTCCACCGCGGTCTCTTCGGCTGCATGGAAGACCGCGCTGTCGGCAAGGATAATCGAGCGTAATTTTTTTAATATGGCTATATTTATTCTAAATTCGTGATAAAACATCCATGTCTTGGTTTTGACAGAATACGATTGTTCGCGCTGGAATATCCTCTCCAAATTAAAGATAATATTTGTTTTTCAGATACATCTATTATGTAAAGAAATATGTTGATGCACTCCTCGCTCTTAACTGCCACGTTATCATGGTGAGTAAAATCAGAGGCCAAATATCCCTCTAGAAAGGATATATGAATACCACATTACTAATCCAATTGGAACAAAGTATAGAGAAAAGCATACCACCGATCGACTATAAACGGAGAACCGAAACTAATCACCGCGAGTGCAATAGGCTTTATTTATAATAGAATTATCTTGGATAATCTTGGATTTCATGTCCTGAGTATTTGACCCCTGACTAAAATACACAACCCCGTATAAACTGAGGCACTATGTGTGAAACTGATCTGGATTGTGAATCTTACCCGAACGAAGCGCTACAGTTTTCCCGAGGTGCGGACATCTGTATGTGATCTATGTGTTTCGATTCATTGTTGCTCCAAACCAACAGGATTTCAACAACACTACAGACCACGAATGGTGTAACGGTAGCACTTAATTTACATGTGTTTCTGACATTTTTATTGTTTCATATTTAGATTACAAGCTTATTTTATGATTTGAAGGTCTTCGATGGTCGTCCTCTACCTGCTAAGAAGGATACGAACGCGGAAAGGAGTGCTAAGCGGAAGGAAAATATGCGGCAGGGAGAGATATTACTTAGCCAGGTGAAATATTCCACCTCCACCCCCCCCCCCCCCCTCTCATCCCCCGTCCTGCATCTATAATAATATTATCTAATCATTTTTTCCGTTAAGTTTGGACTTGATCGATTGCTACTTTTGAAATATAGGCTCTTGGCCTGATTTTGTGCAATTTTAATGCACTGTTGCAATATATACCTCATTGTCAGGGTCGAACGGAAGAGGCGGGAAGTTTGTTCAGACAGAGCACTTCCATAACGAGAGAGGTCGTCGAGACGACGATTCAGGTGACTTTATTATATCACCTTTTACAAGTAACAATCGAGGTGCATGTGGTGGGAATTGACGAATATAATTGATTTTGAGATATTTATGGTTTTATGCACCTCTAACCCTGAGAGGGGGGGGGGGTGGGGATGAACTATGAATATGTGTATTGAAAACTCCATAAATATCATATGAACTCCCCCCCCCCCCCCCCCACAAATATCTTATAATCTAGTATTTCTTTAATTTCCTGGTTTTTTTTAACTCGACTCCTCCCTGAGATATCGTGAATGACCTTATTTAACTGTAAATTTGAAGCACTTCCGCAAGTCAACGCTCGTCGACATCATCGTTGCTCCCTATGAGAGTGACGCACAGCTCGCATTTCTGACTAGGTCAGTTATCCACCATGATATACATTCATATTGATATATCGGGTTGATGCATAAGTTTCTGTACAAAACATCGATCTTTGGTTTTCACCTCTCCTGCTTTCCCTGTTCAATTTAAGAACCATACCTGAATACTTTTGTACTTAAGTACGCGGCCACCCGTAGTCGGCTACCCGCTATGTTTGTGTCGTAGCTATGTCGGCTACCCGTAAGAAAATATTGAATTTTCTGAGGAATGATGGTTTTTGGGATGAATAGGTCGGCTACCCGTAGGAAAAATCCTAGTTACTTGCGGCTACCCGTTCTTATAGGTAGCGAAAATTCCAAGTACATACTTGGCACAGGTATGTTAAGAACCCATGCTTTTTAAATACTTGAAAAGGGGTTGGATACTCTCTCCAGCGCACTTCATTCTAAAGAGATCAAATCTATATATGGCTGACATGACCTTGCTTCAAAGTTACCGAGTGCGAGAAAAACACGCATGTTTCTTCGAGTTGTCATTTGTTGGGCAGATGTGATAGGGCAAAATTTGAATCTCCTGTGTGAAGGGCATTCACTGGGAATACTTATAATAAATTTGTCATTTTATGAACATGAGATTCGAACCAGAAATAACTCCTTGAATCGAAATCCATAGCTATGAAAATAACAGCTTGTGTTTGTAGGGAGAAGCTTGCCGACGCGGTGGTGACCGAGGATTCTGATCTCATCGCATTTGGCTGTGAAAAGGTATACTAAAAGCAAGATTATCAAAAATATCTTACGAATGAAATTTTTTCTCTGATTATTTATATCGTTTCCTCAATAAGTGATGTCTAAAAATCGCTTTTTCACCGAGGTTTCAGATTATCTTCAAGTGGGACGTATCTGGTCCATGCACAATTTACGACAGGAACTTGCTTCCGAATTCCTTCTCGGGTTTGCTTTTAACAAATTATCTTGATTCTCAGTTTACTAAACATATTGATGTAGGCAGATTTTTGATTCTAGCACATTTCTATTTTTTTACTCTGTTTTCTTATTCGTCTTGAAAATTGAGAATTCCTTACAGGGAAAATGGCAAGTGAGTTCGACTTTACGACGTTCCGCCGTATTTGCATTCTCTCTGGATGTGATTACACTCAGGTATGAATTAGTGTGCTAGAAAAAAAGGAAAGATAACATCAGTTCCGGATGCACATATCTATGCTATGCTAATGTATGGAATTGTACTGCAAATACGATCATTTGTGTCGATTGTATATGTTAAACAGTTGCAGGGTCTTAAGGGCGTTGGACTCAGTAAAGCTCTGCAGTTTTTCCTGAAAACTAGCAAGACTGATCTGAAAGAGGTAAAATTTTGGGAACTTCTCTGTTTTTTGGCCCAAGCTACAACCGCTCTAAATGTGAATGGGGTAGGGAATGAGAATGATAGGGATGGAATACTCTGCGAGAAATAGCTGGGCCAAAAAACAGAGAAGTGCCAAATTTTGCAGATCATGCAGACAATGGTCAATTACCTAGGTAAAATCAATTGTTTGAGAAGGGTACGTTTTTCATTTCAATAGCGAAAATTTTTAATTAAAAATTGAAATTTTTTACCATTTTCACTTCAATTTTTTTCAAATACGTCCAAAACCAAAAAATAGCGGGTACGGTATGTTAAAATTGACGAAGTAATTGACCCCTGCATGCAGAATCAATTCAGATCAAATCTGCTGATACCGTAACTCTCAAATATCCTAATTCCGTTAGATTCTGCCTCGCGTTCCATCCTATCTCCGGATGCCTAAGCTTCAAGTCACTGACGAGTTTATAAAGGATTTTATCAGAGCGGAGAAGACATTCCTCCATCAGGTACGTCTTTCTCGCTTACATTACTTCTTCTACGTTATGCCTATCAGTAATGTGAAAATCTGCTTTCGGCTGTCAGTAGGCTGCATTGTACCCGCTGTGAAAATGTTGTTGCTAATGCCCACAGTGCTGTTCCCACTAAAAAAAATAAAAGCCGTAACCTAATCCATTGGTGCACAGTGATTATGGCACCCAACTTGTGAATCCCAAACGGATGGGATACACGAGAGTTGATGACGACGCTATGGCAGATTGTGTACGATCCACGCGGTCGGTGTCAGCGTCCACTCACTCCATATCCATTGGAAGAGGAGAAAGAGAATAGTCAAGACAAGGACGTCTATGATGATGACGATGATGATGTGAGTGACGATGACTTTATCATCTTCCGGCAACCATGACTCTATCATCTTCCGGCGATAGATGACAAAATATGTCTAAAGCGAGTATGATGATATGTTTGCGAACCGTGAGCATTGTATCTCCTTGACCGAAACCTACGTTGGCGTGTTTTTGAAAAACCTACGTTGGCGTGTTTGCCATTATTTTTGTTTGCTTTGACCACGACTGGGTTTCTGTGTTTTGTGTTTCTAATCTTTAGACGAACTTTTTTCACGGTGGTTGTATCATCTTCCGGCAAAATCTTTAAAATAGTATTAAATTGTAGTGGTTTACCATTAATTCGCTGTAAATCAATAATCACTGATATATTTCAGTTTGTCCCGAGGCTGTCGCAGACTTCTGGAGTGAGCTATCTTTCCTTTCGAAAAAATCATTGATAATTGATTGTAGCGCGATGACGACCACTCGTTTGCCGGCTCTGTAGTCTCATCGAGCCAATCTACTCGTCTGGCGCTAGGCAACAACAGTCAAGGTATTCTTCTCATGGTATCAGAAAATTAATTTTTTTTTGTTTTTCCGATCTTTTCTGGTTTGATCATTTTCCATTTTCCTTTGAACATTTTTCTTGCTCAGGCTCCTCACTCGAGGATATTTTCCATCTTCCTGCGCAGATTCCAGTATGGTCCATCTGGAGCAGCCACTACGAGACGAGGTATATCGATCATATGTATTTTTTGTTATTGAGGAAATCAGGATTCTGATTGATTCAAAGACGGGCGATGTTGATTTAACGTGTTCAGATCCAAACGTCTGGATAGTGTGCGAAATGAGGAGAAGGTCGAGAAGGAAAAGAAACTACGAATGGGCGCCTTTCGAGTGAGTGACGACATGTGATGAGGATGTCAGATTGTCTGATGGAGTGTATATCTGATGATTCTAGTTTGAGATGTAATTACAGATGGATTCACCAGAGAGGAGAAGAAAGAAGATGATTGCTGTTGATGACGAGGTTATCACTGAATCGTTTCAGTGTTTTTAGGGATGAAAGTATTTCGGCTCTTCTTTACTTTACCTGCCAGCCAAATATTCATTCCCTCCACTTACTTGCTCGCGCGAGCGTCCCTATTATTTCTACCATCCCAGAACTCAGGGTGCGGTCAAAAAAGAGCAAAATGGTCAGGAATTTATTGAGTTTGTAGGAAAATGAGATCATTTCACTCAAATTTCAATTCTGATAGCGGTTCTTTGCATTTTATGGAGCCTACTAATTGAGTTTCGATCCAAAGTCTATAAAAAGAATATTTCCCTCATTCCTCTGGTCAGCCCGGCCCTCTTCCCTCGCTGAAGAAGGTGGGGTGCTCTGTCCCCCGCGGACTAACCGCTCTTCCTCTAGTTGAGGGGAAATGAATTTCCCCTCAGCCAGAGTGGAGGGGGAATGAATATTGGCTGGCAGGTAAAGTAAAGAAGCCAGTATTTCATTTCTTTTGAAACACACACGCCAACGTGAAACATATAATCGAAGTTTCTTCAACTCTAAAAAATGATGAAAAATCTTTTGCTTGAACCGTTGTATATGGATGATTCATGTATGATGAATGACAGGACGACATCCTCCTCTTGGACGATGACGATGACTTCGCGACCACAAGCAACAAGAAGAAATCAAAGAAGGTTGGGGGTTTGGCATTTGGAAGGGAATCATTCTCATCCTAAACTATCATTATCATCTGATCAGTTGCAGCCGTCTCCGAAGAAGTCACGCACAGCACCTGTAAACGCCAGAAACCATACTAAAAAGAATGAAGCGACAAGTGTAAGTTATCATAAATTGAGTAAGCCAATATTCGATCCTTGCGTGATTCTCTTGATATGGTTGACATGTACCCCTTCTAGTTGATGTCCGCTGAGGGACTAATGGCGATTTATTCAATTGATAAGTCGACGCCCACTGTATCTGCTGACCTGCGGACTACATCTGCATCGTCGCCGGATACATTAATCGCCCCTTCTCACGTTCTGGAGGTTGTGATCGAGAATATGTGTGTCCACGCGCCTCCGCCAAAACCGGACAAGGGGACAACATTGACCGATCAGCCACTGCCAGGTGAGAATAATAATGCTCTGATCGATAGTGGCCGAATCCCTATTCTATTAAATTTAGGTCAATGTGATTTGCAAGAAAAATATAGTAAATACGCTGGTTTCTGATTATCATCCAGCAACGAACGTTCGCATTTTCTCTAATTCTAAGCGTCCAAATGTGATGGGACAGATTTTTGTACCTAATTTGCGACTAGACGTTCGACTCCTCTCTCCTACTTGGTAAGGTGACGCGAAGTGGGATGACTTCAGGGGTGATCATCCCAGAAGAATGTATCAAGTATTTAAATAGGCTTAAATGATTATTTATTAAAGGTCCATTATATAATATGTCACCGTCCTTTAACCAGGACGAAAGCGGTCATGTCTCGACGCGATTGGTGCTGCAGAGCAAGCGGAGAAGCGTTTCACAGAATCGCTGCCGAGTCCAATAAAGAAAGTATGAACTTGAAATGTTTCAAATGAACTATTTATATAACATAACATCATTCTTCATTGAGTGAAGATGTTAGTGAAGATTGAAGAGCACTGTTGATCTCCCCTACTATACAGACCCTAGCGGAAGTGATTTCTATGTTTTCAGAAATATAATTATGATCGCGTGTAATTGGATGGAGACTTAGAATATATTTTATTAGAACGAGGCTATTAGTTAAAGCGGGTTGATTGCAGGAGCTAACACCACCCATGGTGAGTTTCGAACGTCCGATGCTTGACGGAGATATGCCGATTACGGTGGGTGTACGGGAGATTTTTTTAGATTTACCATGCCAGCCAATATAAGAATAAGTGACATACTTCTTTGTCATCATTTGGCGTGTTCAAGGAAGGCATTCCGGAATTATGTCTCCCCGGAAGCATACTACATTTTCAATAACGAGCGAGAACAATGTGGTCTCTTATTGGAAAATTATCCTTATCGGAATTTGAATATTTTTGTGTGTACAGGGTGCTTCGAATGTGCATCCATCACCCAAGACATCCACTCCACTGTCGGGTAGATCACGCAGTCTCATGGGAGGAAAGAGCGCCTACTTTGGAATTAACAGGTACAGTTTTCTCTCACGGCTGGTTCTTGTGGAGACTACTTCTTTTCGAAGAATTTTACGGTTAAGAAAAGTTAAGGTTAAACCAATAAAAACAATAATTGAGGCCTTCATCGCTCTCGAATCCGTTCAAGAAGCCGCGATTGTTGCCTCCCGGAGAGTCACCTGCCGGTATCAATTTGAATTTTCAATTTATTTATCAATTCAAAAACTGAGCATACACTATAGCGATTCTGAAAAACTGTTGTTGTGTCTTTGATTGTGAATCGGCATTTTAAATTTTTTTATTTCCGTCATGATGCCATACGTCACAATATTGCGCACTATTTCAATTGTAGGGTCATCAGCAACTCCCATAGTCATTGCTGCCGAGAGTCCGGGAGTGCTTGACAGAGGCATGCTGCTGACGCCTAAGGTTGGTTAAAAATTATAAGAGAGTGAAGAAAATAAATTTTGTTAGGTATTAATGAAGACTATATCGAAATAGAAAATGGTGTTCCACTTATTGTCACACTCTGCCAAGCGTTTTAATTGAAGAAGTTCAGAGCCTTGTATTTGTAACAAGAAACATTCTCGTGACTAGAAAAACTATAATTTCGAAATTTATTATACTTTTTGTTTCACATTGCTTGCAGATAAATATAATAGTATGATTATAGGGCTCCTGTCTGACAACATCTCTGAACGACAAACTGGGAGTCAACGTATCAGTATCTTCATCGCCATTCGGAGCCATATTCAGATCAGGTACTGCGAGTAGAGCGGCTTAGCTAGGATAGACAACTTTTTAAAGAGGGGCGATATGTATACCGCATCATTCTCCTCTCTCTTCTCCTTCCCTGTGCTTTCTCCCCCTTTTACCTGCCCCTCTTTAAATATCGCCCTTCTCGCGCCGTAATAACCAAACCAATCTCGAACCGGCAACTCTGCATACATGAGTACGCTAAAAAAAGTGTTTAATCTCATCGTTTTGTGTTCTATGCAAGATCTCTATCAGGTTGTAAAGCTGCGGGACTGTGTAGATCGAGCACGAAGTGATTCACATGCAGTATTTACCTATCGTATGCATTACATTCATTATATGTGACTATATTTCCTTGTTCAATTATCATTATATATACCGGTTTCTCATCTGCTTATCGATTGTATCGCAGAGAATACTTTTTTTCAACTCGAATTTGATATTTCGCTTACTATTTCCAAATCGATGGAATAAATTGTTTCGTTTGCATAATGTTTTTTACTGTACCATGTTGGTTTATTTATATGATGACTATCAATATTCCACACAAGCAAGCTGGCATTATTAAAAATGCACGTCGCAGAAGTAATTGGGATCGATTGTAATTTTCTACTTCAGGTGTTTTCGCAATATATTTAGGACATTGATACTAGAAGCAGTTTCTGAGTGCAACAAACCGAAGAAATCGTATGCTGAGTATATTTAGAGTGCATGTATATCATAATGGTCATTAAAAATTGAAGCTACAAAATACAACGTATCTAGATATAGTGTGTACACAATATCTACTAAATATACTTTGTCATTGCAAGCAAGTACATCACTCAATGGTGATTGCTGGTTCCGACTCTGTCCTCTTGTGGTCCCTGGTATCCCATGGGTATAACACCCCACATTTTACCCAATCGTTGTGCTAGTTCTTGTTGATCAATTGGATCGTCGCGTGGATTCTGTAACACAACTGCTCCACCTGCTCCCGCTTGGAGAAGTGCATCGAGGTATCTGCAAAGTTGAGATATTTCGCCTTATACTTTTCCGAATATACTCTGAACACTGGAAAATGTCTGACTGCTCAAGGTACTTTGCTCACTTTTTCTGCTTCGCTAGACGCTCACTTGCGTATGCACTCGACGGTGATCCGATCTGACTGCAATGAGATCTCTTGTACGACCCTCATTATTTATAAGATGTAAGTTATGATCTGTTGGCGAAATAGGATCAACTGTTTAGAGCTCAAAATACGAACCACTGTTTCTTCATTTTTCACTCTCTCTCACCAGTTGAGCGGGTAAGAGACATTTTGAGCTCTAATTGCATCCCTTGCTGCGTACCTCTTAAGTTCATTTTCCAGTATTTTGTATTCCACGCGTAACGCAGTGAGCATGGCCATGTCGTAATCGAAATCGAGCTCGCGAGATGCAGAAATGAGAGACTGAAAAAAATCAGTCACTTTTTCATTAGATGAGTTCTACATCGGAAAGCTTTCAAAAAAACTCCTCCATTTCCAATAGCGCATGATAATGAGGGTCGTTGCTTATTGAAAATGATTGTTATTGAAATTCTTTTTAAAACTTTGATCCATTTTTCTATTATTCCACTTCTCCGAAAGAATGAGCTTTACTTATTCGAATTCCAATCAGCAATTTTAAATCGCCACACCGGGGTGGGCTCTCTCATTGGAAACGAATGAGAGGGAAGGAATTATTGGTTTTCACTACTGGAATTGCGGAGTCTTTGACAGTAAGAGAATACACAATCTTGAATATTTGTTAATTGGGCAATTTAAATAGTTTCCAGTTGAATTGATATTAATCTCGAGCAAACCAATACCAGCTTTGTGAAAATCCAGATACATAAATCACAGTAAAAGGTGATATTATGTAATTTGCTTACCTCATCACATTTATTGGCAATCTTTCTGTGTCTTCCCTCCTCATTTCGTTCCGTCGCTCTCATGTCCCACAATTCGAGAGTATTTCTAATCTCTTCCCCTTGAGTCAGATCGGCCGTGTCTTCGAGCACCTCAACTCTCATCTCTATTATCGATTTCAACACATTTAATGGTTTGGAATGAGATAACGATACGAATAGATTCCATTGTTAACTTTTGTTTCCTGACTGAATCCACGCATGTCACCTTTCCTCCAGCGAGTGTTCTCGTGATCGAGAGTGCCTTCAACGCATTTCTAGCTAACACTCCTTCGTCGACAGCCGACGTCGAATTTTGTCGTTCCAGTTTTCTGAACAATATACATACAATTACAACTATACCATCATTAAAATATAGGAACAGCGGAAAATGTGTAATGATTTCAATTATATTTTAACAGAATATTACCTCGGCGTGATGAACCGTTTGTCCTTCCAATACGAATCTCTTGCGAACGATAGGCATGAAGTGTCCATGCGCACCGTCAACCAATTATTGCGATAGTCCTCCTCAAGTGGGGTGCTATTTAAAAAAATATCGATGCACAAAAAAGTGCATTAATATTCTTCATTTGTCATCCGTAACACACACACCTCATCCTTGGGTCCAACTGGTCTCACATTACCAAGATTGTCCGTAACGATCTCATTGTCGAACTCATCCGCGTCTTCGCCAATTCGATACAATCTATTAACAATTGCACATTACATATAATAGTTCAGATTTAAAAATAATGAATATCCCGCTATTGATTTTACATATTGCCTAACTGACCTTCCTTCCTCATTCATCGACATCAACTGCACTTCGTCCTTTGCCCGAAGCTGCGAGAACGCATTATAAAACGCGAACAAAAAATTTAATATACCATTTCCAGAATGGAAATCTTAATGGTTTCTGATAATTAACAATGCTCACATCATTATTTTTCAGCATTTGCTTGATAACCTTCCATTCGCGATTCGTCGAGTGAGCACGAATGGCTATTAATATATTTGCTTCATTTATTTATATTAAAAACAACAAAATCTAATTCTAAAAAATCGACTATCCGAAGCCATATTCACAACGATCTCCAAATTCACAAAAACGCAGGAAATGTATAATGAGGATTCCATGTGTTATGATTTCTTATTATGACAGCTTTTTTTTTAAAGGCCAATCATATTTTAATAATACCTTTAATTGGGTCGATTACTCTAACGGCGAAAGGATCTGTGGCACGTCGCATATCAACAATCTCATCTTGAGTGAGCGAAGTATCCACTGTAAAGAGTCCGATTCATGTCAGTAAGCAGATATTTGCGAAGATTCTATTTAAATTAATTGAGCATTCATTAAATTATAACAGTAAATGGAGATCAAATAAAAGTCGCCAAATGTTTATAGATACCAATTGCTTGCTGCTTAGTTAATGCCTCTATAATGTCGTCCTCCTCAGTCCACTGCAATTGAGTTCTCATGATTGATTATTGTAAATTCGAGCACCTGTGCGTCCACATTCTCGCGTTGTCGCTCGTCTTCGTCCTCCTTTGTCACACTATCTTCACTCGTCGATGAACGAAGTGCCGCGCGACGAACCATCTATTAAAGGTTACAAAAATTAAGATTGAGAATCACATTCTTTATTTCTGCAGCTCAATCCAAAATGTTCGATATTCAACTTAATTTTAGTGAATATGAATACAATTAATGAAAATTCAAATATATACTGGACGATGTCTTTATATGAAAATGAACCTCTGTCATCTCCTTCGCCACTTCTTCATCAGGGGGAATTATTATCGCATCGACATCTCCTAAATCTTCCACTTCTTGTTCGTCCGAATCTCCAGACGTCAGCGTCTGAAAAAAATTTGCACACTCGAATTCAAAGTTTTGTTAGTTTTTTCACGTAGTTTTTCACACTAAAACGACGAGTTTGGCTCTCTTGGATCATCAAGAGGAAGACCCAGGGCGAATTATAATTGTCGCGTGTGATCTAAGTGATCTATCTACCTGCTCTCCTCCCCCCTACCTCTTCCTTCCTCTCTCTCCCAGAAAATCAATACGCTAACCAGCATATTTAGATAGTTTGCTGAGCATTTGAAACGCACGATAACCAGTTCAGGAATTCGGCGGCAGGATGAGCTACTTCTTGATTCACGCCATC
Source organism: Pristionchus pacificus (assembly GCA_000180635.4). Taxonomy (NCBI): domain Eukaryota; kingdom Metazoa; phylum Nematoda; class Chromadorea; order Rhabditida; family Neodiplogasteridae; genus Pristionchus; species Pristionchus pacificus. The sequence goes on from CM026577.1 coordinate 62,649, forward strand.
GATTAAATGTAAGCGCGACGGGTCATTAAGAGCAATAAGCTCAGAAGATCCCTTGATCCCAATCCTCTCTCTAATGATGTATCGTTATGCGGGTTCATGGCCTAATGTCGGGATAAATCTGTAAAGCTGTTGTTGAACACATTGACTCACACTGATCGACGAGCTTCGATCTTGCTGCTGAGCTTCTTCTTGTCTCAGATGATCGTACTGATTGGATGTCATTGATCGAATGCCCAGTCCAACGATTACCTGAATATCCTTTGAAATACATTCAATTATGGCATGTCCCGATCTTGCGCACTAACATAGACTTGTCATAAATTAAATTTTATAAATAATATATGTGCATGCACAATATCGAAATCAATTGACTGGTGTACACATAAATAAAGAATAAATTCGAATGATAGCAGAAGAAAGGGGGGGGGGGGGAATTAATTTATATCTTTTTTTTTCAATAGAAAATATAAAACAAGTCAAGTGCATTGCATCATTGCTGGATCATTGGTGGGATGCATTAGGGATGTCTAAACGGAACTCGGAACTCCCTCCCTTTTATTCTTCTCTCTCATTCATTCCGAGATGAGGTCGATTTTTACAATTTCGTACTCGGAACTAGCTCGGAACTCGGAATTCCGCGATTATCATTCTTCCGCGCTCGTTCCGTCTGGCGCGGTCCGCTTCAAATTTTCGCCGCGAATGAAAATGAATGACGAGGAGAATGAGTTTCGAATATGTTTCATTGCACGGAACTCCATTTCATTCCGTCATTCCGAGGATAAAGTGAACCGGTTCGCTCACTCCGCGGAACAGAGAATGAGAATGTAAATTCACTCGGAACTACGGAACCAGTTCCGTTTAGACATCACTAGGATGCATCATTGCAAATGCTATTAGAATAGCAGGTGGGTGCAATATACTTATGCGGCTAGTACTCTGTAATTATCATTAGTCGGATATCGCGTTGCTATTAGACACGGATACACATCGAAATTACTGCTATCTATACTGGGCAATATCTCGGCAAGAATCTGATGCTGGGAGCTGGGCCCCTTAAGAGTTTCTTAACAAATTATTTGCAGATCCTGTAGTTGAGTAAAAAAGCAATTAGGCGTGAAGGAATTCTGAGTATCTAAAAATGCGGAGCTCCGCTCTGATAATATAGCATGACGGCACTTACATTTACAGGAGGCGTGCGTGAGCGGGGTGGGACGGGAACACCGTGCGGACGTGGCGACGCGTACTCTCCTTCAGTCTGGAAACCGCGCACAAGACCAGCTGCATAACTTGGGACGGAATCTGAAAGTACCTTACCGTAAAAAAGTTATTATTTCTGGTTGTGCACAGTTATAACTTTAGGGCAGGTAGGATGAAGAATGTGTATCTTCACTCTGATTTGAGAGATGAGGAATGGAAGAATGAAGAGACTGAATCTTCACCCTTAGTTTTCTCCGTTGTTTTTTTTGTTAGCCAAGGTTGTTAGACGTACTAGAGTTGGCAGTTCCCGGTTTTTTTTTGCCGAGCCTACTCTCACAGGGTACTCTCTCCCTATCAATCTCGATCCCTTTACCCACAACTTTCTCTTGCTCGGGCCAAAAAAAAAGTTCCCTTGAGTATAGTACCACTCCTGTCGGCGAAGACCAGTTTGATTTTAGATATCATATTTCATTCCATTACAAAGAGAATTGTTTGCTCATAAACGCACTGGGATCAGATCCGATGATTCGTTGGATGAAGTCTGCATTAGCAATTAGATTACCGGGAGCACCTTGTTGCAAAGTCGCTTGCAGATTTCGAAGTCTCTGCATACGCTGCAACGAATTGAACTGACAATGATTAATAAAAAAAATTTATCGATCTAAAATTGCGTCACTATTTAATTTAGCATTTTCACCTAAAAAATGAATAAAAATAGTCAATTTTTGAGAAAAAATCAGTGAAAAACCCACAAAAACTGAAAAATGTTTGCTGTTTTCAGACAATTTATCGTGTCCCAGCCATGTTTCCCACCGACTTTTGAATTTGTCGGTAGTTGGACATCGAAATGTCGTGTTTCTTGTTCATATTTACATATGTTAGATAATATCACTTTTGCGATAAATATATTATTTTATTCTTAATCAAATGAACGGAAATATCATACCCCCCTGTCAGTGACAGCAGCCGCAGCGGCACGTGTAGGATCGTTTCGCTGCACCAGCCTGAAGGAGATAGTGAAGGACAGTAGGAGCTAGGGATTTCTAAACGGAACTCGGAACTCCCTCCCTATTATTCCTTTTCCTCATTCATTCCGAGATGCGGTCTATCTGCTCAATTTCGAACTCGGAACTAGCTCGGAACTCGGAATTCCGCCATTTTCATTCTTCCGCGCTCGTTCCGTCTGGCGCGGTCCGCTTCCAGTTTTCGCAGTGAATGAAAATGAATGAAGAGGGGAATGAGTTTTCGAATATGTTTCATTGTACTGAACTCCATTTCATTCCGTCATTCCGAGGATAAAGTGAACCGGTTCACTCACTCCGCGGAACTGAGAATGGGAATGTAAATTCACTCGGAACTACGGAACAAATTCCGTTTAGACATCCCTAGTAGGAGCCAATATTACACGATCGAAATCGGGATTTCCGACCGATCTCGCTCCAGGCGGTAATAGACAAGTAGTAGTGTGTGCGAGTGAAACATTTTAGAGAAAAGGGGCGCTATGTCGAATGAAAATTTTTGGAAGCGAGAGACAACTGTTATGTAAGAGAACATATTGCGAAATAGTTCTCATTCGACATAACGCCGAAAAAGGGAGTCAGTACTCCCTACATTTGACGTGAAATCCGGACCTGCAACCCTACTAGGAACGCACTACTCACTTAAAGGGGAGGGGCACGAATCGAAATTGGTGGGTCCCACCACTACGTGCCTGCACCTACAGTAATCAGCACTCGGGTTGACTCTGTCCTCTCCCTTAACTAGGTCGTCTAGACTCCTCGAATATAATGGGCACGTGGCATAGTTTTTGTGCTTTTGCCTCGCCATCCGGCACCCGCTGGTTCGACTCCCGCCGTGTGCAAATCTCCCTATTGCTGCTACTTTCGACTGTCAATCTAATAAAATCAATACGAGAATACAGTACCCCAAATCGTGCCTGCACAATCAATGAAACTTCAAAATTCCGTAGTGAGGTTTAGATGCATTTCTAGCACTTCGGATAAAGTGATCTGTGATCGAGTATGAGCGAAAATATTTGTGCCCCTCCCCCTTTAACTTCTCTCACTCAACGGATGCATTGGAGAAAAAATGTGAGACGGAAAAATGTCTGACCTGAACAAATCCTGCACCTCGTCATTCTCCGTCCATGGCATACCAAATGCCGCGGCTGCAGCGGCTGCAATATTATCAATCCAAATAATTAAACCCACGCTTTACTTTGCTATGGTAGCAAGCTCCGTTAAAATCTCCTTGGTTTTATTTTAGTCGCAACATAAAAAATGTGTGAATATGTAAATTTTTTTTTAAAATCGGATATATGAGGAACCTTGTTGTCTTTGTTCCCTATTCTCCGTTCTATTCTCTCTGTCAGTCCTATCTCCTGGCTGTTGTCTAGCTGCCCTTCTCGCCATCATCGGCCGTCTCGCTCCATTTCTGCAAGTACTTTTCTAACAATAAAATTAGCCATATAATTCTCCATGCAGAGGACAGTACCTATGACACATAACCATTAGTGTGTGCCTCATAGTGTAACTCTTTTCTGTTGCATACCTCGCCGTGGGCGGCAGATCAAACGGCCCTGGTGCTACTGCACCACCTATGGCCCCATCGGGAGCCGCTAGAGCTGCAGCTGCAGCAGCAGCTGTGCCTGCTCGAGTGAGGCGTGCTGCGGGCGGCTGAGCAGTGACCACGGTATCTGTACCGACTGAAGGTGCGTTCACTAGTGTTGTCTGCATTACCGGAGCGTACTGAAAAGACAACTCTTTAATTTTGAAAAAAAAAAGAATTTTGTTTCTGACATTTCGAACGATGTTCTTCCAAAATTTCAGATATTCTGAAAAAGTGGTTCCCGGCTATCAACTTCAAATCATCAAAAAGTATATCTGATTATAAATTGAATTCAAGTGAAAATTACAGAAATCTGAATTTATTAGGGCAGACAAAAATTGTCTGAACCGATCAATCCCTTCTCGAATTGAATGTCAGGAATGAGTGGGAGTAAGTTTACTCTTTGGTGGAATCGTGAAACATAACAAAATGCAAAATTTCCCACTGAAATATCTAGGATAAAAAATGAATTACGATAGAACGATAGTCTGATTTGTGATGCAAATTCATCATGAAAATATTATTTTTATTTTTTCTTTCTTATGAAAATCACCATTTTGTGTTGTTTGGACAATAATTGTCTGAGACAATTATTGTCTCTAATTTTGAGACAATTATTGTTTGGGACAACGACCTGTCCGAAAAGTTCGGAATGAAATTGTCTGAGACAACGCATTGGACAATTTTTGTCAACCCAAAATGTATATAATGTACCAGATAATGGATGGATGTCCAATGATGCTTTAAGTTGTCTACAACTCGATTTGCAGATTCAGTGTCGACCAGACCGATGCAAAGTGGGCAGTTCTGAAAATAAGACTTTAAGAAAATTATCCTGATATGATCTCTGCAGGAGGAAAAATAAATTGATAGTGGATTCGGATCTTCGTATCGCTGTAGATTATGAAAAGTCAAGGGATGAAAGCTTTTTCGTCATATTTAGTTGATATCCTTTTCAAAAATTTGTTACTATACTGTAGTCTATACGATATATAACTATTATCTACTATGTGTGCACATATAGCGCTGTTTTTTCATCACAGGCGAGAGCGTTAGAGAAACACTCTCTGATAAAGACGCAGAAGAAAGTATCGCGTAAACTCTTACGAAAAGAAATGAATAAAGAATATCCGCCTTCGGAGAAGGATCTTCGCTGGTCATTGATATAAATTTTGACAGGGCAGATCAAGGGCGAGCAGGAAGATGAACGAGACCAATCAGAAACCGAGTATAACATCCTCCCCTTTGACACTTCAAATAAATCTTCTATCTCCGTTAATCTGGGCCGGGTATACGAGCGTCTACGTTATGAGAAATGTTTTTTTCATTTTTTTTTTGCGATTTTCGGGTGCGCTTTAGAGGTGAAAAAAAAGAAAAAAAGATTACCAGAAATTGTTCCCTCCTTCTCTTTATCTAGAATCGTCATCTACTACTTTGGAAAATATATATTACTTCGAAAAATATAGATGATTACATTTTTTTCTTAAATTCTTTGATTTTTCGATTGTCCTGCTCTATTTGGAGAAAAAGTGTCTCACCACTTGGTATGGCATTGGATCCGCATGGTTTCTCATGACATGTTCGTAGAACTGGGAGTACCTCAAAATTTAGTTTTGTTAAAAGTGAATTTACAAGGCTAAAAAAGGAAAACAATGAAATACGAAATACTAATCATCTCATACCCAAACCCCCTCTCATTGCAATAGGGGCAGGTTAGAACAGCAATGCGGCACGTTGAGTAGTTGCGAGTTTCGTCGTCAGCGTAGAACATCTCTGAAATAATTTAATGATCTTTACCATGGGAATTCCTTACTGCTTCTCGGGCTTTCACAAAAAAAGCGCTTTCAAATATGAGGCCTTGTTTAGATATAAAGCCGATAGCGAAATGGTACCGAAATCGTGATGGGAGAGAATACACTGCATGGGATGCTCTCGATCGTGCACTTGATCACTCCCCGGATCCACTTGAAAACGATCCGCAGTATAGCACTGTGAATTAAAAAGTTATATTTATTTTATACATATAACAGCTAGATAGATGAAAATTTGATGCTACTGATTATCTATTTTTTTAAAACATCAACCTATTTATTCTGTATTTTCATCTCGTTGACTTTTCAAAAACAGAAATACTCCCCCCTTTCTTTCCAATGTAGTTGTGTAACTGAGTAGGCACTAAGGTGTTTAGCAGAAACAAAAAAAAACTGGTGGAGATAGGGGTAGATCAAGGCGCACTCTCTTTCTCTATCCATCCAAATCTTCTGTTAAATTCCCCATCGTTTCATGAACTCAGTGGAATTCTGACACCAAGCCCAACTCACGATAACTCTGTACATTAATGTCGTAGAAACACAAGCGGTTCGGAAATCTGACATGATTATGGCTTGCTACAATGTGACGCTAATAGATTAGAAGTGACATTGATAGATTAGTCTTCAAAATATACGTTACTCATTTAATTCATTCCAGTGAACTCTATTTTATTGATATTATGAGTACGAACGGCATGACAAAGGTCGAAGTCCCAGCAACGAAGACACTTGTAACGACAGCCCGAGAAGTTGGGCATCATGCATCCGTCGCACGAGACACCTATGTGAACGTAATCTAGGTATGAAAAAATAATATACTTGAATGAGCTGCTTCTCTGCTTCTCTTACATTGATAGGTACACCTATCAATGTATCAATGTTGAAAAGATGAATATTTTAGAAATAAAACGTTATTGATTGTTTAATTGTTGGCCAATTATATTGACTCGATAAGGTTGATAGTCGTCAACGATTTCACTGAAAATAAACCTTCGTGTGAGAGTGCTGCGACTTGCGCCATTTGGCGTCGAGTCGTGTTCCTCGGACGAACGCCGGCCAGTCTGAAAACCTGCAAGAAGTAGTAAATATTATTGTATATGACGATCAGGAAACAGCTGTACGAAATCAATAGAATTAAGCTCTTCAATTCTGAACAAAATCAACGTAACTATTATAATTGAAAAATCTTCAAGGTCTAAAAACAGTGAACGCCTTGGTGATTTCGCACCACTGTTTTCTTACTGTCGTATATCTATATCGATATACTTATTATATACTGGAAAAAATCTGTCTATGTTTACGAAACTAAATGCAATTACTTTTTGATTTACATTTTCTATCGTCAGCATGGCAATTACCGCTATATTCTGACAACAACAACAACAATTGACGACGCAGTTCAATTGAAAACCCAAATCCAATACTAATAATATGAATCAGTATCAAGACGTCTAGCCTAACTCATCACATAATCACCGACATCAGTTTGCGATTCGACGGAAAACTACAGTAGTAGTAAGGGTGAAAACAAATGCGCACATGATCAATCCGCGCTAGCGCTCTTCTCGCGCGCAACGAGTATATTTCTTCAGTGAATTATCTATCAGGAATGAATACTTATGATGTGATCAAACCGCTCTAAATATTTAGATGATATTTTTGTGAATATTTTGGAGATGATTTCTTTTCGCATATCTCTTGGATCCGATACTCTATTTATATAATTTCAAGGGACATAAGCTAGCATGATACAGTGACTATTAACTGGATGCGAAAAATAACAAAATGAAAAATACGAGATTCTCCTAGTTCAAATGTTTAGCATCAATTTTTCTAGTGCTTCATTCACAGCTCAATTAAACCTAAATAAATTCCCGGGGATATCGATTGGAATAATGATATCTGAATTATGTACATCTGAGATGCACAAATTTTCACAATTTTCATTCTACAAATTTCAAAATGTCGTCAGCGACTGAAGCGACAGCGAGTGATCAATAGACAGATGACGCCGTTTCCCTTACAATGATCTACAGTCCTGGTTGTTTCCCCCGGGAACACGGACCGTCCCGGACGGTCCCTGACGGTCCCTCGCGGTCCCTGGATAATTCTGACTCGAGTATTGCGAATTTTGATTTATACTCTTTTGCGCTGTAAAGCTCTTATTCTGTGCTATCGATAGGTGTATTCAAAATTTTAAATAATTAATTACCATTATGAGCAAATTGAACAAGAAGTGTTGCCATTTTTGCGAAAATATGAAAAAATTTAAAGTAAAAGTTACGGTAAGTGCAATATTTCAACCGACTGTACAACTTTTTCGCATTTTCGCAAAAATGGCTACACTTTTTGTTCAATTTGCTCATAATGGTAATTAATTATTTAAAATTTTGAAGGCACTCATCGATAGCACAGAATAAGAGCTTTACAGCGCAAAAGAGTATAAATCAAAATTCGCAATACTCGAGTCAGAATTATCCAGGGACCGCGAGGGACCGTCCGGGACCGTCCGGGACGGTCCGTGTTCCCGGGGGAAACAACCAGGACTGTAATCAACGTAAATCTAATCTCCTTCATACCTTGGTGGATAAAATAATTGAATAATTGAATTGAATTGAATGTTAGAGTCAGATATTCCACAGCGTAGTGATTATTCCAAAAAGAAGGAGATTCGGTTCTCGAGGGTGACGTTGTGAACTTTGATTTTGCTTAAACTCACCCCGTGCAAGCAAGCAGCATGAAATCATTTTTCCGTATCTTGGTTATCCGGAGATAAACATGAATTATCTCGAGATGCACATTTTTCATCGTCAAGGGATGGGGCTGAAAATTTTCGATTCGGTTTATCAGCGTGGTCGATTATCGTGATCTTAAATTTTCATCACATTCCGTCGACGGATATCCGAGACTGAAAAATGGTGTGATGCTGCATGGTTGAAGCACGGGTGGACGAGAGAATTGGGGGCAAAATGAAGTTCACAAGATCCTCCAGAACCTCGTTCAAATAATATTTTTGGAAAATTGACTTTCCGAACATCATACCATTTTGTTCGAATTTAACACAAATGGGCTCAGTACCATACTGGCATCGCGCAATATGAGCTTTCTCAGTCCTGAAAATCGAAATTGCTCACTGGATAAATTCAAGTTTGAATATTTCACCTAGCAACCTCAGGTCACAAAATTCATTAATTATGTAATCATTAATCTCAATGTTTGATGATGGATCACTGTTATCTAGATACCGGATCACACTTTCGAAACTCCCAGGTTACCATTTTTCGTTTGATCTGAGAATCTCTTCTTTTTTTCAATCCATCCGAGAAATCTGAGGTTAAATCAAATAGTTTTGTAAGTTTTCTGTCGCGCGTTTCGTTTTTAATAAAAACACGCCATTTCAAAGCACGATTTACAGGTTGATGCGAAAACTTACAGTAATTTGGTGTAGTAAATGTCGGCGCACACCCTGCACGCTTGGAGGGAATATTTATTTTTCAAATTCCTCAAATTTGAATTGGCGGGCAGTTGTTAAGCGTGTTGACTGTCAGTCTGAGTGGATACTCAGCTGACCGGGGCCGGTGTTTTGAGCGGGGCTGCTACGCAGTAATTACGGTGGTTGATCCATATTGATCGGTGGGCGCTACGCAGCAGCCAATCAGCAAAAAGTGGGCGGAGTCTTGCTTTTGCGTGGACCCCAATTTCAAATTTGAAAAATTTGAAATTTGAATTGGCGGGCAGTTATTAAGCGTGTTGACTGTCAGTCTGAGTGGATACTCAGCTGACCGGGGCCGGTGTTTTGAGCGGGGCTGCTACGCAGTAATTACGGTGGTTGATCCATATTGATCGGTGGGCGCTACGCAGCAGCCAATCAGCAAAAAGTGGGCGGAGTCTTGCTTTTGCGTGGACCCCAATTTCAAATTTGAAAAATTTGAAATTTGAATTGGCGGGCAGTTATTAAGCGTGTTGACTGTCAGTCTGAGTGGATACTCAGCTGACCGGGGCCAGTGTTTTAAGCGGGGCTGCTACGCAGTAATTACGGTGGTTGATCCATATTGATCGGTGGGCGCTACGCAGCAGCCAATCAGCAAAAAGTGGGCGGAGTCTTGCTTTTGCGTGGACCCCAAATTCCGTGAAAAACTTAAAAAAACTTTATTTATAAAAAGTCAATGTTCAACTGAGATTTCAACTCAATTACCGTATTTTTACAGTCCAGTAGTAAATGCGGCGACTCTGCGAGAGTTTGCTGCGCAAGCGATCGATGGAGTTACGGGCTAGGGACATTCACGTGAAAATTCAAACTCCATTAAAATGTCCTATTTTTTGGTTGTAGGGCTCTCGGGCGTGCAGAATCACGATTACACATCCAGAATTTTAAAATATTTTTATTTAAGCGAGATACAGGCACCCATTCTTAGCCCCGCCCACCGTGGTGTAGTGCCAGCGAGTGCATGGTTCATTTGGTCACTTTATTTTCACATGTCAGATGCGAATATTTTCAAATGCGTTTTGTTCTTTAATTTTTTGTTCTATTAGATAGAGCAATTTCTCTTGAACAATTATTGATACATATATAAGCATTTTTCACTTCACAGGGAGCGTACTTATCACTTTTAGAGTTCTGGTATACTGTAGCCGTGCCTAATTCGGTAAGTATGTAGCTGAAGTTGAGAAGTATACATTGTAACGTTTTCACAGGGTGTAATTAACCTGTTAGGTGCATGAAATGTGAACAAAAACAGTCGTAGTTTGCAAACAACTAGACATGATCCCTGATTTCATTGACTTTTTGACGCTGTTTTTTATAAGGTTTGCGACCACAGATTTTGTTCATTTTTTGCATAGTGCTTACTAATGGTCTTAAAAACAAAAACATAATCAAACCGCGAAGGCACATCTCATATTAAATCAGGTCTACAATAAAAACTGTTTTATGCAAAAGTTTAAACGCTAAATTTAACATGTTTGCGACCACAGATTTTTTTTGTTTTTTTTTACACGATATATTATCATTGAAGCTCCTCGGAAAACTGAAATTTAAAGAGGCACATCCTTATACAGTCGTTTAATCACGAATAAACAATTTTACTGTGGAGATTTGAATTCCCGGGCAGTTCGACGTTCATTTCCTGGCACATACCTCTCCCCGGCTCTCAAATTTTATTTTCCGGTTTGCATGTCCCTAGTTACGGGCTAGCTCTTTTCTCTCTGACGCATTCCAGACTCTATTTTGGCGGTAATTTAAAGTTTTCTTCTGATTGTCGATTGACATCGGTGGCCTACGTAGACGTCTACAATACTGAAATACATATTCGATATTTAAATTAATTAATTGTTTCTAAAATTTCGAATATGTTCAATTTGATACTTTTGCATTTCATCGAGTTCTTTGCTTGTTCTGAAAATATCTCTGCCATTTTTTATATTATTACTTTTAGAATAATGTCTCAATTGGGCATGATGGATGAGTCAAAGGGGTTAATACACAATGAAGACGAAACTCAAGAGGAGGAAGTCGAAGAGGAGTACATCTTGGACGTAAGTTTGATCAATTTATACTTATACTTATACTTATACTTTATTACCACTCGATAATATGCAATAGGGGGCGAAAAGGGGCTACAAGTGGTATTTCAGGATCGGGCTAGCTTTCGGGAACGGGGTGTGTGTGGCAGTCCGTGTTTACAATTTAATGTGGGAGGTGGAAAGAACTAGTGAGGGGGCTCTTCTTATAAAATTACGGTACGGTATGCGGGGCATGGTGACTACTGGGGCAGGAAGGAAGTTCCAGAGTGTCAGAGAACGCGCTGCACAGGATGAGAATGAGGCTGGCATGGCAAATGGCAGTGCGAGGCGCAATCTATGAGAGGAACGTAAACTACGAGTCAGAGGAGAGATCGAGTATAGATTAGAGGTGTCGACGTGAACAAATCCATGGACGGAGTCAAACAGGAAGTACATGTCATTAAGGGCACGGCGATATTCAAGCGTCTAGTTGAAAGTGCTCAAGTCTCTGGGGATATGGGAGGTATGGCAAGTGCGATCGCGATAGTATACGTCTCGTAAATTCTCGCTGAACTGATTCTAACCTATTTACAAGACCAATAGCAGTAGGGTTCCAGATGACGGTGGATGACTCTAGAAGAGGGCGGATGTAAATTTTGTAGGCCTTAAGGAGTACATCGGAAGAGGTAGTGTGAAATGAACGAAGCATAAGGTTGCACATAGATCTAGCTTTTCGTGTTATCTGTTCGATATGGTGCTCAAAATGGAACTTCGTATTGAAGAAGACACCAAGGTCACGAATTTCATTTCTTGGGGAAATAACGCAGCCATTAAGAGAATATGTCGATCGTGATCTAAGACGGCCAAGATGTAACACTGCACACTTCGGAGCGCTAATAGTCATATTCCATTGACGAGTCCATAATTCTATATTGTCGATTGCTTTCTGGAGATCCGAACTGTGGTCAGGGACAACGGCATAGATTTTGAGGTCGTCAGCGAATATGTTGTAGGTCACGTTAGGGGGGATGCATTTACCCAAGTCGTTTATGTAAATAATAAAAAGTAGGGGACCAATCAGATCCTTGTGGAACTCCAGATTTGATAGGGGACGAGTTAAAGAGGTAGTCGCCAATGAATACTCGTTGTGATCTACCCAACAGGTAAGACTCAAACCATTGTATTAGGTGCTTCGAGACTCCTAATGAGGACATTTTGTGCAAGAGCAGACGCAGATCAATAGAGTCGAACGCCTTCTGATAATCGAAAAAATGGTGTCGACTGATTTCTTTGAACTCAATGCCCTAGTGTAAAAAGCTGAAGTTTCGCAAAGAGAAGAGGTAGTACTTCTGTGTTGTCTGAATCCCGCTTGGCGAGCATCAAGAAGAGAGTTCTCATCTAGGTAGGATACTAGCTCGTTTATAATATTTTTCTCAAAAAGTTTAGAAGCGGTTACCGCGAGCAAAATAGGTCGGTGGTTCGAAATTTGTGCGTTACCAGCTTTCTTTATTGTGCCTTCTTTATCAATTTGTGTATGTTAAATTTAATATTCTTAATAAAGTACGGCTATTCCAACTCTTTTTTTTAGAACGGAACGATGTCGGACGATATTGCAATGGGATACGCGGAAGAAGAGGAAGTGCTATGTGAAGGTATTTTTTTATTGTAATTTCCTTATGTTGTTTCATGAACTCAGTAGCGGCATATATTTTCCTGATTCATCGATATCTCACAGATATTATCATGTATCTCACAGATATTATCATATTATCATGTCAAATATTTTCAATATGGTATATCCTGATTTATTGTAAATTTGTTAAAATTGAAATCGAAATGATCATCTTGAAAGAAGAACGTCCTTCTGATACCCCATCTTGATCAATGCAACTTTGCGACAACTGATAAATTCTATATTCTGTATTCTGTTAAAATTAGGGCAGGATTTACCTATGTTGTAATAGTAATAGGTTTTTTAGAAGACGAACATCGCTATCAATATGGCGGAATGGAACACGAACTCTACGATGCGATTGTTGAGTACAAGAGAACCGGTCGATATCCTGAGATGGCTGATCAGAGAGTAGACAGGAGCGCCCATTGTCACTGGAGGTAGGGTTGGTTAAACAAACTTACGGTACCGCTACCCCCCCCCCCCCCTTCTCCCCATCCCTCTCTCATTCCGCCATCACTAACGGCGTAATACCAAAACTAACAGGATGTAGATCCTGCTTGACTCAGTGAGGTATACTACATTTTGTTCTACCTCAAGGTATCAGCTGATCGTTTGTTTGTCTACCACACATATAGTTTTACCACGATTATTAAACAATTTTGAAAAGGATTAAATAGGTTTTTCCCGTGATTGCTTTCAGATTGCGATGCGGTCGTTTCTCTATGCACGAAGATCGTATGACGTTGATGTATGGTGGTGAGAATACGCACGTCGAACTTCCCAAGTTCGTCATCAAAAAAGGAGAGGTAACCTGTAACCACTTTTCATTTAAAAATACCTCTAGGAGGCGGGGCTTGGCTACCAGCTGGGAAAATGGAAGTAACTGCAGGTGGAAAAGATGATCGATCGCGTGCACTCACTAATCGGACACGTGGGCACGAAAAGAACGTATGAAATATGTTTTAATTCTTTAATTTTTTATTTATTTATCATAATTACATCAAATGATTTGATGTGCTAATAGCGAATCTGATGAATTTATTGATTTCAGTCAAGCGGCGCTTCAGAAGAGGATGTACTGGAGATCGGTGCGAAATGATGTTATCGAATTTGTGAAAACGTTCGTTTTTATTAATTTGCACGTGCCCAGTTAATATTACGCACCTTTCAGCTGTGATTTTTGTCACGATAAGAAAATGCAAGGGAAGAAGCTGTCAAAGGCGCCAATCGACATTCAGAGTGAGCATTGTAGTTAATAAACCCGTATCCGTCTTTGCGTGAATGTCTTGTAAACATTAATAAACTTGTTATCCAGGTGATGCTTTCGATCTCGATATTCACGTTGAGTACACCACAACCCCTAATCAACGTTTTATCAGAGTCGCTCTGGTGGGTCAACCTATTTTTTCTACTTAAATTTTGGGGAGAGTGATCTAAGAGTTAAGACTTGGATTCTAACTCCACTCTTTATTGTTGTGTGTCATAGTCGACGTAATCCACTCGTGCTTCCCACGTTCGCGATTCTTATGTAGATGTGGTGATTTGCAAACCATCTCGAACCATCTAAATAGTCGAATTTTGCCTCAAGATTTTTCATACATACTTTTTTTATAATTCACATTCTCAGGAAGGGTTCGATGAGGAATTTGTAAAGGCTGCAGCAATGTCTAAAATGACGTCGTATACCTTTCGTTCTACAGACTCCGAACACAGGAAGATATACAGAACACCAGTACGTTCCCTTGACGTGCCGTCATTTGCTGATGTGCCATCATTTGCTAACCGGTGTGATTGAAATGACAATGTGTGGTGATGCTCAGTTGATGGTATAGATGGTATCATTGCAGCCGTTTTTCAAGCGACAGCCGTATCTTCGTCGATCTCGATTCGAACAGAACAATCAATCTGCCTTTCTCGTCCCGGTGCTCAATAGAGAAACAGTGAGCAAATGTTAAATTCGCAATTATACATTTCAAAATTATCAACACTTTACGCACAATGATTAATGATATTTCAGAGAGAGCCTACATACATGACGCTTTCAGCTTCCAGGATGGATTGCAAATATATCGATGAGTACGTTTCTTTCTATTCGATGAAAATATGCGAAAGAATGGTGCATAATAATTTTCTATGAAAAACTACCTTTTCCGGATTATTCCTAATGTTATCAATATAATATAATTGGGACATCGAATCTTCTCTGTTATTTTTGACGCAGAATTTTCTCACAGAATATTCCTTCTCTATTCCCCTTCTCTTTCCCCACACTCTCTACATTTAGTGGTGTCGTTCAATTGGTCAATTAAAAATAAGTTCACCAAGATACAGAGAAGAACCAAATTGTGTTTGGCTATTAATGACATTTTCAAAATTTTTCGTGTTGTTTATATATGATGCCGTTTGCCTTGCAGCATTGAGGAGGACGAACTGACTACTGTTGATCCGACGGTCGCCAGTACATCTGCTGCAAGTGCCAACGAGCGACTTCCGCCTACGGATGACTCGTCTACAGCCGCCCCTGTACCGACAAACTCGCACAACAGGACATCAACATTATCCTGGACACGGGGACTACGACATGCCAAGGGTGAATCAAGTCATTAAGTTTAACTCTGATTTGTCAATTGCAGTCTACGATCCGAATCACCCCACTTATCGACGAGCCAATACAGAGCGAGCGATTAAGGAAAGTAGGCAGCCCAAGAGAAACGATCAGAGTTGGTATTTCTTATCAATTTGGGAAGGCTGTGTTAGATACGCTCGAGTGAGTATGCACATCGTCATCAATACCCCTGAGCACAGTTTCAGAGAATTGGTACTTTTGAGCGGCTCCAAACCCATCCAAATTTTTCCGTCTCTCTCGGAAACTTCCTAGTATTGAGGGAGGGTGTTGTGTTGTGCGGGAAGACCATTGAAAGGCCCATGCCAGGGAACGGGATACGTCGTTGCAAACGACTTTTTTCCAGGTGCCATGCGCGGGGCTGCCTCGCGGTTGAGTATCATGATTGCACAACGTGAGCAGGAGATATACATGTGTTAGCAGTGATAAAACTCATTAAGATTCTCTTCGACATGATTCCCAATCCACTTCGGTAACTGCTTCAGTCGCCGAGCGTAATATCATGTACAATCAGAGCCATGGATTAGTCGGTCACGATGTTATAACACCATTCGACGAAGCAAGAGAACGGTACGATAGATAGGGAGATGCGTGTACACATTTGAAATACGGGTCGCTGTCTCTTCATTTTACGTGCTCTCTCACGATCATAGTGACGAGAGAGTGTGTGAAATGAAGAGACGGGGACCCTTATTTCGAGCCCTCGTACACATCGCTCATCGTACAGGCCTGAATTCACGCCACTCGCTCCTGTATTGCTCATGCCGTCAAATGACCCCGAAGTGGCCGAGCTTCAGAAAGAGGTACATGTTTCTTGTCGCAGTCGTAGACCACGTCTGAGAGATTACGGCAGCATCAACAAACAAAAGTGATTGGATGAATAAACAATAATTTCAGCTACTCAGCCGTCAACTAGAGATACAGAAGATGCAGTTGCGGGTCCTTCAGGCACACGAACACCGGATGAGCATCGAAGGGGCAAGGTGAAAAGTGTTTGCCTCAAGTGATTTCCAAAAAGGAGAAGCAAAGTCAAGTAATGGAAGAACGTAGGCGTTGAACCTACGAATAAGGATTGATGAACAATCGAATGGGAGAGCCTTGTGAATGAGGAACATTTTGAAAGTGGCTTTCTGGGCACGAATTTCAACAAACGTGTAGTTTTCAATACACAAAGCGGTTCAATTTTGTTCAAACAACCTGAAAATTGAGATTTAGACATAACATTTATTTCTTTTTCGAATTGATTTTCACCGAAAGTTCAAAGCTGATTTTTTTCTGAGATCAAATATGAAAATGAAAATCCTCTGTTGTGGACCCTCACGTTCTTACAGAAAATGTGTTTAATGTATATTATCGTTTTATACCTGAGAAATGGTTAATTGAGATTTATTGATTTTGTTTGTCTTGTTCAACACGAAAGGGTCAAAATTAAATTCCGTTTCAGATTCGACGAATCTGATGTAAGAGAGGATGTCGAGGAGCTTAATGTTATCGATGCGGATGGATACTCATAATAATATATATGCATTTTAACATGATTATACAACATTTTTAAATCACTAGTATCATTTCGTTTTTTTCATAAATTGTTTCTCTCATTCCACTGTATACATTTATGAGTGATCGAATGTCAATCAAGTGAATAAATGGTTGGACTTCGTCCTCTTAAAATCGGAGATTACCAGCCATTGATATTCTCTCCTCCTTTGTCTCCCTTATCACTTTCACTTATCAGCGTGTGTCGCACCGAGTAACCATGATTTCACTCTCGATAGAATGTCGTTTTTTTCATTGTTTGTTTTGATGCGTAGAGCTGGAAATAGACATGTCTCTAGCGATTTTCGTTTTTTTAAAATCAGTTTTCAATTTACACGGCTACCGTATTATTGTGCGCGCGCTACAGAAACACGCGCGCTGCATTCAGACGTGTCTCTTGTTTTTTTGCTGCTCAGCTCTCTTTCTCTGCTTCGATTTCCCCCCATTCTCACGTATGTCGTGACATCTCTTATAACAATTTCTCGCTATCATTGGCAAGGAATGTTTATACGCTTATTTTGATGCTTAAAATTACACATTAGCAGTGTCAAATACCCCATGTAATTACGTACTGGATAAAAGCACTTTTGCGGTGGGTAGAGTGAAACGGGAGAGATTGCGATATAGTAAGAGAGGGAAAAGTAGTGGGGCAGTCACTATGATCACGCGAAAACAGGTGGTCTTGCGAAAGGTGCCAAAGGAACCCCTCTGCCCTCTCTCCCCCGTACGATCCCTTCACTATCCAGACACGCGGCTTGAGAGCCCCCCTCGTGACCACTGTGTGCCATCCCATGACCAGCTGGGCGTCGTTTATCGATTGACCATGTGAAATAATCCGAGACAATCCTAAGCACAATCCTCTCTTGTCCATCGCACTGCAATGGTGAGCAATGTGCCCTCTAAATCGACGTGGTCTAGGAATTTGTCTTGCGAAATTCTTTCGCCCTCCCTTACCTTCGTTTATCTTCTTACTCTCAGTCGACACACTTACTCCACTATCCACGTCAGCAATATAGAACAGCAAGAGTGAGCACGAGGGATAGTTTGTCCTTGCGTCTTTTCCGGGCGCGTTGCGTGTCCTTTTTTGAGCTATCGAACTCATGATGTTTTAAAAAAATATTTATTTTACTTGCCCCATTCATAGTAGCGTTATATGTTCATCAATCGTTATATCCTTGTTGATATCGTTGAGTGGTCGTAGTCTGCAGGAACGCCAAATATTTCTTCCGTTATGTATGCGTCATCCTTGTCCTTCCTTCTCGACCTTTCTTTCCTATTAAATTTCTATGAATATTCCCATGACTTTTATTTATTACAGAATGCCGGACAGAAAAAAGTCCGATGCGTACGACGCGAGTAAGGACCAAACCCTCGGAAAGGTATTTTTAAGGTACGATTGAAAATGTAATATATTAAATTAAGGTGGTGAAAGGCGAGTCGCCCATCTGGATTCGCATCTTCATCGGCATCCTCCGTGTCTGGTAAATTGGACTTTACAATTCATATTTTAATGTTATACGTGCGGTATTTGAAGGTTCTTCATATACGATTGTCTTAATTACCTGCCGTACCAGCTGTTCAACTCGCCTACTGAGAAACTGCGCAAGTCGGGAAGAGTCAAGGTATCAGCGCAGGACATAACTTTGTCTTTGTTTCTATTTTATGCGTATTCTTATGTTTGTTGATCTTGCTTCATGGCACCTCTTCTCACAATTGCCGTGATAATACACGAGTTGTGAGTTTCAATTTACGAAGGCCATTCAAAAGATCGTATTGCCCATGACGCATACCCGTTCTCGCTGCACGCTTGAATCGCGATTGAGTAAACGGTTAACTAAACCAGTTGCTTATTTCGAAGCTTGAGATAGTTTCGGGTGGAGAAAGTGAAGGATAAAAGTGGACCACCCATTATGCACTGATGGGAGATTCATTACTTCTTTCACTTTCGATATCTGATTGGGCACGTTTTTATCAGCGCTCTCTGTGGGTCCCTTTTCTGCACACTATATATATATATATATATATATGAATCCCTGCACGGTAACTGAATCCCTGCACGGTAACCCATATTGCGCGAATTGAAAAGGTACAACGACGTTTCTCCCGGATCGTGTTTTCCCGCTGTGGACTACCCCCATCTCCTTATCACGACCGTTTGAAGATTATGAACCTCCCTTCCCTCTACGAACGTCGCACTCGCATCGATTTGTTAACTAGTTACAAAATTATTTTCGGTCACTTTGACTTGAACTGTCGTACTTTTTTCAATTTCTCCCCAAGATTAGGTAGATCTAGAGATCACCGACTCAAGCTATCACCCTTTCGTACATCTTCAAATAGGTACTGTAGCTTCTTACCCAACAGAATTATCGTATATATATATACTATCTACTATACCAGCACGCACCTTGCATCGACAAATTGCGTTGTGGATAGAATATTAATACAGGCTCGGTTCGTGGAGGATCGCGATGGTCCTATGAGACATGTGGACGGATTGATTTCGGAAGACTTTCCAGGCAAGGATACGGTAGACAAGGTGAGGCATATACAATCGTGAACTGAGATCTATCGAAGTAGATAACAATCGAGAAAATGATCGAAATCTGTGCTAGGATGTATCATGTACCTTCTCGTGAGGTGCTTATGCACTGAATACATGACCTTAAATTATAGTTTATTCAATAAAACTAAAATTCTATATAAATATACTCACTTGCATTGTTATTTTATGTATTATCATCTTACATGTGATGAAGATGGAGTAAGAATAGGATGATTATATATTGTTAGGTGTGGCGTCATATTGTGGAAGTGCACGATGAGTCGCCGTGTCTTGGAACGCGTCAGCTCATCGCAGTCCATCAGGAGAAACAAGACAATGGAAGAGTGTTCGAAAAGGTCACAGGAGTTTATTCATTTCAAGTTATCCTCAAACAGGAGTCAACTGATCCTTCTTGTTCTGTACAACCACAATTACTTTTGAATATTTGAGAATATTTTTTTATAGATATCTAGTTTTGCTCCACTTCGTCAATCTTCTCGTAGTCTTCAATAGTTCTAAATTAATCACTACTAACTGTGATAGTAAAAAGTGATTGATTAACAAATTGTTTGTTATTTGAAGTGGGAGTTGGGCGAGTACTCTTGGCTGTCGTATCGCGAAGTGGAGGCCAAGGTATCCCATCTATCGGCCGGAATCAAGGATCTGTGTGCCGACTCGACTGACCCTAAGGTACGCTATCTACTCGATATACAATCTCCCCTACTTCCATTCGTATCCTCATTTTGTAGTTTTATTTCAATTGAACTGTATTCTGGCTTGATGCTCTCACGGGGATATGAATATATCCTCGCTTGCTCATGTGCATGGATCCCCGGAAGAATGTTGTAATTACAGGTTGTGATCTTTGCGGAAACACGCGCGCACTGGATGATGACGGCACTCGCATGCTTCCGCGCCAACATCCCTGTTGTCACAGTGTATGCCACACTCGGAGAAGAGGCAAGTCATCTAATTTAGTTATATATTAATGAAATATTTCTAATTTGAGGCGATTGTTGCTGCAATCAACGAGACGGACGCGACAATGCTGGTCACATCGGCAGAGTTGATTGAGAAGGTGAACTATGAAACATATCTCGGTCTGGAAAATTCAACACGTGGCTCCATATCAAAATATCGATAATTGATCATCTCCTTCTTGTTTTCATTGACCAATTAATATACGATTTTTTTTATAAATGTCTAGTTTCTAGTTTTGTTTGATACTTGCTCTGAATCGAATATATCGATGGTGTTATTGATAATATTGCAGCTGGGTGCTGTGGGAACTCGTTGCAAGACTCTGCACACTCTGGTTTACTTCCCACAGGTGGATAAGCACGCAGCCGCACCCGATCTCACTAGTGTTAGGTGAGTCTCGACTTGAGATGACCATTCAGCACGTATCTCTCTTTCATCTATTTCTTCTCTCGTCCGACTCAATGGCAAAATACCATTCGGAATCCCATTTCTTTCGTGGAGAAAACAGAAAATGAAGAGATTCTTCCGGATTCCTCAAGCTTAGCTAATGCCCAATATATGCAGGGCTCAGTTCGCACATGTGCTTTCGTGGAATGGTCTTCTCGATCGCAATCCGACTGTTATCTGTGAGTTTACATTTACCCTACTATGGTTTGCACTCTTCATTGATACTTTTTGAAAAAAAAAGTTGATCGAAGCAGTATTCATTGCAATCACACAGTCCTGATTATGTCTTGAATAAATTGATTGTTTGCAGCTGAATCGACTGCCAAATCTACTGACATCGCTTTGATAATGTACACGTCGGGCACGACAGGCGCCGCCAAGGGAGTCATCCTGCTTCATCAGAACGTTGTTTCAGCCATTGCGGGACAGGGCGCAGGAGTGGGCATCATCTGGTGTGTTGTTGTTGTTGTTCATTGCAGGAAGAAGTTATGATAACAACTTCCGTTTTCATCCATTGATCCATACAATTTTTCGATGATAAAATACGTTATATCTTTCAGCAAAACGGATACTTACATCGGCTACCTTCCGCTTGCGCACATTCTCGAACTGAGTGCGGAGATGACATGTCTCGTGAGTTACTTGTTTTTACAGCATTTTAGAATATTTTCAATATTGCAGGTACGGGGCGCGAAAGTTGGCTACTCCTCACCACTCACATTGCACGATCGTGGAAGCAAGATCCTCAAGGGAACTCATGGCGACTGCTACGCACTACGGCCAACGCTGCTCGCTGCCGTACCGGTACACAAATCAAATCTCTTTTAGAGACATTCGAATCTCCGTTGTTTAGGTACCTCTCTTTTCCTACGCAATACCCCCCCCCCCCCTCCTCATACAAAGGTTCTTGCGCCAAAACATTCATCGGACAACCGAATAGTATTAGCTATGTATCGCGATTGTGCGCTAAATATCGTATTGCCAGAGCTGAGCCGTTGAATATTTCGATATATACATATATTTTTAATGGAAATGTGCACGCAATGGAGAAACTAGATCAGCATATTGTGCAGCATTTACTATTTGAAAAAAATGGAAAAAAATTGTTTGAGGCTATCATGGATCGCATATTCAAGGCCGTCTCGGAGGAGGTTGCTGCCTCTCCCAGATTCATGCAGGTGAGAGGCTTGCTCTTACTTGTTTAAACGTAAATTGCATATTTCTAGGAATTGTTCAAGTTGAACTACGAGCGAAAGCGCGCCCGCTACCAGGAGGGTTACGCCAGCCCCTTTCTCGATCGGTGAGGCAGCAGCGCATATTTCGATTATTTGTAATTCTATCTCGTGATATCTCGTGATTCATTGGACTTGTTTGTCAAACCCGATTCTTTCATTATTTGTTCAATTATTCAATTTAGTATATTTTGCTGCTTTGCAGTGTTATCTTCAAGAAGATTCGTCGACTCTTGGGCGGTCGCCTACGTGGAGTTCTGTCTGGAGGTAGTACAATATAATTGAGTTCGAAATACGGGTAATCGTCTCTTCATTTTACACACTTTATCGCCCTTCTCACCGGTGAGAGAATGTGGGAAATGAACAGACAATTACCCGTATTTCGAACTCTATAGAATATATTTTTCATGTGTCATTCGTATTCCATCATTTTGCAAGTTCCGAGTTTCAAACTTGCTCTCGTTTCTTTATTCAATAAAATGAGCCTGTAAAATTCGTCTATTCCTTTGAGGAGCGGCTCTCAATCCCGAAACTCAGCGCTTCATGAACATCTGTATGTGCTGCCCCGTCGTGCAGGTAGTTTAAACTATTTAGATCGGGTTTCCTGTAAGAGTGTAGCAATGCCATCCACTAGAAAAAACTTTGGGTCCCCGATTTCCATGAAACTTGGTAGGTATGTACCCTCTGGGGTCAGGAGGAGCTCCATATACTTGGTTTGGTCAATTATCGATTTTATCGATTTTTTAGAGCTGACACTTTGAAAGGCCATAACTACCTTCATTTTCATCGCACAGCGAGCTGAAATATACCATTGAATTTCTCTCGAAATTCTCTATAAAAAGTCGAAAAAGCACATTATGAAAAAATTTAGTCTTCGGTCTCAAAAATCGATAAAACCGATTTTTCGACTATAAAACTAAGTTGTTCTCGAAAATTAACCGGAAACACAAAAGGTTTTTTTTCAAAAATAGTTTTTTCAGACCCATTATGAAGTCACCACGTCGATCGTTTACGATATCTCTGGCCCCCGGAAGTCGTTTACTAGTAGAGCCCGAACATAGCCGATTAAACACCTTTTTGATCATAACTTGCTTCAAAATGGACGAATCAGGATTTAAAAAAAGGGAAACGTAGCTTTCAGTAAGCTGAAAAAAGAGTTTTTACTCAAAAAAATCATAGGACTTCCCGTTTTCAAGTTGTTCAGGGAAAACCGCTTTTTCAGCTGGATTTCTCACTTTTTGACGGCGGGAAAACGCTTTTTGCGGTTTCTAAGCTTCGATAAATTTTATATTATTTATTTATTTTAATATTTTAAGCACTCATTCCGAAATATTCCACATTCCGTTCGGTTGGTCCCTCATTCACCTTTCCCCTCTTCTCCTCCCCGGGAACGTGGAAACCGGAAACGTTTGGACGTGGGAAGACACAAGATCCGACCGGAGAAGATCTCGATGTACGATTTCGCTCTTGGAACTTTCAAGCGAGTTCTTGAGGAGGTTCAACAAGGAGTTGGCATTGTTCTTCCTGAGTCCTTCAAAGAGCCCCGAAGAACCCCAGACCGAAGGGAATTTTTCGATAATCCATCCGAACCCGTCTTTTCTGATTTTGGCGAATTCGAACAGTAATTGAAATGATTCATCATGTTCACTCAATATGTCGGATCTTGTGTCTTCCCACGTCCAAACGTTTCCGGTTTCCACGTTCCCGGGGAGGAGAAGAGGGGAAAGGTGAATGAGGGACCAACCGAACGGAATGTGGAATATGTCGGAATGAGTGCTTAAAATATTAAAATAAATAAATAATATAAAATTTATCGAAGCTTAGAAACCGCAAAAAGCGTTTTCCCGCCGTCAAAAAGTGAGAAATCCAGCTGAAAAAGCGGTTTTCCTTGAACAACTTGAAAACGGGAAGTCCTATGAATTTTTTGAGTAAAAACTTTTTTTTTCAGCTTACTGAAAGCTACGTTTCCCTTTTTTTAAAATCCTGATTCGTCCATTTTGAAGCAAGTTATGATCAAAAAGGCGTTTAATCGGCTATGTTCGGGCTCTACTAGTAAACGACTTCCGGGGGCCAGAGATATCGTAAACGATCGACGTGGTGACTTCATAATGGGTCTGAAAAAACTATTTTTGAAAAAAAACCTTTTGTGTTTCCGGTTAATTTTCGAGAAAAACTTAGTTTTATAGTCGAAAAATCGGTTTTATCGATTTTTGAGACCGAAGACTAAATTTTTTCATAATGTGCTTTTTCGACTTTTTGTAGAGAATTTCGAGAGAAATTCAATGGTATATTTCAGCTCGCTGTGCGATGAAAATGAAGGTAGTTATGGCCTTTCAAAGTGTCAGCTCTAAAAAATCGATAAAATCGATAATTGACCAAACCAAGTATATGGAGCTCCTCCTGACCCCAGAGGGTACATACCTACCAAGTTTCATGGAAATCGGGGACCCAAAGTTTTTTCTAGTGGAAATAAGAGCTCTTTTTGCTACACTCTTACAGGAAACCCGATTTAGTCAATTTTTTTTCCAAATTTTTCAAAAATCATGAGTTCGATCACGTTAGGCAGGCAATGAATCATTTCAATTATTCGATATAGAACAACATTTTGAACACTGTCCATCTTTTATCGTTTCCAAATTCTCGCTGAGCCTTGTTGAGCCATAATCGGACACTCGTATATTTCTTGTTGACAGGGCTACGGATTGACTGAGACATGCGGCGCAGCTTGCGTCGCTGAGATTACTGATCTCTCTACGGGCACGGTCGGACCTCCTGTCCGATGCTCTCAGATTGCACTGAGGGAGTGGCTTGAGGGTGAGTTGATGAAGACTATTCAATCAGGGGCATGAAGTTTCGCATCTGCCAGGGCTGGTGTACCTAATCGGTAGGACAAAAGTTTGATCCAGAGAAGAGGGAGACACTCGTTCGTTCGGTAACATTGATTTCTATTTTTGCAGGTAATTACTCGCCCTTCAACGAGCCGCCACAAGGCGAGATCATGATCACGGGACCAAACATATCGGCCGGATATTGGAAGCAGCCCGAGAAGACTGCCGAGGACTTTGTTGAGTACAAGGGAAAGAGGTACTATTGAGTGTGATACTGGATTGTGCTCATGCTTGAAGCCTTTACAATTCATACGCTTATTAAGCGATTGGTAAAATGAAATGTCACAGATATTTCGCAACGGGCGACATTGGCGAGTGGCGAGAGGATGGCAGTCTGCTCATCATTGGTAATCATTTATTTTATTCCCAACTCTTTATTTGTGTCATATTATTAGATTCTTATTTATCCGTTGTAGATCGCAAGAAAGATTTGGTGAAGCTGCAGCACGGTGAATACGTCTCGTTGGCCAAGTGCGAGACTGCTCTGCTCACATGTCCAATCGTCGAGAACATCTGTGTATATGGTAGTGGATTGGAGGTAAATTGGAACACTCTCATTCAAGTCGAATATTGTGAGAAATAGAATATATGTGCAACTGGGGGCTCTACTATTTTCAAAAATAACTGCATTTGGGCTTGTAAATTCCGCTTTTTTTCTGGTGCCTTGAAAATTTTTATGAATGGTTGTCCTAAATATACTTGTTGTTCTGGGATAATAATGATGTAAATTTTCAGTCATTCACGATCGCTCTAGTAGTGCCAAACCAGAAGCATCTGGAGAAAATTGCGGAGGAGGTGAGGAGCGTTGCTGATCTAATGAGAACAAAATCAATTCTTGTATCGCTCTCCATAATTTGCCCCTAATTTTATTTATTTTTATTCTCATTTTTCCGATTATCAGGTTGGTGTCTCCGGTTCAACGGAGGAATTGTGCGCCAACGCTGCTGTCATTAAGGCATTCAAGAAGAAGCTCGATGAGCACGCGACTAAGAGTGAGTATCGTATTCATTGGATATGATTGTATATTATGGTGCATTTAACTGAATATGATGAAGTGCATTGTAGACAAGTTGTCTCGCGTCGAGCAGCCGGGCGCCATTCATCTTTGTTCTGAGGTTAGATATTTATATCGAAGAACTCTTCTTCGTTCTACTCATTGAAATGATTGCCAATCTATTCTTAAATTTTCAATATTGGTTAACGCCGATAGATTTTAATTAAATTAAACTGTAGATTTGGACGCCTGACAGCGGTCTGCTCACTGAGGCGCTTAAGCTGAAGCGAAGACCAATCACTCAGAAGTACGAAGATACAATCAAGGATCTCTACGCCAAAGCAGGGGCTTAACTATGAGAACTCAATTCTTCCCTTCCGTTAATCACTATGTCCTACTCTCTATTATATTGTAACGACAAGTACGGGTATGATCTGACCAATCCACTGTTCTTCCATTTAATTCCCGCAATATTAATTTATTGTCTCATCTCCGTAGTTCGCTACCCTCTCTACCGCAAACCGATGCTTTTCTCCATTTTTTTATCTCCATTTCCATCCATTTGTTCTATTTTTCCCGCAAAATCAACGTTTTCGTATGTTTGATTTGTTTACCCATTTCTCTAATTTCTTCGATACTGTTTTCATTAATACGGTAATCGATTTTCTTGAGTTTTAATATTTGGTATCTCTAGATTGTCTTCTCCTTTTTTTGCGTCTTTTCCTTAATTAATTGTCTTGCTAAAATAAAGCCTTTTACTCATCGAGCTTGGTAGTAGAAGTCTTGGAATTTTTTTCACCCGTTTTGACAGATTATAGAAATAGAGCGGCAATGAAATAATCGCAATATCTTTATTATTTTGTACATGTTACTAGTATTCATTTAAATATATGAATTTTTGGGAAACATCTCTTGGAATTATTGTTGATGAATCTCTTGGTCGTCCAATTCCATGAGAGAGGCAACTGCATTTGCTGCCTCGTCATCGACACGATTCATCTGCGAAAAACTATCTATGCTGATGCAAATGTTTCTTTTGATGCCATATCGAAATAGAATAAATACTAAATATGGACTCGAGAGTACATAGACTACATAGAGTACATAGATGTAACATAGTACCCGTGTGAGATGGAGACGAACCTTTCGTCTCTTTGCAGTTGGCTGCTCTTCACTTGTATGAGGAGCAGCAGCAGCATTCACATCCTCGAGAGCTGCGACAACACTGGCTAGATTGCTGTAACAAACGAGGACGGTGATTATAGAGAAAGATGTTCGACTACCTATAGAACACACATAATTAGCGAAAGGGTCACTACACCGGATCCAGTTAAAGAAATCCTCCGGAAATCGGAACCCGCAATTCTCCTCCTTGTCTAGCATATCTTAACGACAGTATATATTACTCACTGAGCAGCCTCCTTATTTCTTATGACATCTTTCTGTTCTTGTCTTCTCAGTTTCCTCAACTCGTTGATCTCAGGAGCACCCGCACCAGCCTCCTCGGGACTAAGTATACACAATAATAATTAGACACATTATTATGAAGACTCCCTGTGCAGAGCCATAATATTGACATGTGATCAATTTGACCGGATTATTTGAATGGTGCCGAGGTAACAACCTACAGTTTAAGGACCCCGCCAATGAATTACACCCCGGCCGCTATCCCGTCCACTGTCGGCGATTGGTAGAATCTAGTTGTGAATACGAATGGTGTACCTAACCCGTCAAGCATAGTCTTCTCTTCACGACTCTCATTGTAGAAGCGACTTTACGAAATAGACGATTTTAATACTAAACGATAGATTGTGGTAATTTCGACTGTTTCGAAAGCGCTATATATACATTACTAGGTAGAAAGGAAGAACCTACCGATACATGTGTCCGGATAGCAGATTGTGTTCGAGCAACTCATCAATGGAATTGAATCGATTCGAGCAGAAGACACAGCGAGGTTTCTCCTGTATGACAGTGGATTATAGAGGCACTAGATACTTCAAAAATAATACAACCTTCAATTTTTAAAAAATCTCATCTAGTAAGCGATCCTCCCCGAATGATTTCATCCGACCTAATGCAGATAAATATATTTAGAAATACATTTTTTCATGTCGAAACCATATGTATATTGTGTATGTGGATCCCTGGATTCTCCGAATGCAATACATTCAAATATCATTGTTCAATAAAGCATAAGGTCGAGCGATAAGGAGCGACTGAGCATCACCCAGAAAAAGATGGAGCAAAAGAAGATGGGAGTTACGCTGAGGAACCACGGGAGCAACGAGCGCATGCAGTAAATCACTAAGCTGAGCGATTGGGCAGAACCGAGAAGCACTGCGATGTAACCTCCAGGGTGAGGAGTATGAAAATAGAGCAATGGAGCCACACTTTCTGGACGTCTGATGCCCTATAAAAATGTCTGCCTATCCTTATCTAGCAGTTATTTCATGAAATTACAAATTTATCGTTTTATTGATAATGTTGAAAGATCTGGTTCAACAACCCATTCTCAATATAAGAGATCAATTAATTATCGTCTCTATCTATTAGCAGGCTTACGAGTGTTTTAGTGATCTCATTTCTCTACCTACCACATGCCTCTCGACATGCTTCTTCAGCGTCCATTTGCTAGCGAGACGCTTAGCGCAGACTTCACAAGCGTGCACTCCAATTTGGACGCATGTAGCCTGAAGATGGTTCGCGTACACTTAACTACAACTGCTAGGCCACAATAAATATTACGGTATTTAACTGTAAGGCAATTTACAGAAAAATATAGAGAAAAAAAGAAAAAAAACCACGAGAAACTATCGCCATTCCTAAGATGTCTTGCTTAAATACCACAAATGATGTAGAAGAGGGAATTGAGACAATTTGCTCACTCTCTCAATGTGGACCTTCGCTTCGTCGAGATTGTCGATCATCACGTAGCAGCGAGGACAGGGAGATTGCACACTCATCTACAATCGATCGGGCCTTCTTACAATTACATAGATCCTCCGGATCAAAACTGTGAAGAGCGAGTATAAATTAGCCTAAAGTAGGTCAGTCATAACCTAATGTAGCTAGGGATGTCTTCTACGTAGACTGCATGGACTTAGAGCGTATCTAGATAGTCTGCTCATGATCAGGGTGTCTAAAGACTTTTTGCCGGCTCTTTAACGCTTCACCTTTTAATTAATATAAATCACGCTATAGGTACTGAGAGTGTAAGGTTAGCCAGCAACTTTCCTCATCACTCCACGCTCAACAGGAGCAAAATAATAGTTAGTAGGGCTCTAAAAATTAAGAATCCTAATTTCCATTCCCCGTACGCTCTAATAGTGATGAAGAGATGAATATTTCATCCCAACTCCATCCTTAATCAGAAGATTGGGCTGGCTGTCAGGGTGAAAATGCTTCTCCTAATTCATGTTCACTCTGACCGGTGAGACAGAACGAGAAAAGGAAAGAGTGAGTCTTTATTGGAAAACCCGTCAACACTGACTTATCTACCTGTCTCTTCACAACGCCAGCGTGAATCTTGCGAGTATGAGGCAGGTCAAGTATTCCCGCAACTGAGATATACTATCATTAAGATATTATAATTTGATCTAATCATCATCTAGAAAAAACTTTCATGAAATTTTACTGATTTTATTAAATATGAAAATCTCATAGCACTATTTTTGTCTGCACCAAAGAGGTAGGATTCATATGCGAACGCACTAATATTCATTGCTCAACTTACGGATCGTTTCTCCTATATTTGGAATGTCAGCAGTATTTGCAGTCGCCTTCCCGATCATTAGAGCGCCCGTGGGATCCGTGTGTGAGGAAACTCAAAGAATCATGGATCAAGTTTTGAATTTTGTTTTAAAGACATAATGATATTGTTTTGATAATATTTAGAAATGAGCTAGATGAGGATTTAATGACAGAGAAAAAATTACATCCAGGAGTCGCACAATCTATAGGCGGGTCAGCTTCGATCTTGAACGTACAAACCGGGGGGGTCAAAAGAGAGTGCTGCTGAAAGTACAAAGTCTGCTCATTTCATTGTTATTATATGTATATGGATAAACAAATATGTACTTCGCTCGTTCGAGGGACTGTTTCACGGGGATCAATCGAATGGCTGAAGAGACCGCCAGTGCGGTGAGTAAAATCTAAAAAAAAAAACACAAAATATGCGTTAATAATGAATGAAACCTCCATTATTCACGGGAGAGTCTCCTCCTCGCCAGGTGGTCTCAACGTGCGTTGAATCTGTAGCATTTACAGTCCTGGTTGTTTCCCCCGGGAACACAGACCGTCCCGGACGGTCTCTCGCGGTCCCTGGATAATTCTGACTCGAGTAGTGCGAATTTTGATGTATACTCTTTTGCGCAGTAAAGCTCTTATTCTGTGCTATCGATAGGTGCATTCAAAATTTTAAATAATTAATTACTTTATGAGCAAATTGGTCAAAAAGTGTAGCCATTTTTGCGAAAATGCGAAAAAATTGAAAAGTCGGTTGAAATATTGCACTTACCGTAACTTTTACTTTCATTTTTTTCGCATTCTTTCAAAAATGGCAACACTTGTTGTTCAATTTGCTCATAAACTAATTAATTATTTAAAATTTTGAAAGTACTCATCGATAGCACAGAATAAGAGCTTTACAGCGCAAAAGAGTATACATCAAAATTCGTAATACTCGGGTCAGAATTGTCCAGGGACCGTCCGGGACCGTCCGGGACCGTCCGGGACGGTCGGTGTTCCCGGGGGAAACAACCAGGACTGTACTTGTTTCTTACTCGTAAATATCGTATTTAGGACTGTGAGGGTAAAGATTCCTCTAGTTCATCACTCGTTATCTCTCTCTGACCACAGTAACGAGAAAGCAGGAGCAATGAAGAGTCGATTTTTTCATCCAAACAAACCGAATTGTATTCCCTTTGAAGGACTTACCAGCGGATGTGTACGGCGATTCTGAAAGATATCTTTCTTCAATCTTCTTGTTCGGGTTAACTTTCTCATTCATATTTTCATCTACGATGTCGTCATCGAAATCCGTGGTGATGACAGACGGCGTCACAACAGACGTCCTGGACGTACTACGATTATGCAGGCACAGATTTACTTAACAGGACCAGCCCAAAATGGGAAGGACGTAGAATGTTCTTGTGGCCACGAACATCATCCCTGTTTTGGCGGGTCTAAAGTAGCGCCGATTATGCAAAGGTTGCTCCCAACATTCCGTTTAATGATACTAATGCTCGCTATCGAATGAGAAGAAAGAATGGACAAACGTTTTTGTTCCATTTGTGGCCTTTAGAAAACTCTGAGAAAGTACAGTAACACGAACAAAAAAATAATGTTTTTCATCCAGTTAGGCTACGATCCGATCGATGGCATTCGACTTATCTACTACCGATTTAGTATTCAATCTAGTACCGTTCACATATACCTCCGAATCTGCCCCTAATCATTGCAAAATAAGAAGGAGCGAATAATGCGCGTGTCGACTCACTCAAGAACGGAAATGGTCTCGATCTCCGGTTCTTCGAGTTTGATCTGCTCAACATTTTCAGCTGTTTGAGGTAGGTGATCGAACTTGTGCAGAAACTCCTCAAGAATTAAATTGAACGAAAATTATGAATATCTTTTTTTTAAATCTATTTTCTCCAAATTGTTTTTCGAATAAATTTATCGAGGATTATCTTATCGCTAGAATTCTTATGCCAACATATAGATGCATACCCTCAACGATGGCACATGTAGCAGGAGGAAGTTACGGCGCTCACATGAAGCTTCCGTCTGAGGAATATATTATTGGGTTGGCAGAATGATTCTCTACTTTGGATTTGAATTGAGAATCGTCGTCGAATTTCAATTGAATTGCAGGATAAAGAGTGAAACTCACCGACAATTCAAAAAAAAATATGAGAAAGATTCAATTGAATTTTGACATTTTTCGTAGCTACAAGAAGAATCTCCAAAATTTTGAGGTCCCTGAGGTTATTTTGAGGAACAAGGTCGGAAATTTAATATATTATCTTGTGTTGGCAAAGGACAACGTACAAAACCACTAAATCCGGTTGAGAGGGAGTGCAAAAATATGAAAAGTAAAACTAGGGGCCACAACGTAGATAGCAGAATTCGAGCAATGCGGTCACAAATGTTTTAAAACTACTCCTATGGGTCCCAACAACGTCATACTTTTGGCCGTTTGTCGATATCTTGTCTTTGAGGCGCGCTAGAGCCCGAGAAGTACGCGCGCAACCCTCTGGGAGAGAGGAGGGAAAGGCGAGACGAGAGGGAAAGGGGCGGAGCCTAATTAGCGTGTGTCTCTCTCCCTCCCCAAAAGTCACAAGCCGGGGAAGCATGCTATGTGTCTCTCTCCCTCCCCAAAAGTCACAAGCCGGGGAAGCATGCTAAAAATCTGAAAAAAATTCTAAAATTCCTAAAATATTCGGATTAGTAAAATAAGTTTGGTCCGAGAAGGATCGTTCAGTTGGAACATGCCAAAACGACCTATTCCTTTCGCTTGAATGCGAATTTGGTCTACTTACTGGTAGTATGCATATCTGGGACCAAGCTCAAATGAAAGAGGAATATCATAGCTTTCCATAGCGCTGTCGAACGTCCGATTTGGTTTAGAACGAACCTTGTGACTTTACTTTCTCGCTATTGCACGAAATCATGTCCACACAAAGTGGGCGGAGCTTGTGGGCCCTAAGTAAAACTCCATCTTTCTCTACTCCTCTCTCTCTAATTTTGTGATTCATCCCATATCCACCCTCTGTCAATTAGAGACCTCAAAATTTTGATGTTGCCTCTTCTTGCTGCGAAAAAATACCCAACATGCTATAAAATTGGACCCCTCGGAGATCAGGCTCGCATCGAAAAGATTATTCGAGTTTGGTAGATTCGAGCACACAGTAGACTTCACAAAACACCAGACTTTGTTTCCGACCTAGTATATTTACAGAGTCCAGTATGACCTCATTTCATTTTTTTATACCTCATTTTCTCCGATGAGTGGGAGTGCCATCCAATCATCTGCGTCCGCTTCAGTCACTCGAGAGTTGCTGATGTACGAGACCTGTCCAGATTGCATTAGCGTTCGAAATACGGGTAATCGTCTCTTCATTTCACCCATTCTCTCGCCTCTCTAACCGGTGAGAGAGTACGAGAAATGAAGAGACGATTACCCGTATTTCGAACTCTAGATAGTATAAAGATCAAAGTGCGGGGAGTTTTGGCACTATAGCTCGGGTGAGAACCTACTGGATGAGAATCACAAATTTTTATTTTCTCCTGATCTCGGCTCCAGAACATAATGACAAAATTCTACATAGCTCATATTTTATTCAGTTATCTCTGCCTCATTTTCTCTCGATTGACTAGATAAGGAAAGGATCGGCCAGTTGTATAGTTGCGCTTGGCCAAAAGCCTCGTTTCCAAAAAGAAGTGCGTTAATCAGCTAATGAGGTATACTTCCCATAGGAGCACCTCGCAATCTTCAAATGCCCTCCCATACAATCATTGGCACTTTTTTACTTCAACTGCCTGCTCGGAAATTCAATTCTCTCCATTCGTTCATTTGGTGTTATCAAAAAAGAGGCCAATGCACTTAGAAAAGTAATTAATTGTTTTTTCTCCTTATTCACATCAGCTCTGCTCTCGAGTCTCCGTGCGGTCTTTCACTCAATTAATAACTTCGTTCAAATAAATTCTATGCAGATGCATTTTTGGGTACTTCTTTATTTTAGTACCCAAAGTACATGTTTTTTATTCGTCGTCCCTTCGATCGCTCACAATCTCATTTCTCACTTCCCACTAGTTGTAGCGCGGTCTTTGAGCACTAACAAGTAAAGAAGTGCCCAGTATTGAACCTTGTAGCCGTCTTTCATCCTCTTGCCAAAGTCGACAACATCAGCATGGTGTCTAGTTGTCTCTCCACGATACAGAAGAGCGTCCATCTGTGACACGATCGATTACTCTACAGTACCCAAAGGATGTTATTTCAAATGATATAATAATCTCGACGTTTATTACAATCCAGGTTCGAAAATCAAAGCTTACCAGGATAAATAGTAGAGTGAACCGCCACACACCTCGCACTCGCATATGAATGGCGCACATTCCAATTTCAAATCCTCTTTCTTATTTCCCTAATCTAATTAGCAATTTTATTGTAAAAAAAAATTGAAGGGTCTATGAAACAATAGCATCTAATTTTGAAAATTGTGGTTGTAGTTATAAAGTAATAATTATTTTTTTTATTGATGATGCTAACAAGAAACAAGGAAAACGAGAAGCAAAAACCAAACAATATAGGAATGAGTAAAACAGCTGGGAACGAACAAATAACAAACAATGAGCTAAGGCAAAACGATAACTAGCCTGGCAGTGTAATAATCTGATTGCCAGACCATCTGCTTAATTTCATTAGGCCAAAATTTGTTACTAGCAATTGATTGTCTTGAAGACGTTGAATCCATTCAGAGCTGTCGACATGGCAAGACCGGGAATTTGCGGGTGCCAGTGAGCCTCCTTCACCTAAAAATATTCACGTCAATACTCCCATTAAAATTAGACAAGAAAAAAAACAAACTACTGAAAACATAAACCATACCTCTTTCTGTCCCAAATGCAGGAACATAAGCTGAGGAGCTACACCAGCCATCTGAAGTAAACCTTTTTTGAAAACACGTCTCTTATGTAAATAGAATACTTATAATTCCGAATTAAAATTCGAAATTGCTTCTAGCTACTCAATCTTATCACTTACAACAGAGACAAACTGTGCCCGTCGACAATTTAATGTTTCAATAGCACGTTCTCGGACGCACGTTTTTTATCGTCTTTTTTGCAAGTGAAGTGTGTCATAAACAGGAATCGGACCTCTTCATCGGCCTCTCCCGCAGCAGTCGTGTCTGTCTCGGTTGCGATGTCCCAAATTGATGTCTGATCGTCCTCACCTGCACAATAAAGACAATCAGTAGTCGCAAGGAAAAGAGTATCAATACAAAAAGAACTATTATTTACAGACTTGCGTACATATACACTCAAGTACGCGGCCACCCGTTTTAATGGTGGCAAAAAACCAAGCACATATGTACTTGCCACAGGTATGGTTATTCCCTATACAGTGTCCACAAACACAAGGGCTAAAGAAATAATTTGCTCTCAAAAAACTGGTTCGTTCAATTGTTTCACACATTGCGAAAATTTAAAATGCGACAGTCTGTTCAAAATTGATCGAGAAAAAGAGCGACAGTACCGGTTGCTATGAATGTGGTTGTGTCGGTGGGATGCCACTCGACAGAAGTGATCGGACCCGTGTGCTGTTTGAAACGTGCCACAGGCTGTCCAGACTGAATAACAATTATCATCAAAATAATTCAATAATAACAATAATCTTTATGTTAAATGAACGATGACCATAGTAGTTTCTGTGCGAGTATTCTAGTGTTAAAACATGTAATATTATATAAATAATATTTGAGTGACCTGAATTGTTTTGAGACTCCACACGTGAAGGGCAGCGTCATCACCGCCCGTCACAATTAGCGAATCATGGTGATTCCATGAGAGCACGTTCACGTCCGATGCGTGCGCGTTGTTCACCACGCAGACACATGCTTCCTGTAATTTTTCGATGTACGCTATCCAGGGAAGGCCTCAAATCTCCCACTTTGCCAGATACGCGCGAGTCCCACAGACGAACGCTTTTGTCCGAGCTGCACGACATCTGGAAATAATATGTTAAAATGCAAGTACGGTGAATTTTAATGAAATTATGTATATTCTGATTTTACTCGAATTTATTTTTAAGTACAGACTTTTCTTTTTCCATACCTCCCTCTCATTATCACATGAAAAAAATGAAGAAAAAAGGCGTGAATGCTTACAAGCAGAGCAGCTTCGGAAGGACTCCATTGAATGTCCTCAACACTACCGGTGTGACCAGACAAACCGCGCGAATCCACCACCCACGAGCCTCCTGCCAACAGAAGCATCATTATCATGTACAATGTAATATTTCAGAGAGCACAGACAAATTCTATATAGAAGGATTGGGAAGTGTAGAAGGAAATCACCTTCTCGCATATGCCAGATGTGGAGCGACTTGGCATTATCTCCAGAAGCAAGTTGGCCCTGGCACATATTTTTCTCATATATATTCATATGAAAAATATAAATATTTCAAAGGATAAAAGACGGAAAATATTTCGATTACAAGACTACCTTGGTGAGGAACGACCATCCAAGCGCGTATCCCTCCATTCTGTGACCGGCGAACGAGAATAGCGGATTTTCCTGCGAGATATCACAATTTATATGCTTCCATAATAAATTATAATATATGCCTGCCCACTTTGGCCATTTTCGAATTCCTGTTCTCGCCGGTCATCGACTGCGCGTCAGCAAGAGCACCTTTAAAGAGAGTAGTTGATATGGATTGACATTTAAAAAAAGAACATTGTGTACCGTATTGATATATTAGGGTAGAAGCCTCATAAATATCAGTAACTTACCAGTGATATTCCACAGCTGGACCTTTTTCTGGTCGTTCCACACGGCAGCAACAGTGGCATCCCCCAGTTTGTTAACCTGGAATATGTATTTTTAAATGCACAAAATTGAGTGTTTTCGTTTGTAAAAAAGTCGTACCCTGATTCTATTAATTCCTCCGTAGTGTGCTATTGATACAGAATGGAGGACAGGTGTTTCCTTTTTCGACTTCTCCTCTTCTGCATCTTCATCATCAGAATCTTCCGAAGATTCAGAATCCGAATCGTGCGACATACCCACAAGGTTCTTAAATCACTGTTTCAAAAGAGGAGAATAAATAACGAAATGTATTTAACAGGGTTGATCGTTCGGCTTCCGGAACGGCCGAGGGTTCAAATGGCCTCGTTTCGGAATTTAAAAAATATCTCTTCGGAAAGAGTTCAGACAAAAAAATGCATTTTGCATCGACGCTCGGCCGGTTAGAAGTGAAGGGATAATTGGATCAAAAGTACGGAATTCCGTCATTCCGTTCCGTACAATTAACCCTAGTATTTAATCAGCAAACATAATTCATGGTTCAATACTAACCTTCAATCCGAGGACCATTATCTCATTGTCTCTAACTTTCTCCGCCTGTGTGCCTGCTACAAGATAGCATTCAAGAGGACCGCTCTCCTCCGTTCTGGTATCACCCAGAGCATCTCGAGCGATGTCGAATGAGAGACAGGGGCGGGCTGAAAAACACGATTAACAAAGAAGCGTCAGTGATTTATAGCCATTCTCAATGTTATTCTTGCTTGCTACAGATTGGTGAAAAACAACAGGAAAATGACTTACTGGTCTCAAACGAATGGAAGAGTTTGTATGCATTAGGGTCGAATTCCAACTCCTCATTGCGCTTGAGAGCGCGGCTGATGCCCGGAATGTATACCTTAAAAAGTGTTACATAAAATTTTAGTCATGCGCACAAGATACTTCTATACGTTAATTGTAAGCAGAATCTGAATCACGGTCTTGTATATACCAACCTCTCGCCCGTTTACCCTGCCAGTCGCTCCATCGTCGTGATCGTCTATGGACTCATCACCCGAATCTTCCATCTCATCGTCGGCGCCATGTTCCATTTCGTAATCGCTCATTCTTGATCGGAGAAAAAGCTCAAATATAACTATTTCGGCAATATACAACATGATAATTTACTAAGTCACACATAGAATAAGCTATGCCACTCACGCCTAGAAGTTAAAAAGTAAGAAAATTAGCATGATTAAATCATTAAAAACAAAAATAGGATTTTATAAAAATATTAAATAAAGCCGGAAAATTCACACACAAAACCGGGAAATGAAATGTAAAGCCCGCGAGTTCAAATCTACAATACGGTACCGTATCTTTTTTTCCTGACAATCAGTATTTTCAGGAGGAATTTTCTCTGAGGTACAGAAACGAAAAAAAGGTGTAAACGGAAGCTGATGATAGCTGCTTATCTTACCATATTTAATGTTTTCTATTCGGGTTTTCAAAAATAAAATAACAACACCAAAAAATAGCAAAGTCAGCAGCTACGAAACCCCAAGTAGGTATGCTTTATGCTAGTATTTAGTTGAAGCGGAGTGCGTTGCCTGTCAACCATTTATCAAACTTTCAAGCAAAGCACCAAGCAATATATTGTTGAACTATGTATAAAATACGTATTTCTGTGCATTTTTATTCTTTTAGTGTTTTAGCGCTTTATAAACTGAGAAAACTATAATAAAATATCAACAAATCTCGAACATATTATTTGCCCGACTACGAGAAATTATTTTTTTTACGGATTTTGAAAAATGGGTCCTGCTGAAAATTTCAATAGTTAGATTCTCAATAGGCGAAGATCCGTCCCAGTTTGTAATTTTTTAACACTCTTTCAAATATTTTCATCGTTATTATCAGGCACGATTCATCATAGTAGCACGTGAGATCTTCACAATTTAAATTCAGAATTGTTTTACATACAATCCTAGACAGAGGATGTATTGGCCGAATAAATACTACAATTATTCGATGTTCCGCATGTTACAGACAATGCTTGCACAATGCTCATAAAAACACAAGCTACCAGTAAACAAGTATTACAAGAGCAAATACAAACTTTAAATAAAAACTACGGTAGGATCTGTTACAGTAGGAAATTATTAGATGCCCGTGTATATAATAGGAAGTGGAAGGCTCGGGTAGTGAAGCTAGAGAGAAGGAGGGGTATGAGGTGTAAGGTCGACGATTTAAGCACGAACTCAGAAGAGCTCCATAATTCAGTTAACTTGGCACACATATGCACACACACTAACAGAAACGTAGAAATACACACACACACTCACTAAACAATAACGACTAACAGATAAGAAAACACTCGATTTATACGAAGAGGAGACTACGAAAGGCTGGACGTCTGGGGGCAAACCGGTGTTGGTTTGGGCTATATGAATACTACAGAAGCATGTAGAGACTATGGGCAAGGGACAGAGGAAGCAAACCGTTAGGAATGAAGTTATGAATGACTACAAGCACACACGAAAGGAGAACAAGGAACATCGAGGCTAGGCAGGAGGGGAGTGGGATGAGGAGGTCAAAGGGAGTGGGTGGTATTGCAGCGGTTATCGGATAACACCGGTGGGCTGTCAAACTAGAGAGGGAGAAAATTGCCGGGATATGCGCAACCCGCGTGTGGAATACGGTAGAATGCGATTAAGCTAGTGAATATGATTGTTAAAGAT
Organism: Pristionchus pacificus; assembly: GCA_000180635.4. Taxonomy (NCBI): domain Eukaryota; kingdom Metazoa; phylum Nematoda; class Chromadorea; order Rhabditida; family Neodiplogasteridae; genus Pristionchus; species Pristionchus pacificus. The sequence continues at coordinate 101,934 of CM026577.1, forward strand.
ACGGCAGCTATTGCAGAGTATGTACTGATTCTTTCGATTGCAGAGAGGTAGTCACTCAGTATTCGGCAAAGAAAGAATCGAAAAAATCCATATCGAAATGGTCCACATCCAGGATCGACGGCTTGTCTCTGAAAAAAATACAGCATACATCTCCAGCACTACCTAATTTAATCTCCAGGAATATCCGTCTTCCACAAAACGCCCAGTATTCGTAATACTTTACTCTACTACTTGTAATAGATAATCCACATAAATGTACTCACGCAGCGAATCTGTGCAATGCTCTTCTCGACAGCTGCTTTCCATCCTCCTGAGTCGACACAAACTCCTTCGTCTTTCCGATGTCTTCGTTCAGCTTGTGAGCATAGTCACCGATCTTAAAATATCACACTTTATCTTTATGATGTATTCATCTGGTAGCAAACGATGCTGATCTGGAGAAATGTCTAACGTTTATGATAGTGAACAATCGAAAATGTGCATTGCTCACCTTCTCACGATACTGGTCCAGTCCGTTCAAGAATCGGCAGCAGACCTCACCTGTAAATACAAATGTCTGTCCAAATTTCACAAATTTCAACCATTATTTCAGTGGAGAATGATCACATTCTTGCTTACCGTATAATATCGAGTCACTTTCTGAGAAGTGCAGATTCTTTTCCAATAGCACGAGTAGATCACTACGGACGGAGTTGTCGGAACTGCACAAGGGAAGTTGAGCATCTGAAATGAACAGGACATTTTCACACAAGCCTAAACTACGGGTCTCAAAATATAATGTACTATCTTGAAATAAGCGAAATGAAACGTACTCCACAACTGCTTCTTTATCGACCACAGCTTCTCCTGTCGTGACACTGGAAATACGAAGAATTAGAGTGATCAATGGAGCATTTCTTCAACATCTCAAATAAAACTCTCTTCTTTTAACACTTACATCGTTTGTTAGGATTTACTCCAGATGTTTGCGAATGAATTGGCACAATTTCTGATGTCAACCAGACAAAGAGACACCAGTTGGTGGGACCAGCTGGAACAAGGATACGATTAATATTATAAAAAATAACTTCACGTCTACATGTTCCATTCTCCCTTACTCCATTCTCCCCTCTCCCTTACAACACTCTAACACAACACTTTTCCGTTCTCTCTTACAACATTTTATATTTCGAAATACATACCAATATTCCAATTAACCCCGCATTTGTCGTCAGCATGCAGATGAATCGAGGTGATCGGGATGTCCTGTCAATGGTATTTTCATAACCACAATTATCATTGAATTCGCAGTTGAAACATATACATCCATAATATTTCTTTGGAATGCAGTGCATGATCAATCATAAACAATCCAATTCTAAGCCAATTCGTTTTGATCTCACCTTATAAAGTGGGTTCATAATGGCGAGTGATGAGTGGGAGTGCTGTAGTCCGAGTGCGTGTCCAATCTCATGCACGAGTACATAGGGAAAGAACGTGTTCATGCCCACTTGTAGACTCCATCTAATAAGAATTTTATAATTTTCAATGTTGACACCATTACCCCTTTTTTTGGGGCTAATTTCATTTTGTAAAGACACTGCATATAGCCAGCAAATGCGATATGGAAAATAAAAATTTCCTCTCACTTCTCTGCGTCATCGAAATGAATGTCTCCATTGAGTGGGAATATCTTGTAATCGGGGTAGAATGTGTGTGCAAGGACGTTCTCGTTATCGTCCCCAAGGCCGTCGAACTAAAAAAACAAAAAAAAATTAATATAAAAAAAGACTCTGATGAGTTTAATGGAATAGGGTTCGAAATACAAGTAATCGACTCTAGATTTCTCGTGCTCTCTCACCCGTCAGAGTGACGAGAGAGTGTGTGAAATGAAGAGATGATTTCTCGCATTTCGAACGCTAATTAGGCACACTATTTCGTAAATATATGAAAACACGTAATTTCTCTATGGATTTGTCATTTCATTTGTATAAATGAAAGAATATTTAATAACTATCTACTTAGATATTTACACATGACTAACAGGGAATTGATCGCCATGAGATCCTTCCTCCCATCGAATATTGATGTCAGCATCGGCCTCATTCTTCGCCTCCTCGAAATCTAGCGTCACTTGGTGATTCTACAACGTTTCGAAATTTTGAATTGCCTTCGAATGACAAATGAGTCTTCCATCAATTTGCACCGGAAATACTTTTTTCTTGTATTATTCTTGATTTTGTGAACTTCATTCGTCACATCAAAATGGACTAAAGATGATTCAAAATGTAAAAAAAAGAATATTTCGAAACACTAAATTAAGAATAGATCTAACCTTATCAGCGAATTGTGGAATATGCGTCTGCTTTGCCCAGATCTCGAAGCCCTTTTGGATAGTTTTCCTAAATTTCAAAATTCAATTTTCGAAATAATATTATTACACAAATACCTTGTGGCAGCATTGTCCATGTCGTTTGTATACTTGCTGATGAACCTGTAAAGTGAAACAATTATGAAATTTCAACATCTGGAAATTCAAACCATTTCAGTTTGAGCTTGTGCCCGGAAAAGTGCTTCGGATTCCACTTCGAAGCATGAGGCAACGCTGCAATTAATACTTTCTTGAATGTTATATTTTTTTTTGTTAATACAAATAAAGAATTCATCTTCGTTAGTTCGTTCAAAATATGTATTAGTGGATTCGGTCAATAATACGAGGAAAATTATTAGCACTCCTCCTGACGTCATTCTCACAGCACGTATCGAGGTTCCGTGTTTGGGGTTCACTAGCTCATCACTGTCTCTGACTCATTCTTACACGTATCATTTATCTAATTGTCTATGCATATTTCAGCATAAATAACGAAACCAGTACGCAAAAATAGTTGCGTTCAGCTTATTACGGCTGAGATACTATTGCGTATTATTTTGCTTCGAATCATCAAAACCTTAGAGGAAGATTTTCTCCTCCATCTCCGAGTTTTAACCATATGTTTATAGAGTGAGTTTCCGCGACTAAAGCAGAGGAGAACTGATAATAACACTTTGGATTGAGTACGCGCACTAGAGTCAACCTAGAAATGTTCTCGCACTCTATACTTGGAATACTGTCTCTGCTCCTCAAGGGCGAGTAATTGTGTAAAATGGAGAGACAGAGTCTGACCAAGAATGAGTCCGACTTAGTCAATTGTGCAAACATATCAGAACACGAAGGAGGTCACGCGACACATTGATAAGTCAGTATTGTAAAGTGATAACAGAGTTGGTCTCTTGGCGCGCCTCAAGGGTATGTCTATGCAGATCAGAGATAGGTACATAAATGATGATGCAATCACATAACTATTGACTAAGATACAGAAGTTACCATATCGCTTGGAGCGTGTGTTTCCTCCAGATGGCTCGGTATCCGGTCTCGAACATCTCTTCATACGCGTTGCAGTAATCGTTGCAATGTCGGCCTCTCCCGTGACAGGGACGCCTAGAAAAATGGAATGACAAGGTGAACAAATTCATTGCCACATTTACTCCACTTAACATAAATACCAACCAATGTGACCTCTACGACTGTTGCGATAAAAAAAACACATTATTGATTACCAGCGACTGCCTGATAGGTTCGCAATGCTTTTCGAAAGTCATCGTCGCTCGGATCTTCATCGGACAAGTAGGCGTATTTGTGAAGGTGCTTCTAAAATAATTACTTTAATCTCATCATTATTGTCATTCATTATTTACTCCTCTTAATACTTAAAAAATCATGGGTGAATTTAATCACCGCGAACTTCTCGATTAAATTTTGTTTTTCCCATAACCTCCATCCGTTACCACTAATCAGAAGTTTTTTTTAAGAAAACATCTTCTCCATTCTTCAAATGTTAGAGCATGCATAATGGAGAGAATGTTGTCCCAGCCAATTCTAATTTGCAACCATTTGAAATGTTAAGACCCTCTCATATTCTAGGAGTTCTTCTCTTCAGAGCTGATATATTCTGATGTTTCCAACTGTCCATTTCAACAACATTCTATGAACATGAATTTGCTTCGGATGAATGAATGCCTTCAACACGCTTCAATTAACTTCCCCCACCCCCATGGCACGGCCCGTTCTTCCCTGACACATGCTGTCACCCGTCATCCCTGACCCAACAAATATTTGTCACATGAATAATATATACTTCCGCTACAGTAACTTAGCGCAAGTCAATGCTTTATCCAGACCTTGCAGATTTTGAAATCTAATCGCCTACAAAATACGATGCGTCGACAATCAGACCCCATTTATATTTGAGCTGAGCAAGACGCTGCTATTATTATCCTCCATCACGAGCCAATTTTCTCGTTGCTCGTCGGCGCGTGTGGTGGATGGAAACGAGAAATGCTTGGCCTAAATCGCCTCGAGATGGGGACACAAAACGAGGAGTAAGTGTGAGGAAAACGATGCATGCGATCGCCATCTTTACCACGGCGCTCTCCCCATTTCATATGCTCTTTCTCTTATTCACTTGCTCAAAACTGCTCTAATAACTCCTCCACTTTTTGCCGGAGGAAAGCGACCCGGACCCTGAGCGCTTTTTGCCCCACTCGATCGCCGAGCGAAATTTCTCTTCTCAACTCAAGAAAACATCAAGAAAAGACCGGATCACCGGGTGACTCAACGGAAAGAAACAGCCACAGTCGTGCTATATGTCAGTCTTGCAAAAGTCATTTTGAAGAGCTCTTCATAATGGGTTTTCGATATTGAAAGAAGAACTTAAGACGATTTCAAGATTATTCTGTTCATTTTCTACTTGGTAATCAGCCTCAGTACAGATAAGGTAGCTTAATTATTAATACTCAAATTAATTAAATTATTTCTGCCCTTTCCTCGGTTAAACTTGCGTTCACAAACCATCTTGATGAAATACGGCCAAGCTCTAAGCGTCGTCTTGCTCACTGCCCTATCCGATCAAATCTACTGACCGTACGCTGCGATAAGAAGGTCAGAGTGGCGAGCCTCCTCGTCCAACTTGCATTCATTCCCCCTTCTTCTTTTGCCTCCTTTTCCTCCCTCCTCTCTATCCTCAAGAAGTGTTCAAAGCCCATTGACCTTACCGGGCCAACTTTCACTGCCAACTATACGCTCAAGTTTGGTGTTATCTGATCATACATCCTCTCATACGGTATTACCCCAAATTGTAAAAAATATAATGGAAATTATATTTTGGAAACGTTTTATTGTAAATAACCATTGGGAAATGACTTTTTAGAAACTGCCGTTTTGTAATTTTCTTGTTGGGAAGGTAGATCAAGAGCGCCTCTCCACTCTCTCCTCCCTGTCTCTCTCCATTATCGATCCCTCTCCCTATGCTTTGACCCCTCTTCCTCCGAGCCCCTTCCCATCTAGCGTTTCCAACAAGAAATTTACAAAACGGCAGTTTTTAAAAAGTCATTTCTCAATGGTTATTTACAATAAAACGTTTCCAAAATGAAATTTCCAATATATATTTTACAATATGGGGTAATACCTCTCATACTACTTGTGTAGCTGCATGTATTCTGGCTGCAACGCATCAGAGATCAGCCGAGAAAGTGATCCGTAAGTGGTGAACTTTTCCTCTTCACACTCATCCGAAAAGGGCACCCTGACCTATGACCGGCCTCATACTACCAATGAAACACGATTTTCTGCGTGTGCTCTACTGAATAAAAAGTGAAATTTTGCACTTTCACGCTGCAGAACGAGCTTCAACAAAGTTTGCCCCGGGCGACCTAAAAACACAGATTCCCTATCTCCCTAGATCAGGAATCGAGTCGTTCTGAGACGGGAAAGAAAGGGCCGGAGCCGTAAAATAACTCACGACAACTAATTGCCGGACGGTGGATTCGGTTTCGGCGTCTCGTCGTAACCGTACGCGCGTCGGGCTTCCTCCCTTAAATTAAGACATTGTCATCCGGAAAATCGGGAATAAAGGCTACTAAATCGCAGATTCCGGCTCGCGATAAGCTGGATCCAGTCACTTTTCCAGGTCAACTCTCTTCACTCTGGATCACTCGGGTTTCGGGGAGCGATCGGTTTGATAGTAGGTGTGGTGGCTAAAATGCCCTTGACTGCGAGGAGGGGATGGGGGATGGTTGATAGAGAAGAGTTGGGGAATTGACCGGTTTTTGGTCCACGCTGACCGATGGGTATATACGATAAGTTCGAGAATCTGCACAGAGAATATATCTATCCGATGCTCACAATTATCGACAATTTTGGATTCTATGCCGAGTTCCCTTGCCCGATTTGAAAAGGTCAACTCGTAACTTTCGAAACTTGAAACACTTTGACAAGTTGGAGAAAGGAGGGAGGGGGAGGGGGAGGGGGGGGGGGCGAGCCTTCAAACTTTTCGGTAAGTGAGAGAGCGAAGCGATCAGAAGAGACAGGAAAGAAGTTAGAGTGAGTGAGTGTGCTCTCTTGCAGGAAAGAAGGTGAATGGCATAGTCGCTAACCTAACTCTGCAGCTACGGAACATTGTTTTGTATGTGTTCGTTCGAAAGAGATAACTGTGAGAGATGCAAACCAAGATGGATACAGTATTCATAAGCCGTACCCTGCTACCGTACCTGTATCGATCGAGCATCTGCTGTCTGCATCAGACTTCCCATTAACACGAGTGAACAGCAGATGGCTGCAGACGAAGAGGGAAGCAATCGAAGCAGCAACTGTACCATTCGAAGCGGTCGCAGAGCTCGTACCATCATGATGGAATATGAGTCCGAAATGTGCTTGCTGCGGCTGTGGACCCTCCCCAGTCCCGTTAGAGACACGAGGAAGGAGGAGGAGGAGGGAAGGAGGGAAAGGGGGAGGAGTCTGCTCCTCACTCTCGCTCTCAGAGACCGCCCTTGTCTCCGTTGTCCAACCAGACAGAAGGATCGGCGCCCCCAGACCCTGTGATAGAAAGGGCGGTTTAGATAGTTACTCAACCAGAGAGTTACGGTGTGGTGGTGACGCGTTTTTATTTACTGAGACAGAGCGATGGGCGCAAAACGAGTGGGATTGAGGAGAAGAAGAGATGCCTACTTGAAATATCGCACTCCTACAATACTCAAAGTGAGCAAAAGTACACGCAACCCTCTTGACCTACCATACCGTATTACCCCGCGCACTCTTTCAGGCTCTCGCAACAAATAAGATGCGGGATAGAGAAAACGAAGGAGGAAATACCAACAAGAGAACGAGAGACAGAGGGAAAGGACGGTGAAAGGGGGAGAATAGAGGAAGATTGAAAGGAAGAAGAAGAAGAGGATGGTCAAAAGGGTGAAAGGGGGACGAGAGATGAGAGCGATGGAAGGGGGAATGGTCGAGGCTCTCGCCCTTTAAGTGCGCGGGCGGGCGAGGCATAAGTGACACTCACGTGGAAAGCCCCGAAAGACAAAACATCTGTGGGCGACAACGATTACCTTTTTTTACTCCGCGGTACACTTCCCAAACTATTAGCGAGTTCGAGCGAGGGCGCTCACATAAAAAGTGGGGCGACGCGATAAGACGACAAAAAAAGAGGAGAACACATTTCGCGCAGAGCCAAGGCGTTATCCCGGTAATAGTGGGGAAAATGTGTTTGTAGTTTAGCCGACGAAAGAATCAGGAGGAACTTTTTCGAGACAATACAGAGGAAATGTACAATTGAAAACGATGATAGGAGCAATGGAAGATATGCACTCTTCATTCCACATGCACTCTGTCTTCATTGACACTCGATAGAATAGGCAAAATGCGGAGAGTGGTAAGGTAAGGTGGGCACAGCGGAATTCGTATGGCTGTCACCGGTTTGTATGGTTGAAATTCGAATGGACGAATTGTGCGAAGAGAGGTGTGAAACTATGGTAATAGGTAGACAAGGGATAATTCAATTAGTGCGGTTGCAAATGCGACCAGCTGAAGTGTTTACCCATTAACCCTATTTGCATGCGAGAACAAAGGAGATTATCAATAGGTGATAGGATCCAGTTGAATGTATAGGCACAGTATACGGTAGGTAAACGCTGAAAAATAGTAGGTAGCACCCGTTGATCATACGGAGGAGTCATGGGGAGGATAAGAGTGACTCGTGGCCAATCTAGATCGATCTTGCGATGACGAACAGTGAAAAAGGGCTGAACGTCGCGTTTTTAGCTCGCTCATTCAGCATGATAAGATTATTGGGTCGAAGAACGCAAGCTTGTTGGCACTGCAAATCATCATCCTCCCTCCTACACCGGCAACAGGAATAGAAATTGCTGGAGCACTCTTCACTTCGCTAAGCTTTTTGAATGGATAATATGGTTTGACCACCGAGTCAAAGATCTTCCCTAATTAAGGTATCACTGCTCACGTGGGCCCTTGTCAAGGTTCGACTGACCCGCATTCACATACACAGCTGATGCGCCAGTCAGATGTTTAGAAGAAAATGATAGGAAATGACAGCAGAGCCGCCGATTTGGGCGGACATATCCCTTTCCTCCCTCCCCATTCTCACCCCTCCTTTTCACTAATGGAATCTGTCAACTTTCGCTTCCCCATCACTCTATCAGAGATGAGATATCAATTGTTTTGGTGGATAAGAGGGTAGTCGGATCTTGGATTCGTGGTGAACCGTTCCGCTATGATGAAATGGCCAAAGATTTGCAGGAAATCGATGGAAAAATAAAAGAAAAGGTCAAAGATCATGATCAGAGAGCGTGCATGGGCAGAGAATAATTGATGATAACGAGTGTTGCTAGATAACGCGGAAATTGATTCGTGGCACAATTTATGGGAAAAAAATTATGGTTGGCTGTGTTTGAATGGGAATGAATGGGTTTGTACATCGCTTTTTGTGTGCAAAAAGTGCAGCTGTCAAGCAATGGTTGCACAAAATGTAGGCTCCATAAGCTCAATAACAAGTCATGTTCGGGGAATTGACGAGATGGGTGGAGAGTGGTAATCACTCTAGCTAATAGTGCGCAATCGTAGGCGGTAAGTGGTATCTCAGAAGACGGTATTTCGATAGAAAGAAGACTGCCCGCTTCGTTAAACCGTTAGCCTTTCAACTAATCTTCTCTCCTTAGGTGAATAGTCTCTCATCTGTCAGACAGTGCGAAAGAGTGCACTACTGAATGAGAGTATTTCTTTTTTCTGTATTGTTTCTTTCGAAATGGCACTTACTCAGTTATCTTTACACAAAACTGATCTTTATGCTCAACGTATTCGAAGAGAACATTGTTAATATACAATAAATGCTCTAATAAAATGTCTCTGCGTACATTAGGGGGGGGGAGTGAAAATCTAGCAGTGAAATAATTCGATATTGTGCGGCACAGCCTAGCGATATGAGAAGCAACGTGGCAGTGGATATGCAGAGGAGGGATATGCTCTAGAAGTGATCTGTCACCAAAGACCAATATTCCGAATAGACGGTTCTACAAGGAAGTGTAATGGGTACAGATAAGAGAGAATAGTGACGGAAAGAAATAAAGAGTGAGAAAGAGAGACAGTGGACTACAAGGATCTATCTGACGGCAGTGATACAATGGAGTCCCAGAGTTTAGAGAATATAAAAGAAGAAGAAAATGTAAACAAAAACTATAAAAGTGAGCACCGATTTGTGGATGTGTGGCAGCGAACGTCTGATTACGGTGTGTGGCAATATATTCGAAATGAAGCTCGAGAGGGGGATAAGGTATTATGAGGGATGGATAATTGAGCATTGAATAGGGGCATGGCTAGAAAGGTGATGAGAGACGAAAAAAAGGATGGCACACGGGAATATGTATGAATGTAGAGGGAGAGTAATATGGGTGTCGAAGAAAAACTCATCTAATGTCCGGAGGTCGAGTGTTCCTCAAAGAATTTGTTTTTATATGTATTATGAAACTAAAATTCAAAATGGCTTCCGATTTTATGACTTTCACTCCTTTTCCGAGATTGCACAAATCGAATTCAGTTCAGTTCGAATTCAATTCAGATTCATGTTTCAGATTATTAAAAAAAGTCTAAAATTATTGTGCATGTAGGAAATATTTTAGAAAAGTATTCTATTAGCTTTGTTTTTTTTTATATTTCAGTACATTAATCCAGAAAAAAAACAAAAACCTCTTTGTACGATGAATGATACTTCTCCTCCACAACTTCCTTCGCTGCCTCTTCAGCTTCTGAAAATTATTATTTATATATTACATTTAATTTGTTGTACAATCATGAATCTTCTAAGTGTGCACGCGTCACACAGACGGACATAATCATTAAGGCTTGCTGGCATTTCATTAGTCACTAGCGTATTGCTGTTTCTATGCTACACACTCAAGAGTTATTATGATATTCAGCACATTCGACATTACAAAATGACTAGCTAATCTATCACGAATGATAGCGCAGGGTAACTGTTAATGATGACAAAAAGTCATGTGCCTCTCTCATTATCTGCTCTTCCCACCAGCCAGACGATAGAGCTAAATGAGGAGAGACACATCCGAAATTGCATTCACTAGTAATTGCTCTCATTGTCAGGTATCAACAGTGGGTCTGTTATTTATGGTAATCGATCATTTCTCGATAGACGGCGTATTCCGGCTACAGTACCCAGATTGACGACGGAGCTGGAGTACTTTCTGATGCGGTCCATCGTCATAGGCATGGGCTCATGAACGATGTTGATGAGGTTATCCGTCCAACTCTCCTCGCCTAAAACGAACTAATCTGGATAGAAATTAGAAACTATTTTCAACACCGGCGTCACGTGTAAACAAAAGCTGTCGAAAAAACAACATCCGACTGTTAGGAAAAGTCCGTTATTTGCACTACACTCGACGGAAAGGAGTTACGGTAGGACGGCACACCATGGTAGTATTGGGACGACGACGACGAAGGCCATCCATAGTGCGAGTACGTGCCTCTGGCTGCTGCACCTGCAGCTGCTGCAGCTGACTCAGCAACAGCTCCAGCCTTGACAGTAGTCGAGGCAGGATAACGAACAGCCGTGGTAGTGACAGTGGACCCGCCTGCTGCACCAGCTCCAGCTGCTCCAGTTCCAGTGAATGAGCTCTCTGCAAGGGGAAATCATGCAGCGAAATAAGGGATTAGTAGGGAATTATCTCCATTGGGCCATTTCTTGTCTTTCCACATACTAAGCGGTCAGAGACAGAGCAAAATGTAGCAAGAAAAAAAAATGCCGGAGCAAAATGTAGCAAGAAAAAATGGAAAGGCTGTTTTCTAAACAACTGCAAGGCGCGCTCTCGTGGCCTTCATTATTAGTACCTGAGACTAAGAGGTCATTCTTAATGGTTGGGATGAAAAAACAAAGGCCGCTTGCGCAGGTTGTAGGTGCATATGTTTTTTTCGATAGTTCCCAATTTTCTCAACGAGATGGTCAGGAATTGCATAGAGGCAATTATTCTAAAGTAAGTACACACCATAATCGTAATTGGCGAATCCTCGCGCAGCTCCAGTTGTTCCTGCTGCAGTTGATCGAGATCGAATTGTATCGTATGCCGCTCCTCCACTCTCATATCCCCTCTGAGATCCTCCGAAGTCGGGTGATCGACTCAGTGTATCGAGTTCCCTCTGTAGTGTGAAGATGGCATCTCTCTTAGCATGAGGAGTGCTCGGGCCGGGTCTGGCTCCGTCCAGCAGTGTCTGCGATGCATATCGTCGTGGTGATCCGACGTCCGATCGAGAGCGGTAGTTGTAACGACGTGCGTATGTATCCGAAGCGCCTCCGCCAAGTGCGGACTTGTCCATGGTTGAACGAGTGATATACGAGGAGTCGGCCATGCCCGAGGCGTAGCGTGAGCGAGACTCCCGTGTCTCCGATGAATCTGCAACAACAGAACACTACTACACAATGATAGCACCATGCGGATTATGGTAGGTTCACACGACAATCGTCTAACACTCATGCTACGGTTGTTCACAGAACAAAATGAAGAGAAGACTACATGCTAGAGTTAGGAAATATTGAGGTTCGAATGACTGACTTTTTAGCCTTGAAAAAAACATACCTCGAGCCGCCGTAAGACGTGATTCAGAGAGAGATCGATTGCGACGAGAAAGCGAATTGTAATCGGCCTCTGAGGCATACTTCAAGTAGTCTCCTGGCTGAAAATACAATATTCATATTAAGCACCATTTCATCAAAATCGATTTCTTCTGATGCATTATCGTGATTGCATACCGTATAGTGCTTTCTCAAAGTGCTCGTTCTTGATCTACTGTTCATCTCATCCAATTCCTGAGCCAATTGTGCTCCAGTCGCACTGAATCCGGCACCCTCGCCCTGCTGATTATCTGCAATACCCCAATTTCATGTACGAAAATATCTCATATTTTTATTCTGTGTTTCTGCCCTTGTGATTTTTTATTTTTTTATTTTTTAGCACTTACAGACGTGGTAGATCTTTGTTGAATGAATTTCGTCGCCTCTGGTCTTCTCGAGAGAGGTCAATCGCTCAGTCAGTTCGGTAAGTGATTGCTGCAGACGGCGCGAATCTTCGAACTGCAAATTTTTTTGTAAATTGCAAGTGCCTTTCACATATAAGTTTGTCCGTTGTGACAGTTCGTGAGCTATTCGCGAGAAAATTTGTGTCAAATAAATTGGAATGGACTCGTTGCATTTAGTCTGAACAAGTTCAAATAACGTTTACTAAAACAAAGGGTTGCGAGGACAAAATATGACTGAACAACTTCCGCTGACGTCGTAACTACGGAGCGGAATTCCTGACAATATTTACTGTTGTTGACGCATGAGAAGCCGTTCCCTTGTTCACACGGAGGAGGCACCGAGTCGACATTTAGACATGTGTTTTGCGCAACGTTTCCCCAGAATTCGTAGTGTAGTAGGAATGTGAATTCATCCCCCGTTGTTTTACTCTCTTGGAAAGCAGTGAAACGAGAGAGCAAGCGAATGGGAGAGAGGCAAACGGTGTATCCACCATCCATGCAGCTTAGTGACATCATCTATATGCGCGTCAATGTTGTCTTCGAGGATAATTCATCAGCGGGATATACGCCCAATCCACTTTCAAGGGATTTCCAGGATAAAGACCAAATTATTGAGGAACATTTTGAAAAAATGCTTGGTTGTAGCAATTACAATACTTTGAAAAAGATAGGAAGTCGTTTCTTTTTTCCTGTTCGATAGGTTAGATATTAAAGATAGACATCGATAGATATCGTACCCTGCCTCCACCGGTTCGATGTGCGACACCTTCCTTGAATCCGTCGATGTAACCCTGCTTGAAATCCTCCTGACCTGAAAGTTCTTAAATCGGGTTTCCTGTAAGAGTGTAGCAATGCCATCCACTAGAAAAAACTTTTGGTCTCCGATTTCCATGAAACTTGGTAGGTATGTACCCTCTGGGGTCAGGAGGAGCTCCATCTACTTGGTTTGGTCAATTATCGATTTTATCGATTTTTTAGAGCTGACACTTTGAAAGGCCATAACTACCTTCATTTTCATCGCACAGCGAGCTGAAATAAACCATTGGATTCCTCTCGAAATTCTCTACAAAAAGTCGAAAAAGCACAATATGAAAAAATTTAGTCTTCGGTCTCAAAAATCGATAAAACCGATTTTTCGACTATAAAACTAAGTTTTTCTCGAAAATTAACCGGAAACACAAAAGTTTTTTTTTCAAAAATAGTTTTTTCAAACCCATTATGAAGTCACCACGTCGATCGTTTACGATATCTCTGGCCCCGGGAAGTCGTTTACTAGTAGAGCCCGAACATAGCCGATTAAACACCTTTTTGATCATAACTTGCTTCAAAATGGACGAATCAGGATTTTAAAAAAAGGGAAACGTAGCTTTCTGTCAGCTGAAAAAAAGTTTTATTTTAAAAAAATCATAGGACTTCCCGTTTTCAAGTTGTTCAGGGAAAACCGCTTTTTCAGCTGGATTTCTCACTTTTTGACGGCGGGAAAACGCTTTTTGCGGTTTCTAAGCTTCGATAAATTTTATATTATTTATTTATTTTGATATTGTAAACACTCATTCCGAAATATGCCACATTCCGTTCGGTTGGTCCCTCATCCACCTTTCCCCTCTTCTCCTCCCCGGGAACGTGGAACCCGGAAACGTTTGGACGTGGGAAGACACAAGATCCGACATATTGAGAGAACATGATGAATCATTTCAATTACTGTTCGAATTCGCCAAAATCAGAAAAGACGGGTTCGAATGGATTATCGAAGAATTCCATATTAGAATGAACTCGTACATTTCTCGTACAACTCGTACATTTCGTCTGAGGTGATAATCAAATCATCCTCATCAAGGGGTCTCTCCAAATCAACTTCCTCCTCAATGTCATCCAATGATATTCCTTCCTCAGCCAAATCTCTCTCGAAATCATCAATCAATTTCACGTATCTCCGCTGTCTGTTTCCATGCTCCTTCCTCTGGTGTTCTTTCTTCTGTGAAAGGAGAGTCGTGATTCTGTTTCTGATTTTATCAAAGGTTATTCTCTGGGCAGGTAGAATATCATTTCGCTCTCTCATTCTCTTCTCAGCTTCATCGGGACGAAGCTTCTTTCCATTGCTGAAACCTTGGAAACCGCAAAAAGCGTTTTCCCGCCGTCAAAAAGTGAGAAATCCAGCTGAAAAAGCGGTTTTCCTTGAACAACTTGAAAACGGGAAGTCCTATGATTTTTTTGAGTAAAACTTTTTTTTCAGCTTACTGAAAGCTACGTTTCCCTTTTTTTAAAATCCTGATTCGTCCATTTTGAAGCAAGTTATGATCAAAAAGGTGTTTAATCGGCTATGTTCGGGCTCTACTAGTAAACGACTTCCGGGGGCCAGAGATATCGTAAACGATCGACGTGGTGACTTCATAATGGGTCTGAAAAAACTATTTTTGAAAAAAAACCTTTTGTGTTTCCGGTTAATTTTCGAGAAAAACTTAGTTTTATAGTCGAAAAATCGGTTTTATCGATTTTTGAGACCGAAGACTAAATTTTTTCATAATGTGCTTTTTCGACTTTTTGTAGAGAATTTCGAGAGAAATTCAATGGTATATTTCAGCTCGCTGTGCGATGAAAATGAAGGTAGTTATGGCCTTTCAAAGTGTCAGCTCTAAAAAATCGATAAAATCGATAATTGACCAAACCAAGTATATGGAGCTCCTCCTGACCCCAGAGGGTACATACCTACCAAGTTTCATGGAAATCGGGGACAAAAAGTTTTTGTGGGTGGAAAAAAGAGCTCTTTTTGCTACACTCTTACAGGAAACCCGATTTAAATTCAATATTGGATCATGATATCAATTTGAACGATTTCGAATCGATTGCGAAAGAATAGGCAAATGATGTTCAACGAATATGCTCACCGGAATACTCTGTTTCAAGGCGGGAGATGATCGATGGTGTCACTCGGTCTCCGAACACTCCGGAATTTCCGTGCTGAAATAATCACTTTTTAATTTTTTTTTCTGTGAAAAATGGCCTCAAAATAAAATAGTCAGTCAGTCAAATCGAGCTCTGGATACTGGATAATTGTTCAGCTCACCTTATATCCCTCCATGAAACCCTTGGAGAATCCGGGTGTATTTCCACGCTGTGCCAAGTTGTACATTGACGTCGACATTCCGTGCATTCCAGCGTCACTGCAAAAAAAGGTATCACTTTAGAAACCATTGTTCCAAGAAAGTCATGGAAACTGAACGTAAGGTAAGTAAACTAGGCTTTCCCTCGCAAGGAGATCACCCACCCCAATGACAACCGTGATCCTCTCCAGGGAACGATCAGTGGTTTTATTTCGAGGCTTTATTAACACATACCGAAGTCCCTTAGAGTATCCCTCTCTGAAGCGGTCGTCTCTATCTCCATAGTCCTCATCGAGTCTTCGTTTAGCCGCAGATCCAGACTTGTACTTGGTTGCATCGTTGAATCCTCTGACGTACGCAGCTTCGAACTCTCCCTTTGCTGCAATTTACACGTTCAAAACACACAAGCTAGTTGATGATAACCCATCACTCCTACTCAATCTTTTATTTCGACCATGTGTCAGAAAGTCGTCAAACACTGTGGGCTCGTGTGTGTGTGCTCAAGTAAAGTGAGTAAGAACGTGCATAAGAGAGCGAAAGATTGGAGGCATCAAACAATGGAAAATTTCGCTTATTATATTTTGGAATTAGAGGTAAATAAAAATTAGGAGAGCAGAATGGTGATCTCACCATTTTTGGGCAGTTTTTGTCTGATCAATGAAGAGTTAAGTGGTATAGAATGAGAAAGAAAGGCAATTTCTCGGGAGAAACACATAAGCGCCACGCCCTATCGTTAACTCCATTGCAATAGCTAGCGTATCTTTCACTTCAATTTATTGTGAATAACGCCATTTTCTCATGATATAAAAATATTGAAAGTGTGATAATAATCGATCGTCATTACTTTACACTTTCAGACTGATGAGAAGCAATGAATGCCTGTAATTAATGAACAGACTTCGAAATACTGGTTGTCTATCCATTTCGCAAACTCTATCTCGATTTTCCGGGCACGGCGAATATAATGAAGAAACAATAGCCCATATTTAGAAGGGGAACAAACCCTGTGGTCCTCCTGAGACATCTCCACGCATCTTGGATAGGCGCTCATCAAGCGAACGCAGATTTGACTCCATTCCAATCTTTCCTTCCTGCAATTGGACAATTCTAAGATTGAAGATAAAAAAAGGTAAAGGTAAATGTAGTTCCGTATTCAGCGTATTTTTCAACGCGCGGAACATGCGCAGGTTTCTTTTGATCGGTGTGCGCGCATCCATAGCATATAACGGTATAACTTGTCACTCAGTTGCCAGCCGGCGACACCGTCCCTTTACTCCCGGTTTCATACCAGTACCAATTGAACCAGGCTTGGTTTGCCTGCGGGGGTGGTCTGGCAAGACTCATGCCGCGCGCGGGATTCGAACCCGGGACCTTGCGTCACGCAGTGATTGAAGATATTTGAAGATTAACCAAATATAAAGTTATATGACGTTTATTATTGGTGTATCGCTCATGAAACATTGCTTGATATATTACCTCTCCTAGCAGAGGAACATGCTGTCCGTTGGTGGTCATTCGTCGATGCTCCTTTCGTGATCGATATCGTCTGAAAAATTCAATGTTCATATCCCATTTTGGTTTCCATTGTACGAACTTTGATAGTACATGTTACTTTGTTAGATAGAGGTACTGGTTATGGGGCCCAATTATTGATCAACGGTTTAGTCACGCTTCATTCACTTCAATGCGCTGTACTTTGCCCAATCTGGCATACTTGTTAGTGGAATACTGGATATGATGCCTCTCTATCTTTTCCGTTAGGTCAACCGCGGGAAAATATGAATCGAGGAGTGTTTATACTCACTCTGATGTAACCACAACTACTTCTTTTACTCATACTCCTCGCACAATCAAGAGACAACAAGTTGCTGATTCGATACTTCCTTTTCCTCTTCTATCTTTTGTGTCGGAATGCAGCCACACTCTCACTTTCACTGGAATGATGAGAGAGATACGCGAAAGGCGCATCTCGATAAATATCCACTCTTCCAAAACGATTAATCAATAAGGAGAACTAATGAAATTAAGTAAGTTGACACTCGTTAGATATTGATTTCATACCCTTGAAGGCACCAGAGGAGGCAGCAGCATAATAGAATAGCGAGTAGAAGAAGGAGTAGGAGCAGTAGCAGCCACCACCATGGCCAACCGGCCACCTCGTATGCATCCACTGCAAGGATTACGATACAACACCAGAGGGGTTATCGATTACTGGGGATATTTTTCACATCGCGCGCTTTTTGTTCATGCTGTAAGTATGGGTAGAAGGGATGTTGAGGGTTTGTGGGTCCGGGGGGGGGGGGGGGGGGGGGAGTAGGGCAAGGGAAGGGGTTTGTGTATATGCAAATGTCTTGGTCGCACACACCGACAAGTTCCGAACAACCAGCAGCAGCAAATGCCAAGAATGACAAGGATCAGGACAAGGAGAAGGGGCCAGATCCATTTCCATGGTATGAATGACCATAGACCTTTTACGTCTGAAAGAGGTTTAGTCATTATGGAATATTCACCGGGTTGATACATTCATAAATTTCGTTCCTAAGAGAGATTGGACGAAAACTAGTATCTCATCCGCCCTACTGCTCTGAAATTGAGCTATTTTGGTTAAAACATATGCATTACGTACAATCAATTAGATCCTCAAAGATGATCAATCAAGCGCTAGCAAAAGTTCCGGTTCGTTTGCATGAAGGAAAGAATGGAGGGTATAACAATTGACCAGTTTTTAGCAACGTTTTTCTTGTTAGATACACGATCAACTGTACTAACAATATAGTAATTTATTAAATTGCTTACCCGAGGGGTATACGGCCATTAACAAATATTGATGTGTTTAACAGTAGGACGGGAGACAGGTACGCAACACTCGGTGATCGAAATGCGAAAGGGTGGGCGTGGTTCTTTCTTACCTCCCTCCCCACACACTCTTCCACTTCTCTCTTCTTCACCACTCGCTGACAATAGCCAGTACTCTCTACACTTTTCAAATCACTTCCACGAGACATTTGACATTAATCCATACCCTCCTTAGACTCTTTTTTCTTTCACTTTCATTTCCCTCATCTATAAAGTGCCCAGTACCTCTTAGTCTACCGATGAGAGGATCGCCGGTGATATTCCACAGTGTGTAAACCTTAAAAAGTAATAGTAATTTGACAACAATTTGTGTTTAGAATTCACCTCGTAATTGTACTTCTTCCCCTTCACCAGCGGGTAGTTCAGATATCCTCCAATCACAGTTCCATCTCCAATTTTTACCTATAATTCGAGTATTTGATAGAGGTGGGGGGGGGGGGGGGGTTCTGTCTATAAACTGTTGTTTTTTCTGAATATATTTTTCTTATATTCAATTCACCTTAGAAGGCCCGGGCAATGTCTCGGCGTTGTACGAAGCAGCGACATAGTAGGGAATTCCCAGTTTGTTTGCAGTCACCTATAATAGCCAATCAATCGATCGATCAATCGATAGTATTCAAATAAGGCGTCATATCAGGATTTTGAGATCAACCAATCAAGTTTATTTATAATATTTTTAGTAATGAATTATATTCTGAATAATGTCTCACTTTGTCCGTAAGCTCAGTCCAATTAGTGCTTCCAGCAGGGTCACGCTCGTCAATAACAACATAGTACCGTCTGAATTAACACATTTTATACATTTGTTGTTTTTATTATTCATTCAGTAAAATATATTTTCTATTTAAATGCGTCAAAGCTTATAAGCTTCAAAATCTCCTACTTCTTCCCATTCAATTATCCAGTAACGCGTTTATCTGTTTAATGTTTGCATAGCGGGTTACCCTCACCCCCCTACCTCCTTGAGTCACACTTGAGACGAACTGTGGGACATTTACCGTTCAAGAGGGCGCAAACTTATGAAGAAGGAAATTAGTCGGTTAATTATTGCACTCTTGGCTGTGCAAACGTGTGTCAGTTGGCGAGAGCAAATACTCTCTCGTCATTCCGATTGATTGCCTTCGAAAGGCCATTTCAATAGTACCCAATTACACCTACACGAGAGGGTGGAATTGGGTAATTGAGGTAGTGGGAAGGGGAGAGTTTTTCATGAATCACATCAGCATAATAGGCTCGAGATGTGGCTTGAAATGATTCGCGAGTCGAGAATGACTCGCGAGTCATTTCGAGAAGCGCTCGCGAGCTACAGTCGCTCGCGAGCGCCCGATCACTGACTGACTAAATAGTCAGAATGAAATGGCTGTCTTTAAATCAAAGGGGTAGAGAGAATGAGAGGGAAGAGGACAATGGGGTGATGATTGAGTAAGTATGCAAAATCGCGCTCGCTCGGCGCTCGCGAGCGCTCTGCAAACCGATTCGCGTGCGTTTTGCGCTCGAGAATGATTTTGAGAAATGATTCGAGAGCGACGAGCCCTCGAAATAACAGCCCTATTAATAGCTATTAACCCTGCTATTGTGCGACCCGAGGTGTCAAGGAGCCATCAAACCGACATTAGAGGGAATTATGAATACGGCTGTCAGGATAAAGAATTCTTCTTTTAATCGTACTCTCTCGTCACACTAATCGACAATTGAAGAGATGGATTTTTCATGATGGCATCCAAATGAAAATATTAGGTAAAATACTTACTGAATGTTGGTGTCGGTATGAGCAGGATTGACATCGATTTCCCAGTGAGTACCAGTTGCTCCAATGTTCTCGACGAAGTAGGGAGGAGGAACAATGCAGCACGATTTACGAATCTGGGAGATCCCGTGATTACAGAACAAATTCTATACGTAAAGGTATCTCTAAATTCCCCTCAAGACACCTTTTTCTTCGGATATTTAAGTGATAAATTTTCAAAGTACTGCTTACCTCGGTTGGCTCGCTAACGACTTGTTTGGCCGACGATTTCCACATGTTCCACTGACCGTTGACCATTGCTCGCACCTAGAAGAGAAAACTTTTAATTATTATCCTGGAAATAATATTATTCCAAAACAATTGTGCACTGCAGAGATAATTTCGGGAAAATAAATTAAAATATTACTTGGAATACGTATTCTCCAGGAGCAGCAGGTAGATTGAAAACGAGGTAACAGTGGCGACCGCAACCGTCTTTAGGACATAGCAAGTACTGAATGTTTATATATTTTTTAAATTTTTGATCTTTGACCTATCAATTCGAACCTTGGTCTCTCTTTCAGCCTCTTCCTGCCATACTGCATCACGGTCTTTTAGTCGCAGATAACGCACCTATACAGAATTAAATGATCTCTGACGATATGTGAGTTTCACTAATAAATGGTATTGACTAATAACTCATTATATTTACCTGATAGTGGGTTCCCTGGTTCTGGTCTACAGGCTCCCATGAGAGCGAGACGGCGAAGTTCGTTTTGTCGCACTGCTTCAGGTTCTTTACCGTGAACCTGATGAATTTAATGAGCAAGGAAAAATATCAAATCAATTTCACTCTAATTATGTATCAAAATAATTAACAAATCTTACCAGCCAGGAGGAAGAGTAGCGTATGCACCCCATGCTCCTTCTTGTTGATCTCTCGGACGAAGGGTCACCTACAATATTATAGAAATAATTAAAGTAGTTACATGACAGAAATGAGAAAAATCTTACATTGTACATGGTTGACGGATGAAGACCGTTGATGATGAAATCCGTAGCCTTAGCTTCCACTTCGAACTGTTTCTTCACGCCGTTCTTTGAATCCTGGAAATATGCATCACGGTAATCATTGAATTATCGTATCGTGCAGCATCTTGGATCAAAAAATGTGATCCTTCTGCAATACAAAAAAAAGTTGACCTTGAAGACAGAGTGCAATTGGGTCGCCTCCAAGATGTATCCACGATGACTACTGCCCCACACAGGATCCCATTCCACATGCAAAGAAGTGGGCGTGCGATATTTCAGCTTGAGAATGTGTCTCTCTCCGGGAGCTAGCGTCGAGTAGACGCCCCATAGCACGTGGCCGTAGCCGGAAGATGTGCCTCCCTGACAATGTCATTGTAATCTTAGTCAATAATAATGTTCGCTATTAAGAAAACGATAAATATTGATTATACTGATCCACAGAGAGAGAGAGATAGCTAGGAATGAGGATTTGGAATAGCGATTTTTGGGATTTTCGATAGCTAGCGTACAACCCTAATAATATATATAAAAAAACGGACATATATATCAATTTATATTCAGAAATGGCACCTGCACTGTGATGTTGTAGATAGTAGCGGGAGTGAGACCCTCAAACTTGATCGAATTTCCGGGAACAGGGACGGTGTAGTTCTTCTGAGGACCAGTCTTGCCGGTGTTGTGGTTGTATGGAGCAATCGTCACTCTGTATAGAAATACCCATTACTATACCATGTTTCAATGTTCGAATTGAAGCCGACATTATAAGCAAAAGGATGTGAACGAACATACCGGTAGTGAGTGAGCAGTTCCCTCTTTTCCTCGTCGAAAATCTCAGGAGGAACCCAGTCGACATGCAGCATCGTCTCCGATTTCTCAATCAGACGGAGATCGGTCGGTGCAGTCAGCCAATCGAGCAGACCCTCAGCTGAATTAAACAATTGTTTAGTTCTTTAGTCTCTTTTGAAGTCTGTCAATGCTTTTGTTGATGCTATTGGTACGGATAACTTCACCATGATCGGTGGTGGAGAATACGTTTGAGATGAACCACAGTTTGGATCCCGCAGCCGTTCCTTCCACAGTCACATTGTATCTTAATTACGTCTTCTTTTATTGATCTTCAGAATAATTTTCATCCAAATTGCTATTCGGAAGAAGTTATGAAAAATAAGAAAATGGTTATAATTATTTATTGGAACCGTGAGTATCCACTACTTACTGAGTCACTGGTTGCAGTCCACGGAAGTGATAATCAGTCTGAGCTCCAGGTGTTCCGTGTTCATTCGGATGTTCGTCCAATTGCGATGCCACCGAGATGAATAACTGAAATCAGATTTCCCCATTACAAAAATACCTGAAAACAGTAATCAAACAAATCAAAACATAAGCTAAAAATATTTTTAAAGTCTCATTGAAAGGGTTAAATTATTACCTGGTAGCTGTCGATCTTGTCTCCAATCACTGCGGGCGGTGTCCATTTTACCTGAATAATAATTTTTGTTAAACCTATATGCGTCATCAGATCTAAGCCGAAACGGACCTTGAGGTTGTCGGATCCTGCTGAGAGAAGCTTGAGCGATCCTCCGAGAAGGTCGTTATCGTCCTTGCGAGTAGTCGAGAAATAGTCCGAAGACCATTCTCCCCAGTTGCCCGAGGCAGCACGACCCTACAATCAATGACATCCACAAATATTACTTATCTTTAAGCAACATACTTGCACGGCAAATCGATACGTCGTCGCCGGGGCGAGTCCTTTGACTGTCGTGCACAAGTTATCACTTGTGAGCATGGGCGATTTGTATCCGGAACAAGTGAGATCATCTCCGGAAATCTCGATTTCAGTGGGGTTCGAATCGTCAGCACGAGGGGAGTAACGCAGTTTGTATGCGGTGACGATAGCTTTCTCGGGGTAGGGAGGAAGCCAAGTTAGCTGAAAATGGAATACTATACATATAAGATTCGATTATGTTGAATTTTCTCTTGAAAGACAAGTAAAATGGCTACCATATAGTATTTGTTGTATTTATTTCCTGTACAGAGGAGAGAATGTAAAAATGGTGAATTACCTGGATTTGAGTGGATTTTGTTTGAACGGCTGTGAGTTCACGAGGTGGTCCCAGCTCGGAGCCAGTAGTTCGAATCTCGAGAGGGTCCGACCAAGGTCCGGGTCCTTCCGCGGTATACGCACGCACCTTAGATTGCCATACAGTCCGGGTTGGTTCCCCAGTGAAAACAATCCCGCCCGGCGGGCTCCGGCCGGCCCCAAGCGGCCCCATGCCTTGATATAAATTTGTGAAAGCAGAATTTTAAATATTTCTTTCAATAAATAGTAAATTGGTGGGGAACTATAATCGGTATTGCGAAAAACAGGTCGCAAGATTACGGTAAGTAAATCGTCAACCTGATTCTTTTCAACTTTTTCATTTTTCCGCACAAACTGACTCGCTTCCGCACTAATTTACTATTTATTGAAAGAAATATTTAAAATTCTGCTTTCACAAGTCGATAGCATATTACACGAGCTTTACAACGCCGTTGAGTTTATATCAAATTTCTCTCTGTACGAGCCACAAAAAGGCATGAGGCCGCTTGGGGCCGGCCGGAGCCGGCCGGGCCGGATTGTTTTCACTGGGGAACCCACCCGGACTGTATTAGATTGTCATGTTGATATTCCGTTTTGTCTTTGAAAACTAAGCACAACATTGGGATAACTCATTACATCGAGACTTACGCATATTTCAACTATTTTTAAGCAGTTTTTAAGCTGGAATTACAATAATTGCGAATTTGCAAGTACACTTTGTTATACCTTGAGGGAATAGAGCGATCCAGGCTGCAACTCGTTGATGAGGGTGTTGAGACGAGGAGTGACGCCCTCCCTAGAATAATGCTATGTAAAACAATGTAAAATATAAATATAAGCAGTTAAATAATATCTATGGATGGAAAGTACTTCTTATCTTTTTCTAAAAAAATTTTTCTGAACAGATTAGGGAATAGAATGAAATTCTCACTTGATTCCTTCATTCCATTCGTCGAGACCAGCCAGTTCGAATTCGTACTGGGTAATATTACCATTCTTGGCTGCACACTCGGGTGCCTCCCATTTGAATCCGAGCTCCGTGTCCTTAAGACTGACATTACTCTCAGTTTCTTACTTTATCTAGATGCCTCGCATTTTAAAGTACGAGATTGCAATACCTTCCTGACGGTTGACTGGACGTTCTGAGGCGCACCAGTGGGTATATCTGCACCTGTGGTGAAGGTTCGCACGGTCTTGGGTGAGACAATTGATGATGGAAGTGAGGGAGGACGACGAGGGGTAACAGTTATCTGAAGAATTTTAAATATTTCCTTTTGCCATCAGTGGGACTCAGGGTTGGCTAAATGAGACTACCTCTCTCTTTACGCCAAGAAATTCATCTCAACTGAGAGCTCTTAGTCGAGACTTTTTTGCCTCCTCACAGTCCAGAGTTAAGATACTGACTGCCAAAAACATTTTTTGACCTACCTCGTATGTGCTTCCGGGTTTGAGATCTGTGAGCATGTGTTCTTTTTCTTGCACATTGAGTACATTTATTGGCTCCTGTGCACCAGTGAGCTGTTCGGAGCATCCTCCAAGACTCTTGAGTCGATAGCTGATGTCCACTCCATAATCCCATTTACGCGACTTATCGATGAGATCCCAGATGACCAGAGCCTCTTTGGTTCCCTTTGGTTCAACCTGAACCCAGAGATTGAATAATGTCAAAATTAATCAATGGCATTGTAAAAAAGAAGGTTCTTTAAAAGCAAACCTTGACGAAGAGTTCCCCAGGAAGCGACATCGTGGTCAACGTCACTCTATCCGACCAGCGCGACTGCTGCGGCTTCTCGCCTTCCTCCACCGTCTGTGTGCGCATCTTGATATCCCACTTGGTGCCTAAAAATGAATGGATGAGCAAAAAAAAGAAGTTATATGTCAATGCGATGATATTCATCAATGGTTTAAGAATGTACCAGGTAGTGTATCGATGACCATTTCATTGTTGGCATCAGTCGGCACGACGAGCGATCCTCTTCCCGTCGTATTCACATACTCGATAACAAATTCGACGTCGTCACACTGCCACGTCTCCTCCGCAGGCGGATCCCACGATATGCGCACCTATGTAAGGTAAGGTCTTACGAGGTAAGGTAAGGTCTTGTAAGGTAGAGGGCGGTTTTACATCGTAAGACAACGCTAGGCTGGGCCCGCTGGTGAGGCCAGCTGTCACCTATGTTACACCTATGCTGTTAGGCTATATAATTCAGTATTTATTTTCATGGACAATCTTCCCTCGTATGATTAACGCCCACAGTTAAGTTCCCATCACACACCTTCTCGAAATCGATCGACTCCATCTTGATATTTGCAGGTGGCTCCTCGGGCTCTGAATATAGTCACAATGTTAAAACTGAGACATACTACGGTAAAATTGATATACGGCAATGAAAAGATTATTTAAAAAAAATGCTGACTTCCGCAGTTGGTCATGGCGCGAAGTTCGGGTCCGGGTTGACCTCTCTTGTCGTTCTTACCCACAACACGCAATCGGAAGAAGTATTCGGTAGCGGTATCGAGACCACGAACAGGCACCTAAACAATGTTTTCGATAGGAATCAATTGGAACTCTGATTGTTTGCAAAAAAAACAGGTTAAATATTCCAACAACTCCTTAATCATCGCAATAATATATTTATAGATTACATACCTTGTAGTTGTTGTTGGTTGCTCGATGTCTAACGATTCCGCTCTCTACTTCCTGCCAGTTCTCCGCATCCGCGTCCTCACAATCAATTGTCATTGTTTAAGAAAAGCGATACAGTAAGTTTAAATCAACATATCGTAAGTCTTCAGAACATATGAAATGTTAAGTGAGATTGGAGAAGGATCCTACTGACAGGCTTCGCATACCTTATACTCCAGCACGTATCCGACGACATGCTGGGCAAGATCTGCGGGTAATCCCTCCCATCCAACAGTAATCGAATTCGGCTTCGTCTCGATGATTGTAAGCTCGCGCTCAAGCACCGGAATGTCTAAAAAATAAACATTTTTTCTTCACAAGCCTAAAAAATTTCAAACTAGAGATGCACCAGGGACGAAAAGTCTACAGCAAACTTAAGCCAAATTTCGTAATTTTGTTTTTCCCTGTGAGTGGTGGTCAAGATTCTCTGTGAGTGGTCAAGTTCAGTAAAAAGTTCTCGAACAATTCATTAAGGAATGTATGCCGAAAAATCCGGTAATAAATATACGTACTTTGCTGTTGAGTGCGTGCATCCAATGGCTCCGACCAATCGGACCAGGCACCGCCCTCAGTATGAGCTGCGACCTGGATGGTGTAAGTCTCCTCGGGGTCGAGATCGGAGATACGATAGCAGAGACGATCTCGGTTGCGAGCCTCCGAACATAAGAGACGATCCGTCTCCACACGAACTTCCTTGTAGTTCAGCTGCGAATGGAATTATTGCATACTTATTCTCAGAAAATATTTAATACAAATGTTTGTGATTGAACTAGTCGTACATGAAAGATAAAATTGCAAACTTCCTTCTCCTTTATAGAATATCTTACTTGCTCGCTCTTGGTGTGACGGATGCGATAGAAGTCAATGACACCATGTGGCGGAGTTGGAGCAAGCCATGAAACCTTCAACAGAACACTTTATTAAAAACATGTAGCAGAAAACGCGTATTATAATACAAAAATGAATGACCTCGATAGCATGGGGGAAGGTTCCTTCCTCCTTCAGATCAGTGGGCAATCCAGGAGCTGAATTAAAGGATACTTTAGATGGTTCCATGCGGTATATATAATTGTTTAGAGGAATACACAGGAAATGATTAATCATTACGTTATGATCAAATATGCTACATTAGCCAGTGAAAAAGTGAAGATCGAAAATAAATGCGAACCAGAGCTGGCGGTGGTGAATGCCACCCAGTCAGAGAACGGTCCATCGCCTTCCTTGTTCTGTGCCTTTACACGGATGCGGTAACGAGTGAAGGGAACGAGCGCGTCGAAAGTGACCCTTTCAGATCTAAAACATATCCATGAGATAGACAGTCGCTAGTATGATTGCCGGTACAAATAAATAAATACCTGCTAGTATCAGTCTTATTCTCTCCCCATTCATCTTGCGTCTCCAACTCGTACTCATATGCGGTAATCTTTCCGTTACGCTGTAATAATACACTATAGTATCCGGCTTGATGTTCGCGGTCTCTTAGTGGTCAGAGTGACGAGAGAGCACGCGGAATGAAGAGAGGAATCTCTAATTTCTAACCTTCTCGCACTCTGGTTGCTGCCAAGTGACATCGGCACGGTTCGCAGTCACAGATCCGACCTTAACGTGAAGAGGCGCGCCAGTGGGGGCTGCACAGGGAAACGTAATTATTTCATTTGAATACTTTAACAATCACCAACCTGATTCTTCAGTTGTGAAGGTGATAATCTCTGATCTGGGACCAGCGAGAGAAGTGTGAGCGATTACATGAACTTCGTATGTCGCGTCAGGGAGAAGGCCATCCAGAGACTGCAAAGTGCATTTTTGTTTTATTTTACAACTAGTCGATCCTGCCTCCGTCTTCTGGGTGTTCTGATAAACTAGCTGAGCTCACACGTCATTCATTTCACAATACAGAAAGCGCGCGAGAAACGTTTACACTTGTTTAATTTCTACGTGACGCTCGCGAAAGTGAACAAAACATGCAAAATCTGTGCTTTATAGATTTCATATGATAATTCCGCTTTGCTCTTACCACTTCAGGCGTCTTCGCGTGTTTCTGCAGTGGTTGGGCGGATCGAGGACCGCACTCTCCAAGGGATTTGAGGTTGTAGACAACGGTGTATCCGGAGATCTCGCCGTTCGGCTCCGCTGGTGGATTCCATGTGACGGTCGCAGTATTGGGACCCTGAAGTAATGATAATAGTGTTCAATCACCTTGCTGAGTGATAACTCACATCAGGTTGTGCCTTCAGGCCAGTGACTGGACCGGGAGCGCCCTCGGCAGTCGTCAGAGTGAGCTCATTGCTCCACGGCGACTGACCCGCGTCGTTCTCAGTCCTGCATTTATTTTTGTTTGCTAGATTTTTTAACGATCTATCTACTGTTTTTTTTATCTGTTAGTTTTTTTTTAATGCGGAGTTTCCATTCCTGACTTTATTACGGTTGTGTGATATTTCTTGTCTTTAACACATCCAGAATTTTCGAGACCTCGTATAAACCACTTACCAATTTTCAGTAACTTGATAACTTCTTACCGAATGCGCACGGTCCATTTTGTGTTCGGCTTGGAATCGAATGTCTTCTCGATGGCAGACGAAGGCAGATCGAGTGTTGCACGTGGATTGGATCCGTCCACAAACTCAAGCTTGTATCTGAAAGTAGAACGTGGCGTAGAACACGAGCAATGCAGGGTTAAGATATCTCAGGCAGAAAACACGTCGTATGTGTTTTTCTCGTTTGTTTTATATATAATCTATGGTAATTTCTATAACACTATGTTTAAAATAGGAGTATGATCATTTACCTGATTAGTCCACATCTCCATGATCCTTGGGCGGGTGCCTGCCAAGTGGCTCGCACTTGACCTGAGTTTGGCGAAGCCAGTTGCAAGTTTGCGGGTGGTGCAGTGGGAGCGGCGCAGCCAGTACGACCTTGAGCTTCCGGCGATGGACCAGAGGTACGATTCGACTTGTCCACAACCTAAAATCTCGATTAATGGGATGGGCGAAATATATGATTATCTTTATATCACGTGTTCAATCGTGAATAGTTTTCACTAATTCAATAATAAGCATAACAAGCACGTACCTTGATGCGAACAAAGTAGAGCGTGTCGGGGTCGAGACCAGTGAGTTTCTTCTCGAAGCGATTCTTGCCTGCCTCGTGAGGCGTCATACCACCGATCTCCTGCCATTGTCCCGTCTCTGAATTGCGAATCTCGATCAGATAGCCCTGTAATGAATGATATTGACCACTACTATGCGATTTAGTAGTACCTTGATTCTGTTGTTGGAGTCGGACACGGCGCTCCATGCGACATCTAACGAGTGCGGACCATCGGGAGTGACTACGGGAGCAGTGAAGACAACAGGGACCTGCGAATAATTGTTGTACGTCTTCCATTTTCCATTGAAAAAGTATTGCATGAGTCAGATAGTTGGGTACACACCTTGAATAGATCAGTCGAGTATCGAGTCCAGATCTCGGGACCAAATCCTCTCTTTGTTCCTGCAGCGATGGAGATATTGTAGCTAGTCTCAGGTTGAAGATTCTCGAAGAGATGAGTTAGTGTGGGATGATCAACGAGATGAGATCTCTTCTGATCGTTCACATCATCCAATGATACGATCGAAACGCGATATTGCGTGATCAGGTTCTGCAATGAATCATTTTGAGAAATCTGAACGGATAGGTGGTGCGGTATTTAGAATGAGGTACCCGTTATGACCTTTACCTGGGGGTCGAGAGGAGGCAGCCAACGAATGTGAAGGGAGTGGTCGGTTCTTTCGATTAGCTCGATGGCACGAGGAGCATCGGGCAGAACCTGCCAGGAGGGAATTATTGTTCGAATAAAATTATATTATTTATTTCTTGTTGTTGAAAATCATACTTGAGACGTGATAAAGTTTTTTTTGTCTCACATTTCGTAATGTTGTCTCACCGGTCAGCGAAACCCTCAGAACATTACGAAATACGAGAACGATAAAAGTTTTTTGCACAGACCGAATCGTACCTGGAGAGTGTTGGCGATGACGATGCTGCTCCACGGACCATATGAACCTTCCTCGATCTTGCACGAAACCTTGAATATGAGCAATTATCCGAAATGTTCCAGTTTAACATTCGTTGCCTAACCATTCCCTACCTGTACTTTGTATTGTCTTCCTGGATCCAGTTCAGTGACGTTGTAGCAGAAACGAGGCGATTCGCCGGGACAAGCAATCAGCGGATCTTCCACGTGTTTCTCCACCTGCGAGTGACAATTTCAAAAGTATAAACTTCCACCGCAGATTTAGTATCATAAAAATGGGAATAAAAATATTAAAGTAGTTCGCATACCTCGTTCCATCCGTCAGTGCCGAGCAGCTGGTATCGCAGCTTGTAGTGCGAGTGGGGTCCGTAGGGCGGATAAGGCGGCAACCATGAGACCATGAAGAATTCAGTGCCTTCTTGAGCCACAACCAAATCCTGCAAATGTTACTCTTGTCACACTGAATGACAGCTTCAAGTCAGGGGAAAGGTACCTGAGGAGGGAGAGGCGCGTCGGCCTTTGCAGTTCGCACGTCCAGATTCTCAGTGTTTGGTCCGCCTCCAATCGAATTGTAAGCCTGATATTGAGTGGATCGAATATCCATATTCATCCATTATGCGCTACCTTTACTCGCATAACATATTTCGTGTACGGTGTCAGTCCGTCAATGGTGATTTTGGGATTGGAAGTATTGGAGATCTGACGTTCGAGCTTCGCCCAATCATCTTGACCGACGATTTCGTATCTGAGAGACAACGATATTTTGTTTGTGTTTTTGTGCAACGTCTATGATGTTCTAATTGAAATAGGATAATCAAAAGAACGTACTCGTAATTGGTAATGTGTCCGTGACGTTGACTGCATTCTACTGGCTCCCACTGGAAGGAAAGAGACCGCTCAAGAGCGTATGATAGCTGCAGATTGATGGGTGGAGCTGATGGCGGTTGTTGCTCGGTGGCAACCTGAACAAACATTTTTATTGGTTTTGGAACTTTGACATATCAGAAGGAAAAGGTAAATAAACAAACTTCTAAAACACGCAATCTGAGTTGAGTAAATAATAGTGCGTACCTCCTTGGTCTCCTCAGGGCCGAGCTCGGTAGTACGCGCTCGCACTTTCACCTGCAAAGGGAATTTCATGCTGATTATAATTATGTAATATCGGGCTGTTTTTTACCATGTCGTCTGAAGCACAATCTCAGGTCTCATACCTCATAGAGCGAGTAGGGTAGAAGACCCGTGAGCGTGTAATCAACGTCCTTGTGGTTGTAGACGGTAACGAAGTCTCTTGACACATCTCTCGGTTCCTCCTCAGGACAGGCAAGACGATGCTAAAAATACAATACTCGTACTTTCTAGATTCCATAGCTCACCTTGAGTCTGTAGGAGATATCGTAGCCGACGATTTGTCCACGGGCCTCTGCAGGAGGAAGCCAGTTCACACGCACCTGCAATTGTACAACAATTATAATTTGTCTATAATATATTTATATTTTTATAACAAATTAATAACGAACGTCACTCTCAGCGATCCATGGCAAAAAAAGAAAACACTAAATATTCTTTTTGTTCTTTATTTATTCAACTTTTGAGGACAAATTTTTACCTCATTCGGTCCAAGTGCCTTGACGCGCAAGTCTCTCACTGCCCCAGGCATGCCCTGTCGAGTAGTGATCGTGTACTCGGGCGAGTATGGAGAGCTGCCCATCTGATTAGTGGCACGAAGTTTAATCACCTGAAACAATAAACAAATATAATCTGGCATTTCAAATAATAGCTCCAAACTCCAAAGATGTGTTGTGCATACCCATCGCTGGTTCGGTTCGGCAGGGAAGGTGTAGTCAGTGACCTCTCCGGGAACAGGAACTACTTTCTCCGGCTGGTTTCCAACCTAAACATATTCGATTAATCAATATAATTGCCTCATATTTTTTCTCAAAAAGCGGAAAGATGCGGCAGTGGGGTCAATTTTTTTTAACGTGCTACTGAAATACCTTGTAAGCAATCTCGATGTTGAGCTGATCGCACATCCAGGAATCCTTTGCAGGTCGAGCCCACGACACGCGAACTTCTGATGGAGTTGGAGAGTCCACACTGAAATATTAAGCTATACTTCATCCTCTCTCATATCGAAATGACGCCGAATTATCTAGTCTGACTAGCCCCCTCCGGGGGCAAGTCCTCCGGAGGCCTCTGCCGGGGGCTGGGGCGAGCTAATTTATTCCTCTCGATTCTGACCCCCCCCCCCCCCAGCCACCCGCAGAGTCTAGCCATCTCCATCCCATACAATAACCCAATCTTCCTTCCCTACAGTAATCAAATCTCCCTCTCCTACAGTAACCCTTCTACAGTATCTTTGTACTGATTCGTAAATGTAGTTATTTTTTTTCGCTCTCGTATTATTATGTGGTCGGGCGGCATACGTATTAAATATATGAATGAATGAATAATTACCGAATTCCTTGAGGAGGAGTGGCAGGCGGAGAACACTTTGTACGAGCACGAGCTTCAGGAGACGGAGGCGAATGTTCATTCCGAGTTGATACAACCTTGACTCGAAGATCGACGACGGTATTGGTTGGTAGCTGCAATAAAATAACATAACTGTAACTCTGGTGGACATTGACGTTAAAAAAAGACGGTTATTCACATCCTCTGACTAACTATTCTGGTGCAAGATATATGCAAATAACAGGAAATTCTTTAGTAAGAATCTTTAGTAGTTTCAGAGCATTTCAGCGGCTCTACACGAGTTTATTGTTTGCCGCTCCTAAGGTGTTGAAATATGCATAGTACGGTTATGTCAAGTAGAGAATGTAGATAGATATAATAAAAAAAATACTCCATCGACAATTCCTTCATAGGTGGTTTGTCCAGGTCGAGCCTGTACGCGACGAGGATGCTCTGTCCATGCACCACCGTCAACTTTGTACTCGATGATGAAAGATCCAGCGTTCCTGAATGCGAAACGTTACAAAAAGTTAAATATTCGTAATATCCATTTTTGCTATCTAGATATCTAGAGTATTATGTAATTTATACATAAATGCAAAGACAAATGCGTAACAATAATTACAATATTAGTAAAATAATAGCCATTGTACAAAATGGAATTATAAAAAATGCTCACCTATTATGATTATCCCAAGAAATGGTGACTGAAGTGGGCATTTCAGCGATCACACGAGGCGCTCCAGAAATGGCCGTAAGTGCTTCAGCATCGGTAGCCATCAGAGTGGACGTGCCTCCGCACCATTCCCGGTTTGTCGACGCCTACATTTTATTTTATATTTTATTATTTTTTATTTTCATTTTTTTCCTACCTGTACGGTGACGTTGTAGTGCGTGGACGGCGACAAGTTATCGATGCGGTACTGGTACGTCGATCGATCAAGTGAGAACGTCTGCGGGTGGGACCGACCTGCAAACCCCAAATTAGAGTCGAACTATTATATTTATTAATGAGTACCGTCGGTGGGCATGATGTGCAGCTTGAAGGCGGTCACACGAGACACGTCATCTGGACGGACTCTCCAACCGACAGTGAGCGATTTATCCGTACCAGAGATCTTGTACACCGTCTCGACGCCAACCGGTCCTTGAGAACTCGAGTGATTACTCATCATATTATTAGCATTCATTGTAAGCAAATACCTGATGAATTAGATACAAACCTTCGGTAATTCTGGAACGCTCAGGGGGAGAGTAGGGCGAGCACTTATTATTGCGCTGGCAAGCGGACACCTTCAAAGTTGAATTGAATTGACTTGGTTTGCATTTCGGTCGAGGCCGCTGCGTACAACAACCAATCTGATAATTCAATATAATTAAGAAAATATTGTCGCGATCGCTGATGAATATTTCATTTTTTTAGGGAAGACAAGAATTCCATTACTGTAATAGGATCGCCAAATTCGTTTCTACGGATGCCAGGGAAACCCGTGCTTATCGTTCCTCGTGCTCTTCAATTGATCCGAGTTACGAGATACGGAAAGATGCGATATACTTATTTTGACAGGACCATCGTATACCTGGAAGTCGTATGTCTGGTTTTGCTGAAGTCTGTCGATGCGACCGCAGTGCATGCGTGATCCGGGAGGTGGTGGAGGAACTTGTTGACGACGGATTAATTCCTGACTGCAATGAAACCATCATTACCAACCAGGGTCTGATTCAAAACTGGTCAAATGTTGTATAAACTTAATAATATTAAAAAATAACTGAGATTGATTGTTTGTCAATTCATCCCGACTGGTACATAATGTGTGTGAATGAATGCAATACGATAGTTGATATAACAACGATAGATACCTGCAGGGCGACTGTGCGGGGAAGACTTGTTCTTGACGCTGCTGCTGACCAGTTATTCCATAGCGGCATCTTAAGCATATATTCATCAATATTTGTTAAATAGATTAGAACTGGAAGCAAATATTTCTTACTTGAACTTGTTGTATTGATCAGGTTGTCCACTTGGAGGTGAGTGCCACAAGAGATGGGCGGAGTCAGCGCCGGTACCCACGACCTGGATATTTACGTTGAACCGGATTTGAATGTCTTTGAAATGAACCTTGACGAGAGGTGGCACACTGCTCGCTGCGGCTGCAGCAGTCTGGAAGCGAGTCGGATGAGACCACGGTCCCGGCCCTTTCGTAGTGAATGCACGCACCTCAAAGAGTTGAGAATCATGAACAAGTATCACATTAGTCTCTCAATCTTTCCCGATGACCAAAAATTAATACGATTGCTCATTCGCAATTTTTTTAGTCCATTCTTGTGTTCGGAATCAAGATTAGATATCGATACCCCTCTCGCGCCTGATGATTATTATAAATAAATAGCGTACATCGCTCCCATTACCGAACAAACGGCCTTTTCTACCTTTTTGGCCTTTTTTCCCTTTAAGCGAATTCACGCTTAATATTCTTGTTTTTTGTTTCATATTTTTTATCCACCCCCATAACTGGACGAATACAAAAATTGGCCGGTGAAATATTATTTTAAATGGGTGAAAAATTACAGCCATAATACAGAAAATGTACGGAAAATTTGTGATGACGTGGAGATTACGGTAGAGCCGTATTTTAATTGAAAATAGAGGCAACGGCTCTCATTTTTCACCTATTTAAAATAATATTTCACCGGCCAATTTTTGTATTCGTCCAGTTATGGGGGTGGATAAAAAATATAAAACAAAAAAAAAGAATATTAAGCGTGAATTCGCTTAAAGGGAAAAAAGGCCAAAAAGGTAGAAAAGGCCGTTTGTTTGGTAATGGGAGCGATGTACGATAGTGAGCTAATCTAGAGAAAAAGAGAGTCTTTATTCTCGACATTTGTCGACAATTCTGACATTTCCGGGAATACCGATACCGAACGTGCAACCCTATCTCACTCTCAGATTGTAGTCAGTGCCGGGCAGTAGTCCAGTGATGCGTGTGCGTGTTGAGCCGCGGACAGTATTCGTGTTCGGCGGGTATCTCCTGTAATCGGTTCTGTGTACTGGTCTGAACACGCGAAACAACTTACTTGTCTAGGGGTACGGCCTCAAATTCGTATTCAGTGATCTCTCCATGGGTCTGGAGACAAGGTGGAGCCTGCCACGACACTGCTGCCTCGGATTCAGTCGTTTCCTCGACTACAACGTGAAAAGTTGAAAAAAGAATGTGAAAC
This sequence comes from Pristionchus pacificus, assembly GCA_000180635.4. Taxonomy (NCBI): domain Eukaryota; kingdom Metazoa; phylum Nematoda; class Chromadorea; order Rhabditida; family Neodiplogasteridae; genus Pristionchus; species Pristionchus pacificus. The sequence continues at coordinate 137,491 of CM026577.1, forward strand.
GCAAGTGCCTACTTCTGGTATAAGTGGGAGCTGCAGTAGGGACGGACTGTTCCGTCTGGGCTTCTTGTGCTACTCTTTCTCCTGCCATCGTAGTCTTCGCTGCCACACCAACCCTGTTATATATTCGATTCAAATACAGTGAAATGGAATAATTTAAACAATCCATGATATGAATTATCGATATGGATACCTGTATCGTGAGTGAGGTTGAAGTCCCGTGAGCACAAAGGAAGTCCGATCGGCGGAGACTGTGCGTGGCTGCTCACGAACTTCTTCGCACATGCCCCTGTTTTTATTTTTTCGGTTAGATATTTCTCACAAATTTCTCGCGTCACTGGATACGATGAAAATAGTACGGATAGTTTCATTGATGTTTTTTTTTCTCAATAGCATCAAACTCACTTGGAAGTAAGCTGGTACGTGATCTCGTATGAAGTGACGTGTCCATTCGGTTGGGCAGGTGGTGTCCACGACAATTGAAGTGAGTCCGATCCGATTGCTGAGACGCGCAGACCGGAGACAGGGCCAGGGGCCGCATCCTGCAATGCATTCTCTAGTTGTATTCACTTTTCAAGATTGAATTTTAGAGTAATGTTTTGTTTCGGTTTTCCTAAAGATAAGACAAATCGGACGATCGTACCTGAGTCTGACTGCTCTGGGCACGAGACCACTGAGATTCACCAGCGGGATTAGCCGATTTAACTTCGAAGGTCCACTTGGTGAAGGGATCGGAATCGAACACAACCGAGTTTTCGCCCGCAGTCAGGTTGCGAGTGCCTAAATGATCAAATTCAGAAGATAACTAAATATTGTCAGTTTGTGAAGGTAAATCAAAGCACTTGCCCGGCGGAAGATCACTATGCACTAGGCCAGTGAATATTATTTGTCAATTGTTACAAATTTAAAAAAAAATGCAATACCTGAGTTTCTGGCAGTAGCGTACTTCACAAGATACCAGAGACGGTCGCAACCCCATTCGGACTCGTGCAGCGGCTTAAATGTTTGAACTCACTTATGTTCTGATGGGAATTGAAACATACCGCCCAAGTGAGTCGAATCTGAGTGGGTCCGAGGGGTGCAACTTGCAAGTTCGTTGGAGCTCTTCTCGGCGGAGTGCACTGTTGTTCTGTCTGGATCGTGATGGATGGAGAGACGAAAGCATTCGCACGATTGTGATCCTGAGTGGAACATTAAGGTATGGAGTACTACGGTATCGATTAATTTAGAATTATACGTGTGATTTCGAAGTGAACAAGCTTCAAGTCGAAGTGCAAGGATGAAGGCAATTGGATACCTTTGCGATTATTCTGACGACGTAGGTTTTTCCCTTAGGCAATGCTCCCAGATCCATCGAATATGGTCGTTGCCAACCGGTGTACGGAAGCTAAAAACACAAAATTTATGTATTATCAGCTCGATAATCGCAACGTACAGCATTCGTGTGTTGTCTCCAATTCTCCTCTCCCTGCTCTCTCCATTCGAGAATGAATGATTCGATAAGATCGTCGTGTGACTCCTTAGACTGCCACATTACAGTAGGCACTCCCTGGCGATGCGATACCTGAAAACGAAGATCAAATACTGAAAATTTACATTTTTAGTTCCTATTCTTATAAACTGATCTCCCAATTATTTTTTCTGTCTTCAGATTTTCCTCCACTTTTGAAAAACTGAAGAAAGCCATGATAATGTGAACTTACAGTAGGGCTAACAATTGCCTCTCCGGCAGCTGGAGTTTTCACAGTCGCAGGCGCGGTCCAAGCAGAATGACCAGCCGAATTTACTGTGCGCATTCTGAATTTTGGAGTAATTTGCCGTTTGCAGAGTGAGCATAATGAATACCTGATAGTCCATTGCTGTCCCGGATGAGCGACAAAGACATGCGAAGTGGAACCACCAGCAACTCGCTGAGGCGACGGATGCAGTCCTCTTGGCTCCTCTACTTGGATCTGCAACAAATCACAATTTATGTTTCTTTTATATTTTTCTCATCTGGCAAAAACACATTTTTTTCTGTAAACATTACCTCGAAAGTAATATCTGCACATCCCCATCCGGATTGTGGTGGCAATGCCCATGTCACGCGAACATGGCTAGCATCAGGGGCCTCCACTGCGATGTGAGATGGGGCTTGAGTGGGAGCTGAAAAGGGCCAATTTTAACCTTCTCTCATGAATCTTTCGAAGATTATTTTTTGAAATGGAAAAGATAGATCCATCTTCACCACTTTTCTTCAACGCGCGGAATATACGCAGGGTGTGTGCACTTGTAACGTACAGTGTAGATGTAATGGTGTAATTTATCACTCAGTTTCAGATGTTGTTACTGAGTTTTCGATAGAATCTTAACTTCCAAATTTCTAAATTCTCACATACCTGAGCAAGCAGAGGTTGCAGAAGCCTCAGGCGATGTATACATCACGTATGAATTGCGATCAAGCACCTGATAAATACGACATTTTTGGATATCCTCGCTGAAGGCTTCCCTTCTGTATATCATACCTGAATGTGCATGTAGTAGTTGTGACCTCGTTGCAAACCAGTGAGAGTCTGTGAATACTCCTTCTCGTCTCCGACATACGGAACCAGTTGACTGCAATCATTACATGAATTTAAAAATTGTGTATGTATTATGACATACCCGTAGGGGTTCCATCCACTCTGGTCAGTTCTGTACTGAATTCTGTATCCATGAACTCCTCTTCCATCTCCCTCCGATCTCCACTCTACCACAAGGTCTCCGTTGCGAGCTGACACTCGGGGAGTAGAGCAAAGCGCTGAAAGTCACATATAAAATATAATACAATGACATGCTAATATTTGGCTGCATGCCTTTGGGCGTTACGAAAGTCTACGTATAAGGGAGCTCATGCGTATTATGATGAAATAACAAACAATAAGCAGAGACATGCAAATTCGACATAGAAATAAGGATGCACACATACACTAGTGATGATCTGAAATTGGAAGCCAGATGAGTCTGAGCCATGCGAGTTGTCTGCAGCGAATCATCGGAGTAGTACGGTAGTAGGACACGCCATCGCCGTTAGTAGAAACACAGTCGTCGTTTCGCTCACGCACACTCACGGCACGCGCGCACCGCGCCACCACACGAAGACTGCACACGACGGAGGTTACCGGTTCCGGCGGGTCCAAGGTTCAGCTGCTGATTGTTACCGTATCCATCGCACCAGAAATCGCGAACAGGATCGCAAACTGAGCGCTTCAGTCGGACTGCAAGGGGACATGAAGACAAGAATATTTTGAATTTCGTGAACGACTGGGAAAATTTGAAAAACGAACCCAGGCAGAGAACAACGGGACCAAGAATGATAACAATGGGTGCAAGAGAAATTGTGCAGCCCATGTTTGTCCAAGTGTGGACAATGAATTTATGTGCTCTGCGGGAAAGGACAATGGACATAAGAGCCTATTCTTAGGAATCTGAAAACATTTTCAAAAGTTTAATTCTGAAAATTAAAAAAAAGATTCGCTTAATTTTGAATACATTCAACGCTCTTGCTCCACTGTGTGAGAAAATAACGACGCTACTCTGTATAAAAAAGTGGAGATTATTCCATGTACTCACAACTTCGCTCATTTCCAATGAGTCTGGTCTGGGCTGAAGCGGGTCCCGATCCGTCAATGTTCACCATTCGCACCTCCAGAACGTAGTCCTTTCCTGATCCATCGATCTCTACCGATCTAAAGTGGGAATTTATATTGAAAGGTATGTGGTAATGGATATGCCCGTATACGTATAATTCTCCTTCTCCTGACTTCAATTGATAGTACCTCTCAAATCCGGGAACTCTTCTCTGCAACTGACGTCCATCGATGGTTCCAGATACAGTGAAGAATGGTTGACACGCGTCATCGTCTGCGGGTGCCGACCTATAATTAATAATTATGTATTATAGTCAATATCAATGATGTTGCATCCAGCAGGCCCAGCGCCTAATATCAGGATAAATGTGTAATAAATAGAATTTTTTTTTTTTGAATATTCAGCGAGCATTATCGATTTTTTTGTTCGTGTCAGTGTAATATATGTAATATATGACAGGTTGCCATACCAGGATACTCGGACAGTCTCGGCTGACACACGTTCCACACGGACATTGTCAGGCGACAATGGAACTGAAATTATTTGTAAATTAACAAAGAGATGTGAATTGAAGAGGTAAAATATCGGTATGCAAATTAGGCATATTTTCTTGCGGGTTGTCGAATTATTTTCAAATTTACCATGTGCATATTGCAGATAATCACATATAAAAAATGTCTTCTGCTTCCATATCTCACCATGACAGTTCACTGAAAAACTGGCAGCTGATGATGTCGCAACTGTAGTCATCGAAGAATCTTGTGCCCGCACACGAATGTAGTATAAGGGCGAAACGGGCAAGTTACCGAGAGACTCTCTGCAAATAATACCATATACAATATCTATGATCTTCTCTATCCAAGTAAGAATTGTCGAGGTGATATGAATGAAGAGTCGATACCTGTAGTGAGTCTTACTGGGATCGTTACGAATCACTGCTCCAGCCTTGCGCCAGTCCGCTTCCGTTTCCTTGCGGATTTCCACCTGAGATATCCTTCATAATAGTTTGTCAACTGGTGCAGAAGATAATAGAATAGATATTCGTGACGCACTTGGTAGGAATTAACGGTGGTCGAATAACCCTGCGATGTCCAATAGACGACAGTGAGTGCTCCTTGCTGTTCGATGCGCGGTTGAGACAGTTGCAGTCCAATTGCTGCTGCGCCAGTCTGAGCTGCTGCAAAATGCTACTTCATTTCAGTTAACTACATTTTGAAATCGAGAAAATAAGTCCAGACGTTATCGAGCATTATTGTTAGATATATTTCCTTCGCTAAGGCATCTAAAATATCTACACGCACAATATGCACGATAAATCGGCACGCGTCTCTCTCATTTCAAACGCGCTCTCGCCGGACAGTCTGTCGGGAGAGTATGCATAATGAAGAGAGGGACTCATGCCGAATCACGTCATCACGTTGTCATCACTAACGCACACTCAACCAGAGAGAAGTGCAGCTGTGCACCGTGTGCACTCCATACGCCGTTAGTAGTGTTGTATGTTACCTGCAGGCAAATTAAGAATGACACGCATGCACAACACAATCGTAATACATATGTCGATGATTATGGATAAAGCGGACTAACGCACTCTTGCTAGATAGTGTACACCATGAAAGACTGCAGTCAGTCGATGGCAATAGCTTCCTGTAGTTCCGATGCCATTCGGACACACAAAGTATTGAGGAGCAGCAACGATGCGAATCCAACGAGTTGCTCCGGCTTCCTTCATTGCCAATCTGTAGAATCAACCGACTACTCACAACACTACTAACATACGGTCCTCAAATCAACATATATGCCATGCAATCGACATTATTTGTGCGATTAGTTTCAGCAATTGCCAGAGAGAGAGATGGAAAGATATACTTGAAGTGAGAGATGTGGTCGGAAGATACTAGCGGCATCCATGAAAGAAAAGCAGAAGATGGATGAAGAACCAGTCGAAGGTTGTAGAAATTAGAATCTAAGAGAACGATTAGTGGGTTAGTGGCCTTTGATGGTCTGTTGTGCTCGTGATATTAGTACCCAAGTATTGCTCCTGCCGTCGGGGACGACTCATGCGGTTAGTAATTTGATGAATTGCATCTGAATTCGGAATGTAGAACGCGACATGGATATGCGTCGAGGATATGGAAGTTTGCGTACCATTGACGGAGCTCGCAGTAGTTTCGGCCTCGACGAGTGACGACCACACAGAATGACCGTTTCCTGACCGCGAACGAACCTGAATATGATCAATTGAGAAGTAATGAACAATGAAAGGTAAATAAACAGTGAAAGGTCAGAAAAGTCAATCCAATATGAAAGGCATGCGAAGTCCTTCGCGAATCACTGCTAGTGGCTTTTCAAGGCCAATTCAAGACCTTCTTATGTGGACCTATCTTCGTCAGAGGTAGCTCTTTGTTAATAAAATACCTTGAATGAGTAGGCCTTGTTGGGAAGGAGTCCGTCACGAGTGACAGCCGTGTTGCCAATGTATGAGGCAGTCTGAGGCGGAGTCGACGAAGAATCCCACAGCTGCAAAAAGTTATCATTGTTGTTGTAAATAATGCGCTGCATACTAGGAATGGCTTGACAATAAGCGATTTCGTCTTTTCAGATGCTCTTTCTACTGGTAAGAGATTCGAGAGAGCACGCAAAATGAAGAGAGTGATTATCACATTTTTACATGAAGTTGTTTCTCGTTCCGCGCGTAACGAATTCCAAAAAAATTACAGTCGCGTTTAAAATTGAGCTTTAATTGTATAATTTGTGCTTAATCAACGTAAAACCATGCCAGTATTCGAGTTTTATCATTAAAAATTAAGAAAAATAAGTGAAAAATAGGCGGAAAACGCAAAACAATGGTAAGCTCCGCCCACTTTTGCCGCACGGTTAATTTTTTTGGAATCCGTTACGCGCGGAACATTTTAAAAATGTGATACCATATACTCGTATCCATCAATGGGCGCAGCAGTCTCGTCGCAATCCGGTTTCCTCCATGAGAAATAGATGGTTCCGGTACCAGTGGGCGTGGCGGAAACCTAAATCAATGATTATCGGTGATAATATTCGGTAGGCGCAACAACCTCAGTTGGCAGACCGGCTAATCCGAGACACGACGTGGATGCAGCCTTGCCGACTGTAGTCTCATCCGTGCGGGCGAGCGCATTACCTGAGAAGAATTGTTGATCTATACGCTAGTATTTGTTCCCGATTTTCTTAGTTTGCTAACGTCTAGAAAAACTGCTTTCAAACCTATACTATCGTAATCCTTACCGTCCTTGTCCACAGCAGTTAGTCGAACGCCGAACACGGACACGGAAGCCAGATTGTGCAGTGATGATTTGAATTGATGACCTGACCCGATGTTCACCTAAAAAACAATCAATCAAGTTCGACCTAGAAAACATGATTTTGCCATTTCATTGAAATAACAGAAACTATGAAAAATTACGGTAGGCAGCGAATACCGTTTCTCCGGATCTCCATACAGTTTCGTTGGGTAGACGATACTCGACAACGAAATGGTCGGCGGTTAGATGAGCGGGCAGCGACCAGTGAACAGAATACATTGAATCTCCATCTTCCGTGACCTGTCAAATATTTTTTTTAGAATGCGGGATGTGAAATAACGCAGAGGTGAATTCTCTTCTCTCTCTCTTTAAATATCAGAATATATTATTGTATCTTTTTTCACGCGATTTATTTAGTAATAAACACTATTCCTCTATTTCTGATGAGAATCGTGGACCAATGTTTAACACTATGTATCTATGTAGTTATTTAAATTTTTTGATTGTGATATTATATTTTGTAACAATTATGACTAAATAACAATGTGAAATTATGAGATCAGCTTGAGAGCCCATTCCAATACTCCTTCATTTTAAATACGAAACACGAAACGAACAGTCATGTCCTGTTCCAAATCCTTAACGGGCTGAGTGCCAGTAGTGGTGTCGATGCTAGAGAGACGGATCGGCTCACGATCAACAATGGCAGCTACACCGATATGGTATCTAAAAATAACCATTATACCAAAAATCAATTAAATTAACTTTGTTTTGGATTCCTTTCAATAATTGTTGCCAAGACAGTAAATTTATGCATTCATAAATTGTCACGCGCCTCTCTTATTTCTAATGATGGTCAGCAGACGGGAATAGAGTGCAATTGAGATGACAAGGGGCCATACTTGGTATTCGGCTTGAGAGTAGAGAGGATGAAGGAGGTGGTGCCTGATGGAAGTCTCACTCGTTCCACTCTCTTTGGTTCCCCATCAGTCGAGTCTCCGCCTGCTTCAGTGAGCATCACCTTAATAGGATAATGACATTACGAGTCAAGCTTCAGAATCGAACAGAGTAGTGCAGAATTCGATATTCGAAAATGAGTGATATATAATTTAGCTTCGAGTTTTATCATTGATTTTCATTGAAACAAATTAAATTCGCCATAAACCTCGTAGTTCTGCAGTTTTTCGTGCTCCATCGGACTCCACTCAATCTGGATTTCTCCCTCGGATTGGTACACGACTCGGATATCGTTGATCATAGGCGAGGCTGCAGAAAAGAAGTTCGATCATGTCGCAGCATGAGTGGCTTGTAGTAAAGAAGGGACGAAAAGCGTGGAATGAAGATACCAAAACTTGGAATGATGAAATGCATTCTTTTGCATGAATTCCTTTGATGTATTTGTAGGTGAGATATATTCAATAAATGTAACATACTATGTCCTTCAGTTGTGGCCGCGAGCATCTCAGACCACGGTCCGAACACACGATTACGATCAGCTGCGCGCACTCTTAAACATTTCTAATTATCCTCAGAATATAATTATTACCGTCAGTATTAGACAAGAAACTTCTGGTTCTGAATACATTGCGACGAACGGCAGGGAACAAAACCAAGGATTCAAAATATACGTGATCCGTTTCAGCTATCATTAACTTACCGGAATTGGTACACGGATCCGGGCAGAAGATTGGTGATGGAAACCGTTGGTTTTGTGATCGTTTGTCGGTGAAGATCAAAGGGCGCAGTCACACCGATCAGTTCCAGCTGAGCAAGAATGGCGTTTAAAATGTTTGATGAAAATTTAGATTCTTGGCATTTGGGTCTAATACCTGCTATTACCTGATATTCTCCAACAATGCCGCACTCCGGTTCTTCCCATTCGAATGCGAGTGAGAAAGCGCCGCTCTTACTCACCACAGGAGAGCGAGGTGCCGTCAGCGTATCTAGAACACGTCTTCATACACGTTTTGCTCGTTTTCAAAAAAATATGGTCACAACTGGATATTTATTATGAATATATCGATTACGCTGATCTCTTTAAAATGCGAATTTCCCTTACCGCTCGGGCAATTGTACGTGACAATCTCGTTGCGGGCACGGATCTCGGGTGTTTCTACGATCACATCATTATTCGATCCGAGCACCTTGATTCGCACGAAGTACGCAGTGTTCGTGGGCAATTTGGCAATCTGTAAGACGATGTGAATATCATTTCGTTTCGCAAGAACGTTATTGCGCCCTTTTGGACCTTTTACGTCATAAATGATATTTAGGTTATAAAATGCTCACCTGGACGCGATACTGGTGATTAGGTCCCTTGTAGGGAATAATTCCCGCATGCACCTGCCACATCTTCTCGCGCTCTTGTCTACAATTTATCAAATAGTTTAAACAAAAATATAATATAGGCAAGAAGCGTTCGTACCTGTACTCGACCAGGAATCCTTTGACATCGCTTTCGGGATGGTCTCCAGTCTGGATTCCTTCCCATTCTACAGTAAGAAGAGATTCGGCGACTGCTCGTCGATGTCGAAGCTTTGCATCTGCAATATATTACGTATCTGCTTACGTTTCTTACACCGTACTTTCGACTTTTTCGTCTTTCCCTTAATCACTCCAGATTTCCTTGAAACAGGATCTAGGCAAGGTTACGAAGATTTCAGCCAGACATAAATATTGAAACATTTTTGATTGAACTGCTTTGTATTCGATAACAATTGTTTTTTAGAAGATCGTTTCTGGCAGGCTTTTCGCGCCGCATTAGTTGTGATGCACGCTCTGTCATTCGTCAGAGCTCTGTTCTCTATGGAACAGAGGCACAATTAACAGAAGGTAATAAACAGAAGCAAAAAAGACCCCACAAAAAGACCCCACCAAGGCGGGAGCAAAATAGGCTAGTATTGAATCGTGAAAAAATTAAAATATTCATGTTTTTTATTTTGAAATTTAACAATGTATACATAGATAGCTTATGTTCTCTCTTTGTTAATTCGTTATGTTTTGAATACTTTACAATATATTATCATGTCCTCAAATACGCAGGGCTGCAATCAGCGAAAGAATGAAGGGGAAGGAAAGAGAGAGAGCAAGGGGAGGTTTGGAGGAGGGGAGTGGCCTTGAACCGATAACTGAATGAATGAGTGGAGATGAAAGAAGTGGAGGTTGAGGAGATAGTAGTGATAGCAGTAATGAGATGGAAGATTCAATCACACGAATTCGACCAATTTTTGAAAAGCAATAAAATGGATTCAAGGGTTGGCAAATAATATGCTTGCTTGCAGAAAAAAAATTGCTTGCAGGTCCTCGAGTAGATACCCTGACATGAGCGGACGAGATATCGCATCATTCGTAAAGATGTTGATTGGTCAAACGATTTGTGGACTCACTAGGTAGATTGCTGGAGATGCTTGCCGTGGCCAGAAAGATAAGCAGAAGGAAGGCTGTGACCCCCCGAGAGAAGTCACCCATCTGCCGCCTCTGTAACAATTATTCATTATGTACACATTCTAAATATCTCTAAAGACATGAAGGTTGTTGCAAGAGCAAAACGCGAAAGCATTCAGCATAAATTACGGAGGGAGGGTGTGGTGCCGGACGAATGAGACTGGTTTGGTGATAGAAGAACGACTGAGAGAGGAAGGAAGTTATGGCATAAAATGATTGGATTGAGGAGGAGACGACACATTTCCGGCGACTAAGGATGAACTGGGCATGAGCTTGCTCCTCTGTTCAAATGAGATGATCTAAGTGAAAATCGGAGAAAAACCAGGCGTCATTCCGGTCGGCGGTAGCTCAATAGGATACTATAGTATCAAAGTCGCCCTTGTCAATAGAAGGAGCTAGCACTTAGACGCGATTGAACGATTTCTTCGGGTTAGAGTGGAGGAGGGCTTTGGAACGGAAAGAGAAAAGTGCTCAGAGGGAATGCGAGATTTGATGGGATTGAAAAACGGGCGCAATCAACAAATCGAGAAGAGCTCTGACCCGGTATGAGATAAAGAGTGGGATGATGCTTAGAAAGGAAGAGAGAAAAGATCGAACCGCTCTCTTACATTCTTACGTAGGGGAAAACGGATAGAGGAGAGGCTGTTGATGAGATTGATTGCAAATGGGGGAAGATATTGCATTTGAACATCGAAGAAACCGATACAATGGTAAGTCTAGATATGGGATCTGAATAGACTCATCATAGTGATTCTTGCGGTCACTCTTTACTTGACAGCCCCTTTCCCTCTTCCTCATCTCCCCCCCCCCCCCCCTAAAAGGTCATTTGTGATATCTCATCAGGGCATCTCGGGACACGTTATCAGGCGCGGCACATCTCTAGGGAAGATTAAGGGGTAAGGGAGGAGAGGGAGTCGGAAGACAAAAAACTAACACTTTCACCAATTCACAAGAAACTATCACATTGTATTAGAGGAATTAGAGGAACTTTCGTCCTGCGATTCCAGTGACTATTTTAACGGCCAATTCGACCCGGAGGGTTCCTCGGACTATTACATTGAAAAAAAAATGAATTCCAAACGTTTGATAACGAAAGATAAAATACAAGGGACATATTCATGAGCTGAATCGAAAGTGTCGATTTGAAAGTGGAAAGCGATCGAGAAGAGCGACGACTGGTTACACCCAACTCATTCCGAACTGAAGAGTGAAAGAAAAGATGCTAAGAAGAAACAATCACGACCTTTTCATCTATCTACTTCGACTTTAATGTGAAGTAGAAATTTGGATAAATACTTGCAAAATTAGACATCGATAAAAAATAAATCTGCTAAAAAATGTTTCCTTCATTTTTAGGATTCTGTTTCGTTTCTTTAGTTCGAATCTACACGAGTAGATGGAATCATAAGGATTCTCTTTTTTTGTTAAACATAATCCTAGCAATGTAACAATGTGCGAGTGTACCTGTTGAGACAAGCGCCTTGCTCAAATATTTGTAGGTGTATCCTAGAGATAAGGTGGGAAGAAGAACAGTAGCTTGAGGAAGACGAGAGCAGAAGGAGGGAGGAGTTCAGACAGGTTTAAAATCGATGCGCAAATTACTCAATATGTAGGGAATATGATTATGGGAATTCATCCGAAATAATAAGTTACGGGTGTTTAAAAAAATCGATTTTTAACTAAATTTAAAAAAAAGGAAGAGATAAAATTCCAGAGAAGAAAGTGAAAAGTAATTAGGTATTTCTCCCATAGCAGTGTCTAATGATGAGGCGAATTAAGATGAAAGCTCATGAAATTCTTGATTAATTCAAGATATTAATCTCCTTTCGCGAATCACGAGCCAAGGACAGACAAGAGATCGGTGATATGGAGAATGAATTTATGATAACGATAATAGAAAGTGAAGACACTTTCACAGCTCACGAATATATACAGAACTGATTGAACAAAACATTTAAACATGGACTGAACAAACTGCTCTCAACAGATATCTAACACTTTGATAACAGATTGTGACAGATATAAAAAAAAGAAGTAGGTGTGAGCAAGTATAAGGAAGACTAAAAACAGTGCCGTAATATAATGACTAGTGACCAAAAATGGGGTTTCGAAATAGGCTCACGAACGAAATCGCTTGGACGAATAACACATAGTATTCCGGTTCGCGAACGACAGAGAACTCTCAGACCTATACAAGCCATTTCGATCATTCCCCTCAATATTGGGCTACGCGTCGACGAGTTTGGCAGAGAATATTAGATGGTTTCATTGGTTAGGTTTCAGCGATATCGCAACAGTTTTTCTCGCAGGCGCAATGTTATTCTAGTGCCCATTGAATCCACGCTCCTGATTTTTTGGAGTGAGGGAATCCAGGAAAATAAGAAATATCAGCGAAAGAATATTGACAGATAAGATTAATGAATTTATCGCTGCCAGAAATTGAGGATGTGTAAAACAAATGCGATTGTTCTTCGGGAAAAAGGGAAGAGGGGATAGGAGAGGGGAGACAGTGCGCAAACGTTGGCAAGAGGAGAAGAAGATGAGAAGTCGAAGAAGCATGGAAGCTCCTCTATCTTTATTGATTACCCTATTATTCATTTTCTAGAGGACTTTTTAGTGTCTTTGAAATACGCAATATCATTAAAAGCTATGCATTTCTTCTAAACGGGAAAGTAAAGTTCATAACAAAAATTGTGTTCCAGATGATTTTAGGGATAGAAGTGCGGAATTTAAGTCTTAAATAATTCCTATTTCAGCGAAAGTAAAGCCTTCATACCATTACACACATGCGTACGCATTCTTATCAGTACAAGAGTAGTGAAAAAGAGAGGTAGGAGTGAAGAGAGGTGCACAAACAAGTTATAACCGCCGAAAGCTCCCCTCTCTCAGTAGTGGGCTGTCTCTTCCCATTTACATTTTCAATGAACATTTCGAAAAGATATATTGAAGAGCTCAATAAAGAACTTCGATAAAGATACATTATTTGGATGCGAGCTGAAACTGTATGCCTGAGAAGAGACGTTCTGGCTATTGTGCTGTCTTGTGAGGTATGGATCAAGCAATTACGAAATCTGAAACACAAGCAGACCGAATGCATAATCAAGAGGGGGAAATATGAGCTACTCTCGAGAGACTTGATAAGTGCGTTCAAACAGGGTTGATAATTGAGATACACTCTCGGTATGTGCAATCAAAGAGTGTGGTAAAGAGACTAGAGAGATGACTGATTTGATAGAAAGTCGACACATGAAGAATATATCACTAATAGTTCTTCCATACCGAAAAATATCCCATCAATGAAAGATCAAGTGCGAAAGTGAAGGATTCGGCACCAGGGAAGGAAAAGGAATGAATCGCGTGAAAATGAGAGAAACGAGTAAAAATGAAAGGAGTGTTAAAGCGAAGAGAGAGGAAATGAGTAAGAGGTTCCTGTAGTGACTGTGATTCATGTGAATTTTATTGGAAGAGAGAAAGAGGGAGACAAGCGTGGTGACACAGCGGAAACAACTTGAAAGCGTCTGAATTATTACTACACAAATCTTATATGATAATTTGTAGATAGGCCGCAAATATCGATAATAGCGAGAATGATGCGACGCGCGGGTAAAAGATATTAAAAGATTGCTTTTAGTTCGAAATAAGGAACGCTCGCAGTCACTCTGTGCGACGAAGAGACGAAGATTTGGAAACGTCGTTCTGCATTCGTCCTCTCAGTTATCAGTACTGATCCCTTTTCATCCCTCTTTCAATGTGTGATAAGCGAAGGGATGAAAGTAAAGAACTGAGTGACAGTCTTTCTTTTTACGCTCGCCGCCTTACTTTATGCACTAGCGATGTATCTACAATGATTTTGATGAATGGGAATTCTTTTTATTCTTAGAGTGCGAAAACAGCTCTTCAAACAAATGTAGATATTTTCAGATGAAAAACTCGTCTCCTCATTACGTGCGGTCTCTGAACACACTGACCAGAGAGAGAGAGAGGAGGGGGGAATGAAGTGACGGATTATTCATCCTAACAAACACAAAAATGAGGTGGCTATGTTGCCCATCTTATTTATAGAGTAAGTCAATTCAAACAACTTTTTTCCCTAAAACACGGAAGGAGCATGAGAATGTATGCTCCCTAATGATCATGAGTTCGAGATGTTCATTAAGTGCTTCCCACGGGGTGCAATGCTCGCACACGCATTCTTATACACGGTATTTCATCTGTCAATTAGAGATTCTTGCTCTCTACAAGAGACAAGCGGCCAAGGATAAGGAGAGAAACTCTTGGAAGCTTTGAGATTTGCTCGGTGATAAAAAAATATCGAAAAAATCATTTTTTTCTTTAGTGATATGGGTTCTTTAAAATTGTATGAATGCGAAAAAAAGGAATGAGTTTATCGCCAAATTGAAAAGAATGAGTTATGATGCGGTAATTCGGTGCCAAACCGGACCACTATGATAACTTTACCCCCGTCTATCCCTCTCTCATTCACCTCCCATCTCACTACTGATTTACAACCGGCCATCAAAACACGTTTAGTGTGGGATCTTGATGGATGCCAAATTCGGTATTGAATTTCGAACGGAAGGAAATTGGGTGTGGCTGGCTTGTGAGTAGATGTCTCTCTATTCCGCATGGCTTTTCGCGATCAGAAAAGGAAAACGAGACACTGGGGAAGCAGGAGAGACAAGAGTGAAAGATACCGTAACGGGGCGTGGTTCTTATTTCCAAGTGAATACTATCAAGCGCCACAAAAAATTTGCTCTGATTGCAGTTTGAGCTCAATAATACATTTCAGCAAGGACGCAAAACATTGCGGTAATAAAAAAATCGAATGTTCTCAAAGGGAAAGTGCAAAAGACAATGATTGTAAGATGAGGATACGGAGACCAGTTACAATTCCTATATACAACTCGAAGTAGCTCAAACTAATGAGAAGAAGTTGAGAACGCAAGTGACTGAGGAATTGGAAAATTGAGAACGGTTAAATTGCAGTGAATACGTAGTCATAGGAGGGGTGGAGGGAATGAGGGGGGGGCAACGCCCTCGCGAGAGATCAAATGAATGGATTACGATCGTGCCTCCTAAGTGTGGGATGCTGAGTCAGATTAGAGAAGAAAGGATTGAGAAGGAGAGGTATACGGAACTCCGTTTTTTTAGATGCTTCAATATTGTCTTCTTTTTACACTCGAATAACAGCGACAAAAATAGGTCTTGAAAATCGATGTGCCAATAGAGAAATCATAGAGCTTACTGATTTGATAGATACCTTATCTACCAAAAATAGATATGAACGATCAAACAGACTTGTGATGTGGTTATGCAGAGCTTACTTTCATTTGGTGTTGTATCTGCGATCGCGGAGATAGGTATGCTTTTGTAAGAACCATCTTCAATTTGTGTCTCACGCACTACGCTATCTCACTCGAAAAGGAAGGGTGTGTCCCTTTGGGATTGGTGTTGTCTATTGGGACAAATTCCAATGGAGATCTTCCTAATGAGTCAGATTATTACTAGTGACTAATAAATGGCCAATGTGAACGAAAATCAATTCTTGAATGTAATATCTAATCTTAGAGAATTCGTACTCCCGATTATAAAATCACGTATTTTTTTCTATTGCCACTAATTGCAAGTAACATTTAAAATTAAGAAAAATGAATAAAGAGACACGTACTGATTTCACATCGGCGTTACTACCTTGCTCAGGTTGATCATGTAAATTGTAGGAAAGAGACGCTCAAAGGAGATCGGGATACGCCCAGAGAAGAAGGAGAGAGAAGGAGGAAGAGAAACTACCTAAGTGAGCAAAATGAAGCCCATGATTGGGTTTAAACCGGGAAAAGAGGTTATGCCACTGTTTCAACATTACAACGAAGATGCATTAATAATACTAAAATCTGAAAAAAGCGCCGCAATTTTCAATGGCTGTCAATATAATATAGACGTAGAATTAGGTACTTGATATTTAGATGAACACACGTATGCAAAATTAGTGGAGTATAAGTGAAAGTGTGATGATTTGCCTCCTCGATCGCACCCCCACTTGATCCCCATCCCCCCTTCTACACTCAGATCCCTCATTCTCTCTCTCAAGAACTCCCTCGAGCCGATAATCTCCCTCACTTTGATTGACCGACCAAGAAGAGAGAGAGAGAGAATGGAAAGCCCGGGGAATCAGAAAAAGGAGTGTGAGATCCGGAAGCAGCGAAGCGGCATGATAGGAACAGAGTTGTGTCTGAGATTGAGATCGATTGGACAAGACTACTGCTGACAGCCGGGATCTAGTGCGTTCATGTCATAGACGAGTAAAATAAATCTCTATAAAACTAAAACTTAGTTTGAGATAACTTGATAAACTAGTTATGCAATTCGCATAATAAAATTACCGAGTAAAAATGAACTAATGACGTCCCTCTTCATTTTCTCCCTATAGTCACTACTTGCACTGATTGTGCGCGTATACATTCACATCATGTCCACACGCGCTTAGACATACAGACCTCCTTCTCCCGTCCCATACTTCGTCAATCTTTTACGAGCCCTTTCGGGACGATTCGGGTGGTCTTTCACCTTCGAGCGATAGAGTAGTTTGCCATGAGGGTGCGGGATAGAAATGATAGAAAAAAATAAAATAATGTTAAAAGTCCTTGAATGATGATTCAGAGGTGAATGAGATTGAGAGAGGAATAATATAAGAAAAAAAAGAATGAAATCAAATGAAAGGGATGAAATAGGTGAGATATCCGGTTGTGATAGAGGACAGCACTGTCCTGCAAGAGGGAGAGAGTGAGAGAGGCTGGTACAAAAAGAGACAAGAATGATGAGATAGGACAGGCTAAGTGAGACAGGGAGAGAGAATTGAGACACACAGACGACAAACAGAGCAGATACCTGTGAGCTTCCTGTGAGAAGATACAAGGCGGGAGGAGGAATCTATTCACTTCGTCCATTCTATATCTCCATCTGACTAATGAGAGAGTATACACATTGGAGAGAGTCAATGAAAGAACGAGGAGAGCGGAAGAGTGCAGAAGATAAGTTTGCCTTGTGGATCGACGGATTTCTTCTCTCTATTCTCTCCGGGAGCCACTTTTCTCTGCCTCTCCTCAACCGCCACCGCCCCCACAACCCCTTCAAAACTTGAGCGATGATGGGGTGTTTGCTTGATGAGGATGAAGGGATGTGTTGGCATGACCTTATCCTCTCGTCCAGTAGTCAAAGTAATTGATGCAAATGAAGACACAAAACATGGCTATACAAGACCAAAAAGAAGACGTATTTTTTCGTATGAAAATATATACATTATGAAATATCTTTCTTTTAAGTTCGAAATAATTGTATTATTGATATGTAGTAGTAGAGAATGTGAAATCGAGAAGATGAGATATTTCTTGATTCTTTTTGTTCCCGTGAGTGACCAAGCGTAAATCTTCACACCAAGTGCACTGAAGAAGATGAAGATACTCTCGCGACTACTCCTTATCTCTAGCAGTCATGACAATCCAAGGAGACATAGAGGAACAAAAATACATTTTTCTAGCTCAAACTTCGCACTTACAAATGCTTTTCATATTTTTGTGATGTATAGCACGAAATCAAAGGTGACTTCTTGTGCTCATAATATTGCAAATTTTTTCTTGGTGAAATTATTTTTTTGTGCGTATTTCTTTGAAGGGGGATAGACACCAATATTTGATGAATTATTGTAAACGAGTGGCAAATGCCGATTTGCGATTTCTTTTCATTGCCCTTCTATCCTCCTCTCATTGCCTGCAACGCAGGGAATTTTAGCTCACAGGCAATCGAACATATCTTAGTTGAAACGAAAATTAAACGCACGAGAATTAGTGAAACGTCTTTCATTGAGAGCTCATCTAGCCAGATATTGATGCCACACGCTATTTAATAATACTGATTTGAGAGTTCTTTTTTTCTTGTATTTTTCGTATTCAAATTATTTGTTGCCATTCAGAGTATGTATTTATAGGGGAATCCGGAGATAGAAGAAGAGAAACTATTATTTTTGGATCCATCAAAGAGGCTTCCTCTAAGAATTCATTCTTCTCTTCTGTTGTCTAGGAGCGCCAACTCTCGAAATGCATCCACTTTCATTGCTGAAAGCGAAATAATTACTATATTTGATGCTCGATGCCGATTTGGTTTTAATTGCGTAATAAGAGAATACTGATTTTTTATATATGCCAATAATACCAATTAGGTACACATAATATTCATCATGTGTAACTATTTGTAATATTTTAGCAAAAAAACATTTTAATTTTATATTTAGCGAGTTTATATCTCCGTACTGCCGTAAGGAGCCTCTTTGGCTCAAATTTCGTCCTCCACTTAGCGCAATCTCTCATTTGCCGACTCTTTATTTGATGTGTGTTTCTCGAATTCAATCTTCACATTTTTCTTGTGTATTTATCCCACAGAGTAAGAAATTATAATTGACATTATAATTCAAATTATCCTCCCCTACAAAGCGGTTGGCGATTCCGGCATATAGTTTTCTAGATACTCAAGTCTTTCGAGCTCTTCTCTTTAAATCAAATGCGAATTTCCGCAAATTTTATCTCTATCTAACCGCGTTTTTTTCAGTCAGTTTTTCTCGTATTTAAGAAGCATCAAGTGGTGTCAAGAAGATTAAACGTTTTTTCACCCATTCGAAGCTGGTAAATCTGATTTATATTGTTCACTTCAGCATTTAATTTATTCTTTATTTGCAGAATATCAGAAATAATTGCAACATGTCATCAGCGACTACACGACTCTTAGGTTTGTTATTTTTTTACAAACTTCAAATCGGAATCTCTTTTTTTTTCTTCTTGAAATAATATATTCTGTCGTACAAGAAGAGTGTGAGAATTTACATTTAATATTTCACGGGAGTTTCGTGCCCATTTATTCAACCGGGGACGTTGTATTAGTTTCACGACTGCGCATGATTAATGACATTTCCTCCTAACAAAAATAGAAATTCACAAGCTTTATGTGGGTGCCCTGCACCTTGCTTGTCTTTGATTCTTTTGACGGGAAACATGTTTCCTAAATGGAAAAACTTTTATTAAGAAAGCATTGTTCTGTTATTTTCGATGCCGCGAAGCCTTGCTCAATGTTTTGCTGAAGAGTCACTTAAAAGCTGCGACGAATATAATTTCATTTTGTAGTATCAGAGCTTGTACGCAACAATTTTTTTTTCTCAATATTATGAGCGTTTATGAAGCTTAAGAAGTATGAAACGATAGTATATTTTATGTATCTCCTTCTCACATCCGAACTCATTTATCCTCCTCAGCATCAGACTCGTCTCTGACAGACTGACTCTCCCTTTTCCTAACCAAATTGAGCAAATTGGCGACTTCCCCTCTTCTGCCTCCTTCTTCTTCCCGCATCTTTTCTCTCCGTAAGAAAGCCCAGCAGAAAATTCTGACTTCTATTCAATCGCTGCCTTTAGATAACACCTGCTCTCCTAGCCTTAACTTCATTTCCCTACTTTATTGTCATTTCTGTACAAAGTGCGTGATAATTAGGTTCTGATGGATCGTTACAAAATGTCCACACTTCGTTTGTTTTCATTGTCTCCAACACCTAGTTCCTCCTGGCAGCCCCTTCCCCCTCTCACCAATTAGCTCCTTCTCATATTTATTAAGCTGCCTCTGAAAGAAGGAGAAGAAGAGTCGAGTAGAGTCTCCATTTCAGCCCGTCTCTACTTTCTAGTAATAGCCAAGAGGGAGTTAGTCCCATTTACTCTTCTCGCATAAGACTGCGCAAACGCGCACCTATCGCAACAGCTCGCAGCATTAGTCCATTGTTAGATAAATTAGAGTAAAATCCATTACTCGGCCCACCACAAATGTCGAGAATTCCTGCCAATTCCATAGCACACACCCCTTGGCTTACGCATCTTCTCGAAAGCCTCATCAGTCTTCACTCGCATAAGCCTTCTCACCCGTTCCCTTTCTTCACTCCCCTCTTGTCTTCTTCTCCCTTTTCCTCCTTTCTTCGTCTCTTCTTTATTCTACTGCGCGCTTTTTTTTTCGCTCATCCCCGTCGTAAACAGCGAAAATGCGCTTCTCTCATTATTAGAGGAGAGAAAGATGTGAAGAAAAATGCATTACGAAGGCGTGAGGATTACGCTACCACATGTTCTTTGAGTTGGTCAGGATTCACCACACCCCCTCCCCCATACAACTATAAAAAAATCACATGCATATATATTTGTCAAAATCATAATATTTATTTGCATTGCTGATTGCTGGCCAACCAAGCCTTGCTATCCCTCCGGGGTCGGCAAATTGGTAGTAACTTCGGTTGCGAAAGGTAAGGCTACCCGAGAAAGCATTGGACAGCCGGGTATGTAGTCCGTCTAACAGCTGGCCTTACCAGTGGGTCCCACCTAGCGTTGTCGTATGACTGTAAAATCGCTTGACGTGGATACACCTTTGATTAGTATTTATTAAAGTAAATTGGTCGTTAAGCAAAGCGCTGGAACATTATTTAAAAGAAATTTCGATCTCACAGTTTTTGTCTCAACAAATGGTGTGATGCGTTTTATAATATTTGAAATTTGATATTGATAAATTGTAGCGTGCAAAGCTGCGGCTCTTTCATCGGCGATGCTCACTCGTCGGAAGTCCTCCTCCCAACCAGGAGGAGGAGAGACGGGAGGAGGGACGGCAGGGAGCAGGGGAGAAAGTGGAGGAAGCAAGGTTATATTTTAATATTTAGAAGTTTTACTTGTATATTAATGGATGAACTAGTAGGCAATTAATTATAAAGCTACATAATATAAACAAAAAAATCCAATGCAACGTAGATAGGGAAAGGAAAACGACAACATTTTCCAAAAAGTTTGATTCATCTTTTTTTTGCCAGAAATTGAGCCCGCGCAATAAAATGACATGGGAAACAAAGGAGTCATTGTTGTGGAAATAGTAGGCGGAATTTCCCGAACAACTTCTTAAATTCTATTTCTTACTGATTTATTTTTTTGTCACGATTTACTGACTACATATCTAAATATTTTATTTAAAGGAGGAGTAACTATGAATATTTTGGCGACTAATCTGTCAACGTCACATTGTAGCAATCCATAACCATATCAGATTTCCGAAACTCCCATGTTTTCAATTTTCGTTTGAACCGAGATATGAGCATTGTGTGCCAAATGACCCTGAAAATCCGGCAACGAGCGAGAGACTATGCAAAATGAGGAGAGCGCGCCCTCTCGCCTCACTTTGCATAGTCTCCCGCGCAGTTCGTGATACACCTCCTTTAACCTAATAACAGCCAGAGAATTCGGAGGCAATCATTTAAGGTAGCGAGAAGAGCTCGAGAATCGATCGTTGCCATCACGGAAATGATCAATCTCGATCCGAATAGCATGAAGAAGAAAAAGGCTTCAGGTGAGCAATCGAACATCAACAAATATTAGGTGAAAAGTGCGTCATTCCAGTATTTCTATGTCGAGAGAAACAAACTTAATTTTTTTTCAAAAAAATGTTATTTATTTTCTTAAATATGTTTCTTAGAACTCCTCGAGTGGTCGACCTGGAGAGACATACTTCGATTTGCATGTCTTTGCTCGATGCTCTCGTGCTGTCTCCACACTCCACAGACCCTTTCAAGATGGCCGCCATTGCATTTTGTCAGATTTATTTTTACTTTTTAAGCCTTGAGTATAGAAAATATAAGCTTTGAAGAAGAAGAAAATACTTAATGGAATTCGCTAGAGGAAACACAATTTTGTTAAACGTACATTTGTGTTCGTATTCAAAGACAAACATAAATAAGTAAGAATTTCCAAATTCAGTTTATCCTTACTACCGATTTCGTCGTAACGGCAATTTTCACGATCGACGCCATTGCGATCATGCGGCACCAGGGCAATTGGCAGGTAATTTTTAATGTATGGCAATTGTTGCGATATGCGGTAATACCGCAACCTTCCCTTCTCTCCTCTTCCTCCCTTGGTCCTCTCCAATTTTCGAGGTGTTGTGTTACCGTGCTCACACATAACATCTCGTCTCTCTCTCATTGATGCTGTCTTATGCTGTGTTAGTTTTTCGGAAAAAGACTTGGAAAAAACACCAGATTCCCGCATTTTCCGTTTTTGATCAATATCTCGGCTACCAACTAAGCAATCATAAAAAAAAATAGAAATTTAGATTCCCAGATGGGTAATACATGCGGAGCCAAGTTTTTGTATCGATTGAATCATCAGGAACCGAGATATTACGCAAAAACGGAAAATGCGGGAATTCAAATCTGGTGCCTTTTCCAAGTCTTTTTCCGAAAAACTAACACCACATGAGTGGAGGAGATTGATAGGGGAGGACAAAGAGTGTAACCTCGAAATCGATCTCTTACCGGAAAGAGATACACAATTTCAAATATGAAGCTGCGAATACACTATAATTCCCAGACTAATTTCTTTTTTGATATCATGTGACTTCACCAACTCAAATTCATTGAACATGGATTCATTGAATTAAACTCGGCACTCTTTTTGCTTTTCGATGTAATCATTTCAAATTTGATTTTTAATACTGAGAGTAACAAAAGAAACAATCTCACCTAATAAACTAATTAATGATGCTCAGAGCTCGAATCTAATTGGCGATAGATGGGCTCGATTTGATCTGTTCATGCTCGCGATGCATTATCTCTCGGTTGGATTGCATCTACTCGAGCTATTCGCTCTATTTTGGCCCGAAGCTGGAGTTAAAGTATGATCAATTGATATTTTTGCTGAAATACTTGATTATTCCAATTTATTCATAGAGATTGACTTTTTTAGTACGAGCCATACTATGGGATCATTCGATCTCCTCGACCATTCGTCATGATTCGTTTTATTCGTTCCGTCTTACAATTCAAACTGCCCAAGAACAGAATCAAGCAGATTATTAAGTGAGCTCTTTCGTTCGAAATTCGAGATGAATTAGCAACAAAGCATAATATATTTTAGGCGTTCTTCGCAGCAGATACAGAATGTGACCATATTCTTCACCTTCTTCATGGCTCTATACGCAATCATGGGTGTTCAACTGTTCGGACGGATGGACTACCATTGTGTGCTACCGGGTAAAAACACAAATTCAATTGTGTTTCGACGATAATTAATATTTTTTTCAATTTTTTTCGTTTATTGTTTAAAATTTGCTATGTTGCAGGCACAGACCCGAAGAACGTGACGATTAAGGACTTGGCCATTCCCGATACAATGTGCTCGCAGAAGGGAGAGGGTATGTTTACCCATCCAAACATATCATCATTATAAATAACATAAACCTAAAATGAACATCAACATTTGTTTGAATATCGAGATTAATTCACATCACATCACATCACATCATTTTATCCAGGTCGAAGTGTTACAATTAGGGTCTTACAAGAATACAATGAAAGTGGGATGCATATTCTTCGTATTCTCGATCGTAATCTTCTTCTCTCCACGTTAGACGGGGTCTGGATGCTGCGTTTTCTCCTTCCAAAGTTCCACATTTGATTCGATTGTTCAAATCTCTTTCCGGTCCACCATCTTCATGGATCAGAGATCCCAATTATCGAAATACTTCGACCTTCTTGATCTCCTCTCCTTTCATATCTCTCATCATTCCCTGTCCTCCTCCGATCATCATAAACTCCGTCTTTCCAGTATTCAGAGTTAGCCCTCCAGCCTGCAATCTTCTCTGTACTTCCTGTACTTTCCTCTCAAGACTGCCCACGTCCGTATCTATCAGGTACAAATCGTCGGCATACGCTAGACAATTCGGCGCTTTCTCCATTGAATCTCCCATCACTGAGTCCAGTACTGTAATGAAGAGCAGTGGGCTCAGTGCACTTCCCTGATGGACACCCACTTTGATTGTAATATCATCAGTAGGGCCAAATGGAGTTTGCACTTGTGCCGACGCACCTTCATACATCTCCTTTATCAATCTGACATATATCTCGGGCACACCCTTCTCCCTCAGACTTCTCCAAATCTGTCTCCTCGGGGTGCGATCGTACGCCTTCTCCAGATCAAGAAATGCTGCGCAAATACCTTGTCTGTACTCAATGTGTCTTTCTACAATCTGACTGAGTATGAAAGTCGGCTCAGCCGTTGACGACCCGCTCACAAATCCATACTGGGACGGGTTCAATGTCATGATTTCTCTCAGTCTTCTATCTATACATCTTTCATAGATCTTCATTGTGTGAGAGATCAATTTGATGCCTCTGTAGTTTCCACACTCACGAATATCACCCTTTCCCATGTACAATGTGACGATTTCACTTCGCCGCCAATCCTCTGGCATTCTCATTTCTTTCATTATCCTATTGAACATTCGAGTCACCCACCAAATCCCTGCTTCATTCATACTCTTCCAGGCGCATTAGAAATCCAAAATGCGGCACATCGAACCTGGTCCAATTAGCGGGAATCAAAATCAGAAGAAAAACAGATGGCATGCGCCTCTCTCCGATTCGTGATCTCTCGTCGAGTAGAAAAGGGAGAGAGCATGCAAATAGAGGAGAGTCGCGTGCTGATTTGTCATCACTAATGTGAACAATTAGTTATACAAGCAGGAGGGTACGAGTGCCCGGACACGATGCAGTGCGTGAAATTGGACATGACAGCTCACGCAGAAGGATTCTATGGAATGTTCAACGATTTCGTGCACTCGCTCTTCACTGTTTATATGGCAGCGTCACAGGTATCGATTCCCCTTTAATAACATATCTCTGCCGCTTTTCTCACTATGAATTCCACTTTGTTTCTTGTTGAAAACGAAAAAAAAATGTACAAAAAGCACGTAAAAAATGTACAAAAAAATGCACAGAATA
This sequence comes from Pristionchus pacificus, assembly GCA_000180635.4. Taxonomy (NCBI): domain Eukaryota; kingdom Metazoa; phylum Nematoda; class Chromadorea; order Rhabditida; family Neodiplogasteridae; genus Pristionchus; species Pristionchus pacificus. The sequence continues at coordinate 162,654 of CM026577.1, forward strand.
TAAGTGTCGCTGTTTCAGGAAGGGTGGGTATACGTCCTCTACGACTGCCTGGATACTTTTCCTTCGTGGGTCTGCTTCCTCTACTTTGTCACGCTTATATTCTTCCTTGCCTGGTTGGTCAAGGTAAATATTTTGAGAAAATTACCAATTTCTTAACTTGTTTCCGTTTCTACAGTCCGGGTTGGTTCCCCCTGAAAACAATCCGGCCCTGCCGGCCCCGACCGGCCCCAAGAGGCCCCATGGCTTTTTGTGGCTTGTAGAGAGAGAGAAATTTGATTCAAACTCAACGGCGTTGTAAAGCTCGTGTAATATGCTATCGATTTGTGCAAGCAAAATTTTGAATATTTCTTTCAATAAAAAGTAAATTGGTGTGGAAACGCGTCAGCTTTTGCGGAAAAGTGAAAAAGTTGAAAAGAATCAGGTTCACGATTTTACCTACCGTAATCTTGCGACCTGTTTTTCGCAATACTGATGACAGTTCCCCAACAATTTACTATTTATTGAAAGAAATATTCAATATTCTGCTTGCACAAATGGATAGCATATTACACGAGCTTTACAACGCCGTTGACTTTATATCAAATTTCTGTCTCTACAAGCCACAAAAAGCCATGGGGCCGCTTGGGGCCGGCCGGGACCGGCCGGGCCGGATTGTTTTCACTGGGGAACCAACCCGGACTGTATCAAAAGCCATAATTCGGATCTGGTTTTGTGTATGAATGTTTTTTTGACGGGGATTTGCTGCGAAAAAATATCATTGAAATATTCAATAACAAGGTTTCAATTATTCCAGAACGTTTTCATTGCTGTAATCACTGAAACATTCGCGGAAGTTCGTGTGCAATTCAATGAAATTTGGCAGACAAGAGAGGCAACTGCAGAGGAAGATTTTTCAATGGTGAAATTATAAACCTTGTGATATTTTTCATTATTTTGATGGGAGCTTTCTCAATCACATGTTTTGAATTAATGATTATATTAATTTTTGAGAAACTGGAGAAGACGTCATCAGGATGGAGACTGATTGAAGTGGACGATTACGTCTTACACGGCCGATCGCCAAAGATATTCCACTGGGTATGCAACTACTTCTTCAAATCTTTTTTTTTCAGTAATACATATATATACAAATATATAGTGTTTCAAAATGAGTTAGAGATCATAAAATAGTAAAAATATACAAAGCCCACACAAGAATTAAAACATGAAATCAACTTATCAATTAACTTGTTTTAGATCGTTACATCAACGCTCTACCAAACAACTATGATGATTCTTGTTCTATTCAATGCAACTTTTCATGCTACATTCGTGTATCGACACGACGGAACTGATCAGCATAGAAGGAGCATTTACTATTTTGTCGAGGTAAATACACCCATATCGTATGTAGAATATAACCCGCTAAAATGCACAATAAAACTATTTTTTGATGTTCATTAATAAGTATAATAAATCAATCACGAGCTCCTGTGTAAATAACAACTCTTAGGTCGGCTTCACCATCCTTTTTAACGTCGAAACTATAATGAAGATTGTGGGACACAGTTGGAGAACTTATTGGAAGCGAGGCAATGATTTTTTGTCAAAAAAATTATTTGCTGAAATTAAGGTCAACATAAATTCGAGTTTGTTTTATGCATCGGCAGCTCACTTAATCTTATTCCGAACTTTTACGATGCTAATTATTTCACTTACTTTCAAGTTTGTTTATTTTCAATGCTTTCAGAATCTACATACATATTCTGTACCATACAAAGATAGCCTGAGATTAATTTATTTTAATCTATTTGAAAAAAGTTTAGGTATTTCGCATAGTTCGTCTCATCAAAGCCTCACCGATGCTCGAGGATTTCATCTACAAAGTATGTTCAGGAAATTTATCATATTCATTAGTGCACACAAGTTTACACTTTTCTCTTTTCGTAGTAGCAACAACTTTAAGTGAGAAGTAGGAAAGGGAACGAGAGGGATATATCAAGGGTAACAACAACAATTCGATATTCTTGCAGATCTTCGGCCCGGGAAAGAAACTTGGAGGTCTAGTCATCTTCACAATGATGCTGCTTATCGTCACTTCTGCTATTTCCCTCCAGCTTTTCTGCTGGGTGCCTACTCTCAACAAGTTCACCACCTTCCCGCAGGTTCGAGTTCCAGAACAAGGAAGACACTTTTTAGAAGACTGTTGATGATTGTTTCGTATACTGTGCAAAAATAATTCTAATAATTTGATTATTATTATATTGAACATTATAATTTCAAACAATACAAAAATTGAGGCATTTATGTCGATGTTCCAAATCATCACACAGGAGGGATGGACTGATGTGGTCGTCGAGATATTGAGGTTACTTTATAGAGACTCTTCAGAGACTCTTTATTTTATCTAACTATTGCAGAACAACTCACGAAAATTTTGTTCCCTTTGTTGCCATCTACTTTGTCGGTTACCATTTGCTGGTCACGTTAGTGAGTCCAACACCTTCTTTTTCCTACTTCTCAAATCACAAATTACTATTTATTAGAAGTCATAAATTGAGATTGTGCTCTCGCTTTTCGTCGCAGTTATTCTCGACAACTTGGAGATGGACGAGGAATTGAAGAAGATTAAACAGCTCAAAGCCAGGGAGCAGGTATAAAAATCCTCCTTTCTTTGCATACTTTTCAACTGTTTTTCATTAAAAACCTTACTTTGCATTGTGAACTATTCTCATTAAACCGTTCAGAACACTGTGCGCACGACACTTCCCTGGCGACTCCGCATATTTGACCATTTTCCTACTCGACCTCAGATGATCTCGTTTAAGGTTATCGATAATTTTGTTAGCTCCAACAGTGCAGATCTATTTACCTTCCCGTAACAGAGAGTGACAATGCGTATAGGGTCCATTTAGACACCGAAAATGGAAATCTCCTTTTAAGTTTGTGTATGAATTTAAACTATTGCTAGCCTTCAGCTGAAAATCGGTTCAAATTTTAGCAGAACTGTGAAACACCGAAAAAATTTTTTTCCGAATTCATGATCAACATAATTGAATAAACGATGGTCTACTAATTTCAGAGAATGACGAGTGAGTTTCCCTGCCCAAAGATTCGACATTCTTTCACTCGGTGCTTCGCAGAAGATGATGAGGCGACATTCGTGGAGGAATCTGGTTCGAATCGACAAACATATTAAATCAATCCATATCATTTAGGAGTAAGGGAAAACGGGCGACTATTGCTGAGACAAGGAACAATATCAAGAAAGCAGGTAGCCTTGGCTTTTCGTTGTCGTGATTAGGGAACATAACAATCGAGTTCAGAAACAAGATTAATTATAGAATGAAATGCGGATTCGCCATATCGGACAGCTCTCATCGAAGAACATAATTTCGAATTTAATCGAGTAAGTACCATCATGGCTGCGAAAGTAACTCAAATATTGTAGTGACTCAAATCGTTCGCGTGCTCTTCTTTCGGATTCAACTCAGTTCATTGCTCAATTCACGCGATCGGGAACAATGAAAGGAGGGCAGCAGTGAGTTGTCATTTAGGGGGTATCCAGGGGTAATACGTCTCCTCTAACCGGTGAGAGAGCACGAGGAATGACGACGGATTCTTTGTTCTGATTACCTTAGTTTGTATCTTTTGAGCTTCTCCATTTCATAAATTCAAGATCGAGTTTATTCAGTTTTATATGGTGATAATAATCTTTATTATTATTCTAGAATCGGCATCACAATTTCTGATACAGTTTTTAATTATTGACACATTTTTAAATATATACTTTTTAAATATATTTCAATTAAGTCGATCACGAAATCGCGGTCTCGTCTCAAGTCTCAAGGGCAAACACATTCTCGAGTCACTCAAGGTCACCATTCATTAATATATATATGTATTAAGAAATTGGGAGCAACGATGAATAGTAAAAAAATATTGAAGATAGGCAGCTCTATCCGAATAATTTCTGAACTGGGGATATGGGAGATTCTAAAACCGTTTGACACCACAACATCGACAATTGTGATGCTTGCCCATTTTTTAGCTAGATACTTAGGAGAGATTCACTACCACTTTATCTTGCCAGTATCACATTTTTACAAGAAGATAGTTATCAAAGTGTTAGCCCCGTCCCCTTTTGCCGCGTGGTTATTTTTTTTGGAATCCGTTACGCGCGTACAATTTTACAAATGTGATATCTTGCAGGAGAACGGTGATTGCCGTAACGACGATGTCGCCCCGAAGGAGAGGAAAGAGGGAGATATTGATATCAAGGTTTGCAGGGGGGGGGGTGCATTGTACTCATTCATTAGTTAAAAAATGGCAAAAAGAAGTATCCCGAAATATTACTCTCTGATATCATAATATGAATTTGCAGGCCCTTCAGCAAAAGAGAGCTCACGCGGAGATTACACGGTTTGAGATCACGACAGTGAGCTAGCATATCAATCTTTTTTTTCAGGAATCGAATAGAGGAGGAAATGCGAGAGAATCACCCTATGTTTGATCGGCCATTGTTTGCAGTTGGAAGGGAGAGCAGACTGCGACAGTTTTGCAGGTTTGATACGGTATAGCAACTTCATTGAGAAGTAATACCGACCACCACAACTCACTATTAATAATGTGTTTTACGCGCGTACCATTTTGGATGCATATTTACTATTTTCGAATGAATAGTATCGTAGGGGAATTCAGATCCTGAAATTGTATCCATTGCCTATTTCTCTACATTTTTAGGGCAATTGTTTATGCGAAGTACACACCGAATCGGACTGATCCCACGACTGGAAAGGCGATACAGATAAAGTACAAGCAGCTCCAGTGAGTCACATTTTCTTCTTTGCAGAACGCAGGATTACGGACCACAATTCCTTCGTTCATGCTTTTGGTACATAAAGTCTTTATAATGCCCCGCAAAGGCAACTTAATAGTCTGTCGTATCTAAATTGCCCAACACGGAAAAAAGTTTGTTTAGTTGACATAACAAAATTGATGAGAATTAGAGAGTTGAGTTTGTGTATCAGAGAACTAATTCAAAGTACATCTTATTTACTTAGTGAGTTATTTGGCCTGATGACGTATCTTGACTGGACAATGGTAATAATGACCTCGCTCTCGTGCTGTTCAATGCTCTTCGAGTCACCGTGGCCATCCGGTGGCGAGAATCTCATCTTCAACAATGTTTACCTACAGGTAGCATTTTTTTCCTTAACTAACCCATTCTAACTCTCTTTAAAAATGGGAAAGAATCTAATAGAGCTTTCTTCGATTTCTATCAAATGAAATACATATGTCAAAGAAAATTTACCATTGGCCAAGATAACTCATTCCATTTTTTATCTTCCAAATACGATAAGACCGAAAAAAATGTGCGAATGTGTAAAACGTCATATTTTAGATTGCCGATTATTTCTTTGTTCTTGCTATGACAGTCGAGCTATTGGTGAAAATTCTAGCTGATGGGATGTTTTTCACACCAAAGGTATTCTGCAACTGCTTAATTATTTGAATAGATATTTAATTTACAGGCTGTAGTTCGTGATGTCGGTGGGATAATGACCATTTTTATCTATATGACATCTCTAATATACCTCGCTTGGATGCCCCGACACGTGGAGATCAACAGTCCAGCACAGGTATGTTTATAATATGGAGAAAAATATTATTGTGATATATTCGTAGACTTGGGTCAGGGGGGGGGGCTCAGGTGTTGGCTCAGTCTGTGAATAAAATACAACTATATATAAATCTCCAATGTTAAAGTTGCTGATGATCTTTCGAGCGATGCGCCCATTACGAATTTACACACTCGTCCCACACATCCGAAGAGTTGTCGTCGAGTTGTGTCGAGGATTCAAGGAGATCCTCTTGGTGAGATACATCTTGTTTATTTATCAACGCTTAACAGATATGTGGGGTGGTCCCAAATATGACCAGAGATGTCTCTCTTCTCAATCAATGAATTTTCAGCGCAATAATATTGTAATCATATTTAATTAACCAGGTAACAATTCTTCTTGTGGTTCTTATGTTCATCTTTGCATCGTTCGGAGTGCAAATCGCAGGAGGAAAACTCGCAGCCTGCAATGATCCATCAATACTCATCAGAGTGCGTTTATGCGTTAGATATTCAGAGTTACCGATACCTATCAGGAAAACTGCTCCGGTGTTTTTGAGCAGCGCCTCTTCGTTACGCGCATGGAAGTTCATGGAAAAAATGACGATGAGGCTCATCCAAAGATACTCGTTCCGAGAGTTTGGTAAGTGAATCTGATCCCGTGTTACACTCGCAGAAACGATCGGTCCCGTAGTGTAGCGGTTAGCACTTTACAGTCCTGGCGATTCCCCCAGTGAAAACGGAGCCGGGTGACCCCGGGTGACCCCCAGTGACCCCACGCTTCGTACTCTTTCAATTGTTTTTAAAAAGTCGCCAATTCGTTTCCATCGTGTTCAGCGTTCGATTCTGCCTCGGCTCACATAAAAACATATAAAAATAATTACATTTTAATTAATTAAATTAATTTTCAAAAAAAGTGAAGAATAAAACGATTCGTGCATCAAAGAGTACACTTCCGATATTTATGCGCAGCCGCTGCAAAAAGTATTTGCTAAATAGCGTAGGTGTACTGTTCGATGCACGAATCGTTTTAATCTTCACTTTTTTGAAAATTAATTTAATTAATTAAAATTTAATTATTTTTATATGTTTGTATATGAGTCGATGCAGAATCGAACGCTGAACACGATGGAATCAAATTGGCGACTTTTTAAAAACTATTGAAAGAGTACGAAGCGTGGGGTCACTGGGGGTCACCCGGGGTCACCCGGAGCGCTCCGTTTTCACTGGGGGAATCGCCAGGACTGTAGACTTTGAATCTAGCAGCGGGAGTTCGATTCTCCCCGGGATCTTTTGTAGATTTTGATAATGTTGTTTCGTTGAGAACACCACATTTTGTCAGGACGAACCCCCGGAACTTCAACTTTGACCATATTGGTTTCGCGATGCTTGCACTTTTCGAGACATTATCATACAAGGGATGGAATGTTGTAAGAGACATACTCTACCTGAGACAGGGACCGGTGGGTTTTTGTTTGAACTTTTTTTTCTGATTTTTTGTGTCGTTCAGAGGAGAGGCTCGTGCTATTTGCCACAACGAATTAGTTTTATAGAATAGCGACACTACTAAAAAAAACAAAAATACACAATGCAGTGGGCTGTTCTATATCTTCACGTGTACGTCTTCATGGGATGTATGATCGGATTAACGCTCTTCGTAGGCGTCGTCATCGCTAATTATACTGAGAACAGGGTTAGTGCATTATATTTTTACAATTTTTTGTTGTAAAAAGGCGAGATTTTGAGACAACAGTTACCTTTCCTATGGCTTCTCCATGTCAATATGCAAATGCTTCAAAGCATAAAGCTGGTTTAAGTAAAATAATTTAGGGAACAGCACTACTCACGGTCGATCAGCGTCGATGGCATGATCTTAAGGTTAGCCAATCCTAGTTGAATTCCACCTATAGATCAATCAGGCTCGTCTCAAGATGGCTCAGCCTCTACACGTGCCTCCCAAACCATCTGAATCAGCTAAAATACGCTCGAGACTCTACGAGCTAACCCTAAGCAAAGCATTCAAGCAGGTTCGCGCGATATTATCTGTTTAATGTTCGAGGGTTCGTTAGTTTGCCTTTCGTCGATGTTATTTATAAAAAAAGGGTTGTGTATTGAAGTCGTTCTTCTTTCTCGTCATGATCAACTCTACGACTCTATTCATCCCATGGGCGCTGGAAGAGGAGAAAGAAAGGTCAGAAACAATCTTCTTATTACAATAATTGTCAATGTTGGATGATCTTTTTTTTTAAATAGTATAAGTGAAAAAAATAAACCACAGAGCACGAGCCCTCTTCGGACTGACAGTACTTTCGGCCGTGTGCTGTGTTCTGTTCACAATTGAGGTGATTGGCTGTTCTAATTTATACAACACCATCGGTCTCATAACAATTTTAAAACCGTTATTTAACACGATTATTAATGCAGATTCTCCTGAAGGCCGTTGCTTTCACTCCTAATGGATTTTGGCAATCGAGAAGAAATCGAGGCGATTGTCTTATTACCTTACTTGGGCTCGCATGGATCCTGCTACATTTCGTTCTAAAAGGTTTTTATTATTCGTCGTAGTTTTGAGCCATTCCAAAAAGAATCTGAAACCTGTAGTTTTGATCATTGCCGCAAAAATTTAATACAGTTCCCGTTGACTTCACGACAAATTTCAAATCCCGAGAATGGAGACGATTCACGTACACTTTTGGTTACCTCGTTGTAATTCTTCGCTTCTTCACTATCGCAGGTAAGGTTGAAAATATATGCTTATACCTTTTAAAAAATTTATTTCGAATCAACGCTTCTGAATATTAAGATAAATAGGAGATATATAGAAGATAGATTATGAAAAATTGCGTTTAAAAAATCATCAATGAACGATGACTATTTCACTTCAGGTCGAAAAAGTACTCTAAAAATGTTGATGCTCACTGTGTTGATGTCGATGGTTCGATCACTTTTCATTATCGCTGCCATGTTCCTATTGGTATGATTCCATTAGCTTTTGCTGTAATTATTCATTTATTTGAGGTGCTTTTCTACGCTAATACTGGTGTAATTCTTTTCGGCATGGTAAAGTATGGCCAAGCCGTGTCTAAGTAAGTTGAAGTGATTTATTCCACGATTTCAGATTTATTTAAAACTAATTATATTGCAGACACGTCAATTTCCGTAATGGTCGCCAAGCTCTTGTTGTTCTATTCCGAAGTGTGACGGGAGAAGATTGGAATGATATAATGCACGATTGCATGGTAGACTTTAATGTATTTGCTCATAATTGCATTGAAAATATAACATAAAAACTCAAAATTCATTCCTTATAGTAAAATTGTTTCCCCATATCTAAGGCCTACATAGAGATGGAATTTTCTTACAATGCGAGCTCCTGAAACGTCATTCTTTTATTCTTTTGATATCTCATCTGCTCGCAACTTTGATAAGGATTATTCAGCGGTCGCCACCTTTTTGCTTCTGGACAGAAGGAGTCAACTACTGGCAGACAGATTGTGGAAATTACTTCGGAGCTATTGTCTATTTTTGCTCTTTCTACCTGATCATAACCTATATCGTGCTCAATCTACTTGTCGGTAAGCAAAGAGCTAGTTTTATGCAGAGGATAGAAATTGGCCCTTTAATTTCAGCCATAATTATGGAAAACTTTTCGTTGTTCTATTCATCGGAGGAGGATGCACTTCTTTCGTATGCAGATATTCGTAATTTCCAGCAAGTTTGGAACATTGTTGACCGAGAGCAGAAGGTGTGCACAATTCATTCGAAATTCGAAATTGTTAATTTTGAAAAATGTTTGCTAGCAGTGGTTTTGATTGCCTGTTTTTTTTTTGAAAATTAGGAACGCTAACTATAAATTGGAAACATAATTAAATAAAAAAATAATAAATTTAAGCGATCTATTCCGATCCGTCGAGTGAAATTCCTACTCCGGCTCTTGAAGGGACGACTCGAGGTCAACTCACAGTTTACCAGATATTTCACTTTTGAAAGACAAACTTTTACTGAAACTCAGATAATATTACTAATTGTGACTGTAGGTGGACCCTCATAAGGATCGACTGCTCTTCAAGCATATGTGTCACGAGATGTCACGACTGCACAATGGAGAAGACGTTAGCTTTCATGATGTACTCAAGTAAGATTACACACACTTTTTGAATACTATTTCTGATTACTACGCATTTATCAAAGACTTTATCGACGGACAGTTTAATTTGAATTGTAGATCTTGAGACTTCTAAGTGTGGCAAGAGAGCGAACAGGATAGATGACGATTGATTTATTGAGACATTTCGGGTTTAACCCCCATAATCAGTCGGTACATACGCGAAAAAGGGAACAATTAGTACAGAGACTAAATTCAAACGCGCAAGGAAGGAATAAAATATGAAGTGAAACGAACATTCAGCATGCTATCGTATCGGTCTGTCGACATACGGAAAAGTCTGCAATTGGAAGAGCTGCTGCATAGGGAGGAGTTAGAATATCTAATCGAAGAAGAGGTGAACAAATAATATCATTTTCTGTTTATTTATATTTTTTATATATTTTAATTTACTGAAATACAGTTTGCCTATCACTACGACTTCTTGTGGCATTACCTTATCTACAATGGATTTTATGAAACTAAAATTATATTGAAAGGTCGCTAAGTACACCATCCGCACCTGGCTCGAATCATGTTTGAAGAGAATCAAGAGCAAACAAAAAAACACGGTATGTCAGATTTTGATGGCGTTTAGTCTTGTGTAATGTAACAGATTTTTTCGTATAATTGCACTCATATTAAGGCAGCTTCGTCTTCGGAACAAACAATGCTTGGACCCACTCTCGCCATCCATCGTGCATCTACAGTCGGACTTCCGAAGGCAACGTCTTCTACACTAATCAGCAGAGTCTCTCCGGACACACAGAGCAGGTTGACATCGTTATTCGTATAGAGCTTAAAATATAAAAATTAAAGCTCACTATTGTCCGCGGCGAATCGAACGCAGTCGATGGAGTCTTCCGATGATGAAGGTATGTTATAACTAATCACAAACGGAATCGGAATTTTTCGTTTCTGAGAACCATCACAGTGAAATTTTCGCATTCTAAAAATAAATTTAAAAAAAAAATCTGATAGCGATTCAATGTAATTGCGCAGAAGGACCCTCATCGGTTGATGGCCGTCTGATAAGATAAAAAATGTTATAGGAGCAACAGCCGCGGAAAGTCGTCGAAGTAGCCGTGCCTGCCGTCGAGGAAGCATTCCCGAACTTGTTGGGGTGATCCATTTATTATTAAATATAGTATATTCAATTAGAAATAACTGTTGAAAAACGGGCACACTATTTACTTTATTAACTTACTATTTTCTATAGCAAACTTTACTTACGAATCTTTTTTTCGCGCAGATGTGATCCAATAGATGCAACAAATAGAATATTACAAGAGAATATTCCATTAGTTCACTTGCGTTGAGGAAGCGAAGAAGTTCATGCTCGGCGTTGGAAAGCGCCGATCGGAAGACCGTGGAAATAACAATTCCGCGCATGCAACATCCAACAACAATAACAACTCAAATCCGAATCTAACGGCGAGAGATCGGAGAACGGCGATGCGCAACTTCCAGATAAAAACATGCGAATTACCGGAATTAGAAGAAAGTTGTGAGTTAATTACATTTTCATGAGCTTCCTTACAATCTTCACAATTGAAAAATCGGAAAATTTGGGAAGTGAGTGTACAGTCCTGGCGATTCCCCCAGTGAAAACGGAGCGCTCCGGGTGACCCCCAGTGACCCCACGCTTCATTCTCTTCCAATGATTTACAAAAAGTCGCCAATTTGTTTGTGTCGTGTTCAGCGTTCAATTCCGCATCGACCCATGTGAAAAAATAACAAATTAATTATATTTTTAATAATTAAATTAATTTTCAAAAAAGTTTGCGATTAAAACGATTCGTGCATCAAAGAGTACACTTCCGATATTTATGCGCAGCCGCTGCAAAAATATTTGCTAAATAGCGCAGGTGTACTGTACGATGCACGAATCGTTTTATTCTTCACTTTTTTTGAAAATTAATTTAATTAATTAAAATTTAATTATTTTTATATGTTTTTATGTGAGCCGAGGCAGAATCGAACGCTGAACACGATGGAAACAAATTGGCGACTTTTTAAAAACAATTGAAAGAGTACGAAGCGTGGGGTCACTGGGGGTCACCCGGGGTCACCCGGAGCGCTCCGTTTTCACTAGGGGAATCGCCAGGACTGTATTACTCGTCAGTTCTCAAAGCTCTCTTTCACCCTAAACTAATAAGGTATCAGAATATCAGTATCTAAATAAAATTATTAAGCTTTGGGCGAAGACTCTCCGTCATACGATCGTAGACACTCATACGATCAGCAATTGATGGCTAACAGCAATACACTGGGTAGACACTTTTAAGTTGGAAAATTAAATTCCTTATTTTTAAATGTATTTCGATAAGTATCTCATTGTTCTCAATATTATTAAAGAAGACTCTCCTCTTAAAGAAGATGAAAATGTGGTAAATATATTCCTATAAATATCATATTTTTTTCAGATCTAGCTGCAGCGTCTCTCTCCTCTATTAGCGTTGATCCCGTCCCTTCGTCTGGTACTTCTCCACTAGAATGGAAGGTTATCGACCAATCTCCCGATGTAAACACATGGTGGAGCGAAATCGCCGGGTCTAGCTAACTGATTAAATATAATAATAATATTTTTCACGTTTTGCATTTGTTTTGCTCTGTGTAGTGTAGCAGTTATACGTGTTGGCACTATTCTAAACTAGCAGGTTAATCTAAGACGCTCGGTGCATAAATTATTTTGATATTGTATTGTTGATTCTGCTATATGAAACACATAGTTTCTAGATGAGATATATGATACTTCAGACGATCTAGTATAAATAGTGGCCACAACAAAGATTGCCGATTCTTCATACGCCGATTTTTTACGGACAAAAGCATGTTCAAAAAGGCAACGAACTGTGGGAGAGTTCATTTCGCTCGTTCTTCCGTGTTATTAGTGCCCCTCTTTCTTTGGTACATTTCGAAAAAATTCTTCTCCGGTCCGATTTCTTGTTATCTAGTGCAATTATTGCAAATGGAGCTCCTAATCCTCTCATCATGTTCGACAAATCCAATCTCCTACTAATTAATTTTTGCCACATTTTCTTATCGTTCAATATTAATGTGTGTTTGCATTTGAAGTGAAAGTTGTCGCATTACAATTTACTTATACAAATGCTGACAGTAGTCTATGATTACAGTCATGTATACTTCAAATCACTACTGCGACTGATGCGAAAAATAGAATAATGATAGCCTTCTTTACTCTCGACATCACTAATCACATGGTTAACGATGATGGGTCGTGTGACATTTACGTCGCACTAAAAAATGTGTTTTGCATCCAAAATATATATGCATTGTTTCTATTGAATAGGTATGTTAGATACGTGCACAGTTACATACGTCTGCAGGAAGACAAATCAAAATCCTTTTTTAAATATAAAAGAATGAAAAGGGATATATATATTTATCAGTCTTATTACTCAGTCTCGTTCTCATCCTGTGCATCAAGATCGCTAACGCTCTGGAATTCCCTTTCCACCCCTGTAGTTACCCTGCCCCGCATACCCTACCGTAATCTTCTAAGACGAACCCCTCTCTCTGTTCTCCCCAAATCGCATATTAAATTGTAACACGGACTGCCACAAACCCCCTTTCCCAAAAGCTCGCCTGAGCCCGAATACCACCTGTTGCACACATACCGCCCTTAACGCACATTGTCTCTTGTGGTGAATAAAGAATAAAGAATGAAGAATAAAGAATGAAAAAAAGAAGAAGAGTTTCAATGAGTGTGTTGAAACGGGTGTTGAATTTTTTTCATGGATACAACGGGAATACATAGGTAGATACATTTCAGAAATATTAAAGCGTAGGATGACTCTCATTTCAAAGCTTTCAATCAGGGAGTATCATCGGGAACTCAAGGTATGGCGTGGTTCAAATTCTGTTGAGGACTATATTGATAATTTCTATTTAAAAAAGTAAATTTGTATTGTGAGGCAAAGATTGAGCATGGATTGGGTCAAATCGGAGATCTTCACAATGGGCAGGTTTGAGATCCAGGGTGATAACAACTAATACAAAAGATATCGCAGATACAAGCGGGCGAAGAATTCCTTAAATACATCGATGTTCTCATTTCAAGCAATAAGATGGTTGGATGTAAGCACTAAACAATAGTTTCGTAGTTGACAGTTTTCCGGGTTGATAGACGGACCATTCCAATGACAAACGCCACAGCGACAAACACGAATCCCGACGATAGCATTGCCACTGGAAATAAGTCTTGGAATACTCATTTTTGTAATTAGAAAACGTAGCATTTTTAAACATTATTTCCCTGTGTAAATATAGATTACGCAATCAATGCGATGCTGCAAATTATTCTGTGCATATTTCATATCAATAAATATCTCCGAATCCGTGCAAGAATTGCCTACGTCGCTAATTGAAGCCTTTTCATGGGCGAATGGGAAAAAGCGGAACCTCGTACGTTGACATCTGATTTTGAGGATAACAAATGTGTATATAATCTTTTCATTAATTTGAAACAAGGAAATTTTAACAAAATTACTAATTCGTTGACCAAAACATCAAACAATAAATACCCCTCTATATTTTATAGAAATAGTGTGATGAATTCAAACATAGTTAGTATTGTGCTATTGCGAGACGTCTTCAAGATAAATAAAACGGTCCAAATGAATATGCTTAATTTATCAGCACATTAACGCACCGTCCACAAATGTTCGATATCCGGTCGTTGATTTCGTTGCTCCGTTTTTGTACTCGACGTCGATTGCAATACCGTCCTTGTCGTTATTCAATTCCCTCCTACAATCGACAAAAATAAGCTAAGAATGATTTTTTTATAATTGCATGTTTGGCATCAGAAAGCCAGTAAGACAGTAAGTAGAAAAATCGCGTGGATATAAGAGAGGCAGAGAGAGAAGAGGTGACGTGCAGCCCGTGAGCCTGAGGGATTGTATTGATCATCCTACATTTCTGTTGTATATATCAAGTTAGGGAACGTGTTTCCCATGATTCAGTACGTAGATAACAAGTGCGAGGGTGGGTAATGTTGTCATATTATGATAATATATTCATTTGAACTTCTGAACTTATCAATACGCTTTTTGTATTTCATCTATATAAATTTCATAATTTTATTTGACGTTATTATCTATCGTACATCGCTCCCATTACCGAACAAACGGCCTTTTCTACCTTTTTGTCCTTTTTTCCCTTTAAGCGAATTCACGCTTAATATTTTTGTTTTTTGTTTCATATTTTTTATCCACCCCCATAACTGGACGAATACAAAAATTGGCCGGTGAAATATTATTTTAAATAGGTGAAAAATGAGAGCCGTTGCCTCTATTTTCAATTAAAATACGGCTCTACCGTAATCTCCACGTCATCACAAATTTTCCGTACATTTTCTGTATTACGGCTGTAATTTTTCACCCATTTAAAATAATATTTCACCGGCCAATTTTTGTATTCGTCCAGTTATGGGGGTGGATAAAAAATATGAAACAAAAAACAAGAATATTAAGCGTGAATTCGCTTAAAGGGAAAAAAGGCCAAAAAGGTAGAAAAGGCCGTTTGTTCGGTAATGGGAGCGATGTACGATACTCTCACAAATTTTTCTGTGATAATATTCAAGTTTTCATTAAGAAACGCTGTCTAGACCCTGTTTAGAAATCCACTATTCTTCGAAACAAAGAGACATTCGAAAGCGCAAAAACTGCCCTTACAATAGAATTAGACAAAGAATCTTTGTATCCAAGAGTTCTTGGTTTGTTGGTTTATTTTCTTTCTTCTGTTTTTTCAAGTATAATTTGCATGTTATTGCGGTACCTAATACAATCCATCAGAGGTGCAAATATTTTTTTTAAAGAATACCTGATTTTTGGGGCACTTTTTGTCCTTTTTTTCTTATTTTCTCGCTTTATATATGGGTGGTAAAATATTGATGAAATCACCGCAAATCATCATTGACCTTTTTTCGCAACTGTTTGCTTAGATAGTTGAGGTGGCAGGTAGGATGGATGGAAGGTTAGTCAAACAAATCATGTTGCGCAATAATATTCTCAGTAGAACGGCACTGAACGGCACGCATCGGCGACAGTGCAACGTTCTTCATATCGAGAACTACTGACCAACTCACTCGTTATGTCATGTCCTCGTTTTCAAACTATTAATTTATGCTAGATTCAGTAGGCTATGAAGTTCTTCCAGCTGACGCAATCGAAATCACTCATGCGCGAGTTGTTAGCACAAGGTAGATATTGGCTCTCCACCATTCAAAAACTATTTTCATGGTCAGTGTCTCTCTTGCGTTCTCTCGCTCACTCAAGTGATTGCATCCCCCTCTAGCGGCATCCCATAACCACGAAGTCTAATTGAAATTCCTGAGGTATGAGTCATCGTGAGAAGAACACCATTTCGTATAAGTGTGACAAAAGAGGACATACACAATGAAATTAGAAAACTCCTTCTCTAAACAATTGATGAACTTCCGGTGACATAAACTAAACACAGAGGATGAAGTTAAGCGGGAACTTCGAAAGCCAAAAAAATCAAGGAATATAAATGAAAAGGTCGAAACAGGATAGTTCTGAAGTGAGAAAGAATGCTAGATTGTAAAAAGCTCACTCTTGCCTTCGTTGCTCCTCATCACTTTCCTGTAGGGATCCGTCGACCATGAGAGCGGCTAGCACGAGAAGAAGTAGATAGATCAACACTCGTGACGACATTATTTAATTATATCAATGCTTGAGTAGAACAACTACAGAGACAGACACTGCCAGACACAGATGATGGACTATTCAAGTACTACCTGCTGATTTCGCCTGCCTTTCTCTCTTGACTCCGCCCACTTTCTGTGTCGCGATTTTTGTCGCGCGTATCTCTCTTTTCTCTGGTTACTACTACCTTGGAGAGATATTGAAAGTGAAGGACGATAACCATTTGTCGCTCATGGAACAGAAATAGTGTCCATGAAAAAATCAATCAATCGCAGGACAGAGCTATAATTGTCGTCCTTCTTCTCGTTTGTTGATAAGGAGTTATGATTGACATGGTAAAGTGGGAGAACAATTTCTCTGTATAGTCAACGCAGGAAGCAGAAAACCAGTTGTCTCTCTGAAACGCGAGTCAGAACTTATTTGAATATTTCTTCTTCTTCTTCTTGTTTCTTATAGCTATCTGGTCAGAGATCTCAATATGTAGTCACGTGATAAGAAAAAAATCTCAATATGCATAAAGCTATCAGCCATTAACCCAATGATCAGAGTGCAACGTAGAAATAGAATACTGTTTCACAATATTCGTGAGCAAACAATATTTCACACAATGTGATATTGATTAAATGATAATAATATGTATAGGCAATAGACACATTGCCTTAACTTGCAGTAAAAACAATAGAATCAACGTAGATACAATGATGGTACCAGGAAACTTTTTCTGGGACCAGGAAACTTTTTCGTGCCCTGATCGGCCGATTATGGGACCAGGAAACTATTCGGGGTCCAGGAAACTTTGATAGGACACCCAAAACGGACCAGAGCCAAAATAACACAATAGTACACTGTATAACATCTTACGACTGTAAAATCAATTAACGTGGATACACCTTTACCTTTACTGTGTAATGAATTCTTCGATATGTGAGAAGACACAAACAAAACGAAGTACATACATCCAGCGTCAAAGTGCTTTTGCCACGAAATCGGGATCGTATTTATCATTTTTGTAGACATGCTGATCTTGGGTGGTAGCAATTACGCATATTCTTTGATAATGAAAAACAGACCAACGAGCGCAAAAATTGTATTCGAAATACGTAATGAAATTCCTTAGGGGAGTGCGTAATAAGGAAAAAAACGAGCAAAAAAGTTGTGACCATGGTGGTGGTAGGTGGAGGTACTACAATTGACGCATGCGTGCAAGAGACTCAGACTGAGACGGATACAAATTGTATGCTAAAAATGAAAAAAAACTTATAAGTCTCATTTTCTGTAGGTAGTACTGTATTCTCAATTATTTAATTCATTAGATGAGGACAGTTGTGCAAGAACCCTAATACGATTAGAGAAGTTTATCAAACTCTCAAATGAGATATTTTGAAGAAATTCTTACACTGAAATTAACGATAGCGTCATTGTTTTATTTAAATATCAACCATAAACTAGAAACTCGTTCAGGGAAACATGGAATTGACAAAAAATGAAAGTCCTACCGGTGAGGGTATGTATTATGAATGTGTTGATAGGTAATCTCAATTTTTCTGAATGTGTTGATAGGTAATCTCAATTTAGAACTGAACTACTCGTCCTGATGATGTGACTGGCGGGTCGTTGGGAAGAATGGCAACCGTATGTTTTCCCTTCACAGCAATCTGGAACAATTGGAAATTAGAAAACATCATTTCGCCAGAGTCGATACGAGTAGATACTCTGAGCGATCTTTTACCTATCACACATTCAATTCTCGAATTCGTTTTGTATTCTGAATTTTCACGTTTTATAATTTGATTCTATCTCGGATACACAGCAAAAATGTATTCAATTCAATTATTTCATCTAATTATCTATGAGTTGATCAATGTTCATTATTTTCACCTTGCCATCAGGCCTCCTGAATTCGATGTCAGTGAATGCTAGGTTGCGACCGATCTGAAAATTTGCAACATTCATAGATGTTAAATACTTGCACAATGTATGTAAGGTATATGGCATTTTTTCAGACAAAACTTCTGATTTAGTAAAATGAAGAACATTTATAAAAAAAAAAAGAAGATGGTACTCACCTTCAGTACCTTAGCCTCTATTTCGATGCGATCGCCCTGCTTCACTGGCAGAAGGTAACTGAATATATTAACATTGCTTCTATGGTTTACCAACTCCAACATAATGTGGTGAAGATGATTATTTTAAAGTATTTGTAGAGAAAAAAAATTCTCTCCAGTGTAATAGACTGATAGAAATATATTTTATCTGCCATACCTCACTGCTATCTCTACGGAAGCCATTCCTTTGTCTTTCACCGTCACTCCGATCGCCCGAGCAGTGATGATGTCCACAAGACTGGCAGAGAATCCACCGTGCAATGTGCCCTGTCAATATTTCGCCTTTTATTTTATTTTTTTTGCTGTGAACTTTTGAGGTAGGAAGGCTTTTGTGAGAAAATTTTGCAAAAACAGAGCATGAAAATAGCCTGAGTACCTTTGTATTAACGTGTTCAGCTTCGATGATTAGTTCGCACACGAGCTTCTCCGCAGTTGCAGAGAGAGGTCGGACCTGGACAACTTTGAAATTAAATGACGCTAAAAATGAAAAAAAATAAGAAAGTGGAATTCCGGATCTACAATTCTCAATAGGCGCTTATTCAGAAAAAAGGGCTATTGCTTCCATTCTATACATTTAATATATTGTATAAGTTTGGTTACATAAGACAATGCCTCTCAGCAACTAGTATACCGAATTTTTTAAATAAAAAATGGCTGAAGAGGTGTGCAGATCACCGTTTTCAACAATCGTAAAGCGGTGACATGCTGCGGTGAAACTCATGAAAGACCTCCAGATTTAAAACATCATGGCTATGTATATTTATCCACCTTGCAGGCGACACGATTGAAATTGTCCACAGTGTAGAGATGCTCGAATTCCGCTATCGCACGCTGCAGCTCGGCATCCTTAATAGTTGCTGATTTAGAGAGCAACATCATCATCATCATCATTTTTATCCAGGTCGAACTAGAATACAATGGGGGTCATACACAAAAAACAAAGAATATTGTAAATTTTGCGAAGGAGAGGCAAGAATGGTTGTTCAATTTTAATACGCGAGCGGCGCGTGCCAATTTGCATTCACCGTTTCTTTATAGCCCTTCTCTTACTTTCTCATTGACCGCACTTCATGGTCTTTTTGGCAAACGACCATACCTCAGTTAAAATAAAAATTGGTGAAATGGGAGTTTCGAGGATCTTATCGGGTAATAGCGTCATATTGTCTGGCATCGAAATCTCAGTTAGCCAGATATTCGTGCCATTCCTTCTTTAAAAATAATAAAGCAAACAACTGATAATGTAGCCTGCACTCCGTGTAAGATATTAATAGCAAGTGAAAACATATAAAAACCTGATCTTTCGGACGCAGAGGACAAGATGTCGTGGCTTCTTCAATGTTTGCAGTCGACATGTTCAACCTGAAGTGGATAACGATGGAACACTTTTACTCAATAGCGCCAAAGGAGAATGTTGTTCGGTAAATTGAGAGCATGATCGGGAAATAAGCCACGTAGCCAATATATGTTCTTCAACATGGAGGAAACACGATAACGATCTCAAAAAAGCTAGATCGATTGAAGAGATCGAAGTTCATTTCTTTAAGTGGAAATACTCTTGTTGCTTAGCAAGAACAATGTGTGAAGGGTGACCAAGAGTTTGAATGTTTAGCAATAGTTTGTGAGAATGTATTTGACAAGAATATTTCAAGAATGAGCAGTGATAAACAATACCAGTTAAAAATGTTATGCTAAAATTATAAGACAATACTGAGACTTTATTTTTGCAATTAGTAGGAAATGCACATGATACTTCCGGAAGAGATGAATGAGCTAACTCTTATCCTACTCGACCTTTCCACTGTAGGAATGTGTAAGATGTGTTCGGCCGAGAGACGACAGAGAACGAACACTCATTCATGTCAAGGACAACACGCAGATCAATATGAACACTCTTCACTTGAAAGTATTCGACCCTTTCCATCGAGAAGGATACAGACGAATTATAAAAATATAATGTGTGGCGAGGTAGCTAAAATGTTTGAGAGAAGGTAAGGCAGTGCAATAGGAAGAAAATACGAATCTGTAAGTATACAGGGTGTGGAAAAATTCATCTAGAAACTGAGAAAAAATTTAAAATAACACCTGAATGGAAGACAGCGAATCCGTTCATTTTAAGTTACTACTTTGAGATCTGAAAAGATGTGGAAAAATCTAATCGTCAGTTATTTTAAATAAGCGCATAAAATCTGTACAAAACCAGAGAGAAGATGAAAGTTTGAGTAAATTAATTACAGTACGTTAATGCCAAATTAACAATCGACAAATGATTTATTAAGAATTCAACACTAGTTGTCATACAGATACATATGATAAGATCATTATTGTTCAATAATTTAGAAGATGGCCATAGTCTGCTTCCCCTTGACGGCAATCTGAATATTGCAATTATCTACTATTCAAACGATCACGGGCTCCCCGAATAAAAAACTTTTAGTTCCACTACTAAATTAACGTGACCTTTCCGTCTTCTTTCTTGAACTCGACTTCGGCAAAAGCCATCGATTGACCAACCTGAATTTGAAATTATATCTTACGGTTGATGCAAGAACGTTTGAAATGAGGAGAGTCTGGAAAGTAAGATGAATACTCATAACGGGTTCTTGAACGATTAAAGCACTAAAGCAGTGCAATAGCGAGTAAACCATAACGTCCAAAACTATCATTCCGATATTGCAATCCCCTCTTCTTTTTTTTCATTCCTGTGCCGCAAGATCCGAATTGCCAACACCAAAACTCACTTGGAGAACGGTTGTCGTCATTATCACCTTCTCTCCTGCCCTCACGGGAAGCAGATAGCTGTATGAAAGGTTATTGGCGCAAGCCATTCATGTTACTCCCAGAATATCATATTATCTCATATTATATTTGATAAAGGTTTGCACTGCTCATATAATACCCACTTCATTTCAGGTTTGTGAAAAGCATTTGAATGTTTCAACTATGAATCCACCTTGCTGACAGCTCAATTGTCGCTCTCGAACGAGTAATTCCGACGCTTATCCCTATGGCACGTGAAGTGACAATGTCGATGAGTGTTGCAGAGAAACCGCCGTGTAGAGTACCCTGCGACAAGACAAGTGCATAACATTATACTCATTCACATCCTCAACGATATCCATCCATGGATATTCATGGATAGCATCTAAGTTCTCCGTTAAACAGCATTGAATGTAGAGAGAGTATACAGGGTGCGCCAAAATTACCCGCACTCAGTTTTTCGATCACATCTCATTCGGGAAACGTGCCACTGTCCTGGTGCGGTAATTACTACTAGCCCTAGTCCATGTCTCCCTAAAACTCACAAAAGTTACGATCTCCATTCAATACCTAATTTGTAGTAGCGAGTCAAAGTTGACTGGTGACTGTGCGCAATTCCCGCGAGTGCAACACAACTTCTAATAAATGCCACTCCTTCACCAGCATAGCGTGGGCTTTCAAACTCAGAACATTTAGAGTATATCCTTAGACCAACTCGAAATTTATATCAGAATTGCACTGGGTATCCTCAATGTGGAATGCTAGCTGAATTCCTCAAGCATATAAAATCACTAAAATCACCCGAATTCTGACTTTTGGTTATGTTTTTCGCCCTACTTCTTACCTGTAAGGTTCAATTCATATTTTTATATTTCATGAGTAATGGTGAAGCATGTACTTCTGCTTTTTGCTAACTAGAGGCATGCATGGTGTGTAGCTTTCAAGCGGACGTTGAAAGTGTTCACTTCGGGCAGTCAGATACATTTTGAGGCCTACCGTATTTAGGTGAAGGGCTATTGCTTGTCTAAAGTGTAGGTAGTTGCACAATCTATTGAGGTAACTATCAAGACCATAAAATTAGATCTAGGAGCTCTTTCCTTGAGACTACGATTTTTTGAGCGACAACATATCGAACTCGCGGCCCTGGCGTACCATAGTCAGTCAACTTTGGCTCGCCACAAGAAATCAGGTAGTGAATGGAGATCGGAACTTTTGTGAGTTTTAGGGAGATATGGACTAGGGCTAGTAGTAATTACCGCACCAGGACAGTGGCACGTTTTCCGAAAGAGATATGATCGAAAAACTGAGTGCGGGTAATTTTGGCGCACCCTGTACATAGGGAATAAGCATGACAGGGAGAGTATACACTGTGAGAAAAAGCTGATTAGTATCCAGAGAAGTGTCCTTTTTCCAAATGCAATATTTATCTTTGTATTTCGGATTTGTGATTTTCGTTCGTATTCCGTGGATATCGAAACTCACTCCTCGATTTAGATGACCCTCCTCGATTATAATTTCGCACACGAGAGTGGTGGAGTTGGCAGAGATTGCTCGAATCTGAATCGCACAAGGTGCTCATGGTAGATTGATAGATATATTTATCATCAGACAATGATGTTTCCTACAGGCATGGGTGGGGATTGGGATCTTGGGTACCTTCTTATTTGAATGATGTCCAAACTAATTATGAGATGCAGATGTATGTATAAAATCTTTTTACCGACTGTGCCACTCGTGCAAAGTTTGATGCGGACTTAAGACGCTCGAAGTCCGCCTGAACAAGAGCGAGACATTCCTAAAAAAAAAGGTAGTTGTATTGATTGAGTTTGAAATACGAATGAACGTGGATTATTTCATCGGTAGCAGCCGTGATACCAATTATCTAAGGTCGATGGACTTCAAGGGTGTGGGGAATTGAGAGGCGCCCTCCTCCACTACCACACAGTCTTGAAGTCCCGTGGCCAGTCGAGTGACTTCGATTGAATACGACGAACCTCATCGGAATGTTTGCAGAGATGAGGAGAGTTGTTGACAGGCATGATACTATGAGAGAGAGGATACTATGGAAGAAGATGCTAAGAGAGAAAACAATCAAAAAGGATGTGAATGTATCAGTAGCAACGACAGCCAATCAACGATTCACTTTCTCTTGAGAAGATTCACCCAATTTAACGAGATATCATACACGTCTTGTTTCTCTCACATGGTACGTGACATTTTAAATCAGCTATGGAAAAAATAAATATTTGGACTTCACTCAATTCCCCGAAAACAGATTTCTCGAAAACACTTTTTATTGGCTTCTGTGAAGCGAACAGTGATCATATAAAAACAACAATTAAAAGTAAAAATTAGATACATACAATAAAAATATTGATTGCATAGACATGAAGAGATAGTGTGGATGGGGAGTGAGTATCTATTAGTGCATGATTCAGAGAATAAGGTTATCAATGCGGGAAAAGGGAGATCATTCGACGAGTCTTCTGTGCAACTCCATGAGTCCTTTGAAGTACTTGACGGTCTTCACTTTCAGTTCAAGAGTAGCCTCTTCATCGGCAATGAATAGAGTGGTCGGATGCATCTGTAGATACATATCTAATCTTTCTTTTTTGCGGAATTATATTTTAACGTTGGCACTTCTCTGTTTTTCGGCCCATCCTTTTCTGACAGAGTATTCTCTCCCTACCATTCTCATTCCCTACCCCCCCCCCCTCGCATTCAAAGCGGTCGTAGCCCATGTCAAAAAAACAGAGAAGTCGTTTGGAAAACTGGTAAATACCAAACAGGTGAGGTACCTGGAACGCGGAGACAGTCCACATGTGCGAGACACCCTCTTCAATTGCTTTGTGCAATGCGAGCGCCTTGTGCGCGCCCGTGATCAGTATCATTACCTGAGAGTTAAATATATCATTTTTTTTACCTTTTTCTAAAGCGAATATTCACCTACAATCAGATAACTGATACTTTCCTTTAAAAAATGGAAAAGATCGTTCTCGCTAAAAAAATGTTTCTTCATATCGTCATGCTCACCTCTTCTGCATCCATCACAGTGGCGACACCGACAGTCAGAGCTTGTGTGGGTACTTTCGAGAGATCATTGTCGAAGAATCTTAAAGATATACCGAATTCATTTTTTAACTATGGATAAGCCATATTCTAGACCTTCAGAATCCAAAAATAGTGCAATGCAATTTTCACTTTGATTGCACAATCTATGTTTCTTTCACTTTCTATGTATATCTCACCGTGCATTTGCCTGTATGGTGTCCGCATTAAGAGTCTTGATACGAGTACGTGAAGAGAGAGACGAACCCGGTTCATTGAATGCGATGTGTCCGTCGGGGCCAATACCTTCAATAGCAATCATAAACATTTCCGATTGTCTCATCAGTAAGCTCTATTCGCAAAAATGCGTCATTAAATGCCTCATTGACTGACCACCGATGAATAGATGGATCCCTCCAGCAGCCTTGATAGATGCCTCGTACCCATCGCATTCCTCAATATATTACGAATTTTCGGAACTAATTTAGAAGACCAGATTGGCAATATCAGGGTTATCATTTTCTATGCTATTGTTCTTAATGAGCGAACCCTAGTAGAGTTCTACCCTTCGTCATGTATCTATCGTAATATCGCATTATTGGATTCAAAACCATTTATTGACGGGACAACATAAATGAGAGAATACCGTACCTTCTTAAGATCGGCAGCGTTTCCGTCTAGAATATGCACATTCCTCGGATCGATATCGATGTGTCGGAACAAATTATGGTGCATGAACGTGTGATAGCTCTCCGGATGATCACGAGGTAGACCTGAGACACAAATGTTTGCAATGGACCTATTAAGTACGATGAGCAAAACAAGTCTAGCGATGAAATTCTGAAGAAGAAAATGAGAACCCGAAATGACTACGGGAAATGAGTCGTCCGGGAAGACCGTAATAAAACCGGAGAATGAACAAGATCGGGGAGGGCGAAAAGAGATCTCCGTTAGACAAAAACAATCATCTAGTGGAGATGAAATCGTCCCCAGTGCTCTCATTTTAGTCTACTTCAAAGCCGTGACAGTAAATGTACCATTTAACTCTAATCTTCACAATGTTTTCTTTTGAAAACGACAGGTTACGGAATATGAATACAATAGAAAGGATGGAAGTCTTTCACTTACCGACGTACTCGTCCATATTGAACGTCTTGACATACTTGAATGAGAGAGTTCCAGCCCGATGGAATTGGATCAGTTTACGATACATACCCAGCGGCGTCGAACCTCAAAATATCAATATTCTGGTAAGAGGAAGATTTCTCTACATTATGTTTGGACCAGTTTGATCTTAAAGATGGAACGTCCTTTTTGTTATTTCGATTTATTTTTCCAAAGTTTCTCTCAACTTATCGTGATCACTTGCCAGGCTCCGCTATCTAATCATCGTAAACAATATCTAATCATACCTACACTAGTTATGGCGCGAATCACTACTATGCCATCATTCACTCAAATATCAACAAACATCAGTAATAACAACAATTCAATTAATGGAACGAGATCATGACAATGAGATTAAGAGAGTGATATCTACTAGCCGCTATCAATGAACTCACCGGTTGGCAGACCGAGCACGAAGTATCGCTCCTCCGATGGAGAGAAGTCATTGATCTTTCTGAAAATAGTGGAATGTGTTAGTCTGACAATAAGAGACTTAAATCCCGATTCTCAAAGTGAGGTCGAGGAATAGAACCTAGCCAATCGAGATAATGGAATGTCCTTCTCACCTTCTCACGTAACGTGCTGCGTACTCTGCAACGGCGTCGGCAGTCTCCTCGATAATCAGCTTCATCCCTATAACATATAAGTTAGTTCACGATCGGCGAGATAATGAATGAGGGTAGACACAATGAAGACATTGATATGTACTAGAGACGAAATTGTGGACGAATTGAGGCACAATGAGTTTGAGAAGGAGAGGGGCAGAGCGAAATAAGCAATCGTGTCAAAATAGGCAATGCTGGGAAAAACAAGCGCTAAGCAATTGGTGTGAGGGACGCGCACGAGAGTACGAATGACAAGGTGACACGATATAATGAGAATGACATGCAAATTGAAGGGATGAGGGCATTTGAATACCCAACTAGACAAGGTCAAGAATGATGAGATCAAATGGGATGAGCATACCCAGTGGATAGAAGAGAAAGAGAGAGAAATACAAAATGAATGAAAGAGAGATTATGGAAATTGAAGAGAGCGGAGGGAAGGGAAGAACCAGATCGATTGCCCATCTTGGTCCCACTGGCAGACAAAACGGATGCGATCAGATTAGATTGGAGTAATCAGAGGGGAAAGGAAGAGAGGTAGATCACTGGACTCTCCGCTAGTTTGGTCTCATCTCTTGCTAGGGAAGAGAGTGATCGATTGATAGGGAACAGGGGTATGGATGATAAGGAGATAGCGAGGGCAACGATCTCAGTATCTCAGTAATACATGTTGTCTCACCATACGGAGGAATCAAGAAGGGGGGGGGGGACATTGATAACAGGAGACAGGTATATCTGGTGAGAGCCCCCAAATTCGATCCAATCAGAAAGGGGTTTCCAAGTTGGAATCAAGTACAGTTCTCCCGTCCTCGGGCTTCAAAGTTGGAATCAAGTTAGATTCCATGGAATCGAGATACTGTCGCGCCTCGCATATTCCGCAGCCCTAGTCTCACTGCCATTAAGCACTATAGCGATTGACTGTCTATGGATCCTAGTTTTTTATTGGACGTGACCGGCACAGCATGGCCATACCGCGCATAAGTTTTGGTTACAGTTTAAAACAACACATGTTATTATTAATTAATAATACCCCCCCCCCCCCGCGCAAGAGAGTTCTCAATAAGGAAGAATTTTGGGTTTTCCCCATCAGATTTCCAATTTGGATCTAAGCCAATTTTCAAGTTGTCCCTATGCCTGCTATCTAGCGACTTGGAAATTCGCTTTGATCTAATTTGGGCCAGGGAATGACAGAAATCAAAGTGTGGTCTGTGGAATGTGTGTATGTGGTACACTGACGGATCACAATATCGCAAAAAGTAGGCAAAAACGCTGAAAGGAACACATCAATGAAATTATCACAATCAAATTGACTCGAATTAATGTTCATTTGACAAGGAAATTGTTGTATTTCAGAGTGTTCGGTCATGTAAAATTTTCAAACAGTAAGCATGACGAATTTGAACCTTCTGGCGACGATGTTGCCACATGGGCTTAGTCCCTGCGAAGCCGAATTAAACATAAATAGTTATGTTATTGCTTAATTACAAATTTAAAATCTAATCATATCATGCACAGATATCTACACGTGCTCATAAAAGACACATTATTGTCAAGGCCGGTTCATAATCTATAATTTGTAATCATAAATGTCTTCCGTCAAATCGAAAGTGTGCCAGTACTCGGCTTATTTCTGGGCGGCTAAGACACGACTCACTTCTCTCCCAAAACAGTGAGCAATCAGACGAACTTAGTCAATAGAGTGCTCCTGTCTTTCTCTCCATCCCCCGTCCTCTCCTCTTTCTGGAATCACCTCTTCTCTTCAGTGTCCGGTTCAATTCCCCAATGTATCCAAATGTGTCTGATCTCTCGCCAAACATTGGATACTAAAGATATTTTAATTGAAAAACGAGGTCATTTCTTGATAGTAATATTTCGTTGTTGCGGCATGTATGAAAATAGTTGTCGAACAGCATTGTAGATCCATTCTATTAATAAATTGGTTCCACAATATTAGGTCTTCAATTAGAAGTTCAAATAAAAAGAGTTTTAGCTTTCTAATGATTCTTTCTAATCATTTTTCCCCTTTCGTAGTTTTTCTCAACTCCACATTTTTCTCATTTGACTGAGTCCATGGCCTTGACTGCGCGCCTTCCTTCCAACTTGTCTCAGTTACTGTCTAGATTGCAACTCTCTCCATTTCACATGCTCACTTATCGCTTGCTGGAATAAATTCACTTATGGCGACTACGGATATTGTATTTGCATTAGTATTCCAGTCTGATTTATTGCTCCCATGCCCAGACCATGTAAACTATAGTCCTAACAAACTATTACTTTATCGGCATTGATCCTTTCTTAGTGCCATATTTTCCAGTCTATTTTAATGTTGTTTGCTTTTCCATCGCATCATATTCTCCTCGTTATTTTTTCTCTAGAAACGCTGCGCCAACGCCTGCTATGAATAATTGCTGTGAGCTGTTGGGCACACATTCGGCAAAAATTTCAGACGTTTCGCAGTAGAGCATAATAGCAAATTGAGATTTTCGAGCGCGAAATAGGCACACAATGTCAATAAGTATACTGTTTGTATACAGGTGCTGAGAGTATATGTTTGCACTCAATGCTCCAAGTTCCTTACGCAAAAACATACGAAAAGAAGAATTACATGATTTCGAAGGTTCAGAGTTTCTGATTCTACTCGCCATTTTAGCGACTCATCATTCACGTATTTTCTACATTTAATTCATTCAGATTATCAACGAATGAGCTCCTTCTGAACTTTGAGGATGATAAAAGAGGAAGATGACGATGGTCAGTGTTTTATTTTAGTCCTTTCTTCCATATTTTCTCTGACCACTCCTTTTTTCATAGAACTAACATTTGCTTGCTACTTGAGAGAATGAACGCAATGCTGTGTTTCTTGCGCTCTGCCAAATTTGCTCTACGGATCAGCCGTTTTCTAGATAGAGAAAGAGAGAAAGTGGGAACCTTTGCCTATCTTCCTTCACCTTGCTCACTCTTTCCCTCACTTTCTGTCTCTCGTTCACCTTCTAACTGATCAACCCAAGAGCATCAAGCCTCTTTTCGAACTCAAAGCGGATTGAGCTTTTCGCCCACTGCGGCTGAAAGACTTTTTTTCATCTTCTCCATACATTTCGTTTCATTTTCGATCAAAGGAAAGTCACTATCATATCATTTTTGTAAACAATTCTTTGCCTGTCAGATCTTGCGTGATCAACTCATCAAACGTACGAAAGTGAGAGATGTCCAATGTATTAGGAAGAGGGAAGAGGAGTGAGATCGCACAGCGTTCTTATTGACAGACTCTATTCAAGGCCAATACACTACCCTCTTCCTCTCTTCCCCTCGCCCCTTCCATCCATCCTTCTCCTCCTCTCGCTCTCACCATGTTGTTTTCCACTGATCTGTCCCCCTTTAATTCCATAACTTTCTCCTTCACGGAAATTCCACGATCTCTGTTATCACTTCCATGCCACCATTCAACACTTCTTTGAATTCTGATTAATCTATTTGTTCCTTGAAAGCCACTTAAAAAAGCTTTTTTTTAACGCGTAGTGCTGAATTCAGAATTTTCGTTCGTACGCATCGCTAGCATATTTTAATGATTCCAGAGTCATCTAGAATAGTCTATGTGTGTTCGGAACCACTTTGATCTTGTGCTTGCTTTCATTTTTCAAGTGAAACCTCTACTATGTAGTTGATCCATTCCGGGCGGCTTTTCTTCATTCACACATTGTTTGAGATTGTCCAATACTTGTCAGATCATTGAAGGATCACTCAAGCGTAAGCCCCCTTCCCCATCACCCTCCTTCCCTTCCTCTGTCAATACACCCCGAAAGTCAACAAGTTTGCTTCCTGTTTAGGGGTTCTCCTCCCAAAAAGGGTGCTGTGATCCTCGAGAGACCAATTAGTGAGAGAGTCAGAGAAGCAGAGAAAATCTAACTGGATTGCAGTTATGAGTATCACCGCTGCCGCATCAACTTTTTCCTCTATCTCTTTGCCCTCCTCGATTTCATCTGTCTCTACGCGCATATTTGCCCAAAGCGATTTGGCTCCTGTACGCGATAGATTGAATTCATTCGCCATTCTCTCTCTTCTTCCCCTCGTTCCGCTTTCGGCTTTTTTGCGTAAAGATCGTGATGATATTGATCCGCATTAATATTTATATATATTATCTACTATGCTGCTACTACTCTAGGTTAGCGCATCATAAAAGTGAAACTAATCAAAATGAAGACATTTGAGATTTTCTAATTGCAGTACAATTATACTGGAAAATGATACTATTGTCGCTACAAAATCTTAATTGGCAACTCCGCTTGCTCACCCCCTTTTCTCAATCTCGTACAATAGGAAGTCTGAGTCACACGGACCAGCCCCCTTGCCTCCAAACTCGTTATACATGTGGAAATAGTACTGATCGCCTACTCAATCCCTTGAATCATTCTCTCCTCCACCTAATATATCACTATGACTGCGACACTCGCAACAATATTCATCCTTCTGCGCTGTAAAGGTCGTTTGAAATACGCGACGTTTTTCCTCGTTTTACATCTCAATCTCTCTACTTTTTAGACGTTCAGTTATTGCTTTAACGACTTCGCATAAATAGAGACTGAAACGTAATTACAACTCGCGCTTCCTCCAATCTTGAGCGTTTCCCACAAACGAAATGCTTTCGAGGTCATTCCCTCGCATCCCATTTTCTAAAGCTCGCGAAATCCATTGTTCGCTTATTTCCTTCTACCTTCCTTGTTCAAGGTAATGATGTTTTCAAAAAAAGAGAAAAAATGAGAAATTGATGTACATACCAGTTCATGCTCTCTATTTCAATACTAAGGCAAATGGAGGGTAGACAATGTTAATTAATACTGACTCATTCTTTCAATCTTTCATTGTGACATAATTTTGACTTCTTTCCGAGTGACAGAAAACGAATGGAACAAGCCAATTCCACTCCGCTCCTCTTCAGTTGTAGATCACTTGAGCGCATTACGGATTGGGTGTGGTCCGTCTTTGCAATTGATTGAATTGACATTTGAACTCATTCTCTTTAATTTCATTGTCAGTCAGAATGGCATTTGTAATAATTGTAATTATTCGTGATCTGATTAGGATCAAAAAAGTATGGAGAAGGTGATTTTTTTTAAAGATGAAAGGTCACGATCTTTCCATTACATTGTATAGGGCGTCTCCCTGTTCTCCACACATCCGGCATGTATTGATATTTTGCGCAGTTTTTAGATTCTGAACTATGGCTACACTAGTGGTTGTTAAATGTGTTTCAGTATTACTATCACCTAAAATGCAGATCTTGAATTTCATAAATCGTTGTATACAATAACAATAACATTATACGATGATGTGCTTCTGTCCCATTTGTGAGATTGTTGAGTGATTCACTATCATTGCGCATTTTCCTCATCCTATTTATCGACTTCTCCAATCAGTGATTGTGTCTAATCTACGAAGTGCATCTCTTCCCTTGAAAGTGTGTCAAGATTTCCTCCCGGATTGAACCGAAGGAGGGGAAGAAGTTGGCTCTCGGTTCCTCACTATTCTCTTCACTTTCTCTTCTCTTTATTCCTCAAGACTCTCCCTTTCTTTCCATGAATGCACTCATTCCAATCAACATGGATTCCAATTAACATCATTTAATTCAGCTCTTTTAGTGTCCCGAAATACAATCTTATTTTTCATCTCCTTCTTCATTCATTTTCTACTATCAATTGTTAACTTAATAATAATTCATAATTGTATCTGGTTGTAGGTAGTTACGCGCCTTTATCCAACGGCGTTTCTCTCACTTCTTCAGTGAAAGCAGACGAAGAATCGGGTTAGTTTTTCGAAAAAAATCATTACCCAATGAACTGATAATTTTGGCTGACCGTACTATCCTGTTTATTGGTTGATTGGGCGTTAGCTCAAATGCCATCTTTCATTTGGTATCACTCCCACCCCTCCTCCTTCCCCTCCTCCGCTCTCACTCATTCCTTCCACTCTCGCATCACCACAACTTCTTGGCTACTATTTTACTCTTTAACTGACCGAGTGATTGTGCAGTCGAGATATTCAAAAGACCTTGAACCTACTACGACGCTTATGCTATCTGCGAAAAATATAAATATCGATTTTATTTTAGTTTTTCGCCCCATTATCTCGCGTTTTTTTTTTGTTTTTGCTGAAGAATTGTTTTTTCTTAAATTATATTGTTTTAGTCTATAGGTAAAAAGAAAAAAACTCTGCGATTTAAAATTTCAACAAATATCTGTTGCAGTTGGATCTCACGTATCGACAGCCTCGATCTACATATCGACAATGTCAGCTCGACTCGAGTCAACTACTCAAGTCAAGCAATGGGAATCAGAGAGGAAGAGGGAAGTCGAGGGCACCCCTCCCAGACCAGTTAGTATTTGCTTATTTAAATATTTAAATCTTTATTTTCCGTTGGCAACGAACAATTATCAATTCTCTCTTTCCTTCTCTCAGCATTCCTTTCCTTCTCTCTCTCTCTCTCAATTTCCGCCCCTGCGCAATGAGCATCCGACCAGTTTTACAACTGCGCATTACTACTGTACCCGCAACTACTACTTCCACTGATCAAGAGTGATAGGGAAATCGGTGCCATATTCGGCAATGCATTCATGTTCAGGTTTAAACGAGGTGTCCCACGAATATCTGGGCAAATGAGTTCTCATTGTGAGATGGTGGGGACGAGGCTACCCGATAACACTTTCGATGTTTTCAAATTTCTTTCGAAATGAGATATATGCATTTGGCTGCTTGTCAAGTGATCCTGAAATAAAGAAATGAGGAGAGCACTCCCATTGAATCCTCACTTTGTATAGGCGCCCGCGCAGCTCCTTCTATAAGTTTGTATCTTGAAAAATAGTTGGCAAATGCCTAAAATTCTTTGCCAAGTGCAGAAAAAGAAACAACGCCCTGTCTCGCGAGAAAGGCAATCACATTACTTTTTGGTTACTCGACCCTTCCTCTGATCTTCTCTAACACTTGAATGAGTAAAGAGTCTGGGCGTGGCCCTTTTCAAGAGAGAAGAATTGAAGGAAGCAACGGCTCAATCAAAGTAATGAGAAGAGCACTGTGGCTAACGTAATTTTTCAGTTTTCGATAAGGTCGAATTAAAGAGAGAGAGAGAGAGAGAGAGAGAGAGCGCGCGCGAATAAAGGAAAGAAAGAAACCGGAAAGAGTCACTGCACAGAACTGTTTAGAGTTGACAGGAAAGGACAACAAGGGGATAATTAAGATGAGCTGGAGATATTCCGTGCTTCTCATCATTCTAATTAGGGATGACAAGATGAAGAACTGATCGCTTCCTTTCTCAGTTTGACAATTGAATAGATGTTGTATTCTTCATCCTGGCTAATATTGTAGCAAATAGTTAATCACTGCAGCAAATTCATGGTTGACGAATTATAGTGAAATTATTTTTAAAAATGCACAATCCGATCTATTTTCATTGATATGCTTATGAAGTGAGATCTCTAAAATGCTCCAAAAACATTGGAAAAAATTTACGGAAACTGAATTTTGTTTTAGGAAGACAATGCGTCGACTATCGAGGGTGAGGCTCGTCGTGCTACCATCAGAGGAATTACACCAAGCTACAAAACTGGAGATGGAAAGGCGGTACATATCTTCATCATTTGTATTTTGCGTAGAATATTCAAACTATTGAGCCTACATTTGTGCATATTTTTTCATATTTATAGTTACTAATCATTCTCGAGAACTATCTTCAAAATCCTGACCCACACTTAAACACTATCTATGTATCTATACTATAGGCGAGTTCAGGCCATTATTGGAAATATCT
Organism: Pristionchus pacificus; assembly: GCA_000180635.4. Classification (NCBI taxonomy): domain Eukaryota; kingdom Metazoa; phylum Nematoda; class Chromadorea; order Rhabditida; family Neodiplogasteridae; genus Pristionchus; species Pristionchus pacificus. The sequence goes on from CM026577.1 coordinate 196,569, forward strand.
TTTTTTAAGAATTACGATCTTACATTGGGAATGTCTGGTCATCTTCCGAACGCGTCGGGTGATTACAAGATGAAGCAATCGATGGAACACTACAAGCAGACCATTATCGATCCTCTGGTACAATTTATTCAGCTGAATACAATTCTCAGTTTCGAAAATTTCTGTGGCTACTCGCATCAAGACAGTTCTGCGGAAGATGCTTTCTCAATATCAATCGTGATTAAATTGCAGGTCCGCTCGAATGTCACCATTCCTACTCCCGTAATTCCCGACCCACGAGTGCCTCTGGGTGATTTCACATCTGAACACTCCAGGCGCATCTTCAAGTCTGAGCCCCTCGAGCATAAGACTTTCAAGGTGTGATTTACATATATCAAGTGACCAAAAAGGTGCAGATATGTGTATGCAAAACTCAATTCGTTAAGGAACTATGGAAAAAGAAGATGATCTTTGTTTTTGTTTAGTCTGCCACTTCGAAACCGATCGTCATTTCTGACTACCTCACTAAATCGATCGACCGACATAGAGACATGGAAGCAAGCAGACTGAGAGATCTCCTCAAGGTAATCTCACTTTCTCAGTGATATATGAGTGATGAGATACGCATCTCCTCGATTTGCATACTCTCTCGCTTGTCTGACCGACGAGAGAGCATTCTTAACGAGGCCCCCGTGCTGAATTGTACTCACTATTCAATACAACGTCTCGCCAGACTAATGAAGCATAATGATTGATATTGAACGCAAATAAATAATCTCTTCTCAGGCTAAGGAAAGTGATGCAAACCAGCCGTGGAACAAGCCCGGATGGCCCGGTCCGAAGGTACTGAACATTCCGATTGTTGTTATTACCAATATTAGCAGTTCCTCATTCTTTTTTTTTAGCCTAACGATGACGAAAAGATGCGAGAACTGGAACATATGAAGAAGGTATAATCATATTATCTAACATTATAATTTAAACACAATTTTATTTAAAAGTATTAAATCATTTTTTTAATTATTATACAAAAAAACACTGTGTTCTATTATATTACACAAATAATGTTATTAATCATATAAATTTCAGAGCATCGAACGACTGGAGCGCGTGAGTTTACTCTTTCTCATTGTATTCAATCGATTCCTTGTAACATGTCAAACTATTCCAAACGAGAGAGCTTGAGTGTTCGGTGCCCCTGGTGATGTGGTGAAAATATGAAAATTATCAATGGTGGTGTGGTGGGTGGTGCGCGTGGTGCGCCGATGCGCAACGACGATTGCCGAAAACGACTCGCAGCTTCCTCCCCCCGCTTCTCTCCTATCTCTACCCCATTCTTCCTTCTTCTCCTCCTATCTGCCTTGGTGAGGATGATGTTGTGATTCGGGCATAGCCCCGACTCACACTTTCATCGACATCAAATTCCAATAGCCGTTCCAGAAGATTCATCATTCGTCCACTCCGGATATCTCCGTGCCACCTCCACCGGATGTGCCTGAGGTTACTTATTTATCTTAATTATCATTTTCTTAGTTACTAGTTAGACTTTCTGATCCAATTAGGATACCGACATCCCAGATGGAAGGTTACATAAGTGTCAGTTTCAGATAGATGAGGGCGATCCGGGATGGGTAATTAGAAGACGTGCTTACAAGATCTCATCAATGGATCGACACAAATCACTGGAACATCTGCACAGAGAGTGCATATCTCCACCACCTGGACAGCTCAGAATATTCAAGAGTATTGTAAGTACTTCCTTCTCATGCAGTTAACGCGCAATCTTGTCCCATAACCGACTGAAACAAAAATATGAAAAAATATTAAACGTACAATAGCGTTACTCATATAAGATCATTTCCAGAATGTTTTTTATTGAATACAATATGTTTTGATAAGAAAGTAATTTAAAAAGCATAAGGAAGAATGTTCTGAACCCTCCGCCACTCGTTACTTTTATCTACTTCACCCCCACAACTTCTCTCATTATTTGCTCTTGGATTTGTTCCCTCTCCCTCTCCCTCTCATCTCTTTTTCCACCTATTCTTAGCTATCTCATGCCGAGTTACTGCGCAGTAGTCAACTTTCTCCTCGTTTATCATGAATGTTCATGTTTTTTCTATTAATAATTGTAAATAAATATTTTTAAGGGTAACCAAGAAATCGACGGCTCTCCTCCTTCTCGTACGAATTCACCGTCATCGAGAAGGGATAAGGTAAGAATATCATATTTGAATCTCAATTGCGCAGGGTTTGGACAGGACGGTAATCATTTGAGTAATCACTAGCCCTCACTAATGAGAGGTGCGCGTATGTGTGTGTGTGTGTGTCTTAAGGAGAAGGGGAAAGGTGGACCGAGGAGTTTCCACACAGTGTGTTTTTGGGGGCGATGAGAGAGGGAATGGATAGAGAAATCCCTCGTCTCCTCAGATCCCCCCTTTCACTATGTTTAGTTTCCCTCTCCTTATCTCTCGGACACAGAAAAATTCTCCAGATGCTCTCTTCCAAATCCACTTTTCTCTGTTGTTTCAGTGCGCATCCGTACGATTACAGCGATTATTGATTATTCCCGACGTTTGTTAAGATCAGTTCTTCATTAACGAATTTTTTCTCTTGTGAGTAGTATTGATTACGTGTCCTCTATCCGTGCAAACATTGGCGTGTCTGATGCGCTCCTCAATCGCTCTTATCTCTCTCTCATCTCACTTCTTCCTAGAACTATAGAACGATATGAACATGCCTTTTGCGTATACGACCTAATTGCATTACGATATATTGACACTGTTGATCGCTCATTGTTACAAATGCACAATGAAAGTGTACACCGTGATAGCTGGAATGTGGCCGACGGGGGCCCCCGATGACGGGTCGATGCTTGTTGAACGGAATGGCGGACACGACCCTTCCGATCGATCCGACAGAGAAACGGAGGAGGAAGAGCGCGCATATTCGGTGCAGCAGCTGCGCAATGCATATCTGGAACGAGTGAGGGCGGAGTCACGTGCAGCAAGGAGATACACACCCACACTTGAGAGACGACCGTTGGAGGGAATTCCGGAAGAGGTCCCGACAGAAATAATTAATTTCTTGAAAGTGGTGAAAATGAATAGTATGTGTGCATTGCTGAACGAATGCGAGCTTTAAGGGGGGGTCAAGAAAAATCACTAAGAGCGTCCTGAAGAAGCGGGCAACCATATACGCAAACGTTGTTAAATTACCGTTGTTGTAGGATCGTCGGTCGGGTCCGCCTCCTCACGTGGAGAGTGTTCATCAACTTCAACCTCTACAGCAGATCAGCGAGACACAATATCAAGAACAGACACAGAGATACGATCAACAGAGCAACCAGGTGCGTAATATATGGACTACAAAGGCAAAAAGATAGTAATTGCAGCCGACGTCGTATCAACACGCAGCTCCTCATAGAGGCCAATACACTCCTGTTTCGTTGTCTCTTCGGGTTGATCAATCGAGGCAGCAGCAGGTATGATAAACAGTTTAAGAAATATTGATCTTTCCGACTCATTCAAATTTTTCATTAACAATGCAATAAACATTGACAATAAAATTGTGACCAGGGAATAAGCGGGCAAAGAGTAAATTACGCACTCAGAACAAAAAACTGCAATAAATTGAGCGTTTGCAGGAGCAAGATTACCCCGTTCGGTTGATGAGTCCGACTCCATCTCAGCAGTTGCAGCAACAGCCGATACAACCTCGGCCGATACTCAAGCAGTCAAGACCACCCCAGAATCCTCCTCAACAAAGCAACGGCAATTACGAGGTATGAGCGACCGTGATTGAAATGAATGAATCGTTACTGATTTGATGGAAATATGTAGTTAATCATTTATTAACTATTTTGGTAGAAAATAATGGAGAATGAAAAAATGATTTCAACAATATGGGTAGGAGTCACACATTGTGTTCAGAGGAAGCACAAACAATAGGTTGCTCTCACCCCGGCACTTCAACGCAACATTGTCTTTTAGAATTTTCCGAAATTGTTACAGTTTCAGGGACATTTAGGGTTTCGAACAACTGATTATGAAAAAATATCATCTTATGAGTGAAATCTATTCTTTGTTTTTTTCGTTTCTGAAAAGGGTATTTATACGTGTATCACGAGAAAATGTAGCAATATTCGCCTCCTCCGGAACAACTTGCAAAAAATTCAACCGATTCCGACCATACTATAATGTGAGAACCCCCTGAGGACCAAAATTTGAAAAATATACGACATTTGTCCCAAAACCGGCAATTGGGGATTTTCCGGTCCTGGAGTGGTCAATATCATATCTCTTCATTCAGATGCGCGCTCCGTCTTTCCGTGATCTTCCCGAGGATGAAAGACGTGCGATCATGCAGGAGAATCTACTAAAGCAGAGAATGGTTAGGCATTTATGTAGAACTTATTGTTTAGCTTGAGCTATTGCAGAGGCCTGCATCAACAATACCCAAACCTGCTGAGATCTCCTTCAATGGGCCCTTCTTTGAACTGCAAGAGGTCAATGGACACGGCGGAAGGTCAGCTATCTGGAAACACTTCAATAGTCTATTTTCCGAAAATATTCAAGATTAGTTTTTTTTTAATTTTATAATTGCTCAATCATGCATTCTAGACGAATTCCGACGACACCTTCCCAGTCTAATGCGCAAAACTACGAAGATGAATTAGCTAGGAGGGAGAGACTCGAGCGATCGAGGCAAATGAGTGCTAGTGAGATGGAGCTAGACAGAGCTGATCGGGTGAGCAATCGTTCACCATTCTTCTTCGTGCGACTTTTGAAAATATAATTAAGTATTTTCAGGCAGCATCGGTTGTAATATGGCCGCCTCTTGACCCGCGAGAGCGACCTCGTTCTCAGTCAGTCATGGCTAGAAGTGTCACTGATCCCGATCGAATCGAGGAGTTCAGAAGGTAAGCAATAACAAAAATGCATTATTATTATTATTATTATTATTATTATTATTATTATTATTATTATTATTATTATTATTATTATTATTAATGTTGTTGTTGTTATTTTTACTATTATTCTTATTCGCAATGAACATTCAAACAGAATTTTGCAGACAACGCGAGCTGGAAGCTTTCCATTTGCGTAGAGAGGACGACATTAAACGCCGAGCATATGAGAAACAAATCCGAGCAACTGAGATTCAGCAACAATACTTGTATGAGCAGAAACACGGCATGAGATCGCCAGTGCCCTTGTCTGGTGAGCAAACAAAAAATTGAAAGATACACGTCGTTTACACTGAAAATTGTGGATTCCTAAAACAGTGGATTCAGGCGCCCCCGTGGGTTCAGCAACTCCGAGTGATATCTACCATCGGCCAGCACAGTACACCCAACAACACCAAATGAATCAAGCACCAACTCCATCGATGAGTAATGGAGGAAATCGATACACTCCGTCTCATTTGATGCACCATGGCGATAAGAGTTACACACAGCAGGTATCAACATTTATTATGCATACCTCATTTGCTATCCAGTGCCTTAATTTCAGCATGTGTCTCATTGTAGCCTCACGAAAACAATTTTCAGGACCCACACGCCGTTCCTCCAGATGAGTTGTATGTATTTGAGACTCGTCCATTGTCACCAGGAATGAGAGAAGGAGCTATGTCACCTAATGGAACAAGCTGGAAAAGGACTTACATCGTACACACTCCAGATGATGTTAGTCATTTTAACATTTTGAAAAATATATATTCATCATTCGTATTTCTAATGGATTAGATATGTCACACTTTGAGACAATGAAGTCTTGAAATTCCGCCGCTTCTGTTCCACAATCAAAGTCATTCTTTCTGTTTTAGGTGGCTAAAAACGAAATTCTCACCTCGGACGATTTGCTTGCTCGTGATCAATTCGATATCGATCTCCTGAAGAGACGTGAAGCATTCGTTCCCAAGCCAGATCAGCCAAAGGAGATATTCAGGACCGGCAGGAGGTTGGTCATCCCATAATTCTTTTTTTTATTATAATGCATTCCTTAATTTTGGCCCTTTTGTGAAATCCGTACTACATATCTTCTCTTCATAACATGATAAATGCAGATGGCAGCCACCTCCTGATCAACCTTACGTATGGCCACAACTTCGTCAACCGATCAGAGTGGAACCCGATATGAGTCCGCGTGATTTCAAACCGGGTGCACCCGATGGAGACGAATACAACTGGGAACCAGTCACACACGATCCACAATTTAAGAGGGAAAGAAAGAACTTTACACCGGATCATTCGCCCCCTCGTCATCCACGAAAAGGAGGTTCGTCGTACATCTTTGTCAATGTTGCTTCTCACTTTTCCATTTGCAACCTTGAGAATATAACATGAATAATCGAAAATTGAAGTTTAAATAATACAATCATAGGTGGAACTGGGCCATTGGATGAGCCGGCACGACGACAGACAAAATACCTCGTGCAGCCTTCTCCTGATGGCAGTCATCGACCAAAACCTGCCTTCAAGGTAAACAATCCTCAATTTAGTGGATTCTCAGCATAACTTGTGCGATAATTGATTTCATATGATATATTTGCAGGCTGCAAGGAACGCGCCACAGGGCGGCTTCTATCCCCATGCACCTAACGCAATCAAGGTATATTTCATCTCAAATTTTACCGTTTGTTGAATGTTATATATATTTAATGTTTATAGGTGGTGAAGCATCACTCGGTGAACGACGGTCTGTTGCAGACGCAGGAAGAAATTATTCACGAGAAACCTTCGTTCAAGGTAGTCAATGGTGATCGGATAGGATCGAGAGCGAGCAGGAGAGATAATCAAGGTTGGATCCGTTTATTTCACTTATAAAAATGATGACTTTGATTTATGTTCAATGAGCTTATTGTAATACCTGGTCTCAATGAAACCTCGTTTTTTAGCAGAAGAAGTAATTCACGACTGGGAAAAAATCTACGATCTACCTCCTCATTCGTCGACTCTCGTAAACAAAGAAGTTCCTAGAAGGGTTGACGTGGGAAGGCGACTGGCTGCATTTGAGAACGGCATTCATCATGATGTAAGCATTGAATTGTCTCAGTCATTCAATATCATGTTATGATCTAGTGTTTTGTCAAATATGAATAATAATTCCTTTTCAGATTCATCGTCGTAATTCTGCTCCTGCCTCTCGATCTGCATCAGTTCAACCTCGCCTTTCTATTCGTACGACTGCTCCATCTACTCGAGCTGAATCATCTCGTCCTGATTCCGCTGCCTCATCCTCTCTTCTTTCACCCATTCCCAGAGGAGATGAACCCAAGGTAATTCAGCAATCATATTTTAGAGAGCTCTTGCTTCAAAAGAGCTCTGAACTCCTGTTTTGTTTATATATTTTATAGCGTAATATTAATCAAGTGACGAAACACATTTGCAGGCAGAGCGGATTCGTCATCGCATGAACTCAATCGCAGCAATCTCTCCCACTCCGCCCTCCTATGACAGGGCAAGATCATACCAACCTCCTGCACTCCCACCTGGATACAGGGTTAGCATTCCATTTTTTTGACACTGCATATATTTTTTTAATCATCGGTGAAACGCAAACACATTGATTTCATTGCAGCAAACGGACATGCGCAAGGCGGAGCCGCGTGCGCTCTCACCCTCCTCGGGAAATACTCGTCGTCTTGTTCGATCTGTTGCTGACCAAGCATCACGTCTCACACCAAATCACATGGCACAGCACCAAATGCAACAGCAACAGCACCAACAGTCCAGCCAGTACCAACCTCATCACTACCACTCTGCACACAATCTTCATCATGACTACAACAGCAGTAGTCGTCAATTGGGAGGTGCTCAGCCGATGCAACGAGTCGTCAGTCCTCCTCCACCTCCTCCCCCACCTCCTCCTCCTCAGTCGACTACTGCACCCTCTCGTAGGTCGTCGACCTCACGACGACACAGTGTTGTCGACACTCGCTTGCTCTCACCCTCCTCACAGTACTTGTGAACTCGAATACCATTTTAGTACCTAGTTCGTCTGGTGAATGACCTATTTCGCTCGCTATTATCAGAAATCAATTAGGATTTTTCATAGTGTACTCCTTGAATGTATCAGAGAAGCTAGTAAGCATTTTTCAGTTTATCGAATTTGTAAGAAATACTTGCTCAATCAGATTTTTTGACATTATTCGTCTTTTTTCTTTGAACTTATACTTTTTTGCACCTTATTTCATTTAACCGTATACAATAGTCAAACACAAACTACTCTCATTTAAACCAATGTAACAGCTCTGTCTATTGCTCGCCGTTTCTTTGTATGTCGTTGTCCTTCATGAAAAATAATAAATTGAGAAAATGTAAATCTTTTCAGAATGCCCCAACCCACCACCATTGTCAAAAAGGTCACCGAAACTGGGGGAAAACACTCGAGCTCTCTTGTAGTCAATAGTCGGTACTAATTATCAATAATTGCAGGAAGCGGCCAAACCGAAGAAGGTGCGACATCTTGATCGAATTTCATTTCAATTATGAGCTTACTGCTTGATAACCTGTCGTGCGCTTTGTTCGAGAGCTTATCACGAACAATACCGTTGACCTCATTAGAGGAGCTTTTAGTTTGAATTTGTATTTGCTAATTAGTAGTAATTAACCAATAGAATGACGAATTGGACGAGCTACGACGACGACAAGAAGATTTACTAGAGAGATCGAGAAGGAACAGGGACTCATACGTTGCCACTGACTCGGAATTGATCAAGAAGGGACCCGAACCTGTCCCTGCATACTTCAAGGTTAGTTTTTCGCACATTTTAGTATTATTTTTAACTAAAATTTCAATTGTAAACACCTATTTTTTCTAGATATTGATGGAACGTATGAAAAATAAAAGATATTGTTAAAGTTAATTTCCAGGAGCACGTTCGAGAGATGCTCGAGTCTCGTGCAAGCATTGACACTGCAAAGACAAAAGAGGACGATGCCAAATCGGGCTACGTGACGGTAGGCGCCCTCCCTCATTCTCCCCAGCCTATTCATAACTGCCTTTTTTCCTTCCTTATCCTCGTGTGTCGTTATAATAGTGTGTGCGTGTACGAGTGCCGTATCGCAAACGCCGCTAACCGAACCAAAGTATCATATGTTGGTCGAATAGTCCGCCTATTATCTATACTGAATGGTAAGTTTATTCTCGTGTATAGGACGTCTCTTCGGCTACATGGCAGTTCTCCACCCATTCATTTTCTCCACGCTCTGTCGTCTCTGTGAATGGAGGCACGCAAGATGATGGACTACTCAAGGTTCGAGTCGACACAGACGTAAGTACTACTTATATCGACTACCACGGAAGGGTGAAAGTAGTTACATTGGAATTAACTGAGTCGTCCTTCCTTCTCGACACGGAACATTATTTGAGATATTTTTTTCTCTTCAATGGTCATACAGGAATATATTCGCGAGTCTACTTTCTGACTCTCGAATCTACTATTAGTCTACCGACTTTCTGTCTTTTCCGCTCTCTGCTTTTGTGACCAACCTAGTGTTATGAGTTCGCTTGGGCGGGTAGACAAATTGTTCGGATGCTGCATTAAAATTTTATTTCAGGAGCCGACAAAGTCGATCATGAAGAGACGCGAATTGGAGTCGAGAGAGGATATGATGGGAGCTGGCAAGGAGGTACCTTTGTTATTATTATAGTATCGTATATGAGACACGAGACGTCTAATAAATGTATTACTAATTCGAAGGACTACAAAGGATTATACACATCATTGAATCACCAAACAACTCGATCATTGTATTTCAGATTGCAGTTCATCGTGACTACCAACGCAGCCACAGCAGCATGTCTGCCAAGGTAAAACCATCTGAATACCATCCGCATTAAAAAATAGCTTAAGTAACGGAGAATTAATATGACTTATGATGGATTCTCCATTCTTGCGCTCGCGACGGGCGGTCGACTCTCACCTCCGCTCTCTTCAATCTCCAGTTTGGAGAATCCTCGTCCGTCAGCTTGGGCAACCGGACGAGTATCGCCCATCTGGATCATCATCGGACCCAGCACGGATTCTAATCGGCTCAAGTGATCTACGGTCAAGAAAGGCCCACTCAAGAAGACTGCTTCGTGAGTTTACTCTTAACCACGCAAGTCAGGTTTTCGGCGGCTGGATGATCTACTTCGTGTCTCAAGATCTATCGACTAATCGCGACCGACAATCGACAACAAAAAGCTTAGAAGAAACCATCCCTTGACCCACAGTCACTAAGTTCGAAGATCCCAATCCCCTTCATAACGATGTTCCCCCTGCAGGCGATATGCCTTGAATCAGGATAAATCTGTCTATGATGGGAAATGGAGCTCAAAACAAATTGTGAATTTGCAGCCCCGCGTAACTCAGACGGTGCAACGCTTCGAGGAACATAAACGTACGGAGGAGATCGAGAGAAGAGTACAGAGAAAGGAAAGAAGAGAGAGAAGAACGAGACATGAATGGAGTGAAAGTGGAAGACATCAAGGAGGAGGTTTGAATTTACTTCTATTAGTATTACACTAATCTCCAATTAGGAAGAAATTATACTATCCTTCCGTCAAAATAGAATCACTCGAATACATTTATGCGTCATATAATCATGATTTTACTCTCTGTTATTTTGTTATATTTTGTTGTCAAAGTTGATAACTAACTTTAAAATATTAGTACATTCCATTCGTTTTTCATCGTCTAATAACCAGTCCGTCTCGTGTGTTCTAACCATCTGTGTAATATATTCAGTCTCTCCCGCCTCAGCCTCTCTTACTCCACGAATCGTCTATGAACGACGACAATGGACTCCCGATGAGTTGAATGGTGCTGTTCGTCATGCGTATCGATGTGTCGACCAGGCATACAGGGAGATTCGTAAGTACAATAACCAAAGAATCTAACCACGTCCTTCCCTCGCTTCTTGAATGTCAATCTCTGCTAACCAACAACAGTAGCCAGTTCCCAATCGCGAAGTCCTCCCTTGGCCTGCAGTTTAAACAATAATGTAATACGAACAACTGCAGGTCACCGTAGTAACTCGATGTCGCGTCACAATTACGCGATCGGCTACCATCCCAGTTCGGAGAGTCACTGGCGTCATGAGAGCATGAGAAGAGGACAGAATGGAGTGAGTTTGTCTGAATACGAATAGCACGATCAAGACATAAGAAGACATAATTATGCATGTCTGTACAGTTCCACGAGGGAGGACTTGCTCATGCCCGTTATGGATCTCTATCGGACTCACTTCGCCGAGGAGAGCTTAAGTATGTTCACCATGTTAAAAAAAATGAAGTATGAAGTACCTATAACCTATCTGGACCACTCTGGTACATCTATAAAGAATTCCACCCCTTCTCAGCAAATGCTTAAAATGATTAATTGATTGATTCCACGTGATTAATGCTGTGTTAGTTTTTCGGAAAAAAAGCAAAAAAAACCGGATTTGAATTCCCGCGTTTTCCGTTTTTGATCAATATCTCGGCTACCAACTAAGCAATCATCACAAAAATTGAAAATTAGATTCCCAGATGGGTAATACATGCGGATCCAAGTTTTTGTATCGATTGAATCATCAGGAACCGAGATATTACGCAGAAACGGAAAATGCGGGAATTCAAATCTGGTGCCTTTTCCAAGTCTTTTTCCGAAAAACTAACACCACTTCTAACAATGTGATTAATTATTGTAGATACGTGCCCAACGGCGAAGTGCGTGAGTCGTTCTACGGACAGAATGGTGGAGGATCACGCATGCACAAGAGCTATTCCACGCGTATGTACTGTAATCATTTAAAAATAACGAATGAACTACGTGTTGTTCAAATTCTCAATTTTTCCAATTTTTCGAATAATGAAGATGTATAAAGGCGACGTATTCAACGGAGGATACGAAGATGGACGATCTTCATGGAGACGAGGAAGTCCCTTTGTCGAGTATCCCCCTACACTACCAAGGTACTGTCGTCTCTCGTTTAGTGAATAGCTCAACGAATTGAATTTCGACAATAATAATAATCAATTGATAAGGTGATATTTTGTGAATGTTATAGACACGGAGATTCGCGATCGGAGTATCGTCCAGTGAGCAAGTCTCGCTCGTATGCTGATTGGGATGACAGAGAGAGAGGAAGAAGACGGTGAGATATTCAATTTGTTAGATAAAAAATCGAAGTTGCTTTCAAGTTGTTTTTAAGTTAAAACCTGAATTGATCAAATTAAAAAATTGTAAAAATTTCTAATAAATTAAGTGTATTTAGTGGTGACGATGAGATGTCTCGTCTGGAGACGGAATTCAGAGATGCAAGTCTGCTTGTGCCTGCTAATATGGGAGGAGGACCAGTCAATCATCGCGAGCACAGGTTAGTCAACTATCATCAAGTTTGCTTCACGTTTGTTTCTGTGAAAAGATATAATGAAAACGATGAAGCGCTTATCTTGCGTTCCATTTTTGCGTATCCAGTGCAACAATTGACATCTTCGCAGAACTGAGCAAATTCCGGGAGGATATGAGACATATCACAAGGAAATGAAGGGAGATCAGGGAAGAAGAGTGGGAAGAGACGGAAGACCTGTTGATTTCAGGTATATTCCAGCAATTATTATGTGGTCACCTTAGTAATATTTATATTTACTCACTGTATTATATTTCCTAGGAATGGAGGGATTCCTTCAGAAGCACAAACTACAGCGCGTGCTTATCATAAGCAACGTTACGATGTAAACTGAAAATTTAGAATACATAATATTTGTAAATAATTATGGATAAATTGCAGTGAGCAGAGCACTGAGTATTCGTTCAAGCGCGAGGTCGATGGACGCCACTAAATAATTCGAATTCTTGTACTATTCCCACCTTACTTGAATATCATTTATCTGTTTTAGTCTCACTGCTCAATTATTATCCTTCTTCTCGCCCATTTCACTCCCTGTGACAGTTCAATACATTTGATATCTTCCTTATTGAATCGCTCCCTTTTCGCTAGTTGTGGTAGTCTTCTCTGAAGATTTACCAATACTAGACTCTCTCACTAATCATTACAGTATCCGAGTGCTGCATACTTCGTATTACTCAATTATCCGATCGGAAAATGGACTTTCTAGTGTCTCCCGCTTGAAAGCCCCATTCACCATCGATGGCGAATACATTTAACCACTTCAATTTCATAGACTCTATATTTGGAATATTTAGGTAGCCCACATTTCATTCCCAATCAATGGCCATATCAAATATAAAACCAATTCGAATGCCTTTTCTACCCGAATATATTTCGAATATGCGTTTCACTCTCTAATCAAAGTACAGTATAAAGGATCTGCGTGGAACCAATGAATCATACACAGTCGACTGAATGGAAAAGGACACTAGGACACGAGAATTGTTTTGTCAACTTAATGTGGGCGGTTTATGTATCGATGGTAACGAAAATAGTATAGTGCTGTCACAGAGAACTTGATTCAATAGCAGCGTCGATGTTGAGCAGAGGGCTGCTTTCGGGATGATTTTCTCGTGCCTAAAACGAGAAATAAATCTCGTTATAATTTCAAATCTCACTGTCGTCAGCGAATTCATTTGAATAGACGTGTGTGTGCTCATTCGCGTGCAATCGTATACATAGGGCCTTCCCAAAACTATTCGATAGAGATATCTGACCAATGACCAAATTTAATATTATAAGACACATCACCGCACAACACGGTTTTGCAGAAAACACGCGGTTTAACAATTGAAAGAATACTACGTTTTTTAATTAGTCCGGACATAGCGAAATTCCGCGTACTCAAATCGTTTAGGATGGATTTCTATGCATTTTAACAATACTTTTATCTGTTTTTCATTGTCGCCGGCTAAAAACGTTTGTTAGAAAGTATTAAATACCATTTAGAAGCAAGGCAAATCTATTTGAACGTAGTTATAAGCATTTGGTGTGGTCGGGCGCCTTTTCCGATAATCGTCAATTTCCCCATACGCGCGTACAATTTATTTGTCAAGTTCTATGAAAAACGTAATAGTCATAGTTTGAAAATCAAAAAGGCAAGAAGTTGATAAGAAAATCAAAAAGGCAAGAAGTTGATGAGTCGAAATTGCAAAAGATAACAAAGCCTGTAAGCAGGGAAGAACGTAATACTGATAATCGCCGACATTATTGCGGGTGCTTCGCCAATCTAAATGAGAGAATATGAACATCAATTGGCTGGGTCAACAACAGAAGTGTCACTAAGAAATTAAATCGAGCCATCAAACCATCATTGGTATGGATTCAGCAGCAGGTTGACGCCATTCGAGAAGTTGAACGATAACTAAAATTAGGGCAGAAAGAACGAAGATCAGTGGAACCATTGCTTGGTACGTCATTATCTCAATTTTTTAAAATCAAAAATATCGTCCTTCGTCAGGTTGTCCTCGTTCCTCTTATTGTCATTCGCTCACCTTTATGAATGTATGGTGCATAATCTTCGTAGCTGCGCTAATAGATATGTTGTCCCTGATTATCGAGTTCAGCGATCGTAGTGGCTCTGTGATGAGAAATTAGTTACTCGTATTTTATATGTATAAATGTTGTCTCATGCACATACTGAGGAGTAATGACTGATCGAAATAATTCAAGATATCGCGACAAGCTTTCTCATACTCTCTCATTCAACTCGTTTCTCAATTCGTTTCGGATATTGTATTACAAGAGTAGGGATCAATTTAATGAATAAATCAGATACCGTTATTTCCACAATCCGAACATCGCTGGGTAGATCACAACGCAGATGTAGCAAAGAGTGTAGGCTATAGGAGGAGAGAGAATGTGGTCTGAGGCTGAACGACATATATTTTTTCTATGATGATTAAAACAAATCCAGCAGACAGTTTTGTGAATGAAAGTGCTTCCACTCCAAATAAAATTGTTCATATTATACGAAACTAACCAATAATCGTCGTTTCATGTGCATAAGTTGGCAGATTCTCATCAACAAGTTTTCGTGCTTGCGAATCCGCGATCTGAGCAGTTGAGAAGATAATCAAAAAATAAATGCATCGCAGTTTTCAAATTTCTTAAATGTTTTTCAAGCGAGGCCTAATGGAGAGTAAAAAAAGGGATCACAGTGAGCTACAAATATAGCGTATATATTGTTGAGGCGTTAGCAATGAAGCACATGATATCTTCATAACAAACAACTCTAACTACAATTGCCTCCCTTCACTGTAATTAAAATGTTGATTGCAGATAGAAAAAAATCAGAGATTTAAATAAATTGTGTGAAAATGTTCGAGTGGACGATCTTACCATGAGAGCTAACACGTGTGGTGCGACGAGTATGAGGAGAAGAAGAAAAAATTGTTGTTTCGATATGGAACTATTTCTGAGGTAGATAAGACGTGCGAGGAACGAAACCATATTGATGTAAAACTGAAGGCAAGCAAACAATTTGTCGTTGTTGTATAGAATCGAAAATGCGTCCGCACTGACTCCCGTGAGATATCAGTCGAATGCGAGATAACAGAAACGAGTGGAGATAAGACCACAAGGACCATGCATGATCCAGACGATATGGGAAGAGACGGCGAGAATTCTGAGAGATATACAGTGTACATTGTACACTACAAACTTCATGTTTATGAACGAAGAGAAAAGATATAGATAATTTGGCTGACCGTCCCATGTTACTGAATGTTGACAGCGTAATAATAATGTCGAAGATAGTGTGGGCAACTAAATCATTTATTATTACGTAAATTTTATTTTAAAAAAGATTTTTAAAATCAATTCATCCATGAATATGGACAAGTTCTTGTTGGATTTGGGCGTCACTAGCACGATGAGAGTGAGAAGAATAATGTTGAGAGTGATGGACACAAAAAGAATTAGGGAGTAAATGATAATGATCGGTACATCACTCATCTTGATTTGCTGAATAAGTATTTAATAATTGAATCGGATGATGTCGTTCAAAACAGTGATACCTAACTTGTTACATCAGTAACTAAGGGAATACAAAGGAGGAGGGAAGGGAGTGTAGAAATGCAGAGTGGTATCTTTCTTAAAACAAATGCGCAATCCTCCGAAATATCTGTTTCAGTTCCGTCCAAAGCGAAACGATAATGCAAAAGACCAAAGGAGAAATCTACGATGGGAAAGCAAGTTTGAATAACACTGAGTAGAGTTAAGCTCGTGATATCCAGTAATTATTCGAATTGGCGCTCGTTGTCTCATATTATCTGTCGATACATAGCACGAGTTATACGTAAAGCACGATAAATAAGAAGATTCTCTCTTGAATTTTCAACCCTACTAATTGTCGACTCACGGGACTTTTTCGAGTGGTTTGTAGTGTCTAGGAGATGAAGTGAGAAACAAAATCAAGAAAATGTGGCAAATATCTATGCTTGAGGTAAGTAGAGGTTTCTGGCGTCAAAAATTTGAAGAAGCTCAAAAGTTTGCTACGAAGTTTAGCGAAATGACAATTACTATAACATCTTAGAGCGAAAAAATAAAATTGGAGCTGAAGAAGCGAGTATTTCGGAGAATTTGCATAGTGAAAATCAACTGCGAAAATGTCGTCAAACTTCTTACTCGATATGAATACAAAAACAGTGAAAAACCTATCATGCAATTTATGGGTTTCACTCATCATTGTTAATCAAATTTTATTTAGTGATGATTATTTATGGGGGAAGTTTCGCTAAGGAAATCCCTTGAACATTGAATCACTCTCCACTGTTATCTTCATCTTTAGATCGTTTCACGATTTTGCCGAACAGCTTCTTCATAGATCCTTTAGCTTTAGAAAATCCCTGAGAATTAATAATGGTCAAGTGAAACGAGATTCGAGAAATATGTATGTTGTTTTAAGTGAACGGTATTGGCTACCTTCTTCACTTTTCTCGCCACATCCTTTCCTGCCGACTTGGCTGCTGCCTTTGATGCTTCGAATGATGTCTCAACGGATTTGGTAGACGCCACAATTGGTTTAGCTGTAGGTACAACCGCAATCGGCTTCGACGTCTCAACTGCAGCCTTGCTGCTCTTGTTTCCACTCATACTGCGAATATCGGAAGATTTATGGGAAGAAGTTGAAGAAGTGCGAGCAGAAGTCTGCAAGAAGGCTTCTTACCATGTTCTATTTTCTGCGCAATTGTACTCACTATTCTGACGCTACTGCAAGCGGACGACTCTTTCTTCGCGGGAACCTTGAATAAACTTATGAATAATTAAATTCCACACATATCACACATAGTAGGGTTGTCTAAGCGGAAAACGGAAAAACGCCCCTCTCATTCCTCGTTTCAATCATTCCGTAATGCGGCCATTCTCTTCTCGGATTTCCGAATGATTACGGACGGAATTCCGTAATTCTCATTCTTCCGTATTCGATCTGAGGAGACCGGTGCGCCTCGGAGACGGAGAGAAATGATTGAGTTTCAACCACTCTTCATTGTCCCGTTTATTACGGAATTACGGAATTCCGTAATTCTTCAGACCGATTACGGAAAAATGTAATCGGAGAATGAGAAAGAGAATCGATTCGGAATTACGGATTAAATTCCGTATAGACATCCCTAATACATAGTATTATGATGTCTGCATTGTATTCAAAAACGATGAAAGGTCTAATATATTGTCCACCTGAATGGGAGCCCTCTCGGAGCTCTCCGATATCTCTCTGGTTGCAGTCTTTCCTCCAATCTCTTCCTCCACACTATTACTACGAGATCGCGAGAGATGAGATACCTGCAATATCCAATATTATTCTCACTATTACAGTTATAACTTTTTTGTAACTCTTCTCTACAACATTCTGAAGAAACCTGCGAGGATGTATATCTAGTTTACCTTCTTCCGCTTAACTTACAATGGGTGATTTCTTGATTGCCTGTCCAAATGACTTTGCAGTTGAGGAGACGATGGACTTTGCTCTTTTCGCCTTCTCGGAGCTCTTATCCGCAATGCGAACTGCTGTCTGTTTAGTTTTGTCCAGGCCTTAACATCATCTCATTAAAATTTCCCAATATCCTAGAGCGGGGGATTCAACATTAATTTGCGAATATATAAAAAAATCCATTTTTGGTATTCAAACAATTAACGTGTAGACAATGAGGGATTCGTATACTATAATTCCATAATTCTCACCAATGCCAATCTTCTTCCCTCCAATCTGCGCAGCTTTAACGAGACCGTCCTAGATTTGAGTGATGTGGATAACAATTTAAATAAGTGAATAAAACCTTAGCCGCATATGTCGTCGCTCTTCCTGCGGATATAGTTGAACGATGAGTCTCCTACAATATTTCACATCATTATCTATTCATTATTTTATAATGAATGAGGCTGAACGAGGCTATTCGGAGAGTAATTTTGTTTGCTCCGTTCAGTCATCAATAGAAATGCTATTCTTACCTACCTTGAGTGTCTCTCTAACACTTTCGTGCTTCGGCTGTCGTGCAGACTTCTGAGATGTCGTGGAGGAAACTGTCGTAGCTGCCGCAGCAGTAGCAGATGCTGCAGAAGCCGCAGGGGTCGCAGCAACCTTCTGTCCTGACTCTCTCGGTCTTCCACCAGACTTTTTGGATCGCTCTTCACACTCTTCACATTTTGGCACACCTTTCCACCCTGGTTTCTCATTCTTCTTCTTATCTTCAGAGCTTAAAATGTGTTTTTATCGATAAAACATGACAATCTACCGGAATCAAAGATAATTCCTTGTTTGGGAGGAACAAGGATGGAGTTATCACAATGAGAACGATGTCTGATGTGTAGAAAAAAAAAATTAAGCAAGCGTAATGGGGACGGAGGATACTCCATTATCACACTCTATGTATTTATGACCTACTTCGACGACTCTCTCGTTGACTTTGTAGAGGACATCCGAACTTTCCGGAGCGGTCTAAATATTAGAAAATATTCATTTAGAAAACCGTTTTTCTCTTAACAAATAGCTTCTAGTGGTATTTTTTGTGATTTTAATAACTAAAATACTTACCTGCTGATGACACTTAGCGACTTGCGAGCGAATGATTTGCTGCTCTTCGACTTGGATACACTGACAGAGCGGGTGTATGGAGTGATCACTGCGTTTCCTGCACAATTTCGAGTCTTAGAGCATCATTGACAGAAAGGTAAAAAGTAAAGATAAAGATAAAGATAAAGGTCATCCCGCTAATCAAGGCACTTGCGTCCTGCGGGAGATCACTGCTAGGCCAGTGATAGAGCATAATTGACAGAAACTTATGGCAACGGTGAGGTAATTTCTCTGTTTTTGGCCTGGGCTGCGACCACTCTGATGGGAATGGGATAGGGGGTGAGAATGATAGGGAACAGAATACTATTAACGTTTTGGCTGGGAATATATCAAACTGACCAGCGTACGTGCCGGCCAGAACGGGCGCCATTGTCTCTGTATGAACGATGAAGAAGAGGAAAGGCGAATCGAGACGAAGATTGAAGTTTGGATCGAGTGATATATCGACGGCCGCAGAGTAATACGAGTGAGTTGAGGAGGAGGTGGTCGATGTCGACTGAACGACTGACGTCGAAATTGGTTATAAAGGTGTATCCACGTCAAGCGATTTTACAGTCATACGACAACGCTAGGTGGGACCCACTGGTAAGGCCAGCTGTTAGACGGACTACATACCCGGCTGTCCAATGCTTTCTCGGGTAGCCTTACCTTTCGCAACCGAAGTTACTACCAATTTGCCGACCCCGGGAGGATAGCAAGGCTTGGTTGGTTAAATTGGTTATGCTCTCTTCAAAAAATAATTAAATATAGAAGAAACATACAAATGTGCCGAATATGGACGAATTGTCTTTAAATAGTATATATAAAGCAGTAAATACCCACTCTCGGTCTTGCTCGTTCCTCTGTCGATGAGTTCACTCCTCGTTCATCAATACGAATGGACGAACCAACTGCAATCTGAAATGAAGATGTCATGGAATGATAATGATTATGTCTAACGTTCCTATTTCGAGGAGAATTGCCATCAATTTCGTTGCGGAAAAACTAATACTTATATAATGAAAATAAACCTCTCTGAATGACGGGCACACCCTCTCTCCTCCCTTCTTGCGTAGGCGAACACGCTCGGAGAGAACTCCTCAAAAGGCTCGTTCGCGATGAAACCCATACTGCTCTCTCGCCAAAAGAACCGGAGAGAGAACACGGAATGAGGAGAGCATTCTCTTCATTTGCCAACTCTACTGGAGATGCGATTTTCATCATGAAACCAACCCGAAAGTCGCCACTTCGGAAGCAAAGACGACTCGCATGACCGGAGATCAATTCGAGGCAGGAGAACGCGATTCACGGCCGGCTGAAGATTGAGGGATTCATTCCACCTCTTCTTTGATCTAGCCATCACCTTTTGCTCGCTGAGCTTCTTCAGTGTTTCATGTAGTTCTCTGGCGGTGAGCTCCCGACGAAGACGGACGATTCCTCAATGTTTACTTTTATCTTTTTTTTTCTCATTTTTTTGCATTTTCACCTTTTTTCAGACTAAACTATTATAGACAGAAAGTTAAATAATTAAAAATATAATTACCACTTCGCTCCGACGGACGAAGAATTGCCAGTGCGAGTGGCGAATCGCGGAAGGGCAGCAGACACGACTGATAATCATTTTTATAGTCTACATTATTTCATCGTTATCTACTCCTTCATGAAACCAGGCATTTCCAAGTACAATTTGACTATAAATAAATAAGGAAAATAACCTACATCGATCCATTCCTCCCTCAGTATTCTCATCACTCCTCGCATTTCGAAGCACTCGTGTGATTGTTTTTCTCGTTGAGAAAGAGCAAATGGACGATCGGGATATGGACGAGTCTACAATTGTTTACTCATTTTTATAGTTACAATCGACATCGAAAGATCCCTGCGAAATCTTTTTAATTTTGAACTGAGTTTGGTAGTTTATACATATATTATAGTTTATATATTACAAAAAAGAGCAATCATAGAAATCAATCGATGAATTGATTTTAATACGATGCACTCTTTCAATAGATAACATGCGTAACTCGAGCTATGTTCTCAGTTATATTCTCACCTCAGCCTGCCATTTTTCAGTTACGGAAGCAGCTGCGAATCCGAGTAATCCGGCCGACGAGGGAATCGAGAGGTCGGTAATCATCTATAATTCCTCTTATTCGTTGGCCTCATATTTTTGGAAATTAAGTACTAATGGGGAAACAATTATTTCAAGTGAGCAACTTTACTATGATCAGAGCACTTCCTACCCTTTTAGTGTTTGTTCTAATGTAGTCGCGCTGTTTGTCGCGATCAGCAGGAATTAGTGCCTGCAATGAATTCTGAGTACCTGAGCTAGCAAATAAGGAATACCCGTCGTCCAAAACGCTTCTGAAGCTTAGTCGTGAAGATCGGGTCGATGGCTGAACGAGTACGATTCAATTGTAAGAGAAGGAGTAATTGTAATAATTGTAAGTAATTGTAATACAGGGAAGTGGAACTAAGTAGACTTATGACTTACTGGGTATCTGATCGGGTGTAGTGAGCACTCGATAAACCAGTAGAGAATCTTTGTTGAGTACGTCAATTATGCGAGTGAGAAGAGCGGCGAAATCTGGCAATGAGTTAGCAGGAGTCTCTATGATCTACTTTGGAAATGGCTAATACCTGTGAGGCTTTTCTTGTCGATTCCGCACACGGCTTTCATATGCTTGCGCACTTCTATAATTTTATTTGTTTCATTATTTTAGAAAACAAAAAAACGATTACCATCGGTGACGCCCATCCAAATAATGCAGAAGAGAGCCAGCATTGGGAGCGGAGCAAACACCTGTAATAGTTGTGTGATTTCTGGCAGCCAATATTATTAGCCCACATTGCTCAGCTCTTGATGTGTGGGTAGCATCACCGAATTGAGACAGGCAACGGTCCATCTCAATGGATAAAATTCAATTTTTCTCATTTTATTCCTCCCCCCTCCCTTTATTCTGCAGGATCGTTGAGGGAGTGCTTTAAAATTACAATCAAAACGTACTTCTCCACTAATAGAGCCTCATTGGCTTCTATGGAAGATCCGGACCTGTTGCTTTCACGAGACTTGCTCTTTGATCTCTTGATTAATGCAGCCGCAGGACGTGGAGAGTCGGACGAGTCCTGAGAATATCTACTGTTTCCATTTAAGGTTTATTCTCACCCATAAAAATAAGGCAAATGGGTCGAAATTCGGCCGAAGAATTTCTATTGTAAACGTAATTTCTTTTGGATCAGGCCAAGGCTCCAAGATAACCTACCTGTGATAGAACCTCTAGTACATACATCCCCCTTTCTCAATATTTATCGACTAATCGGATAAACAGTCCTCTGAAAGGATTGATTCAACGCTCACCTCATCTTCTCGCTCCGAATCACGGCGGCGCCCGAAAATCGACGGAAGCCAACCCCCGAACATTGATCTTTTATCTCTAGAAGATGATAGTATCACAGAGATAGGACCTTGTGTAGTACCTCTATGCGGAATCCATCAGTCGACCACTCGGAGCGACACGTGAGTTGAAGAATGAGGAGGAGGATAGAAGAGATCGAAAATGATGGGACGAATCAAATGATTCATATATGGAAATCGCGCACATTCAACCGCCAACGGCAAGAATATTTTGCGATTTTTCTCTTCTTCTATTCATCGAATGACATTTTCCGCATTCCTATTCTTCTGCATTTCACGCCGCGAGCATTTTTACTGCGTCACAATAATAGTTGACTCAAAAGCGAAATGTACCGATGGATATCAGATTTTTTGTGTATCGGTTTTTGAAAACAACCCCCAAAAAGTGTTTTGCTTCAATTGTTTTCAGGTAGCAGGAAGCTCATTTGAAAGAGTGTTTCATTACGCTGAAAAGGCGGTTGGCTGTTTGTCCCTTTCGAGGCTTTGTGCCTATTTTCCCGGTAGTAATCAGAAAATGAGATCTGCCTAGCTATTCCTTTCTCTCGCCTTCACTCAGTTAGCATTATGATGGAATTCCCGAAAGCCCCTGTTCCCTTCTCCCTTTTCAATTAGCCATCCTCAGCTGTCGATAGAAGAAAGCCGTCGTTCCGAATAGAACAATACCCTCTCTCATCATCGCTAATGGGCTCTTCTGTCAAGAACTCGAACTGGAAGAAACCATCTTTTTTTCTGTTCCAACCCTCCCCCCTCCTGCCACCGAATAATTAAGCTGGCAACTGAAACCCAGTAATTAAAGCCGTTAAATTGAGCTCGCAAAACAGACTGTTCCATCAAAATATCAAGCGGACGAAGATAGCAATGGTAGCAGGTGAAAATAGAGAAAATGAATGCTTATTATAGACAGGCGAAGGAATATGATATATAAGGGTTGCATGTGCTTTGAACCAGAGAGTGAAATCGATGCCACACTATCGCTTTGTTTGCATTTAATAGCTTCGTCGTCAACAAATGCTTTTATGAGGTTGTCAGTGCTTGTTGTTGAACTATTCTACGAAGAGAGAATATAGAATTACATGGAATTCCAGGTTGATCAGAAAAGTTGGAAACAATTGGAAAACACTGTGACATTCTCATTGAAGAATTATTACTGGCACATGTTTTGGATAATTTTAAGTCATCTACATAATGAGAATTTTTCTGTTCCTCATCTACTGTGTTTCTTAGCAAATATTGCAGAAATAGGAAAAATGTGCACACGTCGCTTCCCCAATTTGGGCTATATGCTTTCAACGGCTCTCGTGTGTGTCGACATATATTCGTTTACTCTTCTCTCTTCTCGTCGTTTCGTCGCAACATTTTGGAGAGAGTTGTTTGAAAATACTCGCTTCGCACTAGCGAATCAAACAATAAAGTTGGAGCGAGCTCGAAAAAAAATGTGATAATAGTCCATTAAAATCGTCACTATTCAGAAGAGAATTTAAATGAGTTGGTCACAGTCAACTGTGAACTTAGAAACTAATCAGAGCTTCATCTGCATTCTCTCAAGAATTTAGAAACTATTGAAAGACGGTGTCGTCTTTCGATAACTACACTTTTAATGCAAAACGTGTGTACAGATATCATACGCTAATGTTGTTTACTTCCTCCCTCACTTGTCGTCCCATTCATAGCTCATGATCTACTACTGACTAGAGCAGAAGGCGGGTGAAATAGCAGTGAAAGGAGGCGGAGTCAGCCCCCCCCCCTCCTCCCGCCCTCCATTCATTCTTGCGAGACTGCCACTCAGACCGATGGTTTGAAGCAGCATCGAGTGATGGCAGCAACCACACGTCGACGACGTTTCGCATTCGTCGCTCTCACCACCGCACTCGCTGCACTCACCCTGGCTCACCAGGTGGCTACCGTAACCGGCGCCGTGGCTGCGGAGCGCAGCGTTTTTGAAGATGAAGACCATTTCTTCGGCTGTATTCCAGACAGGTTCGATAAATGATAAGTGGTTCATTATGAAATTGGGTCAGGTAAAATGGTTTAATGTGACTATCCACTTTCTTTTCCCTTCACATATTTGCGTAGGGGGGGGGGGGGGTGGGTAGGGTTCATTCAATCAGCGATGGTTGGTAAATTAACTGCTTTGACTCAACGAGTCGTAACGTGTAGTCAGTCATTCCACCTCCGCCGTCATACATTTAATACTCCTCAAGATATTTTATTGATTGACGTTTCCTAAAGGGTCACGACCTCCAGTCCGAACCTATTCATGAAACTGACCCTTTTGTGTGTCCAACTTGAGGAAGAGCCGAAGAGTTTCGGAGTGTCTCTTTCTCCTCTCTCAATATAGAAGGACTGCTCTCACCGAGACGTCCCTCGGGAGTGCATGACTATGAAGAGAGGGAGCCGCACAATGTAAGATGTCACACGCTGTTCCTTCCTTCAGTAGGATCCTAGTGTTTCCGCGCTTTGCAACTGATCTCAAGGTACCACAGCAATATTTTGGAACGATTGAATGGCAATGGGTTTCAACAACATCCTTCCTTTGCTCGAAAGAGGAGTACATCCTGCGGACATCCTTGACATTGACGCCTATATGCCTACTATAACTTTTATGGGATTCTCTCGGTCGTCGCGATCATCTCGGAAAAGGACTTACAATTGTGTGTGAACACGCAACAACCAAGAGCTGTTTAGGGATTGGCGTCTGCGAATTTATGCAGATCTTATTTGGCAAAACGACGACAATTGAGGGGATGTTTTCACGGATTGGCCTCCTCTCTGTCGGTCTCTTCTTTGGTACCAGGGAGCATCCAGAATATAAGATTCTCACCCAATATCTTTCTTCTTCCTGTATTCTGACAGGCAAATTCGTATAATTTCCAGAGTAGTCCAATCAGAGATCCGGAAGTGTACTACTGCGATCATACTGACTCTTCCTGAGTAATGAATCGAATTCGAGGCCCTCCTCTCTCTCACACACTCTCCCGTTTCCTCCTACTCACTCGGATAGTAGGTCATCACCCCCTTTTCTCCACTCATTGAATGTCAAGTGCCTGCAATACGAGACGAAAAGAGGGAAATCTCCAGTATTGGCCCTTTAGTTTGGCAGTATTTTAGCTATCGAAGTCTGTCTGTACGAAATAAGAGGATAGAGTAGGACATCTCCCTCGAGGACAGAGAGGGCACATTACTTGTGTGGGTGAAGCGCCGTCTATTATAGAGAGGCACGAAAAGGGCGAAGGGGATTAGTGGAAGAAGATGGAGAAGGTCGAAAGTAGACTCAGTTAATGAATACGGAATTCACAACGATACTTGTCACTGCATAAACAAAGAGTGAACCCATCAATCTGAGAGGGTATCCCATAAAAATCTCATGGAATCTCAACGAGGCTTCGTGTGGAACAGGTGTTTTGGAATGTGGGGTAATCCATCTTTATTATTTGGTTGTTCGACCTCAGTGTACACTGAACAACTTGCTAGTGGAAGGAAAGGAGGGTGCGAAGGAGGGGCTATTATCTCGTCTTTCGAGTTTTCCTCTCGGAGTAGGCAACTCGTCGCGTCTGAAAGATGGAAAAGCTCGCAATTTGGAATGAAAGAGGACGCGAATGGACCGAGATATCCGGGGTTGAAACCGCTAAGAAAAGTTTCGAATAACGATTGGAAATTCCTTTAAAGCATTTTGATTCTTTAGATATCATGTGCCTATGGCCAGAACGAAGGAATAAAGATGAATAGAATTTCGAGAGTGAAAGAAGATTCGCGCAAGGATTCGTAGATCGCACGCGCAAAGTCCTCGCTGCTCTCAATTATTCATAATTTGTTTGAATTGAGCGGGAGAAGGAGATGGCATTCATCAAATGATGAATTGACAAGCATGTTCCCATTGAGAATCTGTCCTTATCTGATATGTCACGAATGTAATGCAGATGGACCGCTTCAACGGTAGTTCTTTGCATTGCGATAAACAACAAGGATACTAAAAAAATAACCAATGTGTTATATATATTATGGCCGAGAATAATTCAGATTGCCGCATTTCGAATCGTAGTATATTTCACTGGAGTCCACGGGCACTCTTGTTACTGGCAGACTACAGTGCTTGGTATATTATCCTCCAAGGAGAACTGCTAGGGATAATCAACGAATATTGAGAAGTCTGTCAGAATCGCAAAACATGTGGCTGCTCTCCTCCCCCCCCCCCCTTCCCCAAGACTGCGGATTGCCTCGTTTACTAGAGAGAGACAGCGAACATCTTCCCTATATTACTCTCGCGCTCTCTCCATTCAACATACACTCTCATTCTGTTTGATCGACGAATGATCGTATGAGTAAAGGAATTTTCTCTCTCTGCGTGATATATTGGCATATGTGTTCCAACCTGGTTACACAGGTTCGAAATGCATCCACTAGTGGAACTTAAATACTACAGTTGTAAATGTTCTCCCTCATCATTCCGAATAATCACAGGAAAGCGCGTGCTCTCCATCATGTGCCCTGGGAAGAAAAAGAAGTGGGAGAATGATGAATTGGGCCTATTATAGGGTCGGAGAGGGGGGAGAGGAGAGGGGGGGGGGGAGGAAGTCAAAGGAAAGGGGGGTAACGAGGGGTCAACTGAGAGATTACTACTTTGTGGGCATATTCCAACTGCTCAATAATTCTTTCGGTTATTTTCTTATTTTCTATTTTCATTAGTTCTGTTCTTTTTAAGTCTGTGAGAGAGGAGAATGTAGTTAGTTGTTGAACACACACTTTATCCGTCTCTCCAACTGACAGATGGAATGGGTGAATCAAGTTTGGAAGAATGGGAGACGCTCAAGTTGATATCTCTTCTTGAACAAACTTGAACCACATATTTCTTTTATTCTAATAGTCCAAATAATTTAACGTAATTCGCACTTAATCCATGATCCATATAAAATAGTCTTGAAAAGATAAAGTCGAAATCATTCTTCACCCCAGTAAGCTGATATGGATAGTGAAAAATATCACTCCATCAAATCATGGAACTGAATGTTTTCTTGGTGTCTCCTGTCATCAGACCAATGTTTTCGTATTGAGTGGAGTCCACACGACTGGGAGTATTACACACAGATGATCATTCGCATCTGGACTCGTTTCTGATAATTTTTCTATTTTTTCTGATGAAAATTCATTACCATATCTCTGTAGGGAATCAACATCTCTGAATTCGGGTTTTGTTCCATAAAACCAGAAGAGCGAACTGATTAAGGAAGCGCGAAAAGAGGTTCCCGGCAGGAAATTAGGGACCACGATTTATGTTGATGGTGGTTGAAGAGGAAAAACGTACAAGTATATGGAAAACACAGAGAGAATTGAAATAGTGCAAGGTAGGAGCCGAATCAGATTCAGGTTCATATTTTATACTATGATAAAATTTGGTTTGCACCAGTTGGACAATTAAACATCGTTTTGGAGAATGAAAGGGACGAAAAAGATCCTTTCTCGTTAGGCCTAGACTAGCCCAGATTGTTTCCGTTAGCAATATATCAAGAGGAGAAACGGACCGGAAATCCGATTGCTAACACGAAAATTAGCCCTCTCTTTACGGTAGCAATCTTGATCAAAAAAGGTTACAAAAAAAGGAAAACTGGAAATTGCCAATTCTTGGGAAATAATAGTCAGAATCGCCAGTAAACGACAAGCGACTGTAAACCTATAATTAATATTATTCAGATGCGAGGATCCCCTTGGCGATTCCTTCTTCTCGTATCATTCCTGTTGCGCGGACGACTGCTGTCACAAATTCCGATTTTGGGTCATGTAAGTTTTTTTTAATAATATATCGAATAGTAAGTATTGATAAATCTAAGATTCCATTAACAAAAAAATATTTAAAAATATAATCAGTTGCTAGACTGGCAAATTTTCAGTTTGTTGTGTAGCGAAACCCTGCGAAAACAAGGCGTCAAATAAGGGTGTGACATGCTGTGTTGGCGTGTGCCTTTTCACTCTTCGTTTCGTGTTTTCAAGCAGTCGAGTGTCCAATTTCGGACGGCCGAATAGACTAAATTGGCGCTCGCCATCCAATTCCTCTCTCGCCCAACCATCAAAGATCTTTGAAGATACGTAGAGTAGTAATACATCCGAACATCCAGAAGCCAACGATTAGCTAGTAAATCGTGCAAACTTCCTGACATATACGGTAGTTTTCCCTCATCCGGAAAATAAGCTGCGAAAAATATGTGGCGTCGATGAATACACTCGGGTCGCTAACTCTCTCGCCTCTTGAGGTATAATGTGCGCGTAAGATTTCCTTCTTCCTCTCTCACTTTTTCTTGCTCTTTCGGGCCTATTCTCTCTCAAAAACGCGCAATCTCTCGTCTCCTCTTCTCGTTTTCGAGTATTTTGCGCGCCTGCCCGACCACAAAAATTGGAGCGCACGCCAAATCGTCCCAGTGAATGGAGAATTTATTCATAGTGAGGGATTCTCTGAATACCCAATTTTTTGTCAGTAGCGATGCTGTCTCTAGAGGATCATTCACTTTATTTTTGAACAAATTTTGAGCTAAAAAAGCAGCAATTTAAGTTCAATCCCTAATTTGAAAAAATAACAAACTCTTAGTTTGGGTAATGACATACTTTTCAGACCAGCCGGAATTGCATCTGTGGGATTCGTTGCCGGAGCATTCTTCGCCCTTTGTTTCCAATGTAGAGATTGAAGAAAATACAAACCCACAATTTCTCGTTGCAATTTAATAGTCTTTGCAATCCAGTCATGTCTTTCCACGTATTTCCACTATGCAACTAGTTATCAATCTCCATTTCGTGTACATTTCATACGGGTCGATAAATAATATGTCATTACGAGTACGGTTAATGTAGAGTACTTCTCCGATTTTTAGACGTGGAAGAAGAAAAAGAATTTATCAGTTTAGAACACTGGGAATGAGATGAACAGCAAAGAAATCAGAATCGTTCAAGCTTTGTGACGCGTAACGTTACAGATACAAAAACAAAAATCAACTTGAGAAAGAATAAAGTAATCTCAGAACATTATAAATTGGCGGATATCGAAAGACTACAACTATTGACTACACGGCATCGATGCATACAAAAATGATGATTCTTAATGGCTCGAACTGGCTCGAGAAATACTGAATATCTCAACCGGAAAGACAATGTAAAAAACCGGGGGAATTAGGAGAGCACTCACACTTCATACAGCACTCGGATTCATCATAAACATGGCAATCTAGCGCAAAAGGTGCGAAAATAGTGTATATCATCTACAGTACCTCATCTTTGGTCATCATCAGTGATTCATGTGGTACAGTATTAATCTGACCATCTACTATCGTAACCGATGCGTCCGAAACTGTTCCATCGACTACCGTATTCGATCCTCCTGTATGCATCCTTTTTCTGTGTCGACTGAGACTGCTCCGATCGGCGAGTATCTCGAAGCACTGGTCACACACGAAACGAGTCTCTGAAATCTTCAATTGGGGATAGAGAGAGAGTATGCTTATTACAATGATAAGACACAATCATAAATCAGATTTCATTCATGGCAAGCTGACTCTATGATGACAACTTTTTAAATATGTAAGACAATTGAATGACATAAATTAGCTGACTTTGATGGATTCTCTCCACATGATGTCTCCGATGAGAAGTAGTCGGGAAGGACTCATTACATTCCTTACAATTGTACGTCGTTGACTGTCGTTGAAGACCAGAGGATTCATCAATCTGCTGCATTCTCTGTTGATAGTTCTTTGGAAGTTTCAGCTGAGGGTGCAATCCATGAGCAACCCGTTGATGTAGCTTCATTCTGAAAGATATCCACATTAATTGAGAATTTATTCTATAATGCAAATCGAATTAGCAATCAGCCCATGAAACTACGATATTTTCAAAAGGAATATGAATTATCAAAGAGAACGTTACCTCTCTCTTAGTGAGAATCGTTGCCCGCATTCCGAGCATTCGTACGGTTTATCATCACAATGCAGACAACGAACGTGTCGCAGCATCAAGTATCTGCAGCGGAAAATAGCATTATCATATCCATTTTGATACGTACTAAGTAGTACAGATATTACAACAACAAATATCAAGTTTCAAATCGTTAAATGTCATAAACGGATTGGGATTCACCTCCGGACAAAGCTCTTCATGCAATTATCCCATCTGCAAACAGGATTCTTGATTCCTCGTCCGATATGTGTCGATGAGACATGAGCCTCCATCCGACAACGAGCGTCTTAAGCACACAATTGTTAGATAGCACGAAACCAGAAAAGTTTGAGTATACATAAATCAAATCTTTTTGAAAAAAATAGAGAGAAAAATACTTTGAATACATGTTTCTCTCACCTCTATACGTGCATTGGACACCATTCTCCATCGTCCATTTGCACACAATCTCCTCCAGTCCATACTCGGTCGGGAAAGCAATATCAGTGGAGGCATTCGGAGAAGTGGCTGCAGCAGGAGAAGCGGACATCGTTGTAGACGATGAAGAGGATGAACCGCCGTTTGTCATGGGCACACAGGAGCTCTGTCATTTAAACATTCATTTTTCAGGGAAAAAAAATGATTTTTTCTTTAGATTATTCAGCGATAAATTGGTATTTGATCTTTCTAACCTCGGCAAATCCGGTGGAGTAGTGAAGTGGAGGAAGGTAATGGGCGTACGAGTGCTCTGCTTGATCATTGTCGAAGTCGCTTTGAGGAACTCTCAAAGGTCATTATTTACATCAATTCATGATAAGGCAAACGAATTCGGGATACTTTATTCACTTTACACTTACTTGTCATAATAATCGTGATTCGAGTTGACGAATCGATCGAAGTCTGTATCCGATGGACCGTATCTGTGATCATCGAAAGCGTCAAGAGGACCAGTGTTCTGCAGCCAATCTGCAATTTTTATTTGAAAATATTTTTAAATTGCAAATTTCAGATACTTTTGGATTAATAGTATACGTTTTTCGGACGTTATTGAAGAGTTCTATTTAGCAAAGTTAACCCTATTCTGAAAATTGGAATCATTGAACTTGCCATCGATCGAGGTGCTCGGGAAGTCATCTACTGGGTGCTGTATCATCAGAGAAGCGCCGGGCTCGGGAATGGACTGAACAGAGATCAGCCTTGTTGTACCAATCATTTGACGTTATTTATGTGTAAGTTTACCTGGAAGGACGATGTCATCGGTTGGCCGTCCACTCCACTCGTATCGATCAGCTCAAATGCGCCATCCTCAACCTGATTATTTATTGAAGACATTCGTTTTTCATATCTCTATCTGGTGAAGGGGTAGAACATCGAGAGTTTCATAATTGTTTTAGTAGAATAACAGTATCGCCTATATCGATCAAAGTCACTGCTGCTCACCAATAGATCGGATTCGAACACAAGTTGACTGAGAGGAAGACTCATCGACTACGGTGGAAATTCTATCTGATAAATTCAAAAAATAGATTCTTTGAAGATGGATATTTATGCAAATAATAGATTGGTCGCAAACCAACTCGAATTTTCAGCAAAAACAAACACGGAATTTAACGAATAAATTTTATCGGGAAAGACAAAAATTACAATATGAATTGGATAAACTACTTCTTCACGTCCTTTCTGGCGTCGTTGTGGGCACAAGATCGGCTGTAATTGCTTTCCCCGTAAAGTGTTTCCTTCGCGAGCAGTACATTACTTGAGATCAAATTGCATTACAAGAAATTATCGCTTTTCTCTTAATCAAGTCCTCAGACCTCGCAAACTCTTGGTAGTCTCCTTGGTCATCTTGTGCACTTGCATCACGTGTGGAAGGAAGAAAATGAGAGCGGCGACGTTGACGGCCATCTAAAAATATGGGCAAATCATGATAAATATCCCCCCCCCCCCATATTGTTATTGCTATGAAGAAATGTTTGGCTTGAAATATTAATGGACTGACAGATATGCTGAAGAGATAAATGTACATGGTGCTCCTGTACTCGCACGGGAGAGGGCAAGAATACTGAGGAGGCCATCCGAGGATATGATCCGAATACTGTAATTGTTATTGTTTTATCATTATTCTGTACATTCTTCAACTTGAAAGTATCGCAAATGAATCAGAACGGATAATTTAACCTCCTATTTATAACAATCGTGACGTACCTCCTCGATGGACTTTCCGATGACGATTGCAATTCTTCTCATGGTGGAAGTAGACAGAATATCATCCGGTTGGAGGCCTGCTAGCAGACCATCAGAGACTCGCTTGGCTATCCGAAAAATGAAAAGTGTTGTGTAAACGTAAAGAGATTGTGTGCCAGACTCTCTCATTTCTCACAATCACTACGATAGAAGAATCGAGATTGTAGTTTACACTTGAGTAGGCAACAAAATCGAGGAATGAGAGATACAACTGTTTAGGTTTGATACAATGGGCCGAATGAAAGTTGCGGCCGGCAGAACATAAACAGGACAATTCGATCTACAAAATATTTCATAAATTAACCTCAGTTTTATTCATTCCATCTTCGCTCACATGTCTGAAGTACCACTGATCAAGAGAGATCTTAAAGGTTCATTTCACATTAATTCAGACTCGTCCCACAAAACCGATTCCTCAGGAAAATGTGCCCAAAAAACCTGTGCAGTCGAATAGTGTCGCAGTTGCACGATCAACGCTTGGTCAATGTATTCAGCCGTGTGTTGCCAACAATCGTAATCGATCGGAGAACATGATGACCTGTAAAGATCAAAGATCATCGAAACATTCAAGGGGTAAATACCTGCAGCCTCTGACAGTTGCATTGTCGCCTGTGACCCAGACTGTCGCATCGGATAGATGAACAAGTAGTCCCAATCCGATGGATAAAGAGTAGCTCATTCACTGTAACGGCCATGCCTAACGACTAATAAGATCTCAAACGACGACAAGGAAAAAGCGAAAATCGTCGACGAGTTCTCTCCACTTTTACGAGCCGATTCTTATCGCACTACGCAACACTCAGCTAGACATTCTCTCTCAATCTCCATACTCTTTTGTCTATTAAAGTGTCTAGGGAGAGTGGAAATACGAGAGAGTGTCTTATCACCCACCAGAAACCCTATCAATTATCAATCGATCGACACATCTTTCTCTCTCACTCCCCGTTACCATCCGCTCTCACACTAATCCCATGCAATCCTGCGTTTTCGAACATCGCATTTATCGATAGGGAACAGAAAGAATCATATGAGTTCTTCGAGATATTAAAACAGTTCTATCGATAAGGATGTAATCTGAGGCTTGGATGAAGAAAAGGGAAACTCACTGAGTAACAAAATAAATCGTGAGCGGAGAAGATATCGAGAGAAAAACGAAAAGTTCGATCTAGAACTATCGGAGGTGTGTATAACAAAATAGAGACGGGTGGAGAAAAGGAGAACATTGGATAAGTGAGATATTTAGAGAAGTATAGTCACACTAATCTACAGAAAGTGGTTGCACTACATTGGTTGCCGATTTCGGGCACTCATCACATCATACACAACAGAACACAGAAGGTGAAACGGGGGAAGATCGGCTTTTTGTTGTCACTAAATCGATATGCGAGTAAAAAATAGTTTTCAACGAGAGGTTTGAGTCGGGACTCGATTACTCGGAATTGGGGAAGATATCAATATGAAATGGACGAAGATCCTGAATCTTCTTAGCAGATGGGAACGTGCGAGAAGAGATAGGAGACGGACTCGCCGTTGTGAGTACGACGAATGGCCTCGGCGAGAATCATCGAAATATCGATGCACTGAAAGAGGCCGAGCTACCGTAGTCAAGCAGGCACACACACGCACAGCCGTACAACAACAAGCTCTCGCATGCACACATCATTCCTATATGTGTGACAAATAATAATAATTCAAAAATGATAACTTGGACGGCCTAGTGTAAAGTGAATACTCTAATTCTCACCTGAATCTTCGGACACTTCTTCATGTTTTCCTCCTGTGGAATAGTGTTCGTCACGACAACCGCCTCGAAGGCCGAGTTGTTCAGGCGAGTCAGCGCCGGACCACTGTAATTTTTTTTAGTTTCACTTCAAACTATCCTGTTATCAAAATTAAAAATTAAATTGGAATGGTACCTGAAGATTCCGTGGACACAGAAAGCGTACACCTTCTCTGCACCCGCCTCGACCAGTCTGCAAACAATCGAGTATTAAACACATTCCTACATGAATCGGAAAGACGGGACATTCCATTGGGGGACACACTCACTTGTCAGCAGCGAGACAGATGGTGCCGCACGTATCGGCCATGTCGTCCACCAGAATCGCCACCTGCACAAAGCAACTCATTACCATCCAATGTAGGAATACCCTAGTTCGGCGGGTCAAATATCGAAATTCCCTTGTTCTCACCTTGCCCTCGACGTTTCCGACGAGCGTCATCTTCTCGACCTCATTGGCACGTTTGCGCTCCTTGTGAATGAGGGCGAAGTCGACGTTCAGTCTGTCAGCGATCGACGTTACTCTGCAATGCGATTCATTTATATACAATCCCGATACATTTCTAGCGGGCAAAAAGTAATTTGCCATTGGAGTTTCATGTGCTCACCTCTTTGCACCTCCAGCGTCAGGGGACACAATCACGGCGCGTTGCCAGTTGGGAATGCTCTCCTGGAATCAATATACACTTATCTGCGGCGGTGCAGCACACCTCGGAACCCGACCCAAACAAGATCCGTCCTCGATTGCACTTCTGCTCCCTCTACCGTACTTTGATGTACTTGAGGATAGCGGGCTCAGCGTAGAGATTGTCGACGGGAATGTCGAAGAAGCCCTGAATCTGCGACGCGTGCAGGTCCATCGTGATGATGTGATCGGCGCCAGCCACGGACAGCATGTTCGCCACCTCAATCATATTAACGGTAAGCATCTTTACAATTGTAACTTTGAATCCACCAGGAGAGACTCCTAGCCATTATGATGATAAACTCCTGGTGGAAAAAATAATTATTGATGTGATGACGCTATTAAAGATCAATGGGTACAAATGGCGTACCAGCTTGGCGGATATGGGCGCACGGGACTTGTCCTTCTTGTCCTGACGAGCGTACGGGAAGCAGGGAATGACCGCAGCCACTCTGCACAGTCATTATTGTTCATAATTATTATATTATTTGTATATTATAATAAAAAAATCATTACTTATAATACAAAATTGTTTTTTATAATATTAGAATCATTTTTGTATTATTGATTATTACAGTGTTCATTTCTAATGGAATAACCTGCATGACGAGGCAATCTTGCACGCATTGATCATTATAAGCAGTTCCATGAGGTTGTCGTTGATCTCTCCGGCGGCCGACTGAATGATGTACACATCCTCTCCACGAACAGACTCTCCTATCTCCACGTTCGTCTCCTGCAAAATGTATCATTACATTAATCATAATCATACGTCATAATCAATATCACTGATACATAATCATAATAATCATAATCATCATAATGATCATAAACAGTAAACGAACCTTGTTGGAGAACTTCTTGAGACTGGCCTTGCTCACTTCCAGCTGAAGACGTTCGCAGATACGCTGAGTGAGGGCGGGATGAGAAGAGCCGGAGAAGACCTGCAACATTCAACACTCAAATCGATTGAGCATCAGAAAAGCCGGATAGGAAACTTTACCGAAACAGTTGGCGTACCTTGATATTGGGCATTCTAACTGGTCCGTAGTCTTTGGTCGACTGCTTGCACTCGAATCCTTCCTGAAAACGGACATGGTCACTTCATAATGAGTCGATCGAGGGCGACTGATTTCAGACGAGCAAGTACAACTAGAGACAGAATAGGACAGGACACTCACTCTGCAAGAGAAAGAACTGTCGCTCATTGTCGACCCCTGTCCGCCCCCTTTCCCTTCTCTCACGCCCTCTCTTATCATTCAACACTCTTATCTTGTTGTATTACGTACACTTCTCACACTACCATTCATCCGACTAGACTCCTCTAAACCCAAATCAATCGCATACCCGTCGTTGCAACCGTACCTGAGGAGCGGGGTGGATCTCGGTAGATTCAGACGTGGCTGACTTTGTCTCCAGGAGGGATCGACGTTGATCTACCTCCGACTGCTTTGGCTCTTCGTGATCAATATTCTCCTTACGCTCTTCGAGTGAATCCGGTGTCGACACACGAGATTGATGCTGAAAACGGCATTCATTTAAACTATTATTAATTAATTGATTACGATGAAATAATCGAACTGGAAACGTGCGATTAGGTACGACTTAGGGAAGTGATAAAAAGTGGAAAAAGTCGGGAGATGGACAGGGAGTGATAATGATGATAGATCATTTGTTTTGTGCACGCTCGTCCAAATGAAAAATATCTCTATCTCTCTTCTTCGTTCCTATCTTATCATCTATTTCTCTTCTCCCTACTCTTCCCTCTACATGCACTTTACCCCTTCCTCTTTCCGTATCAATTGTTGCGTCGTTGCTCTCTCATCTCTCTCTTAATCGTTCGTCTCTTCTCTCCTCATTCCACCTACTCTTTTCAATCTAACAAGCGTGGCGAATGGAGGAGATTCCTAATCACTTTACAGTATTCTTAGCCGCCGCCATTAGATATCAATGACAGCCATCCCCTCGTCCTTGCCTTCTCCTTCCTTTCTATCTCCCATGGTCTGATGATATTCAATCGACCACTCAACACAACTGCCAATGATCAACGTCAAAAAATATGCAAATTCCATAATTATCTCTGGTTACAAACCTTTTCGTCGTCACTCGCACCACTACAACTGCTTCCACTGCTTCCACTGCTGCACTGAACTGCCCTCGCTTGATTCCACTGAGATCGGCCTGTGTGCTCGACTCCTGAATGCATCAATGCCAATAGACAAATAAAATAAATATTGAGACGAACTAATTCTATTCAACCATTCATTATCGCAAGTGTAAATAATGCGGCCGAAAAGCGACACCTGGGTGCGTCTGTCTATAGCGAATCATTGCTTGTCTTGCGGAGGGGGAATTGAGTTCACACCTACAACTTTGTATACAATTATTACAACACGCATATAACCAGCACGCAACTATGTCAGGGGATCAGGGGATGGCTAGATAAAGACAGGAGGACGAGGCGGAGAGTCAGGAGAGACGTTCTAATGATTCGAATGAAAACACTGTGGAATCAGTGTTCGTTGTACCATCGTCAATGAAACCTCACTTCCAGTAAACATCACGAGGAGGGATTGTGATAGCATGTAAGAAGGGAGGGAATTAGACAGGAAGATGGCTACTCGAGTCATCTCTTTAGAGAACAAGAGCAAACAATGTAGATAGACACACGTACCCATTATGTGTACTCGAGTACATGATTACATACGATCACCATCTAATTCATCATGCTTAGGGCCAGAAATGATTTTTAAAATGAACATTAATATGGGGCAACGGGTCGAACGACACCACATGCCGTTGGTGTGGATTGGGGAATCCCTTCTTCTTATACCCTGGACCTCCTCCGAGGAAGAGACAAGAGACAAGATGATTAGAAAATGGACGAGTGATCATGGTTGATTGAGAGAGTGCAGACAGACAGATGAATCATTGAGCGTGCGCTTTCCAGAGAACTCCCAGGGTACGATAGGCAGTAGTGGGAGGAGTGATAACACAACGCTGCGCGGTCAAAGTCTCATCGAGACAAGAGAGTATGGAGAAATGAGAGAATACAGAGAGTGAAATGGTTAAGGGAGCGTGAAGGGAGCGTGAACGAGACATGCACCTTCATTCAATTCCTAATCAACTCATGAAAATAAATCACATAGTGATCAGAGATCAGATTTCATTTATCTCTCCGCTGCACCAAATTGTTAGCCTCACCAAAGAAGCAACCGTTAGCCTCACCAAAGAAGCTCTTTACCAATCTATCCGACAGATGGAATAAGTAGCCCTCCCCCGTAAGGGAGGGCTTGCCTACTATCGCCTATTAGGAAGGAGAGTATAGCTTTCTCTGTCATTTTATTCATTCCATCTCAGCAAAAATCTATAAAATGTCCGGCTGATCTCACCGCCTCTTATCGGCGACAGATGGGCGCTTTTCCGAGAAAGCGTATAATGATAAGAAGGCAGGCAGCTCTCTGAGAATTTTTCCTCGCACAGAATCGCACTATACGAATGCAATATGTGAAGTGGACAAGATAAGCAGCGGAATTGGAGAAAGGAATAATCGGAATAGACGGCAATGACTATAATGATGAGATGCCAGCCCAATCATAGGTGCTAGCGCGTCGCTCCCGCCCCTCTATTGCGCTAGCATTAGGTCAACCCACTGGGGCAGATAGTTGGCGGGCTTTCCCGCTCAGTCAATCGATGAATCCGGCGTTCCTTACCGTTGTCCGTACGCGCCGTATCCACGTTGGAGCCAAAGCAGCCGCTTACTATTCGTGAGGCACGTCCTCCCGTCACTCCCATACTGCTGCCCCAGTCACTACTGACGCCACTAATTCAGTGCACTCGACCAGCATTTCCGGAATAAACTAGATGGGAAATACTTAACGTCGTTCATATAATTATATGATATAAAACAGCATAGCGTGCAATCAAAAAAGCGATATATTTAAAGATTATGCGGAAACTTGTCCAATATATAAGCTAATGCTAGTAAAGGACCAACCTTACTGAAAGAGACGATCGGCGACTCGCAATCCTTCTTGAAACTCCTCAATCCCTGAGAAATCGCACTTTTTAGGAAAAACTCAACAAAAAATGAAATATAAAAGTACGGTAGGCGGTGGAACAGGGGCACACTTGTGATTAGCATGAAAAAAGATATGCCTGTGCGAAATAGGAATCGATAGAAATATAATCAAAGCAATTTAATCGCTCAAATTTGATTTATCAAAATTTGAAACAATGAGCGAAGCAATTAAAAGGTGCGGCTATGACAATATCTCTTCAACAGGTGCATCTTCTAAAGATTACATCAAAAATTAAGAAAGATTGTAGCAGGCACTTCGATGATAACTCGGGATGAATTATGTTACCGGGAAAAGGAATCAGATGGGAAAAAAATGGGGAAAAACGACGAAGACTACTATTGCAACTATTGTCACAATGATATACATGATATATATTTCTATAAACTCTATTCGGATTATCTAATTCAAGATAACAAGAACAGCTAGGCAAAAGCGAAAATATAGAACACTGGGTTTATTATTTAGAATAAGAAAAAAAAAGAAATCAACTTATTACAAAAAGACAAGTAAGAACAAGTGATGAAAGTAATATTTTTGACTCTTCTAAAGGACTGTGAAAGTTGTTCCATCCTGCTCTACTTTAATCTTCCGTTGTATGAGTGGCTCCTGGTCGTTATCTTAATAAGTACAGATATACGATAACCGCAGCAAATATTACTCGTTAAGTAATGAAATAATGATCTATGTTATAATAAATAAAATGGACATACAATGAGATTGAAGTTGCATTGAATTGGCGTATGATTCCTCTGGAGGTCGCATCATCTGATGGTCTGGCTGTCTCATAATCATCTCGACACGAGGAGGCTGCTCGAGCTGCTGCAACTGCTGCTGCTGAATCACCAATTGTACAGAAATCAGTCTCTTCGTACCACTAACCGCATGTCCCGGGAACGAATCGTTAATCGAAGTCTTTATTCGTTTCACTAGTGCCTCAACCTCACTGCCCCTCAACGGTCTTGCCTGAAATGTGAAAAAACATGATTTGAAACCGAAAACAAGCGCAAAAAATTCTAGGTATATTCAATTAGCTACTATGCTAACCCATCTATCACAATATTCCACTGCTCTAACGGCAATCTACTGTACTACAGTGTTTCTCACCTCCTCCGGCGCCTTTCTCTTCTTCAGTGGCAAAGACCACGACAAGGCTCGTGTGGCGGCAGCGATAGCAGAAGGGGGATCAGGTCTCCTCGACGACACAGCACGACTGCAATGCCATTTAGATAATACTTAATCGATGCTCGTGGCGAATAAAATATATTCTGAAGAAAAACATCAGCTGAAACTAACGTTCACAATGTCATATTCTCTAACCATATATCAAAATTTTAATATGGATCTTCGATGATATACATATATCTCAAAAAAACTCACCTTCCCTGGCACTGCTCGATACCGTAATTTCCGCTTGCAGCGGGCGTGTTCGAAGGAGTGGGATAGTCCGAAGGTGGCATGGTGTAGCTCGAGAAGGGATTGACATGAGACGGATGCATCTCCAACGACGACGATGACGATGGCCATTGAGGAATGAGCACAGAGAAGACCGGCTTCTCAAGCGAAAATAAACGATCCATGATACGGAAAAGGAGTGGAAGGCAATTATTATGCATACGATTGATATACAAGATATGTATACAAGTGAGATATATCAGAGTGTTTTGAATAGGTAGATAAATAGATACGATAGTGTACCTTGGATGTGACGTAAGTGTACTTCATCGCATGCCTCTTCGTGTTCTTGTCTGCCATAGAGTAGATCATCGTGTTAGAACGACCAGAAGAGGGAATCGGATAGCCAGGATTGGATAAATTCAACGAGTGGAAAGATGGAAACGTGCGTACCTCAAATGGCAAAAGTTAACTGAATATTATTAATTATATTGATATTCATAATTTATCATACCTCCCACCATCTCCGATCCTCACTCTTCGACCATGATTGGAAACGAGCGCCCTCGCATGCAGTCTTAAAACGATTGGTTGGTTACATTGAACATTGGTTGTCAAAGTGAGTTAAACTTCTCAATTCTAAATAAAAAGAGATGTGAGACTCCAGATGAAAACTAATCATCACGAACAGACCACGTATTTTGGCTCGGGCACAGTGTTCATCGATAGTGTAGCGAATGGGCTTGGCTTTGATGGGAGAATAGGGTAGCTGAATAGAACGATTGAACGTCCACTCATCATAGTTAATAGCTCAGTATTCGAACAATAAAAAATAAAAAGAACTCCACAATTTAGAAATACCTGGGTAGGACGTCGTCGAGAGGATCACTGTACATATCGTGCAACAGAGGACACGGAGATGGCAGCAAAGGCTGCAGAGGAGGAAGCGGCATAGCTGTTTCCTAAACAAAATCATTCTGCTGTCCATCATGTCTTAATAGCAGCTCAAGCGGTTAAACCATAAATACATGAATCGGTACATTCAACTCCGAAATTAAAATTCTTATATTCATCCGTTTACCAACCCCCAATGCTTTGAGACATCTCTCCATCAATGTTCCCGTCTTTCGCATTCTCACAGGAAGAATGAGATGCGAATGGCCGTAGAGAGTCATTGCATCTGAACGAATGAATGATTCAACCGATCTGACGATTCCTTCCTTGTTACGACAAAAGTATAGTGAACAAACAAGTAAATGGTGTACTCACACATTTCATCAGCACCAATATGGCGAGGTCTGAACCAAGCAGGATGGTAGATAGTGCGTAGAAGAGTTGCAGAGAGCGCTGCAGGATAGAGGAAATTCCGATTAACTGTCACCGTCGGCTGCAATTATCATTCAAATAAGCACTCACTACGCCACATTTACAAAACAGGAAAGGGGAATGAGAAATTCATCACCAATCCAAACGAAAACAAACCTGATGCTTATGTACTTGAGGGCCATAAAGACCACCCTGTCTCGGGTAGTGATTACTACCAATTCCATTCACGAGATATGAAGCTACACCGGGTCCGTACTTGACCGCTAACGGAGGATAACTGGAAATAAAATGGTGTTCATCGGGACGGATACCACAATTATAAATAGGTAGGTAAGACTGGCGATGTTTGCGGTAGCGTGGCTACAGGCGTTGTCGATGGTGGCGTCTGGAGAGCGAACGATGATCGAGGACGAACAAGTGGAGAGGTCAATCTGATTAAAAGAGAGATTAGTATAGAAAAAGAGAGATCATCTACACCAAGCTAGGCAAAAAAATCGCGTCTTGATGATTTTTTCAACTGTTTGAGTCAAGATAATTTGCCAATCAAAAAGAGACAGTTCAAAAAAAGAAATTAACACACCCATGAAACGAGCTGATAGTTGATGCTCCACCAGCACTCGTTAGATCGACAAATGGTCGAGGAGGAGGCATCGTTATGTTGGATACTGATGTATCGTGTATCGTCACGATGCTCTCACGAGAGGACGATCCACGGACAGAATTCGAGCTAGCTCGAGAGGGTCTGAAAAGATACTCAAATTTAGACACATCTCAAACAATAATAAATATTGGGAGCTATAAAATAGTGTTTGGAAATGATTCGTTGGTGAAAATTGTGCTTCGATCTATCACAAGTTGTGATTCACAACTCATTTACATGAACTTGCCTCTTCGAGATTGCTCTCTTTGTGGAAGCAACATTGGAATCACTTGCTGGAGGTGGCATCGGAGTGTCACGGCGACACATCTGAAATTAAAGAGTTCGCCCAAAGAAAACTAAGAAAAAATGCACGGTTCAACAAGTAACGCTCATTGGGGCAATTTACCCATAATAAGAAAAAAATTCTCGCATAAACCTTCCCGCAAGAGGATCAGAAAAAATACAACGAAAAACAATATTTTTGAATAGTGAAACAACTGGTTAAGACTCACAGCTCGCAAGTCCATCTGAAGATCCTTCATCTTTTCATTGTTAGATGGGTAAATCGGAGGCTGAAGGTTTATCATCAATAACTTCATCTATAATTGATCACTGCTTACCGTTCTAATAATAATGCCTCTTTTCTCATCTTCCATAGCGCTCTCTTCCATTGCCCGTTTCATCTGTATGCGGGTGCTCCGACGCTCTACCTTAAAAATATGTATAGTATCTCAATCAATAGTGTCTTAGTTGATCAATAATACATCCCTGAACTGTCCATAACAAATAATAATAATCAACTCACATGCACAGTCGGTTCCCTCATCTTTGTCTTATCGTCGGAAATTGGAGGAATCACGACGATATCATCGCTGTCTTCCTTTCCATCTCCTTTTCCCTGATTCTCGATAGTCATCTCGTCGTATTTTTTCCTAGCCACCTGAAATGTATTGATTTTCGCAATTTTATTCGCATGAACAAAGAATAACACTACTTAAATAGACATTAAGCAACGACCTCAATCACACTCTCTTCGTACTTAATAGACTTAGAAGACACAATCACACTTTCGATGCTTATCTCACTCTTGGCAGGTTGAACCAATTCGTCCATTTTAGCAACCTGAAAATATACTAATAGCACTAAAATATAAATAAATTTATCACCTCAAAAACACTTTCCGCATTCATATTAGACTCAGAAGACATCGCTACACTTTCGTTATTTTCCTGACTCATGTCAATTTCAAGCACGTCTTCCTTTTTCGTAGCCTGGAAAATATATTAGTTAGCGTATCACTGTCTTTCTCATTCAATACATTTGAAACGTTTTTGCTCCAAATTCTGATTTTCAGATCTGAGGGAACTCACTTCAATACTATCTCCAATCACTACACTACTGTCGCCTTCCTTCTTTCTCTTGATAGTCTTCTCAAAATCCTTCATTGCCTCCTTAAATTAATTGTTATATTGTGAATTCAATAATTTCATTAAACAAGGTTAACCACCTCCATCGTAGTGTCATCGCTCTTTTTTCTCTTGATATTCCTTTCACTGTCCTCCTTCATTGAGTCCTAAAACATTGCTACATATTAACCATGTTCGACTCTAACAATGTCAATCAATATATTTATCATGTACTCACCTCAATTATACTTTCTTCGGCTGCTTTACTCCTTGTAAGCCTTCTGTTCAAGCTGTCGAGTTTCTTTGATTTTACCGTTTCTGGAAGAGCAAGACATATTTCGAATTATAAATAACAAAAAAACTGAAACCTGTGGAGGGGTCCGGGTGGGTGGTAGGTGAATTGTTTTTAGATGAAATCTCCGCCATCGAACTTTTTCTATAACGACAAATATATATGAAATGAGATACTTGCACAAATAACGCAAATTCATGCATACCGTGTTATTTGAGAGGAGCCTTTCTTATCATTCTTGTTACCGAGAACAGCCTTTCTTTGCCCCTTGTGCTTCTCCTTGTGATGGATGTCGTATGACAGAGGGCCACTCAGTCTATAAGTGAAATATGCAACAATGAATGCG
The DNA here is from genome assembly GCA_000180635.4 of Pristionchus pacificus. Classification (NCBI taxonomy): domain Eukaryota; kingdom Metazoa; phylum Nematoda; class Chromadorea; order Rhabditida; family Neodiplogasteridae; genus Pristionchus; species Pristionchus pacificus. The sequence continues at coordinate 241,044 of CM026577.1, forward strand.
AACATAATAAGTCAAAAACTTCCCAATCAGGGTTCAATTACCTAGGTGAAAACAATGTTTTAAATCGGGCATGTTTTTCTGTTCAATGGCGAAAAGGCAGGCACACGAAATTTCGATGTTTTGCTATTTTTACCTCTATTTTTCCGAGTCGTCCCGGCCCGGACGAGCACCTTTCAAGCCCAAAACCAAAAAAAAGGGTACGGAAGATTAAAATAAACGAACTAGTTGATCCATGCTCCCAATAACAATCTATGCCTAATGATGACAACAAACCTCTCCTTGCAGATGGCACAAGTAACTTTCTTGGCCGCCAGATGCACATTCGCATGTCTACGAGCATCGTAAGGTCGTGTAAACACCTGCAATCATATATTGGTGAGACTTATTAAAATAAATAAGAAAATTTTACCATTTCGCACTCCTTACATTTGAACACTCGCTGCCCATCGCTCTAGAAAGTAATGCCTTATGAGATACACACAATTCGGAATGGCAAACCTCGTGGATTCTGGCTTCGTAAAGGGCATTGATGTCGGGATCATCGGGACTAGGAGTGAGCCTCGTCGCTTTGTGTGAGAGTGTGCCGGTTGCCTGCTTGCAGTTCTTCTTCGGTTTCACTGCAATCGAATATCGCGAGCATGAGTATTATTATGGAATCATAATATGATATTATGGAATCTTATGAGGAACACATGTTTTTATTAACCAAGAAAGAACAAAATGTGAGCGCAGATTACAAAAAGAATCGCAATATCGGTCCGTAATACAAACAGCATTTATTCATACCAACACCGTTATTAAATACCTTTTCTTGAAGTCGATCCTGCTTCATCTGGCTGCGATTCCGAGAGCGTTTCTTCGCTGTGCGATGATGCGGTCGAGATCGATTGTACTGCAATCCATTCAAATCTCAAAATAATAATAGTTTCGACTAACCTGATTCCGCTGAGCTAGCAGCCATTGCAGCGGCGGACGCCGCTCTTGATTTCATGACAAAACAATCGATAAATAGCCGCACTCATTCGGCAAAACAAAAATAAAAACAAAAAATAAATAAACTGTTCCGCAAATATTCCAATTTGCTACTTTGCTTATAATATTAAACATAGTGATTGAAAGCGGAACAATAAAACAATACAATATATCGATTATTTATTGTTGATCATGATCGGTCATACATTTCAGATAGGCATGCGTAGAATTGAATCGAATAACACAGTCAGATTTTTCGCATACATGTTTACCGCAGATTACTGTAACACCATTAGCCATTCACCATCATAATAGACTTTCAAACCTTTATTCGTTCTTTCATCTGAAGAGTCTTTATGAAGGGGTAGGTGAATCCTCGGTTGAAGCATCTTTGAAAAATACTTTTTGTTTTTGAACCTTCCAAGGTTCTTCATTGGAATGAAATTTAGAACTCTAACAGAACCATGAGGAATATTGATTTCATGCTTCAAATCAAATATTTATTAAACACCTGTGAAATGTACCTGGGAAAAGGTGCAGACAGCGAGGAAAAACAATAACAATATTGCGAATCGATGCATGACACTCATTGTGATCCAATTCTCTCGTACCTCTTTCTCTATCTCTCGCCCTCCTCTCCCTCCTCGCGTACAACACAAATAAACTGAATGGTGGTATTCTTTCTTTTGTTGTTTCGTAATATCACGAGCGTAACTAAACACCTAAAGAGGTGCAAGTCTACCCGTATTTGAACTTTCTTCGTCTCGAATATTAAACAAAAATCATGTATCTCTCACATGCAAAAATATAAAAATATTTAATGTTGTAAAGCAAAGTACAATTTGCATACCGTTACACCCAAGCGCTATCTCTATCTTATTTGCCCATCTGTCCTATTTCTCTGACCTCTCTCCCAGTAGGGAGAGAGCCCTCTAGGTCACACCAGATTGATGGCCTAGCCAGTCTTAGTCTCATCTCTCACAGGGGATAGTCGCCCTGTGAGAGGCATCCGCAGATAAAGTATGAGTTCTTTCATCCCAGTCGTCTAGCATCCACACAATAGCAACATGAATGCCATAGGCATATCATGTATGCAAAGATAAAAAAATTTTGCATACTGCAATGTAAATAATAAGTTTGATTTTCGTTCTCCCTCCTTCCTCATTCTGGTCCCTCTCGCTCACTCAAGACGGTCTATCTCTCTCGATCGGTCGTCCGCTACTCACACTTACAGTCGATAATGATGTCATCGGGCGCTGATGATTCGGATCCACCAGAGAACGATAGGACAGGGTAAGGACGATCACAAACCTAGCCATGTACTAAGTAGGGATTGTTATATCGACTATATGCCATATTCTTCTTTTCCTTTGAGACCTGAGGAACGGACGGGCACCGGGCCGGACGTAGGGCCAAAGGAATCCCGGAAGGAAAGACGAAAGAAGAGCAGTGGCACGGAAGGGTGAGAAAGGCTGATATGACAAATTAGAGAAATTATATTGGAGATGGCCGAGTCAGATAGTCCGAAAATTACAAAATGACTTAAAATAGATATTCTTCGAAAATTGAAAACGTGCGAACGGAAACGAGACACGGCAACTTACTTTGGGAAAATTTGCCGAATTTGGTACAAGTGATTCTTTCCAATTATTTATTGCAGAAAAGACGGATCGGGTCGACGTGGATCCGGTTGGCGAGAGAAGAAGAAGTTCCTTTACAAGTACATCAAGAAGCAAACCGATTTCAAGTACCGAGACACATATGTGAGAACATCCTACGGATTATCTACAGTAGTAATCATCATTTTCAACAGGGCGTATCTAACGATTGGTGCATTTGCGGACTCTCATAATTTCATATAAAATCATCACTAGGGTTCCGCGAGAGACTCACTTGTTTCGGAGGGAAACACGAAAAAAGAAAACGTTCACTTTTCGTTTCTGGTTCGAAATGTCTAACTCGCGGAAATCATCAACATTCGGCCGCTCGCGAAAATACCTACGTTGGATAATAGAAAATATTTTCTGAGAGACATTTATTATTTGTTACAGTTCCCCTACAAATTCAACGATCTTCGTCGTATCATTGGATTAGCCAAACAGACCTTTCAAGAAGGTATTTGGTGCTTTCTATTGTATTATGCCAAAAAAGGTCAAACAAAAAGGAATAGATAGATAAATCTTTATAGAGCCGAGTCTCGTCGAGTGTAGTCCGCCCGCAGTTGTCATCGGCGACCTCCATGGACAGGTAATGTTTAAGATCTCTGCCCAATAATCGTTCAGCGTTGCACAACTATCTTCTTGCTGATCTTTATCTTATTCTCAGTACTACGATCTACTTCGTGTCTTCAATTTTTTCCGCGAAGCCAAGGGAAAGAAGGGTGACATGAAACCCGGTTGGCTCACTCAACGATACGTCTTCCTCGGTGACTATATAGACAGGTGCATTTTCAAAATGGGAAACGATGATTAACCATTGATATCTTCAGAGGAAAGCAATCCATCGAAGTGATAACCGTCTGCTTCACACTCAAAATTGTCTTTCCCAATCATGTCAGTTAAACTTCTTCTGTTTGGCATTGTCATAAACAATCAATTTGACAAATTATATTTTTTCAAGATATTTTGACAGGGATGGTGATAATTTGTACAGTTCATGCTTCTACGAGGTAACCACGAGACAAAAGCGATCAATCGACAGTACGGCTTTCTGCAAGAGTTGGAGGAGAGATTCAGCAAGGTAGGCAGGGATCGGGTGGAAGTGTGTTCGAAAAAGAAGACTGCAGTTTATGTCAATGACCAATAATGATATCTGATATCTGAATATCTGAATATCTGAACTCAGGAGCAAGCTGAGAAGTTGTTCGCCGAGTTCAATGAGGCTTTCACGTACATGCCACTCGCATGCATCCTCGGTATCTAATATGGGCCTTAATATATGACACTGTAATCTACTTACCATTGTCTATCAACACTATACCATCATTGTCTCATTAAGACTACTATCTCTGGTGCCCGGAATCAACTTGGAATCAAGAAATTCCCACAAGTTGGAATCAAGCTTGATGGAAACTTGTGGGAAGTGCTTGATTTCAACTTGTGGGATCGTTTGAAATCGGCGAGGACTACTGTAGCTTTCTCTATTATTGATTGAAAGAGAGCATGAGTTCCCTCACACAGTAACCAAAGGCCCCGCATGGTACGACCATGTGGGGAGGTCACATCCAAAAGGCGGTCCAACTGGGGTCCGCAGATAGTCAAGCGCACTCGTGCCTGAAGGCAGTCAGAATAGGGCTGCAAAAAGGGACCATATAGGCGATGTTTGTGCTGGACGCTGCGGGTACGTAAGCCTGCTTGATTCCAAGTTGTGGGAATGGGTCACTTGATTCCAACTTGAAAACCCATTTTTACTTGATTTCAAGTTGATTACGGACACCAGAGTATCAATGATGTATCTCAGGCAACTCAATTCTCTGTATGCACGGCGGAATCTCACCCAAACTCACAAGCCTACAGGACATTCTTGATGTGAGGAATTCCATCATTTCTCTTTTCTGATTTTTAAATCTTTCAGATTCCCAAACCTATCGTCGACCCGAACACTAATGAGCTAGCTGGAGATCTACTCTGGTCAGATCCCATGATCGGTCTGAAGGGGTACGTACAGCAAAAAATGCAACTAGCATCTCATCTTGAGATCAAAGATCAACTCTCTCAGGTACAAACCGAACTCGGTTCGTGGTGTGTCGGTGCACTTTGGAGAGGATGTCCTGGAGGAAGTGCTGGAGAAACTGGATCTGAGAATGATTGTCAGGGGCCATCAGGTAAGATCAGGGACAAGAGATCAAAGATTAAAGTTCATTGCTGCAGATGATGATGAACGGCTTCAATTTCTTCCACTCGCAAAAGCTGGTCACTGTTTTCACAGCTGCTAGTTACTATCCGGAGAAGGTGCATCCGAATATTCATTTTTAAAAACGAACTCGTGAAAATAATTGTAATATTGTAGGCGAATCGTGGCGCGGTGCTGTACGTGAGTGCGGATTTCCGTGTCGGCTTCAAGATCCTCGTACCACAAAAGGGAGAGGGCGGTAAGAATTGATCCTTTCTGTGAACTTGAATTCGAAAAATACACAGAAGGAAGATAATTTTGAGGGAAGAAAGTGTTCCGTGGTGATCATGAGATGAGCAATGACTATGATGATGGGCATGTTCGCAAGGCCGATGAAGAATTGAAGGTTATTATTGTGCTTTTCTCAAATAGATAAGTGAATTGTTGCAGAAGCGCCGTCCTGACGGAAAGTGATCCGAATTCTCCAGAAGGCGCAATTTCTCCCCTTTCACTTCTTATTTTTCGCTCAGCAATCGAATCCTGACATATAACACGCGAAATAAACTATGAAGGAACAATTATTGCCCGTTTCAGTCAATCTATTGCCTTCGGCTCAAGACAACGGCCGATTCAACAAAAATGTTATGCCAATACACAAGAGGTTACAGCATCGCCACCATTATTCTTTGACGGATCCTTGTATACGTCCTTCACAAAGCTGATACCGGGAGAATGCAAGATTGATTATGAATATAATATCGAAGAATGCAATATCTCCCGCTGGCTCCCGTCTCCCTGTGATTCATGTGGGGCTACATCTATAGTAAATGAAAGAAGAAGATAGTAGCTGTCTAGAAACAATCCCCCTCCCCTTCAATCTATCTAGATTTGAGTGAAGCGAGAATTTTCGACAACGAATAGAGACCATATTATAATAGATGAGGGCCTCTCTCCATATTCGCTATCCCTAGTGTGAACACAATGGACACAATCGCTAACCCTCTGTCCGTAATGCGCTGGACAAATGAGAACTAATAACCCCCTCCCTCCGAAGAAGGGAGGGTATCAAACAGATTAGAATAGCCAGGCCCAAGGTGGCGCGAGCCAACACCTCTTTGTCCACTATGGTTTTAGGGAAAACTTCCCCGGTGAGAACACTGTAGAACAATCTGGACATATTTATGAAAGTGAATACAGTCAATGCCAGAAACTGCGAGATAGTTCTATGATAGATATGAGAATAAGATTGACTCTTAGACTTTTATTGCAGTGTTGCAAACTTTTGCGAGTTCCAGCGGGCGATTGCGCATTGAAGGTTGAAATGACGTGACGTTTTCGCTCGTGCGTAGTCTCTCATGATGTCTCATCCGGGATAGATCAAGGGGATAAAGGAAGCTCTTTGCCCTTGGTAGGTCAACTATCTATGCTATTCACTCATCGGCTCTTCTCGTCAAAGTTTGTCTGCCCTTCGGACAATAGGAAGCCACTGTATTTTCAAAGAGGGAGAGAAAGTTCATCCGCCTTAGGGAGTGATGCAAAGAGAGTACGAAAACATTGAAGAAGTACATCCTTGCAGGAAATTGCAGTCTAGCCGAATTTATACGGCTGAATTCTATGAATTAAAGCAAGTGAGTGCAATAAAAACGAAGTGCCCGTTCAACACTATTCAGTTAAGAAGAGAATCTGGGATGACGTGCAATTGAGCGATTTCTTTCAGTTTACGTTTGGAACTTCTCATTCGTCTAAACTAACTTCATGACTCTAAGTGAGAAAGACTAAAGCATTAACGACGTCTAACTCATGACGCACGCGGTTTTGTTTATTCGTACTTTACATTTCCTGTTCGCTCTGATCCTTCAGCTTACAACGTTGCAAAACTACATTTTTTCGCGACGACACCGTAACGGTCATTGGCTCCGCCCATTATTCTTGAGCCGGGACAAGAAGTGCCTTCGAAGGGGCTATATAACCCGATGAGGGCGGAGCATGGGAGGCGGGTTGCTCTTGTCCTGAGATACTTCACTCGGGATGAACTCCATTGTTCACTCCGCATTCTTATCCGTCAATTTCTCATTATGCGTCGTTGAATTTCTGACAATACGTCGTGTTCCCGATTATGACAATATTTTAAATGATAATTCGATCTGATATTTCCGTTGGTGATCGCCCACCTAGCAGATTTATTTCTTGTACTGTTTGACTCCGTACTCCCTCGTAATGTTTGGCTATTCGTTGCAGCCGCTCCTCCATGTTGCAGTGGCTGCGTGGTTGCCTGCTGCTTGCAGTCAGTGCAGCAGCCCTCATTCCGAGAGAGAAGCTCTTCTCAGATCCGAAACTTGCAGCGACCAGCCTCTCGCCCGATGGAAAGGTTGGCCATGTATTTATTCAGATTGTGTTTACCATCTTGTGTTTATGTAGTGATTGCTAGGATGTAAATCAAGTACATTGTTTCCGAAATGAAATTGTCTAAAATTTTTGTATGTTTTTTTCATGCGTATCTTGCAGATTTATTATAAACGTAGAAGATGAATACAAATGTGTGTGTTCAGATTCTGGGTTACATCGCTCCGGATGGGAATAAGATCAAGAACGTCTTCACTCGTTGTATCTCCTGTCGACACACAAGACAAGTCACCTTCGAGAAGAGAGATGTCCTTAGTAAGTCACAATTCAACAATCTATTTTATGGTAGTAAGCGCCACAATTTTGCCATGAGTCCTTCTTGTGTTCGAATAATTTTGTATCATACTTCATTATTCTAACTATCAGAGTGCATCAAACAATATATCGTGTTAAATTGAAATATATATTAAGTATCTCTTGTTCAGGCTACGAGTGGACTGGAGTGGAGGACATAATCCTCTTCGCTCAGGATAATAATGGAGATGAGAACACGATGATCTTCAAGAAGAATATTTCCGAAGTAAGCAAACAATTATTTATTGATTAATAGTGAATACATGATTCAATAAAGAATGAATTATTGTTCAGAATGCTCCGACTCACGAGCGCACGATCATCTCAAATACGCCAGGAATTAGAGCCACTGTTGTTGCCAATAATAAGAAGAAGAGATACGTCCTCATCGGTCTCAATGATATGACCCCTGCGTAAGTTTCTTCGCGTGAATGCGAAAGTCTAAATAAAGCATCGCAGGTACCACAATGTGTACAAATTCGATCTCTATACGAATGAACTCTCCCTCATTCTGACGAACAAAAGATTCCCCGTTGTCATCACTGACAATGACATGCGAATTCGAATGGCAATTGAGGAACAGGAAGACGGAACTACTGCTTACTTCCGGTTTGTTCTATTTTATCGTAATTTATTAAAATTCATAGTTAAAGGTGTCTTCTGCTTCTCAAAATTTCAGGACATGCTTCTAGTTTTGTTTCCCTCTTAGAGCCCCAACTATAGTCTGCTTCTGTCCCGTCCCCTGTCTCAAGTATCAATAGCCGATTGTTTCGACTGTTTGGCCTTGCGTATCGCACAGTATCTCTTCCGCAAGAGTACACGAGAGAGCATTGGCAATGGAGAGAGCGCTCCGAGTTCGCCTTAGGTGGTGTGTGTATGAACAAGACGAAGGGGTGAACTGACCGCATTGAAAAGAGTCAGACGGAAGCCCAAAGTCAAATAACCGGCAGTGGTCAGCACGGAAAATGACGAATTACGAAAACGGACCCTGTTTTTCTCAGAGAGTCAAAGAATTAAAAAAATCGAACTGTTGACGAAAAGCGATTGTGATAAAAGAGATGAAATGATAATAAAAATAATATTTGAGCGTGTCTTCAAAGGCGAATCCAAAGGAGCTGACCTCCGACAAGGACCAATGGGTGGAGTACATTCGAGTACAGCCGGATGACAAACCAATCACTGCGTGAGATATCCTCTTATCTTTAGTATAATCATTATTCCTTTTAAATTCTATTAAATTAATAAGTAATCTTCAGCCCGATCGGATTTGACAAGACGAACGAGAAAATCTATTGGATCTGGGGAGATGGATCGGATCTAGGAAACCTGATTGTTGCTCCGACGAATAATATTTCGGATAGGGAGGTGAGACATCTTTCGATTTCTTCGCTTACGTCAATTTCAGGTGCTCTACACAGCCACACGTGCGCAGATTGGACAAGTTCTCTTCCATCCTGAGGTATTGAATTTTAGCGAGAAAAAGATCAATCGTCAGCTCGATGAAGTTGATTCAATGAATCCTTTCCAGGATAAAACCCTTCTCGCTGTCTCCGAGTTCTACCACAAGCCCGAACTGTTCGTTGCCAATGACACAGTGATGGAAGATCTCCAGTATCTCGTCAACCTCCGTCCTTCGGGATCACTTCAGATCCTCACCGTTTCCAAAGGTACGCAATAAAATCAATGAGTAGCATTAATGCGAATCAAAGAAAAATTCAAATGAGATTTGATAAATATTTATCTTGGAACTCTGCAGACATGCAGACATGGCTGGTCACGTATCTCTCTGCTGAGAACCCATTCGAGGTTAGTCGTTGACCATTTCGCAATAATTAATATTATTTTATCTCAGGTGTTTGTCTATCGCCGCTGGCTCAAGTCCGCTGAGCTTCTCTTCAACACGCATCCGGAACTAGAGGTACGAATGTTTCATGAACTTGTTTATATGCTATCTGTGCTCGCAAATATCTCAAATTCAGGGCTACGAATTGAACAGACAGATTGGTTTCGACTTCGCAGCTCGTGACGATCTCGTGATCCAGGCATACCTCTCACTCCCACCGGATGTCAGTAACTCTATTCGCTATAAGAAATCATTTTTAAATTTACAATGAACCGATAGTCGTTGCTATATTTATGACATGTAGGCCCCTCTGAAACGCGCCGCTGAGGTTCCCGTGGCAGATAAGGGATACGCCGAACTCGGAATGATTCCTGCTAAACCACAGAAGATGGTTTTGCTCGTGCACGGAGGTCCCAAGGTACTCGGTGCTCTAAAGCGATGATCTTTCATGCCTCATTTGCAGTCGCGAGACACTTATGGATTCTCTCCAATGAATGCTTGGTTGACGAGCAGAGGATACGCAGTCATGCAGGTAATTGCAGGCACTTCTCTGTTTCTGTTTTTTGGCCCAGCCTTTCCTCGCAGAGTATTCTCATTCCCTGCCCTCTTCACATTCAGAGCGGCCGAAGCCCGGGCCAAAAACAGAGAAATTCCCTTATGAATATTTATTTCCTTCTTTGAGTTGGTCATGTACGAATATTTTAAATACATTATGTAATTTTGCAGGTTAACTTCCGCGGTTCCGTTGGCTTCGGCAAGCGTCTCACAAATGCGGGCAATGGTGAATGGGGAAGAAAGGTAAAAATAATTAAAATTTTTAAAATTAAAAAAAATATAAACGAATAGATGCACTACGACCTACTGGACGCCGTGGAGTTCGCAGTGGCCAAGGGAATCGCCAATCGATCGCAAGTAGCCATAATGGGTACGGTAACACTTCCTCCACCCCTACCGTAATCAACCGTACCCTCAGGTGGATCATACGGTGGCTACGCGACACTCGTCGGTCTCACCTTTACTCCGGATACGTTCGCTTGTGGTGTCGACATTGTCGGACCATCGAACCTTGTATCCCTTCTCGAGGCGGTCCCTCCCTATTGGCTCGGCTTCTACAATGATCTCACTAAGGTTTGGCTCAAGTAAATAATATATTTGAAAAAATAGTGAGGCTTGTCGATTTCATTTTAAAATGCCCTTTCTCAGATGCTGGGTTCTGACATCGACACTCAAGAGGGCAGACAATCACTCATCGCACGATCACCTCTCTTCTTTGCCGATCGAGTCAAGGTAGAATAGTTTGAAGAATTAGTATCTACAGAAACATGTCCCACCTACATTTTCAAAAACAAAACGATTCAGAAACCGTTGATGATTCTGCACGGAGCTAACGATCCCCGAGTGAAGCAGCACGAATCCGGTTACTATTTTTCGAATTTATTTTTTGGCATTATTTTGACATCGACACTCAAGAGGGCAGACACTTTTTTTAAGCTTTTGTTTATTTCATAGTGCGTTATTTGCAAAACGTATTAACAGATCTCTTGAATTGGGGCCTTGATCAATGGCCGCTTGAAGAATCCAGAATGCACAAAAAAACATAGATTTGCTCTCCTTTCTTCTCGCATTGTCCATTGTAGTTGGGGAAAGTGCGCATTCACGGTTCTAGTTGTCTTGTGTTTACACCCCCCGATAATCTGGACGGTCAATACAACAGTGAACATAAGGCAGATAGCCCATGGGGATTTGCTCCAGCGTCCTAAAATAAATAATATAAATACATATATTTCAGAACAATTTGTGGCTGCTCTGAAGAAGCACTCGATTCCAGTGAGCTACGTGCTATATCCCGACGAGGGGCACGGATTCAGGTTATTTATATAGAGTGTTCATTCGAGATTAGTCATGATTCCCGGGAATGCATTTCTAGATAATATACAAATAATTCCAGACGTGCTCCGAATCGTCTCGCTCAATGCGGTTTCGTTGAGAGATTCCTCCATCACTGCCTCGGTGGAGACTACCAGATCTTCACGAATGGACAGTATAATGAAAGCGCCATTGTAAGTATATCATTTTCAAAGAAGACCATGTCATTGAATGTAACACCAATAAGCAAATCTTTTTTATTTGCAATCAAGTTTTTGGAAGCAGCAGTGAACATCTAAGCAATGAATTTGTAGCTGAAATCCGATGGCTTCGCACCGAAGACAACGCTGGCTCCCACCACCACTACGACCACACAGCTTCCGAGAGGTATTCCTTTCTATCCTGAAAATGAACAACACTTTTACTGATGATCTGCCTAAAATATAGCATTCGATCTAAATTGTTTTGTTTACTTATTTGGAGATAAATTGAACCCAAATCGTTGATGCTCTTACTTTCAATTATTCTTTCTCTTTTTTTTCAGCCGCAGTTATGCCCACTCTCGTGCCGTCTCATGTCAACAATTTCTACTATCCGGTAAGCCTATTTCCAAAAATCCCCTCTACATACCCAAGTTTCTTCCCACGTCTTCCATTCTTTGCAGCAATCTTTCTATTCTTTACCTTATATCTACTCTTTGCAGCAACAGCCGCAGCTTGTGCAGCAGTTCCGTCCGACAGTGCAGCAGGTACAGCAAGCACAACAGCAGCAATTCCAGTTCAATCGGATGAATACTCAGGTGAGATTGGCATCGATATATCTATAACTAAACGTGTTTGAGCAGGCCTACCCTGCATACGCTCAACCTCGTCAAGTTGTAATGCAACAGATGCAGTCCGTCCCTCAACATCAACAGCCTTACTTTCGACCTCCCGTGGCTACCAATATTTTCCCCTACAACGGATAAGACAATCCCGCCCTCACTGCCTCCTGGCTCTAGCCAGCACCAGTATTCATAACCACCTGACAGTATAGTCATAATAATAATAATTAATAATAATACATATGCAATAATGAAATATGTGCCGATATTGATTTTGTTCCCTCCGCCCTTGTTGCTGTGCCGTGCAGAAGCATGATAAATCGTTTTCTGGTCCAACTTTCCCTTTCGTCCAGGCATTGTTCGACTCTGCGGGTAGTCCCCTCAGTAAGGAAGAGTCATCACTCCGGAAACTGTAAACTCTCTCGCTTTCCCTACCAACAAAAGAACGATCGAAGGAGAGTGATCCATCTCCCGTCTCTCAAAACCATGCAATTTCTCTCACACGCTAACCCGACAGGCATGGATTTCGTAGATCCTTCAATCACGAAGGATCACCATCAAGGGATTAACGGGAGGCATTCCGTCTCTATCTCCGCTCTTTCCCCGAGGATCTTCAATCCAGACCCAATGTATCGCCTCGTGGCCCCTCTCTCTGTATTCCTTGTATTCGTCCATGCCAGTGTTCCTTTTGCTCCTCCGACACCTTGCAACTGCCAGTGTAAAAGGTCAGAAATATTTTCCAAACTGCTTCCTCTGTGATATAGGTATATATTGCCACAAATTTGAGGGAAAAATGAAGTTATTCTGGAAACCTTCTTAGAATAGCTTTCATTTCAGACAGTGTCCCTCACAAACATGCCCTCCCGTTCCTCCCTGTCTAATCTCGCCAATTCGACCGCTAAAGAGGGCAAGACTTGTTGCACAGGTAATTACAATTGAAATTTCGGATTGTCTTTTCGGGAACTCAGACAGACAAACAATTTAAAATTAGAATGTTTTTAGAAGCGTGCAAAGCGTGCTCTTCCCTCTGATCCTAATCTCGTCCAATTCATTGATACGAATTGCAATAGTGAGCAACTGCGACAGATCATCATTGAGGCAATATCCAACTCCTTTTTTTAAAACTATTTTGTGATCAAAAATCATTTTTTTAGAAAGCGGACAAGGTAACATCCATCTCGAAACGTCAAATTCAAACTGCTGCCGAGAATCAAATGGGAGGAAGGTTCTTAACTCCTCCTTTAGCTCTGATGAGCTTCTCGAAATACATGATGAGACATTTGAAATATGTTTCAGATACAACGTTATTTGTGCACGCGGTGATTTTTCTTACATCACGAACACAGAGATTTTCTGTCAGCAGGTATTTACTGGAAATTGCTTGATGAAGAATCTTTTTGGAATAACTAAATTGAATGTGAATATTTGCAGACTGTAGGGGATGTCACGTGCTACGCATTCAAACAGCTCAGTGAGGTGATGATGAAATGAATCGTTTCTGTTTTCACAAAACACGCAATAAATCGTTTGTATTTGCTTACATGTGATTGCGCATTTCCCAACGACATTTCACAACCTATTTGTTCGCTTACATTCAGTCTCGAGGTCGGAGAGTCATCTTCAGTCTCTTCATTTGGTCTAATCTTTCTCGGTTAGAAGGAACGATAGATCAGGAAAGAGAGTCAGATCATTCCATTCAACATCAAGTTCGGGCGCGCCCTAGCTCGGGAAAAAACTAACCAACGTGAAGCCTTATCAGCTGAGTGACTCAATGTCCACACATGCTCCCTCTCCACTTTCCCTTTCTATCTCGCCGTCAAGAGAGACTCATCTCTGTCATCCGCTCAGCCCCCACAATAGCGCTTTTGAACTATGACAAATGGGTAGGGGTATATAACCAAGGGAAGGAGAGATGGAAGCAGTCCTATTGACTACTCATCATCAAAAGATGTCCTACTGCAATCCTCACGGTCACTACGACGCATACGTTCCTCATTGCCATGTGAGTTCTCTCAATACTATTATCATTATTATTATTATCCAATATTTTTCGCTCTCATATATCATCTGTAGGGCTTTTAGCGTCGTTTCACAGAATAACTTTAAAAATTATCAGTAGTTATCTACCCTGAAGAACATGACTTAATTTCAGCCCACTCCTCATGTCGACGTTGTTCATGTCGCTCCTCATCACACAACAGTAACTCACATGGGCGGAGGATACGGTGGATACTATCCCGTAAGTGCATCATTCCATCTCAAGCTATTCAGTCGCAATCCATTCGATAACGAACATTCCTATTTTAGGCTCCTCACATGCATGGTCATGTCGACGTCTATCCCACCCATCATCATGTTAGTCGTTTCAATTCTCATTTATCATAACCTCTATGAGGGATTTATTTATTCAGACTCTTTAAGGAGCACAGATAATTTGTGGGAAAGAATTGCTAGACGTATCGTAATCACTGATATCATATTCGTGAACTCCATAATTGCAGGGTGGATACTATGGCGGTCACGGTCATCATCATTGCTAAACGATGATTATCAAGAATAATCACATTCGGGCTGTTATTTTCGGGAGCTCACTAATTATAAATTGGAAAATACCCCTCTGTATTACCTGAACTGATAAAATATTATATAAACCTAAATATTCATAAAATTACCTGAACGTTTTGCCGACAACAGGAGTCGAACCTTAGGCCCACGCTCTAACCGACTGAGCTATGACGGTCTGAATCAATTTGCATTTGAAGACGAAATTTCTGTGGCCTGCAACCCTCACTTAATTCTTTATTCTTTATTCATTAATAATAATAATTTATCTACGCACGAGGCGCAACGAGACCGAAACGTTACATAATAAGGTGGGAGAGCAGGAAGGGGGGGGGGGGACTCTCCTGGGTTAGGTGAGTTTGGCTAAATGAGCGATGATGGGGTGGTTTTCAAGTCGACGCTTGAACATTCGGATATTGGGAGCAGTGCGAATACTATCTGGAAGTTGGGAGTACCATCGTGAGGTTCTGACAGGGAAAGAGTGGTATCTGGGAGTACTTGCTCCTGGTATTCTACATACAGAAATTTAAAAGGCTTTCTCTGTAAGAACGCAGTGAAAGGGGCCTGAGATGGCACACTTTCAGAAAATTTTCTCGTATCGAGCTCAAACTTCACCAACATGACCTTTAGGGAAGATATTTACGATTTTTGAACTTTGATTCCCAAAAATTTGATCTTTGATCTTTGATCTTTCGAAAAACAAATTTCAGAGATACAGTCCTGGCGATTCCCCCAATGAAAACAGGGCGCCCGGGGCGTCCCGGGGCGTCCCCCAGTGTCCCCCCGCTTCTGGCGTCTACAGACCTTTTCAAATTGGGCCCAATTTGTGTTTGTCGTATTCAGCGTTCGATTCTGCGTCGATTCATATTAAAAAATCAATTAAAATTTTAAATTATTATTTATATTTTGAAATTCAAAAAAGTCGCGAATAAAACGATTCGTGCATCAAGAAGTACATCCTACGGTAATTAGCAAAACATTCTGCAGCAGCAGTGGATAAATACCGCAAGGCGTCTTCGATGCACGAATCTTTTTATTCGCGACTTTTTTGAAAATCAAAATATAAATAATAATTTAAAATTTTAATTGATTTTTTTATATGAATAGACGCAGAATCGAACGCTGAATACGACAAACACAAATTGGGCCCAATTTGAAAAAGGTCTGTAGACGCCAGAAGCGGGGGGACACTGGGGGACGCACCGGAACGCCCCGGGCGACCTGTTTTCATTGGGGGAATCGCCAGGACTGTACCTATCGTGTGATAGCTCATTCGAAAGATCATGAACAGTTATGTTAAAAACCAGAAGGATTTTAAATTTCATCCATTTTGACCAAAGTTATGACTCAAACTATGACAATTTTCGTTCATTTCGACGAAAATCGATTTGGCTACCCATGATGGCATGCATAGCGGGGTCCTATTTTTTGATATTTTGTGTATTTTATGATAAGTAGAAACTGTTATAACTTTGCAGGACGCATTTTCAAGGCCAATGTATCGAAATCTTAGCTCAACCGTGGTCAAACATGCCTATTTTCAGCAAATGGTGCAGGTCGAAATGGCTCAGAATGATAAACCAGCACTTGTTTATGCCTCATGTAATGTTTTTTCGTCATTTCTCCCGTACCGTATTCTAGGACATGACTCGCATCGACTTTTTTCACATAAGGGTCCCCCCTTACGTGAAAAATCGGGATAAGGGTCATGTTGGAATTGACCACAATAACATGCATGGATGCGCTAAAAGTGACATAAAACCCATTTTTAGCCATCCTAACATTTACTTGAGTCTGAGGTTTACACAACGAGGAGATGACTGAAAGATTCACTCGCTAGAGATACCAGCCGGATGCCACAAGTTGCCGTTATTAAAGAGACCAGTAAATGCGTGGCTTCTGTCCCCTCCCCTCCCCTACCCACTCCTTTTCCGGAGTTTCGTGCCAAGATGAGATACCACGTTTCGTTTGATGACAAAGAAACAAAAAATTAGGCGATCTTTGCAGCAAAACACAAGTCATCTTTTTTTACACAAAAAAATCAGAATCACTTCTTTCCGGAGCAGTTCTAGAGACGCAACTGCATTCAGCTGGGGGTTTGGCCACTTTTTCATGCTGCAATAAAATGTTTTTTACTCGATAACAATCACTCTTAAGTCGCTCACTTCTCAAAGTCTAAACACTTCAGGTATAGAAGTATCCAAGATTACTTTCATCGTCCGTCCGACATCGCCACCGGCATTGCAGACGGCATTATTGGAGCCATCTACTCAATGTCAGTATCTATTACTTTTCGAATACCGTGTTCAATCGAGACCCTCATTGACTTCCAGTGCTTTGTGATGGCTTATATGAGGAAACAAAGAGGCGACTATTCTGTTGTACACGGAAAATTGATCGTGTGTGATGAAGCCATGTGATGAACACCTGAACTTGTTTGTGCTTTGAGAATTTATCAATGCGAAGAGATGGGAAATCGTGAGACACGATACACATGGGTAACAACATAAACTTGTATAAGTAGTAGAATTCGGAAGGATTTCTAACGGAGTGCAACGGCGTTGTTCAACAAATAACGAGTAACAATCTAATATTACGGGGAAACATTACAGTAAAAACGTGATCGAAAACAGGGCTCACAAACAATGAGTGAAGTCCAGCAAAGAGAGGAAAGTAGAGAGACGAGAGGCAGTCTGAAATAAAATAAAATTTATATATTTAACTAATGATCAATCAATCAATTTATCATTTCAGGCTCGTTCCTCCAACGCTGAGAGAGCGTTGGAGGAACGAGCGCGTTCGGGAGATCACTAAGTTGCGCGACTGGAACCGAGAAGCACTGAAACGGAAAGATAGGTGGGCACTCAAGGTCAGAAGTATGCAAATGGAGCAATGGACACGCGCGACTACATTCTGAATGCCGTACAAGCGGAAGCGTCCGCCCGAAAAGCCTAGAGCACGCTGGAGGGACGATTTGGACCGAGCAATTGGGAACTGGTGGAGTACACCCCAAGAAGATTTTGCCCCCATCCTCATCTAGCAATAATTAAACTAATAGATTAGAATTAATTCAAGTACTAGGATATAATGAATTTATCCTCATAATAGTTCATTTTGTCAGACTCTTGCACTTACAAGAGCATTGAACAGGTATAAACTATACAATTTCTCTTACATATATCATTTAGAAGTAAAAAAAAGCTCACAGTAAGTATCTTAGCATCTAGGGGTCCTCCACGTCCACCGTCGAACGATCATCCACGACCTCCACGGTCACGCATGCCTGCAACGATTGGGTCAAAAATAGAAATAGTTTCAATAAATTTACACCAAAGCATAATCATCAGTATCATTAGTAACTGATATAGGAATGATGGTGAATGACACACGATAATAATATGATATTAGTATTAGGATTAGAGATGGGGAAGGAAGAGGGTAGAGTCGCGAATGTATGCACAGTGAGCAGCGCTCTTCCACAAGAGTGAACACTCTTCCACAAGACTGAGAGCGAAAAAGCTTTAAAAATATAGGAATTTAGGAGGAATTTTTGCACCCAAGTGATAAATATATTGAACATGGTATAGGTAGGTTAGAAAAAAACCCATCAAAATTGCTCCATTTTCAAAGCTTTTCCCTCTCAGTCTTGTGGAATAGAGCTCACTCTTGTGGAAGAGAGGCCATTCCCTCTCGCTCTTGTGGAAGAGCGCGGCTCACTTTGCATACATTGGCGACTCTTCCGTCTTCCTTTCCCATCTCCAATTTAGGATTATTACGAGTTTTATTTTGTCTTTTTTTAAATAAAATGTTTGGTGAGTAAAAAAGTAAGCGTCAATCCTTTGCTAAAGGTATTTTGAGTGACAGGAAAAGAGACATATAAACTCCCTCCAAAGCGTGCGTACCTCCTCGCATGCCTCCTCTACCGCCTCTTCCGGCCGCACGATTGGCAGCCTTCTTGCGAGGGTTCTCATCCACAAGTAGCGTGACCAGAGGTTACTAGTCGGGCAGGATGATGTAGCGGATGTTGTTACCTACAAGGTCCTTACAATGAAAGGAAACAAGATTCGGGAGTAAAAAACAAAGGTAAATAATTAAAAGTAGCGGAAGACGAACCTCGGACGGTGAGAGACTCGAGGTTCATCGGGTCGCGGTTCTTCTGCTGCATCTTGGCTGACTTCAAGTGCGTGTTCATGGCAACATCGACTCCGGCAATCGTTCCTGATCGAAAAACAGTAACAAAAATCACGAAATCTGGAAATCAATACGGGGTCTGGGAATACAAGATAGAATGCGTATGTAAGTAGCTTAACCTAAAGTATCTCTAGACCGCGCAAAGTAAAGAGGAGAAGGGTGAAAGAAGCGCTTGCAAAGCTTGCACACGAAAAAAAGTTTGGAAGCGCACACACTTACAGTACTTTTTTAGAGTTGGAGCTGACAATAGAGCGCAATCTTGACAGTGAGTTCAAGAGGTCAACCGAGGGCGCGAGTGGTCACGCGCACGTGCACTAGATATCGATCGTTATGATCTACTCGCCCCCTTCCCCTCTTCCCAGTCATTTGATCGCTCGCTTCCAAGGGGTCACGTAGCTCTTCCTTTCGATTTCGAAAACATTTTGTCATCACTTTCCTTTTTTGGTCTAAATTAGGTTGGTATTCACTTTAAAAGGGTTTGACGGCAGCAAAATTGCTTTACCAATGCAGTCCTTATTCTTTGCTTACACGTCTTAGCCACTGTTCGTCTGCTTGCTACTATGTTCCCACCGCCAGCTCCTCATTATTGTTTCGAAAAAGTTGATCGCAGCTTCTCGTTCGCTTGCAAGTTCATCTAATTTCCTAGTCCATGCTTTCACGACAAATATTTTAAATAGATATATTCGACTGATCCTGGTTTATGTGATGCATTTACTTTGCTAACTCAGTTCACCTCTTGATTCGTTCGACGTCCTTTCTTATTGTCATCACTTATTTCTCTTTCCAACGTTTCTAACCCATCACCTTGTAGATGACGTCGTCTCAACTGCACACCTGCCGCTCGGAAGACGTACAGGCGACGAGCACACTCAAGCCGTCCGTCCCTCCCTGCTGCCTCGATAAGATAAGTGTCTCAATTATTTGTCATCATGGGGCTTTGCGCATTTTCGTAAGTAACTGCTAACTGCTTGGATTGGTATTTTGTGTTCATTTCTGCTCAAGTTATATCTCCAATTTCGAATCGAATCAATCAAAAACGCAATATTTCGCGGCGAACCCATCCAATATTAGCTAGGTTGCGTAGGGCAGTGTCGCGCATCTCCTCTACAGTGAGGGGCGGTCGTAACGCACTGTCGCAAGTGCCCGGTCTATCTTTTCGTGGGAGAAGGCCACAAGCCAGAAACGGTTGCGCCGTCCCGGCCCGGCTCGCAGAATCGTATACCAAATTCTCCCTTTCGAGTATCGCGGTGGATGACCCGACGACCGAGCGTGCCACTGCCAGATTTATGTGAAATAGCGCGCGTATCGTTCACCAGGGGAATAGTCGTCATATTAACTGTTACGGTGGGATAGGGCAAAGCAGAGTAAACACACTTTGCGAGTGCGAAATAAGAAATATACAGTAGTTGTGGGATACTAATTTGAAACATCACAGCGTGTGGCGATCGATGAACGGACGGGCATCGTCAACGACGTCGTCTGAGAGAGGAAACGATAGGAGGACGGTATGCTGACAGAGGTCGGACTGCTCTCGAAGATGACGTCATCAATCGGTACTAATCAGGCACTTTCCCCGTTCGTTTCTCGCTCGCGCCAGCAAGGGGCACAGAATGGATGGATTGGAGGTTGGTCGACATAGATTGACGTCAAATGCATCAAATGAATTCAGGTCTCTCATCCATCCTCTCCCCCATCCTCTCCGCCTTCTCTCCCTTCTCTCTTCACTCTATCGATCGTGGGGATAGGGTAGCCGTGAGAGGTACTGTATCGATTTCGGAGCAACTTAGGAATGAATGGGTTGTTCAGTGCCCTCCCTCGCCATTCTTCGTCATGCCCCCAATGGGAAGGACAGTGTGCTGTGGGAGGTTGGTATACACACTTTTTCACCCAATCTTAGCTCGTTTGTTACAGGTCCAGTCAGCCCGACTTCCTCTCCATCGATCATCCGCGCCTCTCATGGAGAGTTCGACTGCCAGTGGTACGGTAGTTATCGATTCATTGATTAATTAAATTGGCTATTTGTAGATTCGACACGTGGTTTCGGGCATGGACGGGCTGTCGAGCAACTCCGCGTCGCCTGGAATCGAGTGTGTATCGATGATAACGAATTTGACGCTAATTTATACTTGCTGCAGGACGCGACTGCCCTCCTCATCTGCGTCTCTTCCGCTCCGTTCAAGAGGGCTCTCCGCCCGCCTCCGTCTTCGAGCAGGTACTATCAGCGGGATGGGAATGATACCGATAATTGATTACGATTGCAATTCTGGTAACTCGAACAAGGTCCGATTGGGAGATATTTGAACCTGACTAGGCGTTTTAATCATTTAAGTGGGCCGTGGATGTTGCGAGTTGTGTGCTGCTAGTACTCGTTACCTTTTGAATCAGACTGCAACAGGACTCTGACGACGATCCGCTAAATGATCTCTTCCTTTAGCGGCGTCCCGTTTAGTGAACCCTAGTAGAAAGAGGCGTGATAGATATGACCAAATACCCCTCTCGAAAGGACCAATGCACGCCACATTTTCTGTCAAATTTGAACAAAAAATGCAAACCACAGAAAACAGAAGAAATCCAAACCACCGCACGCCCCATAGGCTTCGCAATGAATATCACACCACATCTTGGGTTTCGTGACTTAAGTATTTTATCCCTGCGTGATATATCAAACGTTAGTGATCTGTCTAACGAGTTTATGTAGGGTATGGTTCCTATAGATCTCAAGTTTCCGAATGGTGTAAAGTTGCCCCAAGTATGTAGTTCACTGTCTCGATTCAGTTGAGGTGATGCCATGCCGTAATACTCTTATGTATGACCAAGTGCACTAATGTTTCATCGATCAACTTGATTATTAGATTCAAACATTAGTTAGCCGAAATCGTCACTGAAATAGATCAGCCAAATAATTCCTTTTCGTTTTTTTTATTTTTCGAAATACTAAATGATGGTTGATTGCAGACTCATCAATGGAGGCTCCATTCGCATCCTTCTTCCCCTCCTTCCATCTCCTGCATCGTCATTCCCTCTTTTCTGTCCCTTCTCTCACTGTCCCATCTCTCTGTTTACTTGTTTCTTTTTTCTGCTGTTGTTGTTTTGTTGTTGATATTGTTGCTGTTGTTGATGGTAATGTATTTCATCGCACGAGCACTTGCTCGTGCGATGCGTGTGGGGGCGTTTACAGTGCATGGAAGAGATAAGACAACGAGAAGGAGGGTAGAGGGTATGGTTGGCGAATTTGAGCAAACTCGACAAGTAAGGGTGAATCATTTGAACGGATCAGGGAAGGGGATTTTGTGCACGCTAGTAGGGGGTTCGGAGGAAAGGGAAGGAAGGGTGAGGGGTACGGTAGGGCTATGATGTTGTTTGAGATGTACTGTAGGTGGGGAAGTTACGACTTTTTACACGAGGGCATTGAGTTCACATAAGTCTGTTAATACCATATTTTTCGACTATCAGAAAGCGTTTGACTCTATTGACCTGCGACTCCTATTGCACAAAATGTCTACGCTAGGCGTCTCAAACCACCTTGTAGCTTGGCTAGAATCATACCTCTTGGGAAGATCGCAGTGCGTATTTATTGGGAGCTACCTCTACCCCCTTCCCCTATCAGATCAGGCGTTCCACAAGGTTCTGCTATTGGCCCTTTACTTTTTATCATTTACATAAATGACTTGGGTAAAAGCATCCCCCCTACTGGGAACAGTAGTTACTACAACATTTTTGCCGACGATCTGAAGATATATGCACTAGTACCAGAACACAGCAGTGACCTCCAAAAGGCAATAGAGAGTATAGAATCATGGACTGCTCAGTGGAACATGACCTTAAGCGCTCCGAAATGTGCTGTCTTGCATCTAGGCCGTCTTAAAACACGGTCGAAATATGTTCTGAATGGCTGCGTCATTTCTCCAAAAAATGAAAATCGTGACCTTGGTGTCTTCTTTAACAGCAAACTACATTTTGAGCATCATATCGATCAGATAACGCGTAAAGCCAGATCTATGTGTAACCTAATGCTTCGTTCATTTCTCATTACCTTTTCCGACGTACTCCTTAAAGCCTACAAAATTTACATCCGCCCCCTTCTAGAGTCGTCCACAGTCATTTGGAACCCCACTGCCATAGGTCTTGTAAATAAGTTGGAATCTGTACAGCGTGAATTTACGAGGCGCGTATTTTGGCGATCCCACTTGTCTCAGTCCTCTTATCCACAGCGCCTTGAGCACTTTAAGTTAGAGACACTGGAATATCGACGCGCATTAAACGACATGTACTTTCTGTTTGATTCTGCGCATGGATTTGTACACCTAGACACCTCTAATCTATACTCGATCACTCCTCTCTCTCGTACTCTCCGTTCCTCTCATAGATTACGTCTCACAATCCCATTCCTCATGCCGTCATCGCTCCCATCTTTTGCTACACGACCGCTAACGCTCTGGAATTCCCTTTCTAACCCAATAGTTACCCTGCCCCGGAAACCTTACCGTAATCATATACGACGAACCCCTTCACTTGTCCTCCCTGACTCCCAAATTAAATTGTAAACACGGACTGCCACAGAACCCCACCATCAAAAGCTCGCCTGAGCCCGAATACCACCTGTTGCCTCCATACCGCCCTTAACGCACACTGTCTATGCGGTAAATAAAGAATAAGAATAAGAATAAGATTTTGCTGTAGGGCGGCGTAGAACAGGTAGGAGAAGTAGAGGGTTAAAGGGATGGGAGATGGAGGTTTCCTGTAAGAGAAGGTGGGAGGGCGTTTAACAAAACTTTTCATGATCTTTCGAATGAACTATCACACAATAATTTGTTTTTCGAAAGATCAAGTTCAAATTTTTGGGGATCAAAGTTCAAAATTCGTAAATAGCGTCCCTAAGGGTAATGTTGGTGAAGTTTGAGCAGGATTGGATGTTTTTCGCAAAACTGCCATCTCACCTGCGTTCTTACAGAGAACGCGTTTTAAGCAGTAATTATTCATTCATATATGATTGGATTATTGGGACTCTAAGGCTTGATTGCGACGCTGTCCGGACAAGGCTGGCTGTGCCGCCCCCGCGTCCAAGTAGCGGGGTTAGTCTGTCCTGAGTAACTCAGCGACTTCCAACAGAGGACTATCCGCCCGTGTTGTGTGCACGTGGTGGGGGATTTCTGACCTATTTCTTAACCCCCTTGGTCTGGGTGGATCTGTAGTCACGGGGGGTCGAACTCGTGACCATCGGATTCGCATTCTGGCACACAACCACTGCGCTACCCGGCCCTGATCATAAGAAACCGTCTCTATGTCCAATAATAATCTTCACAAAGTCAATTGTAAATTATATCTCGATCAATTATCTCTCGATCTGCATACTATTGAATGAATGAATGAATGAATTGTAAATTATATCTCGATCAATTATCTCTCGATCTGCATACTATTGTTCTTTGTCTCTTCCCTCGTTCTTCTCCTTCTTCTCTCATTCCTACATCCTCCTCTCGTTCCGGGCGGTAGACGATCGATCGACGCACGGGACTACACGTAGACCCCGTCGGAGAGACCGAAGTACACCCGTAATATCATATCTCCTGCTGATCAGGTATAACGTCTACCCCATCCACTTGATAGACTGCTCTCCACAAATTCTTTCCAACTGTAATCTACTGTAGTCCCTCCTACAGTAGTCAGTCAACCGCATTTGTCAACCAAACTATCACTACTTTATTCGAATATCATTTCAGCCTAATCATAATGTGCTTTGGCAAGAAAAAGGCGGACGAGAAGTCAGCGATGAAGCCGGCTCCTGGAGCGGCGCCCCAGAGCGGAGGCGCAGCTGGCGCTGGCGCCAAATCGCTCGTCAAACCGGCGGACGGAGCGCCACCGCCTCCCTCCACTCCGCCCGCTGCACCACCTGCCGCCGCTGATCGTTAGTGGATACGGTAGTAGTAGGAGGGTACTGTAGAGACCGCAGATCGTTGATGAATACGGTAGTAGGACGGGTACTGTAGTGAACGTATACTATTGAGAATTCGGTAGACCAGAAAGATTGCGGCAGGGAGATAGATACGGTAGTGAGGAAATTGTATTCCCCGGACAAATGGATTTGTTCAGCACCTAAGGAGAAGACGGCTGAGGATGGAGCTGCCGATGCGGGAGGGGGCGATCAGAACTATGAAAATGTGGACTTGAAGAAATGAAGAGACGATAAACGACATCATCCCTAGCCAATCCCCTCTCTTGCACCCGCCTACGATAAAGAGGATACTGTGGCTAATTTCTAACTCTGTCTCATTAGTGCAATGGCCAGTATATTCCGGAGAATATTTAGCAGTTACTTTGTGATAGGCAAATACAGATTGAATATTTAAAAAATATTATCGTTACTGAGAAAAATTTAGCGACTACATAGAAAAGGAACACTATGAAAAGCATTCGAGAAAAATATGTTCGCAAAGGGATAATCAAAGGAGTTCAAGGGGTACCAAGTGAGGAAACCCGATATATCAAGTTAAAACAAGATACGGAAGAGGATTACTGCAACTTCTCAACGGATAATATTGACAAATGAATGGAAAAACCTGATACGACAAATGGATAGAAAAAAAAAGTCTTTTTTTTCTAAACTATGTGAAATACAGAGCATAACCGATAGTACAAGATCTACAATGACGTATTTCCTTTGTTAAAATCAATAAATATCGAGATCGGAAAAAAGTCAGTTACAAAACTCCTGGACAATTGGTCACCGGACAACGGTTTTTGGCATACTGAGTGATGAGTGACCTACAGTAAATAAATGGTGTTCTACTCGTGTGGAAGAGTACTGTACCAAATAGGTGACTTATCTACGGTCTCCTCCGCTAGGCTAGAACAAAAGATACAAATGTAGAAAGAAAAGTGGCTACAGTTTGCTATAATGCTGCAAGAATGTGTGAAGGGGGCAAGTAATGTTGTCAGGAGTCCCTGAGCAGTTATTCTGGTACATTGCCAGAGGAAGTATATTCGACGGGATAAGGGCACAAACGAAGAGGGATACTGTAGATGGCGGACGGAGTCATGGTGGTCTAGATGTAGCTTCTCTTGAGCAGTTGATCCAACAGTTGCAGTGGCCTGTGCAATTCCACCTGAAATGAATGTACATTTATTGTTAGAGGAAACACATCTATATCAGAACCACAATAATACAGTAATCATTCACTGCGGTCGTTAAGCACACTAACGTACCCCTTCCCCCCCTATTCTGCTGAATACTCCGAGTTCATTTATAATTATTATAAGCCTCATATTTAATTATAACTGTAAATCATATTTGTGCCTCGATAGCAGCACTACCGTAAACAAAATGCCTATTGCAATGTTCGCTGCTTGGCGCGCTGATACTCAGCCAAGCAGGCCTAGTTTTCGTTGATGTAATTTCGTCAGTCTAATTCTTGTTCTTTTAGTAACTGGTCGTCAATACATTTCCGTCCGTTTATTCCAACGATAAACAAGTCACCTACTACTTCCAACACTCGTCTTCTAAGGCACCTCAAGAGATAAAAATAATCTTCATTCTCACCTCAATCCAGCACGGACAATCCTTGATATTCTTCCTGTTGTACTGTCCGCCGAAACCCTAAAAAAGTACCAAATTGGTACTCATTGTTCATTTTTTTCAAAATAGGACTCTGCTGCTTGTTCACACCAATTTGTTAGTGGTATTGCCTACGAAGGAATGACAGTCTCTATACAACGGACCTTGACGAAGCTCATGGCCACACTACAGAACATTCGCTTCATCTCGTCCACGCCAGAGCCCGCGACCATGTCCGACATCTACAACACACAAAGATCAAAGATCAAAGTACGAAATAAATACCGCAAAAAAACTATAATCCACCAACCTGCTGCATGCCGGGGTGATTCACGGGAAGACCGGCAACAGCGCGCGCCTGATGAGAGAAAGAGTTGATAACCATTCAACAAACAACTCAAAGATCAAAGATCAAACCTGTGCAACGACTGCTTCCTTCGCTGACGCCGTCTGTTCGCACATCTCGAAGTACGACCACTTGAGATCGAATATCTACAATGAGCCGTCGTTACTATCAAACCCTAAGAAATGTCAAGACGATTAGTATGGGAACAATTCCAATAACTGGTACTTTTCTAGTTCCGTCCCCTCGGCTCCTCACCTTGGGGAAGAGGCGGTCCCACTGCACGAAAAGTAGGTCAACATGAGGTGCCCAACAAAGTCGGGCAAAATTTTTGTCTAGGTGCCCGAAAAGTTTAATTTTAAAGTGTTCTATGCCATTTTGTAGGTCTAGGTGCCCGAAAAGGTTAAGGTTCTCGAAAATACCGGAAATATAGACCTAGGTGCCCGACAGCAAATCCCAGTTTACATGACTTTTCGAGCACTGGGCGGCCCATTGTTCTGCTAAGGATTAATGCATATGCTTAGGCTCGGTGCTTAGTGCGTAGGATTAATTCTTGGCATCGCTTCCTCATCAATCACTCCGCCCCTTCCCCAAGGGGGGGGGGGGGGGAGCCGAGGAGGCGGGGCTTGGCACGGAACTAGAAAAGTTCCCAATATCTCTTATCATCCATTCCCCTTCTGCAACTCACCGTAATCTCTCCGTCACACTGCTGCACCTTGTGGATGGTAGTGGTATATGGCGTGTGCTTCATGTAGTCCATGTAGGGAGCACGCACGAATACCGCCTTGTTCGAACGTACCTGATAGTCAATATTCGGGGATAGATCAGCAAAACGGCGTCCCATCCCTAGTCCCCCCTACAGTATTCTACCGTATTCTACCGTACCTCCATGGTCACACGACCGTCTTGATGCTGCTTGAGCACGACGCCCATGCCGATATGCTGTCTGAAGGCAACCACAATGAATAAATTAATCAATAACACTATAGTTGTTACCGTACCTGACAACCTCGACTGGACCAGCACGGTGTACGTTCGATATTGCGCCAACGCAGAAGCGACTGTTACGCTCGCCCTGCGATTCACCAATAACAGATTGCAAATCACAATCATGCATACCTGGGGATCAAGCCCGCCATCCACTCTAACGCTCATCATTTCGCGTCGCACCTTAATCGATGGATTGATATCTATGTCGATTACCGTAATCTACCATACCTTGAACGATTCTCCAAATTGCGTGTCGTGCTCGAAGTAATTGATCGTGCACCAATGGTTCGGATCTGAAATGTTAACACAATGCCACTTTTCCAATGAATTATCGAAAATGTAGCTTACAATGCTGCGCGGGCGGAATGATAACGCGGTTGAGGTCAACTGTAATGGCACATCCAATTATTAAAATCATTTAAATATTTATATAAAAAGCAACATACTTGAATGCGCTCGATGCATGACGGGCGGCTCGACAGCGGGGAACATTGAACCTGATGAGAAGACGAGATGATTGTAATGATCTATCAAGTGACTCCCCTCCCCTTTCCCTCGATTTGCATACTAAGATACGTATGATAATACGATCAGCCATCTAATTCAATCAATTAGCATGCGCTATTTGCATAAATAGGTCTGCTCCTTTCGCCCCTCATCCTTGTTATTGTCTGATTTGGTTAATGAAATCGCAACTTGGCCCGATTTTCCTTGGATACCTCTGAATTCAGCCGTTTCTCCTGATTGTTGCTGCAGTTGCTGTGCCATTCGAATATCCGCTTGAAGTGCTGCAGCAGAAGTGAGTGTGATTTGTGAGGAGGGCCACTCGTCTGAATTATGCTAACTCATTGCAGGGCAAATTTAACATAATGCCGTTCGAAAAAATTAACAACTGTTGACATGTTGGGGAGCAGCGGCACAGTACATACCTCCTCTACCGTCGAAGGGTAGCTGCAATCCATATACTGGTGGTGTCGCAGTCGCAGCCAGCTGCTGCTGCAGCACTGGCATCTTCGACACTGGCTGCTGCTCGTGGGTGGCTGCAATTACAACAGAATAAACTATTTAAAACAAGCTCAGTCACAATTTGCTAACCAGTTTTAGAAGGTGCAAGATCGGGGAAAAAATCAAAAACATCGGCAGCGAAATCTGGATGTAACCACCACATCATGTAAGCACGCTGGCGATAAATAAATGGAAATCCAATACATGTGGAGAAAACATTTAGCTAGACCTTATTCTACGCATGCATAACTGAATCTGAAGGCAAATGAGTTCCCGGAATAATGTTAATACCTTGGTCTAGATTAGATAGAATAAAACTGACCCATCATACCGCCTGCGTTGGACACAACTCTTTCGTAGTGGTATGGATTAATGCAGATGAAGTCCTGAGAATGTCGAAAGGTCAAGACGAGTGATTTAAATGAAAATGATTGCTTTCACAATCAACAATAACGGTAACCATTTTCAAAATAAACATACAACATTTGGAATCTTGTCCTGTGTATTTTACCTGATTGTCCGGCATGACTCGACACATGGGCAGCTTGGACAGCTCCGTCTTGGCGACATTAGGCCATCTAAAATGCATGCCAATCTTGATTTTTAAGTCTACTGGACCAACAATTTTGTTTAATTTTCATTTTTTGAGTCTGATAGCACAAAATTCTACAAGTTTTTTATATGTATTCCTCCCCATTGTGGACGCTTCCTTTTGCGAAAGACCTCCAGATTCTAACAGCTGGCCTTACCAGCGGGTCCCACCTAGCGTTGTCTTACGACGAAAAATCGTTTGACGTGGATACACCTTTACCTCCAGATTCTGGCGTAGACGACGTGAGGGACGCCCTTGCGACCAGCCACTTGAAGTCTCCCATCGAGGGACCGCTGACAAATATTTATATTTTAATGAGTGACAGTATCAAAAAGAACTCTAAAGGAGGAATAGAGACAAACTGTGCTCAAACACCACGAATGTAATCAAATTTCTGACAGTGTGAGTCGAAAAATAGAGTCAACTACTTGGTCTTTTTCAGTAGCTGATCCAAACCTGTATGGTGACGCAGCAAGTGGGCGTTTTTCCATTACTCGTGACCGCCTGGATAAGTGCCTCCAACTCGAGTCGTTTGTCCTGCAATATCATGAATAGATGAAGAGATGAGGGCGCAGATCATCCCACCTTCAGCTTCTTCACGAGACTCTCAATGGCCTTCCGCACGAATTCCGTCTCTTCTCCGCCCTGACACACTCTATTTAATTGATATAGAGACCAAAGTATAACCATATATAACTGATAACACAAGCATTGGCTCAGGAAAATCTCATTGAGCTACCGTACCTGACGGAATGCCATAAGTACGGTGGTGATCTGGCTGGACGAGTCGGAGGCGGACGCGCTGTACGCATTGTGGATGGCTGCGGCGTCAGCTGCTACAACGACCAGACTATAGGCAACAGATTACAAAAAAATATTATAATTACACACAGTATAATTACACGCACTATCACTGATGGGCTAAGTCCCGCTAGTTAGTCGGAGGCTCCGCAAATTTTCGAAAACTTCTTCTTGGGGGCTCCGCACTCAGATGATAAAGCGGGGATATAGCCCAGCAGTGCGCACAATAGGAGCCAATTTGGTTTCAATAAAATTGTAAATTCCACACACCTGCCGTCGTTTGCTGTTGTTGCTGCAGCTGCTGCATGTGTTGCTGCTGGGACATGGAGGTGGAGGGATGATGATGCAGTGTGAGCTGAAGCAAACAAACAAGCTGATTATTGATCGTCTGAAGAGTCCGTTCCTCCAGACAGTCACAAACAAGTGCGCGCGCGAGTTGTCTCTAGTCTACTCGTTAGATGTAAACAACTTGGCAGAGATTAAAAGATCAATCTAATATTCAGGGCAATATCTAACCTATAAGGTATTTTTAACGCTAAGGATTAAGGTATTCGAAAGTTGTATTGAAAGGAAATTTTAAATGAATGGTTGGTTACCTGCATATGGTCGAATGGGAGGAATGAAGTGGAGGGGACAGCGATAGACGAGCCCACTTGCGAAGCGCATGACGAGAAGATCCAAAAGTATAGAATTAAGTTCAGAAAAATTAACCAGAAAATCGAAATCGATATAAAAAACTACCGTAATCACAACAGTTCGTGGTAAAGAATCAATGGAGCGCACATGTGATTTCAAGAATTTTCTTTATTCTTCAATACTCAAAAATTCATTGATACATTAAGCCAACCTGTGGGCCGGGGAAAAGTGCGGCTGCTGCAGTTGCTGCAGAGAGGGGCGGCTGATGCATGGGAAGAGAATGAGGAGGTGGCAGCATCGGGGGAGGAGGAGGAAGAGGCAGATGGTGGGCGGGCATCAAGCCCATCGAGTCGTAGTTCTAGAGAAACAAGGTTTAATTGGAGAAAACTCTGAGATTCCTCGTTGCCACAATGTTCCAATTATCTGACCAGGAAGGGCGGCATGGGTCCGGGATGGCCGAACATGGGATGCTGGTGCAGCTGCTGCATCTGGACGCTCGTCTAAAGATAAGCACAATTGTACGACTCATCGGAACCCATTCTATCGCAAGATTCACAAACCCAGAAAGATACCTTACAAACAAATATGAGGATACTTTATGATATTGCATTTCACCAGAATAGGTAGTTGTTCAGCCAATTTTTATATATTTTGCCGATCATGATGAAAATTAGTATTAAATCGCTTAGGGCTTTTCCTAGGAAGAGGATCCTTGCACAGGCGGATCGTCGCTCTTTTTCGTGGACCTACTTTGTTATTGGCAACCGACTGTCTGGAAACTACCATTGTTTATACAAGCAAACACGAAAAACATCTGTGTTTAGGTTATGTAATAGAACACATTGATGAGCAATCAGATTTACATCGGGAATTTCTTGTTGTACCCTGTGTTCGAGTGCGAGTCGAACAGAATGAACGATATTGCATTGAAAATGAGATGCTGACCATTGGTCGATGCTGCTCCATCATCCGTGCAGCCCTTGACTGTTGTTGGCCCGCCTCGGGACTGTCACTGCTCTGGTACTGCAAAGTGGCTACCGTAATGCATTTACCGCCCTTCTCTTCCTCCCTTCGTCCCCTCCATTCATCGGAAGCAATTAGACTCGCTCGTTAACGACTTTCCTGTGCCTTTGTATGTAAGAGCGCGCGCGCGATTCTTTACCGGATTCGAAAACACAGTAGGCATACGGTACTACCTCACCCCTTACTCCGCTCCTCAACAAGGATCGTTTCTCTTATGACAAAGCGGCAGATTTCATTCAAAACAGCACGGATCGAAGCAAAACAAAGTTTCTTTTCTTCTTGGCACAATCGGGAGATGGAATACTTACGTCCATTCCATGGTTGGCGAACCAGCTGTCGAAGGCCGACGAATCGCCGGAGCCGCCTAAAAGAGCATAGAAAAATTAGGCAGAATATTCGCATTTATACCTCTACAAATGAGAGAAAATACCTCTACGTCGACGCCATTTTAATCGATTTTGGATATTGATTAAGGACTGCACCGAATGAAATAATAAACTTCTAATGAAGCAAGGGAAGTGGTCTCAGATTTAGAGCTAAACCCGACTTGTCAGAATACAAAGAAATTTCAAAGCATGCCTTTTTGAAAGTGGGAAGAGCGCATCTTGATTTGTCTAGTGCAAACTCAGATTTAAAGATTTATACAAGCCCCACTAAAAAGCGCGCGAGGAGAAAAAACAATCCTAAAAGCTGCTCGAAAAAATGGCGCGAAGCTAGCTGATCTATCGATTGATTTGCAGTGGTCAGATACCGTAGCTAAATCACGACTTGTTTATATTTCCGGAAAATTTTATTCAAAAATGTTCGCTTAGAATGGGCCATGCCAATTTTTCGTTGTTTTGAGGGTTTCCCAGTTTCACAATGCACGCATTGAGTCACATATGATGTTGATTTCATCTTAAATAAATCTTTGCCCTTGCGGATTAAGTAATAACCTTGCTCGTTGCCGCGATACATCTCTTGATCCTGATCATTGAAGAAAGTGCCGGGTGGTGGGGCGTCACTGCTGCCACCGCCATCCGTTCCGGAGTGGTAGAACACCCCGGGTAGATCCATTTTGAAGATCTGCATAACAAATAGATAGTCACTTGTTATTGAGATAAATTTGTGAATATCATGAAAATAGAGATTTAGGTAATGTAAACTGTCATGTAACGAATCGTGCAATGTATTCAATTGGCAGTACTTGCGCGAATAGAATTAGATGTAGAGCTAACAAATGCGACGAACTAAACAAGATAAAGAATCCGGAAGGAAATGACATCAGTGATAAGGCAGAACCGGAAAATCAGAATCTAATTTACGGCTATCGATTGGTTTACCAAAAAATGAATGGAAATGACAGAAAGAATAGATGGGAGGAGAGTACGGGATGGATGAAGTGAGAGAGCATGCAAAAGGTGGAGACGGGGAAAGATAGGAAAGGGTAGAGGGTAGGAGGAACGTTCTCTTTCTCTCCTCTCTATCACTGATCAACCGATTGAGGAGCTCCCTAATTTTTGATGAATCGCCGATTCACTTCTCTCTGACATTTTCAGTTCGAAACTGTTGTTCATTAGTACGTCCTAATCAATTAGATTCAGAGTGAATGAAATTAGCTGGAAATCGGTTGAAATTGTTATCTGTTATAATCAAAGTGTTCTGAGAATGAGTCAGACCGCCTACGCGAGTATATTTTGAGCGATTGATCTAGTAAACATGAATATCTACCCAATTGTTATTTGCCAATTCAAACTGTCATGTAGAAAGGGGCCTTCAGGCAAATTGGAAGAAAAAGAAAAAAATGATGAAAAATCGACCCGGATACTTCGCGAAAAAAGGTTGAAAAGTAGGTCTACTCTTCATTTTTAGATATCTATTAAAACTTATTTAGTGAACATGACAAAGTGAAGAATAGAGCGCAAATCCCGTGCATGGCTCGTGATCTGAAGAGGTGCGCGCGATTATTCCTTATCATTTCAATCGACCGATACTCGCCTCACTCTCACACACATTCCACTAAGAAATCGTGAGACTTCGAGTATGGAGCACTCTCTGTCAACGATTCCACCCAAGTCTGATAGATAGCTAGATTTATTAAAAATATCTATATTTGGATAAACACAATGAAAAAAGCGGTAAATGCAAAAATAGCGCATCGGAAAATGAATAAGGCACTATCCTCATAGAGCGTAATTGGATAGGTGCATCGTCTCACAAAGAGGCCGTGTCGTCATGGCGAAGTCTTGTTTGTATCTCTCATTCCAGAGAACCAAAGAAACTGATTGTGAAAGGGAAAGAAGAACTCCCTCATCCAAATATTGCCATTTCATAAGGGGATAATCCCGGCGCGATTAGATCTTCTTAGCACATCTCCCCCAATCCGCCTTCCAAGTTTCACGGAGAAAGCGGAGCCAAGAAAGAGGGAAAGAGAAACAAAACGGCTAGATGTGAATCAACCTGCGCTATGATAGCATCTGCATCATATCGACAACGATTATGCTTTTCTTTTCCGCCCGCTTCAAGATAGTATAAGGAGGATGGCAAATACGTTGTTCATCTTACACTAAAGTAATTGTGAATCTACAGGGATTTAAATGGAAAATATCATTCCACAAGTAAACTAATATTTCACATGGGTGTCAATTTTCTGATCTGTTAGAGACTCGTAAGGGGTGGGGAGATCGACAATCAATGTTCAAAATGGATCCGGATAGCTCTTACAACCTTCCTGTCACCTCTACTCTTTCCGATCGTAAACTATTCAGCTGCTGGGTATAGCCTCCCCTCTCAGAGCCATTTCAAAATTCAAAGGAAGGACGGTAGTCGTTATTGCGTCACAAAAGAGGATCTGGGGACAGCGCAACTTCTGACAACCGGGAGATGATTCTGAGGAGAGAAAGGGAGCGGAAAAAGTAAAAATACGGAAACAACGCAGCTACCTTGCGCAATCATTTCACTAAGAAATGCCTACTGAAAACATGGGAAGAGGAATACGCAAGGGCGAAGGGTGAGGGAACTAGAGACCGAAGACTGACTAGAGAAAAGAGAATACTGTGAGTTATGAGTAGAGAACGAACCCTCCCCCCTCCATTTCTACTATATGAATGAGAATCTCCAGATGTAGGAAAATATTAGACCAGGGATATGCCCTATAATCATTTAATCTCTAAAGTTATGTGAAGATACCAATTGTTGATTGTTCCACAAAAAACAATGGTTAGATTTTTCTCCGAAACATCGATAAAAAAATGCTCAAATGGATAACAAATCATGGTGATAGGAGAGGAACCTCGATTGAAGAGTGCCCGCCAGAAAAAGAGGGATGATTTTTTTGCCCAACTTTCTCCGAACGGCATATCCCACTCATTCCCCTCTAGGCGGTTCGCTCTTTGTCTCATTTTCCACATGAGCAGATGAATCGCACGCGGAACATCATAAAATGCCTGAGAGACAAGGGAAATGAGAGCCCTCGAAAACGGCCCGAAATTTCGTAGAGCAATACAACCTTCGGCCCCTTTGATGCCTTTCATGGCAGAGGAAGGCTCATAATGAGCCCTCCGGTGAGTGAAGAGTGAAAGGGAAAGGATACTGCGGTAATCAGCCTAGATCTTACTGAGGGAAATGGAGACAAAAGAAGAAGTCCCGCGCCCAATCCATGTCTTGGATTCTACCTAATTTACGACTCTGATATTCTACCTAATTTACGGTCCTGATTTAGCGTAAAAAAAGAAGTAGTAATAAACGAGCGATACTGCTGTCCCATGCCATTAAGGATTAGTAGATACTTGAAGACATGGAGATAAGAGTGATGTAGACCATGAGTTCAAACGTATCTCAAAACACCGACAACATCTATCATTGTGAAACAGCAAACTAAACCCAGCTGACCCTACCATTCCTCCTCAGCGCCTGTTCCCTCCCTATCTTCACGGATCGTCTACCGGCGGCGCCACCCAGTCGCCTACCCACCTATCCATCTATTCCCTCCCCTCTCCTCTCACCGAACAATATGCTATGTCTCTCCCTCTCACATGTTCTAACAATCTATCTGATCATAGGAGATAGATGGGCAATAGAGAGATACTCCTCTCACCACTTCACTCCTTCTTCTCCTTTTCCGAAGGAGAACACCGATGGCCTTGGGGTCAAATGGACACCCACACATGTTGTTGACCTACGGTGGTGATGTCATCTGAATTCGGACCCACATGAAAAGTTCTCCGGACAGGGCACACATGGGAACTTCTCTCCGGGTCGGACCCAGAAGGGAAACTGGTTCAGGTTCAGATAAAAATGAAAACCTGGTTCAGGTTCGGATTCAGATGAAAGTGGTTCTGGGTCGGGCCCACATGGTGACCTGGTTCCGGGCCGGGCCCAGATGGGAAACTGGTTCAGGTTCGGACCAAAATGAAAACTTGGTTCGGGTTCGGACCCAAGCGAAAAGTTGGTTCCGGGTCGGGCCCACATGGTTTTCATTTTGGTCGGACCCAGATGGGAAACTGGTTCAGGTTCGGACCAAAATGAAAACCTAGTTCGGGTTCGGACCCAAGCGAAAAGTTGGTTCCGGGTCGGACACAGATGGGAAACTGGTTCAGGTTCGGACCAAAATGAAAACCTGGTTCGGGTTCGGACCCAAGTGAAAAGTTGGTTCCGGGTCGGACACAGATGGGAAACTGGTTCAGGTTCGGACCAAAATGAAAACCTGGTTCGGGTTCGGACCCAAGTGAAAAGTTGGTTCCGGGTCGGGCCCCACATGGTAACCTGGTGGTTCCGAGTTGAATCCAGATCGTAAACTGGTTCCGGGTCAGAATAAAAGCTGGTTCCGTGTGGCCCACATAAGAAGCTGTTTCCGGGCGGGCCTTCATGTAGTTGGTACAGCGCCGGCCTCAAATGAGTCGAACCCATATGCTAGGCTCGATACCACAGTGTGCCTACAAAGCAACCTGTCGGCAATAAACAAGGTAAAGGCGAGAGAGGTAAATGGGCGCCTTCCCCGTTACATTAAGGGATTTAGATAGAGGGGGAGTATGTCTCTCGTAATCAGCACCCTCGGGAACTACAAATCACGATCGTCAAATAGCAATTACTGGTGCCAGGGGGTCAGGTACAGTACCCAATTGAAGTTTGGTAGCAGTGATTAAAGGGTACTTGTTAAAGCCAACAAAAGTAACTAGCCCAAGGAAGGATTTACCAGCTGACAGTGGAAGTTTCACGACCTGCCCCTCATAGTTCAAAGATCACCAAACATATTCACAGCAACGGTCCCCAAATCGGCGAAGAGTAGATGATTGTGTGACAAATTCGACAGAACTGCAAAAAAGTCGAAAACACGAAACCCCCACTCAAATCGATAATCACATCGATGACGACCTTCTGAAGGCGTCGTCATTTACCCGTCGACACTAGAGGCCTTCTACAAACACAGGGAAGACGAGGACCCGCTGGCAACAATACATCTATCGCTTACGACCAGCCTGTCATGGATCAAAGATCATACCAGAGGGCACGGCCTAACATAACCGTCAAAAAGTAATGATGAACCCGATAGCGGATGACGAACAATCGATGAAACAATCACAAGAATCCCATCACCTCGATGACTGCCTTCTGAAGGCGACGTCTCGCCGTGACTACGTGACTTAACCCCGCACTCACTCCGGGAAACCCACGCAAACAGGCGCACGGAAGGAGAAACAATTAGCGAGAAAGTTTGGCTGGAGTTTTAGGGAGGAAGATGGGAGAGAGAAAGAGCAAATAAACTATTCGACTCCCCACTCTATCACTAATCAGTTGGTTGCTCATCACCATCATTCACTCTGTTTCTCTGCGAGCGCACTTTCTTATCTCTCGAATGGTTCGTAACGTCCTGTTCCCGTCAAAAGATCCCCATCATGATCTACAGCCGACAGTAAAACACGCGACAAAGAAAACGAGAACAAAGAAAGAAGAGAGAACTCACAGTTGGCTGAGTAGATCAACGGGCATCAGCCTCGTCGGTCTTCCCAGTGGGCGCTGCATCGAGATCTACGGGCCGCGGGTCGGATCGGTCGCACCGGTCGCACGTGCTGCACCGGCTGCAGCGGTCGTAGCGCTCGTAGGACGCGCGAAGGGAAGCGAGAACAATGGCGAAATCTGCCCTAGGGCGCGTGACGTCACGAGTAAACAACAACAACAGGTTGACCAAAAACCACTACAGAAGGTCACGTCGCGTCGGGTCAGATTCTGTACCACGGGTCACTTATTTTTATTTCTTTGTTTTTTTACATTGTTTTTGGTTTTTATCTGCATGGGCTATTTTCTTCATCTGCAAATATTCATCCTTTTTTCACATCGAAATTCATTTTTCATTTTTTCATTATTTTCGAAGTCCGCGACTTTTTTTTGCAATTCCGAGCTTTTTGATCTTTGATCTTTGGCCAAATTTTCAGCTTTTTTGACAAATCCGAATGCGGAGCACAATGGATTGAATAAAATTGAAAGATCAAAGATCATAATCGGGCTGTTTGCAACGAGATCTCTCCTAATATCTCTTCAATGCCGTATCTTTCTGATGTGCATTTAGATAAGATGCATCAATTTGACTCGCCCGAGAAAAGAAAAGGAAGAAAAAGACTGAAAAAAAGAAGTCGAAAATACAGAATTCAATTCGAACAGTGACAGTTTTCCGGCTAAGGTGTCGCGGAATGAATTTCGTGAACTTTCCTTGCTTCAATTCCTTGGAGACTTTTTTTCTCTTCAATTCTTCTCATCATTCCTGATCCCCTCTCGAAATAGTTCAGCCATGTGACTTCCTGCCCACGTGTTTCTTGCTTTCTTCTGTCTAATTCATTATATATCTCGTGAATCTCTTGATTATCCCGTTGTATCTATCTGGTAAAAGAGGAAATGCAATGAAGAGTCCTTCTCTTGCTCGAATGGACGTCCTCATAGATATTGCTTCTCGCATTTTCGACCCCCCTCCCCGTTCATTGTCCTGCGAGGACATGCTTACGATTCCTCAATAACGGTTCTAAACGACAGTCTGGTCTCGGGTTTTGAGAAGAACAAGACACATCTTCAAGACACAGAACATCATCGAACATTCGACGAGGGATTAGTGGATTGAAGAAGGAGCCAATTGGCTCGGTGCCAGCAAGGACCCGACAATGTTGTGGTCGCTTGCTCACCATCACGTGAATGCATACTCTGTCTCTCCTCCCCCCTCCTTCCCGTAAACATCCCGTCCCTCGAATTCTGCAGAACCGACACAAGAATACGACAACAACTGCCGCTGTTGTCCCTCTTTCTCTCTCTCTCCATTCCATATACTCCCTCACAATGTCTAGTCTGTGGGAAAAGGGGCCAAATGAAGAGACGACCAGCATACTCAGCAATTTGTCTGGCATATTTACGCTTTCTCTATCAGAGGATCGCACGTGAGATTATCGAATAGAACAAAGACGCTCCGCCCATTTCCCCCCTCAGTCCAGTGAGCTACCATGGGGAGTGTCGTGCGTCCATTGGAGGTATTCACCAAAACAGGTATCGACAATAAAGAGTCAGTTCTCGATTGCCCTAATCTGCAGCTTACCGTAACTCGTGCGTGTGGCTCGGTACGTGTACTGCGCTGAGTGGAGAGAGGCCCTGCTGGCAGTGGATATGGAATGGAGGTAAGTGAGGGGGGGGGGGGCATGTTACTGCCGATACGTCATCATGGCTCAATCAATCCTCTCTTTCAGCGGATCATCGAATCGCTAATGACAATGGTGCAGTGGCAATGGAACACCGAGTGAGGTGACCGATCTTTGATCTTTAGACTTTCATCGAGGCATTAATCTCAACAATTTAGCAAACGACTCTATTTTGAAAATTTAAAATGTATTTATTGAAAATTCTTCGATTTCACAAAGAAGTTTGCACAATCCAATGGGAAAAAATACGGATACTCAGTAATTGAACTTTGAAGAGCTGCCGAACTGAATTGCCCCACCATTATCACCGGAAACATCAACAGTCTCGGAGAGCTCACGAAGAAGTTCTACAGGTAATATTCCGAATGTTTGTCACTTAGCAAAAGATGGAAACTTTTTTTTTGATTTCCTAAAAATTTGGCACTCTTCAGCACTGGTTACTCTAGAAATAAGGAAGTGGTCAAGGACTAAATTTCCGAAATATCATAGCTCTTTTTAGAGAAAAGCAATGTCACCTGGCGCAAGAAACAGACGAGTGCCGTACGGATCTCATTGCCTGTCTGGAGTTACTGCACCATGCTAAAGCTGTAGGGTAAATCTCTTTTCCAATATCTACTTTTCTCTTCAGGCTCCGCCCAATATTGTTCTAGGCGGTCTGTCCGGCCGTCTGGATCACACTCTTGCCACACTTCACTCGCTCGTACAGGCGCACTCTCTCGCTTCCGGTTTGCCTAATCTCTGGTATTTTTTCACAGTGGTCCCCCACCTCACTACCCGCTGGGGTAACTTCAAAGGTGCCGACAGGGGACCAGTGGGAAATGTTTCCCCCACTGGTCCCCCAGAAAATTTCCCAGTGGTTCCTTTTCTTTGATGTTTCCCCCACTGAGCAGTGAGGTGGGAGGGGGGGGGCAGTGGGAAAAAATACCAGAGATCATTAATTATTATTATTATGTCCTAATTTAAGGTTCCACTCCCTCCTCGCCTATCTATGTACTCGACGGTGATAATCTGATGTTCTGCCTAGCCCAGGTAGATACTAGACACATCCTTGTCTCCCTCCACCCAATACAATTTGATACTTCACGATAAAAAATATTAAAAACTAGTTCAACACTAATCCATTCCTAACAATTGTTAAGCGGTCTGATGACCTTTGTCTAAAAACGAACGGAATCTTTTGCAGGGCGCACATAGATTTCATCTGGACCGGGCGCATCTTACGGATGTCTGCGGAATAGTGCCCATCACCCAAGTGAGAACAAGAGATCGCCAATTTGTAACCTCTAAAGAACGACGCGGAAGTGATAAAGTTCTCAATTCGCACTCTCATCTCCCTGCGAAACATATCCCACTACATTTTAGATACTTTCTCACTCATTCTTACTCAGATAGGAATGCGGAAATGAACTTTAAAGATGGATCGAGATCCATTGATTTCCCTCTTTGAGCTACCTAAAGAGGGATCAATCAATGTTAGACAATCGAATTTCAGACCGAAACGCGAGTTACCACGCGTGGCTTCCGCTGGAATCTCGGTACGAATATTTATTTGTTAAAAAAAAATTTGCGAGACTGTTAAAAAAATTGATTAATTAACAATAGCTGATAACTTTCAGATAACAAGCCTGTCTCTTTCGGCACCCTCATTTCGACTTCGAATGAGCTGGCCAGCGACGAAATCTCCGTGACAAATACTGCTCCCGTCATTATCACTTTCGAGCTGCTCAGCAGCATCACTGGACTAGACACACCGCCGAAACACTGATGTATCTAATCATACTAAATCCTTTGAACCACGGTGCGAGCTTACATAGTGGCCAACCTTTCTATGTAGTCGACTTTAGGTCATTAATAATCAGAAATTGTCCAAATCAACGATTTCATCCTCGATCTTTGGCATGTAAATGAGACTCGATTTCGAACGATTCCTGGTCGACAATTGGACTTAGCCAACGTGTATATTTTAATGCCATATTTGTCGAATAAACGTATCGCTTTAGTGAACACCAATTAAAATTATCCGGCCTTCTCGATTATTCAGATCGCGAGAATAATAGCATTGTGGATTGATCTCGATTGAAGTTTCAATGCAAACAGAGGTTCACACTGGATGACATTAGATGGATGAGAAGGTGTGATCTCTCTCGCTCTATTCCACTGGAAGGATCAGAAAGGGGGAAGGAGGAGGTGGGATGAGAGAAAGAGAAGAATCATGAAGGAAAAGGTGCCAGATGTGCAAGGTTTCCATCTCTTCTCCACTCCCGTTCTCAATCGTTTTCTGATTCCGCGCGAAAACGATTCATTTCCTTTCAAAAACACACATCAAAAGGATTCTCATTCGAATTCTCCCTCCCAGCCGGAGAAGCAAAAGAACATGTAAAATGAAGAGAACGTATTCATTTGACATCTCTACTCGAAGTGTTGTTCATCACATCTCTGCTTCTCACGGCTCGATAACTCATCGATTTGCGGGGAATCCCCATCCAAGTCTCTTATCTGTTATCTGTTTGCCTACTGCGATAGATGTTGTGAAAAACCTCCTCAGCTCGAGGAAAAGTACTCCGTAACTTGTTTACCCAGTGGAGAATCTCGAGATAGAAGAATCTTCCAGATCTAATGTGTTCCCAGCGAAGATTAGCTCTTCACTATTCAATTTTTTGCGAATATTGTATAACGCCCGCGATTCATAATTTTTCAACGCACGTAAATCTTCTCCTTGGGTTGACTAGATTATTTCCTGTTTAAATTTAGCACGAATTTATTTCAATCAACAAAATAATGATTCAACTGATTCAACTACTAAAAATCTAAGAATACAATTTTTGCTTCTTTGAACCCGCTTCATTTCTTCTTCCCTCACAGCCACCCTCTCATTCTTTCTCTCAGTCATTCTACTCATGCAGTCAACAGCTGTCCCTGATTGATCCGATCCCCTTCCGCTTCTATTTTTCCAATTCTTGACTACCCTCTGACTCTCCTCATTCTGCATAAACTTTCGACTAAATAATCTTCTCCTTTTTCTTCAGATAATGTCAGCCCGAGATGCAATCTCTCGACTCAATCAAGTAGCGGCTGCAAACGAGGAAAGGCTCAAAAAGTGAGTGAAATCATCCATTTTTTTCTAAATTGAACGATAATACTTATAGGAATCCTTTCTCGGATACGTATTCGCTACAGAATTTTGACACCTCAGCAGAAGATTATGGGAGACCTTCGACCGGATCGAAAACTGAAGCCAGAGGAATTAGAGTACGTTTTAGAGCCATTAATTTGATTGGACCCTTTCGGATTTTCGTTTAAACGTATGCAAACCTTTTAATCAAAAAATTTTGCGTATTGTATACGCAATAAGGGTTCTCCATTCTTGCGCTCACGACGGGTGGTCGACTCTCACCCCCGCTCTCTTCCACCTCCAGTTTGGAGAATCCTCGTCCGGCAGCTTGGGCAACCGGACGAGTATCGCCCATCTGGATCATAAAGAGGAGGACCCAGGACGGATTCTTATCGGCTCAAGTGATCTACAGACAAGAAAGGCCCCACATAAGAAGACTGCTTCGTGAGTTTACTCTTAACCACGCAAGTCAGTGGCTAGATGATACACTCCGTGGCTCAAGATCTATCGACTCAACGTGACGGACAATCGACAACAAAAAGCTAAGAAGAAACCATCCCTTGACCCATTGTCACTAAGTACGAAGAACCCAATCCCCTCCATCATGTTCCCCCCTGCAGGCAATATGCCTTGAATCAGGATAAATGAACGCAATAACTAGGGATAAGAATATTCTTCGAAAATAAATTATGATAAATAAAAATTTATTCCAGGCTGGAATTCACGTATGTCGGGAGATTCTCTACTTGTGCGAGCTAATCGATCAGAATGCTGAGGGTATGTCGTTGACTGTTATCTCTCTCTCAAACCACTTTTGATTTTCTGATGAACACAATGAAGAAACCATTCACTGGAAGTTGCCCTTATTCAGGTTTCGAACCAAACCGATGGATCAAATTCGGAAAGCTCTTCGTTATCTACTCATATTATTCGGACAAGGTTCTTTATCTTTTTGTCCTTCCTTAAAATATTTCACAAATTAATCACGATGAATGAAGAGACGATTATCCGTATTTCGAACTCTACTTCTAACTTCCAGCTAGTGGGCATGTTGATCCGAGCGAGGAAGTACGGATTGCTCCATTTCGAAGGAGAGATGCTCTATCAGAGACAGGACGATAATAAGGTTCGGACTTTGATCTTTTATCTCTCAAAAATGGAATCTT
Organism: Pristionchus pacificus; assembly: GCA_000180635.4. Lineage (NCBI taxonomy): Eukaryota > Metazoa > Nematoda > Chromadorea > Rhabditida > Neodiplogasteridae > Pristionchus > Pristionchus pacificus. The sequence goes on from CM026577.1 coordinate 284,701, forward strand.
GTGCGTATGTCTGGTAAATCTATGAATACTTCATAGCAGATTTTTTTCAGAACATCACACTGCTTTATTCATTGAAAGATATCCGTGAACGAATGAAGCCGAGTGGTGACCCGAAGAATTGCGTCGTCGTTGAAGGGTAACATAAAATAATATCGCTCAGCTGCAAAACGACTCTAGTAGTGCCTCAACAAAATTCGCAAAAAAATAAAACATCAAAGATCATTCTTCAGTCCTCCTCCCGTGCTCCCTCCAGACATTCGAGCAGCGAAGGAGGCAGAAGAGGCAGCAGCGAAACAGAGAAGGGTGCAGTTTTCACTTTTATTTTTTGGCTTCCTATCCTTTTTTTTCGATAATAATATGTTATTTGCAGATGAGCGGAGCTGCCGGTTTCGCAGCAATTTCCCAGAGCAAGGGAGCGCCCCCCAGGAAAGATCGACGGGTGAGTCAGCGTAGTTTTTACCAATCGGATGAGCTTTCAAATCGTCACCAATGACTTTACCAATTAAAAAATTCCCCATTTCAGTCACCCGACGGGTGTGAGGAATGACGGTATTTTTTGCATTTCAGAGTATATTTCATTCCAACTCTCTCCCATTTACCGCAATCAATCCTATTCTGTCACATAACACACAATTCTTCAACCTCCTACCCCACCATGAAGAAATTCAGATTCGTCAAAAATAAAATATTTTTTCAGCCACTCGATCCAGCAGTGACAGTTCCTCCTCCACCTCCTTCCTTCTGCATGTCATTCGTGAAGAAAACAGATTGATCTATTATTGATTTATTGATTTGCTCGTCTGTATCTTTTTGTTGCCTGAATGTCGGATAAAGTCACGCGTATATGTCATTTCGATTAGATTACAGTAAAATGTTTATACAGAACATTTCAGTGGAAAATGTTTGGCCGAAAAATTGAAGAACGATGATTTCACAACTGCTTGTTCCACTGGTTTGAAGGCGGGTATCCACCGTGGAAAGGCGGAGGGCCGTACTGCGAGCCCTGAATCGGTCAAAGATTTTCAATAGAACATTTCTTCACTTCACTTTTTCAATTGACAATAGATGAATCAGTTCATGAAGTAGGAAACAATGATATATTAAGTAACTTACGAATTTAGGTGGCGCAGCTCTAAAGTCGTTTGGGTCGAAGCGAGGGAGGGCGTTGCCGGTTGGCTAACAAAAAGACAAATTAAAATCTCAATGTATTAATTCCACAAACCTGTTGTGCCTGAGGCGGCTGGTACGGCTGTGGCTGATTGTTCTGAAAGTATGACGAAAATTGTTTAAACCAAGACAAATTGTTGAAAAAGTGATTGAACAAATATGGGATCACACAGAATGTTAGAGTTTCCGAATTGATTGCAAAAATAACTCACATTTGGATGCATCGCACTGCTGACTGTTTTCTCTATCGCCCCTTCGCCTTTTCACTCGTGAGAAGGAGGGAGTGGCGAAAGATTGAGTCATTCAACTGATAGTGGCTATTTATGATAATCGATTCGAGTATTGAGCCCGTCGCTACTAGAACACTGTGTTAACCGTTTAGTTATTCACTGCAGACAACAATAATGATAGGAATGAACGTTCTTTATCTCAACAAGTGGAAAGAATTCCAATTACCAAATTCCTGAAATTCTCAGTAGTGTCCGTGATGTTCGTGATGATGATGGTGAGGGGGAGGATGGTGCTGCAAATTCTAGTCGTGGTGTAGTCTGTTCCGAGTTTCACCAAATATAAGAAATGCTCCTCACATGATGATGTGGCTCAACATGCACGTGTTGAGGAGGAACGTAGACGTCCACGTGGCCGTGATGCGTCTGCACGTGCACCTCAGGTTGGTGGTGTACCTGAGTACGGTAGGGTGTTATATCTAGATGTGCTGCGTTCTGCAGTATCCAAAACGTCGCCTGTACAATAACTCACATGTCCCGGTGGATAGTAGACCTGGGGAGGTGGAACGTAATGCTCGTGATGATGGTGATGATGAGGATGCATCGAATATCGAGGTACTGACTGATCTACAGGTTACGAATCTTCCCTTTATAGGACGAATGGAGCGTGGGGAGGAATGAGAAAACGAATAAAGGGAAACTTGTGGGGTTAGATGAATGAGCATGACTCAGACGAGGCCTTGTTCGATGGTCAGAGAAGACGAAGGAGTGGATGAATACAAGAGAGACCGTATGGTATGTTCACAAACACATGATGCTCATTCGATCTCCTCGAATACTCAACCACACTATTGTATCGATGTGACCCCCAAAACCCCATGTGATCACAAGCCTTTCCATTCAGTTTCATACATCTTTATCACCTCTGTTCAACAAGACAAAATCAACAAATAATGATAACGCGTCTATAATCATCCGTTCTCAGCTCTCCTCCTTCACAATCACTCGCGGCCGTCGCTTCTCTCTAACGGGTCGTAGGCTCTCGTGGTTGTTTCCCCAAGGGCCGGGCACCTCCAATTCATTATTTTTACAAACAAACATGTTAAATATGCCAACCTCGTTCGAGTAAAAGTCCATAGGGTAAAATGAGGCGGGCGCAGCAATATCCTGCAGAGAGAATGAATATTTACCTCCTGGCAAACCACTGTATTTTCGATTTTTTTTATTTTAGTAAACCTACGAAAAAAAATACTCCACTAAGAGATATCGTAATTTAGAATAATAAAGCGTACCCCTAGTGCAACGCTGAGCTCGTAGGGCGAGAGAAGAGGTCGGGCAAAGAAGTGGCCCCAATCGATGGACAGACGAGGGCACGCAACTTGGGCATACCTCAAAGTAATATCAGGTTAGATCGCATTTCCATACTATGATTTGGAAAAAAAATTTCTACTTATTTTGGCCGAGGCAACACTCGTTCTAAAAGTGAAGGAGAAAGGAATAAGGCTGATTGGGAGAGGATACTCTGAGAAAAAACCAAAGAAACAGAAAGAAACAGCAGATTTCGACTTTAATTATCTATTTATGTTTTTAATAACCTTTTTTTAATAAATAAAAAAACTAACGCATCAATTTGATGGAGGAGGGCGAGCTTCTCAGGGAAGATCTCCGACAGAAGAATACGCACCAGAGGACGGTCCACCGACCGCAGCCGTGACTCGAGCGACTGCAAATTAGACAATATCTTCATCTTTCCTTTTTTACATTCCTTGTAATGTTTCACAAATAAATTGATCATTCGCACACAACTAACTAGAGTTCGAAATATGGGTAATCGTCTCTTCATTTTCCACTCTCACAGATCAGAGAGGCCAGAGAGTGTGTGAAATGAAGAGACGGCGACCCGTATTTCGAACTCTATGAGACAACGTCAATTCAGTCAGGCATGCAAGACTAATCAGAAATACTGAAATCCTTGCTCGCCTGAACTATTTTGATGTTTCCCTGCCTTCCGAGTGTTCCCTGAATGAGTCCGACGGTGCCTTTGTCTTCCCGTACCTGCAACAAACATCATCATTCAAGGTCCCCTCTAGGAATCACATTTCAATAATTATATTTTTTTTAAATCTGAAACCTTCTGAACTGCCTCCGCTCGTGTCCTCTTCACCGCTTCAAAGTCCAGCTCTTCGCGTGTGAGCTTCCTGACATGATTAAATATTTCTCCAACTTGAGTAATACTGCATCAAGTAATTCAGAACACTTGATCTTTGATCTCTTTTTTTACCTCGAGTACGGATCGTACTGATAGGCTGCGATCTCCGGATTGTGCAGCATTGCCGACTCGAGATGGAAGCGACCGTCGCCAAGATAGCTGCAGATACGCAATAAAGGGACAACAATTGGTATATTCCCACTGCCCCCCCCCCCTAGAGCCACAGAAGAACTTTCTTTTCAAAAATGTAGAGCCCTTGGCATCTAGCGGATTATAGCCCACCAGTGAGTATTCGATGAGAATAAGTAGATAGCTCACATAATCGCATCCGTGTCTTCAGCCAATCTCGAGCTCGTACATCCTAGCACCTCTCCCGGGGAGAGTGGCTTCGACTGTGGCAGAATTAGTTGATATCCATCTTCCTGCAGCACCGTTCGCGCTTTCTGAATCATATTACGGGTAAATGATTGCTCACAATATAACATGGTCGCTAACCATCTACTGGTTTGAACATTGCTTATGCGTGTTCAGGCATTATATCAAATACAATTACCGTGAACCCCTATCGTACCTGAAGCGAGGGAATGAACTGGATGGTGCTCACGAGAGCAATTTTTTGCGCCGGAGTGAAGTTCGCCTTAAAGATAATTTAAATTCTCGAATACATGAAAAAGGTCACGATGTTATGATAACTGCCTATCAAACAACGCATCAGACGGAGCCTGGCATTGGAGAAGCATAGAAAGTTGAATAAAAAAAACAAAAACAAAAAATAAAACTAAAACTAAAAACCTTGATGCAGTCGATGAAGTGTGAAAGGTTGATCTCGATCGACACAAACACGTACAACATCGCAATACCGTCTGTATTCTGAAAAATATTCGATAATTGAATATCCGATGATACGAAATATGACTTGACGAATTGCATAAAACAATTTTGCAACCGTCATACCTGGATCGGCACTAGACAGGAATGACCGTAATGTACGAGTAGTTCACAGCCTGCAATGATTTGGAGCCTGAGAAACAGCACAAAAGAGTGCTAGGCGTGGGAAATAGGAACACTACTATACGCACCCATCGCAACTGCCGTATAATCGTCGACACAGCACGCACCGTATGTGACATCGCCCATGATTACCGTATCACACCTGTAATCGATCAGTACCCCCCACCAATCAATATCTCCGCTATCGCGTACCCAGTGTGCTTTTCGAGAATGTCTGAGATGACGCAGGCATACAGTAACAGGCCCTCGGGAAACTGTAGAGCCACTACGAATATCGATTTTAATTTCTGCTATGTCAGACTTACAATTAGAACCGACCTAATTTCGCATTTGTCGATCGAATCTTCCAGATTGTCTTCGGAATTTCAAAATTGTAGTTCTTCGGGAGCTGAACAGCGAGCTTTGCAGATGGATCAAAAATCGAAACAACTTACAATCTCTAGATCCCTCTTCAACTTTTCATCATTCGCAATCTTTTCCAATTGTTCAGATAATAACTTCAAAGACGCCATATCTCAAAAGATATTGGTAGTTTGAATAATCACTTTCTCAAAGTATACAATTAGAAAACAACTTCTTACAATGCATAAAGCACTCTATTATCATTTTAAAAAATAATTTATTATACAAAAGGACAGCAAGCTCTGAACATTGTACAATTGCTCTGGTTACTGGGTTTATTCCAAGCAATAAGATCATTGATTCCAGATTGAAACTAGACATTAACAACAACTCAGTATAAACATGAGAGGAGATCTTGCCAACTACAAATAAATATTGATGCAGGCACCGCGTGGGGATTATCTTGACAGGATCTCTCGGGATAGGAGGGGATTACGGTAGTCGGTCGTCTATCGATCATGGACCTCGGACAGGTTGAGATACACTTTCTCGAGTCCAACGGTGATACGGAGGCCGGAGAGGACTTTTCTGAAAGTAAACACACATTGGAAAGGCTCCTAGGGGGACACTGGGTGAGATTACAAGGATCGAATTGAAGACAGATGACACAACAATGCAATACCGGTGAAAGATTACACAATTTTCGAGCACAACCCGAATAGTAAGAATGTTGCTTCCAACAACTGTACATATAAAAAGGCACCATAATGTGGTGATCACCCGATTGGATACATTCAGAGGCAAGAGATCAAGAATGAGATATGGCAAGGGGTATTAGATGACTCGTAGGAAAATTGTGGAAAAATAAAGGAAATATGAGAAAATTAAGGCAAATTTAGTATGCTTACAAAGACACCTAATATTGACTTTGAAGATGAAAAAAGAAACGGAAGCAAATATAATGCAGAATTCGGATAAACCATCCACCTACTTGATAATATCGAGACGATTAATTAAACTCACGGATAATCGTGTGAGGGAATAACTAGCGGGTTCAGCCACTACTACTCAATCTCTTAAATTCAGTCCAGGGACGGGTGAACAACAGTCATGCATGGGTTATTGTCTTTCGCTATCGTAAGATGAGATTTTAAGGATGGTGGGCGGTGAGGAAACGATAATATGTAGTAGGAACAGGCAAATCGGGATAAACAAACTATGCTAAACGTAGTAGTAGCTGACCCATTATACTTGAGCATAAAAGCTTTAGCCTTGTCCAGTTCAACGAAGATTACGGTAACGACGTCGTCTGCTGAGCGCCATACTTTCTGCAAAAAAAATTATTACAGCTATTTTAGAAAATAATCTACGTCGAGTGACGAGCTATCCGTGTTTCAATGAAGATTGCGCCTCATTTAAATTTTAGTGTATCAATAAAGCAATCACGTAAGCACAATTTGATACGTACCTTGGTCTCTCCAACTTCATTCGCGAGTGCCTTCACTCTTCCAAGCGCTGCCTCTCCCATGTTGCTCACATTCTTCACGTGCACTGCCAAGTATGCCTTCCGCTTCGACTGCAATGCAAAATAAATAAACAAATTATAATAAAAAATAGGGTTATTAAATATTCAGCATCTTATTTTTAAAATATATAAATATCTTCCCCATAAGCAAACCTCATCTGTTGCCGATTCTGGCTTCTTCCTTGCGTCTTTCGCTTGTCCTCCGTTGCTGTTGCTATCGTTGCGACTTCTGCCCGTGTTAGATGAACGACTGAATGAATACGGTAAACGTTAATCATTGAAAAAAAATCAAAATCATAAAGTCCATACATTTCCTATTTTTAAACCGGTTATTAATTCTCTGTAAGTACCAACTCCCTGTTTGATCCATTAGTAGATTCATTCCTGGTGGTTCCCTCATTTCGGTCTCTTCTTCGTCTCATCTCTTCCCGTTGTCGTCGTTGTTCCTCCACTCTCGATAGATATTCATCATCGAGACCGAGAGCACGAGCCGAATCACGGGAGTCGTTCTGTAACACAACGGGGGGTAATACAATTCAAAAATGAAGCCATAGTTATGTAACAATGATAATGTTGCTCAAGTGAACCGAAACAATAAGAACCTGATCTAAAAAAAAGTAAAATAGACAATTCTCCCACAACAAATATTAAGCTACCGTTTTCATGCAAATATATATCTTTAAACGAAAATGTCTCTACCGTAGAGTAAATAGGTTTTCTCTCGATTCAATGAGTGTTATGTAAAATTGACAAAAATGTTTCCTTTTAAATGGATAGGTTATAGGGCGTTGAAAAATATGATATCAATAATATATAGAACAGAAAATTGAAACAATCGAAGCAAAAGTTTCCTCATGTGTCTATGAGAATTCTAAAAACAGGTTGACGTAAACGAAAATAAATAGCGAGGCAAAATTTAACAGTGATGAGTAAATGGTAGAAAAAAGGAGTAGCAGCTTCAATAATATGAAAAATTTAATTTAATTATTTCAGTTTATCTGGTCTTGTTATTAAAAAAAAATATGGGAGGAACAACTGTTGATCAGTGGAAAAGGAAACATCTAAGATATTGAATTCTAGCAATATAGGGCTACCCATCAGAAAAAAAAAAATCATAAAAATCAGTCTTATCTGAAAATCTAGGATATGAAACAAGAAACAAGTGAATGCTAAGACATTATTGCAAGGAACGTAACAAACAGGTAACACTCGGGGAACAGTTGAAAAGGCATTTGGGTGACAAGTGGGGATTAACATCTTGCTAGATCAGTCTCACAAAATAGAAAATATTTGGACGAGTAAGCATAGATGATTCAGTGAGTAAACTTCAAGTTGAGCAAGCTACCGGGACGCAAGTTCATCACTGGTGGTTGTCCACCCATTGGGGGTCCATTGTAATTGGGAAACGAATTCATGGGCATATTCATGGGCATATTCATGGGCATATTCATGGACACATTCATTGGAGGCATAGCAGGTCCGTTAAAGTTGGTATTCGGGAAAAGAACAGATTGATGTTGGGGAGGAGGCATCATACTATCCATGAGTCTTAATCTCTGTGGAGGAGGGAATTGATCACTGGGGTTGGGGTGGTGAGGATGAGTTGAAAGGTTGGATGGGGGAGGGAAGTTGTTCATAATAGAAGGAGGAGGAATGGCAGTATCTACGCGGGATTTGGTAGGAGCTGGGACTACTAATGTGTCTGTCTTTTCGGCCTCTCTAAATGCCTTGAGACGACTCTCCACCTCCGTCTCTCTCACCTCTCTCTGTCTCTCACGATCGGCACGTCGTGATGTGCTGTCTTTCCCGCTGCTGCCTCGATCAATTCCATCTAGTAGGGAAGGCAGCTCTGCACCTGACAAGTACCCTGCTTACTTATTCAATTCCTCTAGTTATTATAAGCGTATAATACAAATCCAAGGCATAAGTACATACCGTTGGAAGAGGTATTATTAATGCGATAGGCATTTGGTCCCGTGCGGAAGACCCTTCGCTCTCCTCCTCGATCTCCCTTGTTGTCTCCACGTCCCGATCGTTCCTTACGACGATCCTTGCGAGAACCTCGTGAGCTTCTCTTTCGTGATTTGCGTGGAGATCGCGAACGAGAACGGGAACGCGAGCTGCAATTTAAATTTGAGTCCCTATACAAATATAACGTTACATACCCTAGATTTAACAGCAAACATTTTTAGGGTCATCAAATACCTTTCAGAGTACGAGCTCTCGCTTCCACTGGAGGAAGAGTAGCTGGAGCTTCTAGATCGTCTTCTTCTCTTCTTCTTTGATCGCTCTCCTGCCGCCTTCTTATCGCCGAGAAACGCTTCCACCATCAGATTCCAGTTGCCGGCAGGACCTCCGGCCATCTGTGGAGCCATACCGGGAGGAGGAACGTCTGGAATTAAAATAAATCATTGAAGATATCCTCCTTTAAAATATTAGCACTTCTTTACTTTAGTGCCCAAAAGTCGCACTCTAACTTGGGGGTGGTTAGAAATGAGACAGCGAGCCATCAGATGATCGAGGAAGAAAATAGCTCTTTACCTTTAGGCAATAAAATAAAGAAAGGCCAAAATATAAATAGAGATGAATTGACTATACTCACTCATTCCAACATTCATGGGAGGCGGACCCATTCCGGGTGGGAATCGCATGGCAGAAGGGGGAGGTGCAGCCATCGGATTGAGTCCGAGTGGTCCTTGTCCTCCAGGACGCATCGACATGTTTGGAGGCGGCATAGACATTGAGACACCTACAACAAAGTATATAATTATCCTTCAAATAACTTCAATATACCTGGTACGGTAGCCATCTGCATTTGTGGAGGTGGTACGTTGACGGGCACTGCGAGTGCTGGCGCGCCGTCAATGGAAAGCGTCACTTTGGGACCCACAACTCCCTGTGGAGCCATCGAACCTAAACGAAAATTATTGAATAATATTATCAATATTAGAATGAAACGATTATTTAAGATGTAACATTGCAAAAAAATGTAATACCTCTGAGGCCCATTGGAGGAGCTCCGTATCCACCGGGACCGGGCGTAGGAAGTAGGGTGAGTCCCGCGCCCACAGGGAAATTCGGGTTGACGAGGATTTTTCCAAATGGACCACCCATTCCAGGGCCTGCCATCATCTGCAACGTGAGCGAATTATATACATAAAAATAAACCATTAAAGGCAAGAGTTAAAATAAAAAATAAAAAAAAACCAACCATTGGAGGAGGAATGTTGGACGTTAGTAGCGAGATTGGTCCTGCCGATCCTCCTCCGGCTACCATACGCATTCCGCCCCTCGTGTTGAACTAAAAAATTTTTTAAATTAAACATACTAAACTATTCTTAGAATTGCACATGCTTCAGGGCTGTTTCAGTGAGATTATATATACTTGAACTCACATTTCCGCCCATTCCTCCACGGAAACCTGCTCCTCCTCGCATGATTCGGCCACGATAACTACCTCGACTAGCGATAGCAGTGTTCTCGTTTACTTTGACATCAGCAGCGGCGCCATCTTCTGGAGCTCGAACAGGCGATTTCTTTGCCCTTTCCGACGTGAACCTTGACTCACGTTCTTCTTTCTGAAATATAAACATCAAGAAAAAATAGACAAATAAAATTTTTAAAAAAATATTAAAACAACAAAAATACCTCTTCGTCCTCCTCATAATCGAGTTCCTCGTGATCCAATGATTCAATCTTGCAGACTGCACCAGCCGATTCTCCGGCATCGCCATTGATTGACTCATTCAAGAGTTGTTCTTCATCGAGGTGGTCAGTTATCTGTAAAAGTGAGCGTAACAAATTGGGTATTAAATACCGATAAATAGAGTATACAGAGAGAGAAAGAGAGAAAAAAACTAGATACTGCCATTCCTCCTCCTTCTATTATGAACAACGCAAAAACTAACCACTGCTGCACCGTCGTCGCCTTGCAATAGCAGTTCCTCCTCGTCCATACTGACAACTAAAACATGAAACTATTAACTCGTATTTGAAAACAATGTTCAATGTACATTATTGAATGGAAAGAAAACTCCATAATCGATAAGGAGGTTGTTCGAATCAAGCATGCCTATTGTACCGCGCAACCGTACTCTAACAATCGTGGTGGGACATAATTTGGAAAAATGCCAAAAGATTAGTTCTTTTCCCCGGCTACCGTACTAAAAGCCGGCTGTAGCATTATTTGTTCAGTTTACGATAGGCCAACAAGTTTTTTTAATTGATTTTTCACATTCTAATGATTCTTGCGTTGTTTCACGTGTATTTTTTTCTTTTTTGGCTCATATAAAAATAGATAACATGTTCCATTCTTTTCCAGATCATCGGCAGTCTCTGATGAACTTTAAGGCATTCACTGGTGGAGGAGGCGGAGGCGGTAAGCTGCTTTTACTTGCTAGTTTTAAGAGATTTTGCGCTGTCCTACGCCTGTTTTGTGGTATCCGCTAGGTTCTATTTGTCTTCGAGTGAGTCGCTCTCCTCTGCTCTCCTTGTCAAATAGACTCTCCTTCGCTCTCTCTCTTCCCGCCTCTAGTAGGCGTTTCTTATCTGTCCGCTTGCCTGGGTATCTGTGCATCAACGCGCGCTATGGTCGAAGGTATGACTCATAACAATGCATTACTAGCATCCATTTCATTTAAAGAATTAGTTTCCAGATTCATCCACGTCATTCGCAGCTGCAAAAGCGCTCTTCGAAGCGGCAAAGAAGCCAGAGAATCGGGCGTTAGCTGCAGCTGCAGCCAAGAATCCAGTTATTCGCAATGCTGCGATCTCAGCCGCGCAAAATCCGCAGGCATCCACTATCGATTCTTCTTGTTACCTTGTTTCTTTCTGTCTTTCTTCTTTGACAATATCAAATTTCAGACGCGACAAGCCATGGTTTCCGCGGCTTCAACGTACACTGCAAATCAAAAGTCAGTGAACACTAATAATATCTTGTTGCGCACATATATGCGGAATAACTATTTTTCACATTTTAGCAATGCTCCTTCAACACCCGTTCTCCGACCGGAACCAGCTCCGAAGCCTCCAACCAAAGACTACAGTAGCTCGAGTTACGGTAGCTCCGTCCCGTCAAGACCAACTCCATTGATCGGTGAGTTCCGTTATCAAATTGTGCATCGAAAAGTTACGAAATCGAGAATAGTCGACTCGCCGATTATGACTCATCAGGGTTTAGCGCAATTTCTGCAGGTAGAATGACGATACTTTTCGAGAAAGAAAACTCCGAAAGAACATAATTTAGTATCGAAATGCTAGAAATGCTAGGCATTTGGATATGGAATTGTCAGATTGCAGGTGCTTCGAAGCCAGTTTATCCCGACCTCATGTCGGAATTGAAAGCTCTAAACATTGGAAGGGATAACGAACCCGCTCCTTCCTACTCATCAACTCCATCATGGAGCCAACCAGCATATCAGCCTCCTGCTCCTCAACCATCGTATCTCCAACCTACTCCCCTTCCTCAACCATCCTACCATCAACCGGCGCCACCTCAACCAACCTACCATCCTCCTCCGGCCCCACCACAGCCAGTCATGCAACGACAAGGTTCGTTTCTATTTCCTTGCAAATGTATCCATTCTTTTGTTGCATGTGTTTTTTTTTCATATGAAATTGGGAATGAATTTGACAAGTGGAACGAAAGAGAAAAACCCTAGTGGAACTTAGAAGGGAGTTGGATACTACAATTGAGTATTTCAGATTGGACCAAGTTCTCAGATGCTCCGGCCCGTCCTCCTCCACCGAAGAATATTCCCCTATCTCCGAAGTCAACCTCACCTACGAGTGAAGCTTATGCTGTGGTGAGAATTTATGTTCCGACGTAGTTAATAGTACTATACGTCATTTGGTAAATCATATCATCTCTATTCTGTTATTGCTCATTCAACCATATTTTTATCGATAGAATTTAACATAAATAGCAATATATTTGTACAATAGATTCTTGGTGTGTTTTTCAAGATTTAAAGGAAATTATTGTATTCTAGGTTAAATTTCCGCACACGGGCTCTCATTTCGACGAAGTAACGTGCATTGCTGGTGATAGAATAGTGCTGAAAAGGGAAGTCGACGACCAATGGATATACGGTACGCTTCAAAATATTGACATAAGCACTAAGATCACAATATATTTTATTTGTTTTCACTGTGTTTGTTTGAAAAAAGAGTAATTGTCTGTGGAGATTTCAATTTAATTAAATGCTCATCTCAGGTCTCAATCAGCGAACGGGTAAGTTTGGCATCGTTCCCATCGCCTTTCTCGATGTAAAAGTGCCTCTCGCTCCATCGCCCACTGTACACAAGAAGAACGCTAGTGCAGGTATGATGTAGCTCATTTCTTTTTTCAAAGCATACATGAAAAAGCTAGTGGAAAACTACCTCGAATTTGAAAACATAGCCCGCGTTTAAGGTTTTCGTTCACAAGGCATGTTATTTACGATTCGCAAACACACAGAATTAACGCTTTCACAGAATTAGTCGGTTTCTAATGCAAGGTCTTTTTCATAAACATTCCCATCTTTCGTAGGATTTTGACACATAACTTTTTCATGTATGTTTCGAAAAGTACAAGTCATTTGGGTATTTGGAAATACTTATCTATCGATTGCAGGCCCGGTAGCTCCAGTTACTGCAGCTGCTGCAGCACCTGCAGTAAGCGCAGTGAGTCCGGGTGGTGTGCACATAGCAACTGCAGTGTACGATTACGTCTCCCAAGAACCCGGAGATTTGTCGGTTAGTTTTGTGCCATCGAGTACTTTGTTTGATGATGTAGAGGATGACAAAAGTGGGACGAATAGAGGCAACAATTTAGAACCTCAATGGTGTACGTCAGTTACGATACAGAGAATGAAAGGCAGTAAAGACGAAAAAAATCTTCTTTAAACGCATATTTTCAGTTCAACAGCGGTGCTTCCATCAAAATAATCGAGCGGGTGGGCACGGAATGGTTGAGTGGAGAACTACGTGAGTTATCCATTAAAAAAAAATCAAAATTCATTTTTATCCAAGTCGATTCGGATAATTGGGGTCATACGACGATAATGAAAGCTAGACCTTCTTCATTACATGATCTGTCGGATCTGATTTCTCCAGTACTCTAGTTTTGCTTTTGGTGTTGCTTTTTCGAAACCTAGAAGTGTTATTTCCAGAAAAAATTTGACCTAGTAAATCTCTTCATCGTTTATTATACTCGATGCACCCCAGCGTGCTTTCCTAAAAAAGTGTTCGTATTCATATCTCATCGATCGATATTCCAGACGGTCGTCACGGTATCTTCCCCGTCAGTTTCGTTGACTGTCCTACTCTGAGTCGTGTGCCGCTCCGAGCAGCTGCAGCTGCTGCAATCGCTTCACCAGCCACGGTCTTCACTCGACACACGACAGTAGCTGCAGCAGGAGGATACGGTAGCTACAGTAGTCCGGACGCTGTGACGGCCACCTTCGACTACAACAGTGGAGTGGACGGCGATCTCGTCTTCTTTACGGTCAGTTTTTACACTCAAAATATTGCATTGTGATGACGAAATGGGTACCGTAATCCTTGCGATTTCTCTGTAGGGCGACGTGATCGAAGTACTGGAGCGACTACCAGACGGCGAATGGCTGCGAGGCCGATCTAGAGGACAGATCGGACTGGTGCCGATGACGTACGTGTCGCAATCGTCGACCACACCATCTCACTCGACATCAAACAATTCACTGTCGGGAGCAGCGGCGGCGCCATCCAGGGTGAGCGAGATGTTTTATGACTTTCGAATTTAGTATTTAGGTATTTGTACAATGAAAAATGTTTCGGACAATTAAATTGTGATAATGTAAACTGCATTCAAAAGAGAATGCATACTGCCTTTGAAATAATTCTATATTTCGAGAAAATCTTTGTATATAGTAAGTTCAATATTTTTTTGAGTTTCTCTTTCTAGGGAGTGAGGTGGTTATCACTTTCCAATTCAGTTCCCCGCCGGTACTCCTCTCAATCCGCCGATTACGGTAACTGCCACAACCGACTATCACACGGGAGAGAGCGACTGCCTCTACTTTTCGAGAGGAGACCAGATACTTGTCACCGAATATGTGAGTACTGTAATCGATTGCTACAGTGATCATGAGGCGGAGTATATAAAGTCTCGTAGTCTAGTTGGTCCAGTCAGCACTGCTGGGCTATATTTCCGATGGTCGGTGGGGTTGCGGGGCCCCGTAAGAGACATTGATAACGACTTGCGGAGCCCGTAGTAGTACAGAAGAAATTTCTGACAATGATGAGCCCCCTAGGAGAACTCTTTCGAAAATTGTTGAACCCTCTGCGGATGATAGCCCTCCAGTGTCACTCAGTACCTATAATCAAAAAGTCCCGAGATTGCAGGTTGACAATGAATGGGCAAAAGGAAAGCTGGCAGAATTCAAGACGCTTCCTGCAGGCTACTTCCCGAGAGGATATGTACAATAATCTGAGTTACTGTAGCTGTTTACGTTTTCACCATTCTTTTTTTTCACCGATCTGACCCAGCCATGATAGATACTAACAGAGCCAAATTGGGTATATTTGTATGTTGTGTATAGATTCGTTTAGGCTGTTATCAAACTAACCCAGTGTATGTTCGCCTTTCACTTGTAAATTCCCGCACTTCACTTCACTAGTTGAATTTCAGTTTTCCAATTGTCCCGATGCAGCAAAATGTCCAATTACATGTTTAAAAGTAGAAATAAAGAGTATTATTGCTTGAGCATCAAACTTACAGTTAGACATTCGATCAAGGATAGATAAAAAAAGCAACAAAAGAAAGAAATTATTTTTTGTCAGTGATATCTGTGACTCCAAATTTTTCCACACTATACAATTGGGTCGCCAAGGCGATCCCCCTCCCCCCCCCCCCCCCCCCCCCCAAGGGACTGCAAAAAAGGGCAGCGAAGGCTAGTGAAAGGACAGAGGAAGTAACCCGAGATCTCTCCCAATCTCTCTCATTCCTTCACTCTCCTTCTACTCTCCACTCTTCCTCTTATCTCTAATCGAGCACTGAATTGAGACAGCGACGAAAGAGGAGAGGTCCTCACTCCAATCGGCCAATTCCATTGTATTTGTCCGAACATACTTGACCACTACTAGAGAGGTTAGAGATAGAAGAAGAAGGAGGAGGACACACTTTACTCGAAGAAGAAGAGGGCACTAGTTGCAAGCTCCCATGCCTCTTTTTTGCGACTACTTTTCTTTGACCTACCGAGCGTAAGAAGGTGACTGCTATACTGTACGTTGTTCCTCATGGTATATATTCGGATTACGGTAGGACGTTGTTATGATCGGGGCACGTTAATGATCCTACTCTCTTATTCTGTCTGACCGATGAGAGAGTGGATAGACTGAAGAGACATTACGCGCCAACAAATAGATAGGTAGTAAGCTGGAGTGGTAGTGGAACAGTGGCCGGTTAATCTATCAGGACAGATGGTAGGGTGCTGATTGAGAGAGGAAGGGGGAGGGAGAGAGACTCGACCTTTGCGGTAAATTACAGTGTAGGGAGGTAGGAGGAGGGGTAATAACCCATCCTTGCCCCTCTCCGGGGATAGAGATGATAGATGGGATTGCGCCTGTGGGACCCTCGATCGAATAACGTTTTCACTCTCTGCTATTCCCATGCTCTCTCCATTCCTGTGATCTGTGAGAGAACAGGATAAATTGAGAGAGACAGATCATTCCATAGGAGCAATTATCGGAAGGGACAAAGGTTTCGCCATTGAATCTCTACCCTTCACTCTGTCTCTTTTGGAGAGATTCCTAGATACCGAGTTTTATCCATTAGCGTGATTATTTGTTGTTGCTCGAATTCGAGATCCAGATATGTTTCACTATCACTTGTATCTGTATCTTTTTTGTACAGCTTCCTATTCTTCACAAATTTTCATAGTATGAATTCATCAATTGTTCTCCAACTGACATAATGTTGTCAATGTGAAAGGTTTTTCTCAGTCATGTCGATATCACGTACGGATTTTCGTCGTTCTCTTCTTCTTCCTGTAGCAGTTCCATCGCCCTATCCGGGCCATGCCGCATCCAGAGGAACTCCCTCATCTGGTAATCACACATGAAATCATCACACGAAGACCATCCGTTGAAGAAAAACGTTGTTTAGGCTTCTTCTCAAAGTTAATTAAATTCTAGATACTGCTCGGTTGACCCCATCATACCTCGTTCCTGTGGCTCCTTCATCGAGGAGAGTTACACCAGTGCCGAAGGATGATTCCTACTCTGCCAACATGTATTCGTCCGGTGTGTACATTCTCAAAACTTTTCAATAGGAAACTCATATTTCTTTCTAAGAACTTTCCATGAAATTCACAAAACAAATATAAATTATGTTCAGGCTACGCATCCGAAACGTCGTCGGAGCACGAGAGTCTGTGTGAACTGCCTGTAGATAGAGTGGAATGGGAGGCTAAGAGAGGAAAAAGAGACAGTCCCTCATTCGACAGCGAAACTTTATCCATTCGTGAGTTTATTGTTATTTTGAGAAACGTGAACGATAAATGGACAAGACCATTCAGTATCGTCCTCTCGCTTTTCTCGTGCGAGTCTTCTCTCCGATGTGGAGTGGAAGAGACCCAGTGAGAGAAGAAAATCAGTTCCTGCCGTTAGTCGGAGCTACTTCACAGGTTAGATGATTGAATCCTACTGAAAGATTAGATGAGCATGTGGAGTAGGTAATAGGGATACTACATCCAATCACAGATCACTTTATCCGAAGTTCTAGAAATGTCTCTGAATCTCGCTACGATGTTTCAGATGATGTCATGCGCGTTCTGGAGCGTGACGGGCACGTGCGGTATCAAACTGATGTGGTGAGTATCTAGATCGTCTACCTACCGTAATTTATCAATTTTGGTCTGATTGATTCTGCAAGTCATTACCGAGTCTGATCATTCTATTTCGTATCCTAATGAAGCCGTAATCTACCGTAGCGAATAGTTGGTTATTGAATAACATGTGAATCCAGGACACGGGTCTTCGTTCTTCTCAGTTCGACCTTCGATCTACCGGATGTAATGTGATAGAGAAGTCAAGGAGATTCTCAGAGGCAAATGCAGCACATGTGCGTTTTCTGTTGCATTCTCTCCATTTCGTACGACTTCTCGATAGTCAAAGAGAAAGAGTGAGAAGGCTGTTTGAAGAGAGTCGGGATTGAATCATCTATGAAGATAAAATCTATCGGAGAGAAGAAATGAGAAATTTCGGAAAAACGTCTTCATCCTTCTCATGCTTACCTCCACAACTTGAAGATGTTCATTTGTATAAATTATAATATTGTAGGACCTCGCTCGATACAAGAGTCGCACGCAACGCAGGAGAACTCTCATCGCTGGTATTTCTTCATATATTTTTTCTTATATTGATTCTCCCAATTTGACATTTTCCGCATTTCTCCCGTTTTGTCTATCGTGCTGATTCACAGCAGAGTTTCTTCACATTTCGGATGGTTTCCATCCGATTCACAATTCATCTTCTAATTTGAGATACGATCGCAGCTAAATCAACGGCAACAGTCGGAGGAATTGCTTCACTCACTCTAAGTAGAGGTAAGATTAGTTTCTTACTGAGAAATCTTCCGTCATAAACTCGTCATAAACTTGTCCAAATTGTGGCATTTGTTGACGGACAGTGTAATAGTAGATTCTAGAGTAATGGGAACCCACTCTTCACCAGGTAACTTCTTCCTCTGCATCTCACTGTTTCTAGTTGCAATCAAGTTTGTTTGCTTTGACGAGATTGTGTAGTGTCTTCTCTACAAACCGGGAGCCTTCCCCTCCTCTCTCTCATCACAACACTAATCTCCCTGAAACCTAACCGCGCTGTGCACTTCTAGTTCAAATACTTAGATTCGTCTTCTAGATTCATCCATTTCTCCTGCACTTTTACATTTTCTACGTTTCTTGAGGCAATAATCATAGATAGAACTCAATTGTAAGTTGGAATCTTCAACAGACTAGATACTACTAACAAGGCGTCACTTGGTTCCTTCCGGCAAGAATGTTTTCGCTGGGTATGATAGTAGTCTGAGACTTGCTCGCTCTTTCATAGTGTCAGAGAGCATATCCGACTCTTTTTGTTCGTATTTTGGTACTGACACAGTGAGACATAAAATCGAGCGGGGATTCGGCCGTTGATTTCGCGGGTATTTTGCCCATGTGTTTCGCGAAGAGGAGCCGTGCGTGCAAACAAAAGCAGTAGAGAGATGAGGTGGATTGAAGTTGACTGCTTGATTCAACACTACTCTCATCCCTTCGTCATCTACCATACCGTTGATTCCCTCAATCTTTTCCGTATCTAATAATTTTTTCTCTCATCCCGATAGAGCCCTATGTCATATCAGCTTGTTGACTGACAAAAATTGACTGACAATTGACATGGACTTTTCTCGGTTCGCACGCACGCATTCGCAACATTGGAAAGCGAGTTTTGCCCACAGGAAGAAAAGGATAAATCAGAACTCTTTGGAAAGGATGTCGAGCGAATGAAGAGGGCGCTCTCTGTATTCCCATATTCTTTCTTTTCTCTAAACGAAGACGGGAAAGGGGAATGAAGAGAGTTGTCTTCTGCCCCTCCTCATCCTTCCCTAGGGGTGGGAAGGGAGGGTGTGACGATGAAAGAGAGAGAGATGCAGCACATGCAGCAATGCGATAAGTATCGGGTCGCGACCAGTGTGAGAATCGCCCTTTAGTGAGAACTCTGCCCAAAGTATCTTATTTCTGTGCCTTTGACATTCGAGGCCTTTCTCATTTTATCAAATTCCGAATCTTTCCTCTCTGCTATCGCGTGAAGGTTTTCTACTTTGCAATATCACAATTAGTTATTCCGACCACTTGATTACTTGGAGTAGATGAGATGTTGTGATTCCCTCGGTATCTTCTCATAGCTTCGTTACTCCAAGTCAGGTGTCGTCCTCTCTATCGAATGAGTCCCGAGGGGCTCGCAGTGGGTGTAATTGTGAAGAGATACTCTCTTCATTCTCACTGATCTCTAAGTCAGTTAGGGCAAAGAAAGAGAGTGGAGAATGAAGAGTGTCTCTCAATCAGAGAGACGAAGGGTCTCACTGCACTAAGAGCATGAGTGCTGTTGTTGACCAAGATCTACGTTGGCAATTCGCTGAATTACATACTCTCTTAGATCCGCACGTTTACTCGGTTCTACAATAGATTGATCAAGCGGCATGAATCTGTACCGAAAATTCCTATGTATTGTATGATTGTGTCACATGTGACGGGTTGCAAAGCCCATTTGTATTCTAAATTTGTGAATTCAGGCGAACTTCGGCCCACGATGTCACGCGTCAACATTTTCAAGCAGATGGACGCACAGAACCGGTAATTCTCAATTTCCCATATTTTCTGTCCTCGAGAATCTAACGATGAATACAGAGTTGCGCGCTTTGATACTTACAATAGAATTACAATATTCCTTTGCATTATGAAAAAAATATCAATTGAACAAACGAAGAATGATGAATTGCAGGCCGGCAGTTCCAGTCTCCGCACCACGATCGCCCAATTCCATCAAAGATGCCTTGCTCAGATGGGTACAGAGTCGAGTCGCAGAATACCCCGTCAGTTGAAAATTACTATTTCGATCTAGCAGTATAAAAGCCAGTGTCGTCTAATTGAAGAATGAAGAAATCCTTTGAATGCTCTATGAAAAATGTTAAATATGGCCATTGAAGGTCTCGGTCACAAACTTTTCCTCCTCGTGGTCTGATGGAATGGTTTTCTGCGCTCTCACTCATCGGTAAGTATCGGTCCGGGATAGTTTGCAAGAATAATCGTTCTATCTAGATAGCGTGATTGTTGGTTCTGTTGGAAAAAGGCCAATTGTAAGACTGAAATGCGTGAAATATGTTTGGATTCACGAACTAATTGATCGATGAAATGAACTAGTCCGAAGATATAAATGTATAGAACAATTTATTGAATTACAGATTCGCTCCTCAAGCGTTTGATTTCGCCTCACTAAAACCGGAAAACCGTCAAGCAAACTTCGACCTGGCCTTCCGCGTCGCTGAGTTAGTTGCATTAATTCGCTCTACACATTCCAATTAATCATTATAAGTAAATTGAAAATACCATATAAGACAGTGTGAGTACGTGTTTTCGAAATGAGTGAGTACTTCAGCTTTTTAGAGCATCAAGTACTTCAATTGCGAAAAATATATAACGTTAATCCTATAATTGAAGAATTTTCAAGGTCTAAATAAGCTGTAGCACTTAGCGATTTCGAAAACACGTATTCACACTGATTATTATATTTAGGGAGTACGGTATTCCGGCTCTTCTCGAGACCGAGGACATGATCATGATGGGCGATCGACCTGACTGGAAGTGCGTATTCACCTACGTTCAACAGTTCTACAAGAAATTCCGCGAGGCTCCCTAAAGATTACTGTAGCCAAAGCAAAAGGCAGTCCGTATCCCCCTCACAATCAGCATACTGTAGATACCCCCATAGATTACGGCACTTCCATGACCACTTCCAAAGAGAGTTCGACATAGTATTGTGCAGAACGTGTGTCTTTCCTTTTGTTCAGGTCTCAGCAACCTATTATTTTTCCTCTTAATTCTTGCATTTTTGTTTATAGAAACATATTTATAGAATGGTCCCACATCTCTCCAATGTTGGTGTGAAGTTGCGAACCATGTTCGAGATTCACTAATGAAAATTATTACTCTCGTTACCACGTGATACACAAGTTCCAAGAGATCAAATGATGCAATTGCAAGGAACTGGTTTCTTTGATCATCCGGTAAATGGAAGAAGAGCCGTAGGGCTGTTCTTTCCTCTGCTATATCCGAGCAGACTTCTTCCCTCTATCGACATCTGCTGGGAGTAAGAGGATGGATATAGCCCCAGCCCCTTCCTAGCCTCTCCTTTATGGTTGTAATAATGGGATGCCAGGCGCGCCACTTCACCAGAAGACGGATTGGTAGGTCATGCAAGTTAAGAAAGATCCACATTCGTGCGGCTAGACCTAGGGTTACTTCTTCAGGGCGGAGGGAAATGCACTCCGTGGCGTATTGCGTGTGTGTCGGCAGTCTCGTCCGGCAGTGGCGGGTTCGATTCCCGCCTCGTGTATTTGGCAAAAGTCGCTCTCCAGCTCCATACGAAAGTCAGTGATTCGCGTGGCGTTCTTTGTAGCGTAAATGAAATGCTTGAATAAAACGGTGGCTAGTCCTTTATGGGCTGCTATTACCAAACCCTCGCGACATTTTTGCTTTTGTTCTTCGTCACTAATATTAGTTCTATCCCTTACGGTTTCTTCAAAAGTTTGAAACATGGATACCTAAGAGCAAAAAAGTGTGTCCGTTGTTCAAAAGTGTGTCCGTTTTGTTCTAGTATTTTTCTGATTCATTGTCTACTTGGATTAATAATGATAATTGTTGAAATCTGCAAACAAACAGAGCTCATGGTTCTCTTCTGAGTTATTCTTTCTTCCAATATGAATAGAATAATGATCTTCATGATCTGAAGATTCATCGGAGAGTTCACATTATTCCATTCAAATTTTGGTCTTCAATTTTGGTCAATATTTCTGCATCATAACAGCCTACCTCTTACCAACTTCTGGTAGGTCACTCATCGTAATCCATCCCTCTTCACCTCTCTCTCTCAAGTTACAGCCTGGCGCCCATCCATCGCTTGGCCAGAAGTTATGTCCCCTCCCCCTGCTGACCATTCCTCCCTCTACTCTCTTTCTCTGTACTCTCCTCCTCTCCCTGCCCTCTCGTCCGACTCCAACCGCCCTCCCGCTTCACACCGCGCCTGTTCCTCTTGCGTCCCGCCGTCACCAACAGCTGCGCTCCAAGCTCCGCCCCCTTTCTGAGCCTCCTCCCTCCCTCGATCGCTATGCTCATTCCAGTCAGTCCATTCCATTCAGTCTTCTATCGAGAGGCCAGTCTCTTCCCTACTCCCATCCTCTTACACACCCCTTTTCAAAAGAGTCGTGTATCTGATCCACCTATTTCTCAGTGGGTACTTTGTTAGTAGCTACAAATTTCTTCCAGCAGTCAAGTGCTTCTAAATCCTGCCTATCCCAAAGATTGGATTGATCATGAGAAGAATAGGCAATAGTACCCATACCGTAGTTCACGGTTTAGACCTCTACCGTTCCCCTACCGTAGTCCACGGTTCACCTCAACGCCCTCTGTGGGTTGTCTGACTCACAGTGAGATCAGTCACACAACCTCCTAGAGTGTGTCGAGGTTCGTGATCTACCGTAACCCCCTACCCCTATCGTAACCCTACCTTCCAATATTGCTCTTATCTACAGTCTTCTCTCACATCGGACTCTTTTCAGTGATCGGATGTGTTTACGTTCCTTCGGAGTATTAGTCAGGGGAGGCTGAGGAAGGGGAGGAATCTCGGGGAAAGAGAGTGTCTGGTGTAAACTGCTAGCCCATCGCGCGATCCATCCTACTTCTCTTCCCCACCAGATGTCATTTTCGAAAATAGAACACATGTGTCCCACTCCCATTCCTATATCGATTACCCTTATGATTTAGGCTATCAGAATCCAATGATTTTAGATCTATCGGCAAACACGCATCACTTGTAGTATCATTGCAGTTGGTTCATGAAATGGAATGCTTGAATTTATCAGCTTTGAAATAGTACAGTGAATTGAAATGAAGGATATTAGATGAAACATTGAATGATAAAGCATACGAGATCAAGCAAAGTGGTTAGAACCACGTGCACAATAAGTTATGAACAATTGGGAGGCAATCAGTACATGAGAAGTGTGAAAATATTGTTATGCAATACAAAGGGGTCGGAGAATTTGTAATTTTACAGGAATAACCCAACATCTTAGCCGCTAGGTGGGTCAAATAAACGATAACGTAAATTTAAGAGCGGCTTAATAAATTAAATGTGAAAGATGATACAGCGAAAGAAAATTATGATAATTACTTCTTGCCTTCGGCCTCTCTCATAGCTGAGAAATCAGTGGACTGCTTCACTCCGCCCGAAGCCTTATTGCGGTTGTACATCGCATCCGCAGTCTACAATAAATACAGTGTTTTGATAATATTAAATGATTAAAAGAATTGAAACTTCTCGAAAAAAATATTCGTAAATATATGATTGCGGCTATGACTGACCATGTTAGAGTCTGAGTCGAAACCACGATCAGAAAAGCCGGTGTTGGAATCTTCAGGATTACCAGCAAAATCGGTAGTCACATTCACACCTGGAAATAAAAAGGAATGAAAAAATTCATTAAGGATCTGAGCTAATCGTAGGCCTGCTAACTTAGTGGGATATAAACTATCTGACCACTAAGTTAGTGGGATGAATATTACGATAGTAGAGTATTTATTCAAGTTTTCTCATCTATTTTTAATCCGATTATGATTTTTTTCTAAATGGAACCTAGATATATATGACGTCCAAGAAATAGAGCTTAGGCTTAGGCTTGGTGCGCAGGAATAAATTTTTTATTATAAATTTATGCAGAAACTATCCCCACTTGGTTAGTGGACGAACGATTACCCCGGATCCTTACTCAAAAACTCTAAGGCGTAATTCATACGACTAACATTAAGAAAGCTCGATAATAAAAATAAAACGAAAACATAGTTAGCGAGCGAAATGAAAGATTTGAAAGGGTCATACTTGCGCTATCCTGTGATACTTCCTCTGCACTCGCCATCGTATTCGACGTCTCTCCGTCAGCGGCCTTGATGATCTTTGGAGCTACGGGAATATTCGCGTGGCCGGTTACTACAATTTCAATATTATTAAACGGAAATTACACGACAAAGTAGAAAAAATTCAACGAATATCAAAGAAGAAACCGCACCGGGAACCCATTTATGGATGCGCATCGAGGTATCCTTGAGCAACACCCATCTCTTTTCCCTGAAGATAAAATGGAGATGAAACCAAACAACTATGAGCGACTAACCACTTGCGAACTTTCTCGATGGAGTAAATGACCTTCCGAAGTTCGTCCTTCCGACTGTTGCGCGTTTCAGCGCGATGCGAGCGGGAGCCGTACATCTATAGAAAGAGATGCGATCATATACATATAAGGATAACACAGAACGATAGAATTATGCGCACTAGTGCACTCGCAAAATCTTGAAACCAAACCAAGCGAGCACATAAGTTTGAAAATTTTTCTTACAGTATTTTTAAAATGGCGCGCCGTTTATGCTACCGTACTTCACTCAGTGAGAGACAGTGTAAAACGAGGAGATCGATTTTTTTTGCACACGGCGCGCACAAAATTATAATTACAAACTGTGTTTATTTATCAAGATTTTTTTTTTCAGTTACACGACTAAATTCGTGAGCGCGCATGATAAACTTCAATGTGGATTGGAGTTTGCTGAAGTAAAAAAATAAAAAAAATAATTAAAAGCGGTCATCGCTCAATCGAGACTTAATTACGGTAGTTACTAAATGTAGAAACAAGATGAATGTGCTTTTTAAAATATTTTTTTACTCTTTATTTGTGATATACTGCGTACCATTTGTGAGCATTTATAAGACTAGGGTAATGTTCTCCCTAGCGGGTATCAGTTAATGCGTGCTATGCGTTTGTGAGGTTTCCAAAAGTCGCCCAAACGCACTATCCAAACGAGTTCGACAGCGTGCATGCACCACTTGACCTTGTCGTTTCAGTTTTAATGCAACTTATTGATTATATAATTAGGAAATGTGATCCATTTAGTTTTTCCTCAATTGGTCGCGACGAACTAGTAGTAATAACTATTACTTAAGGTACATAATGCCGAGAAAGAAGTCTGAAGACTCGGATGACGACATTCAGTTCATTCCAAATCTTCGCAAGTCTGCGCGCATAGCCTCAAAGGTTCGTTTTTCTATAATTTCTTGCTATGGTAGAACGTACATTGTTCAGGGTGAATCGACTCCGTCTCGGGGTAACTCAGTTACGGGCGCATCAAGGTTAGTTATTTTTAAGATTTTGCAAATTCCCTCTTCTTCGCAATTCTGTTCCGTCGAATTCCCACAATTATAATGTTCAGCAATATTTTCTCTTTCCAGCGCGGCTCCCACGACGTCACGAAGCGTCTCCAACAAGAGTGAAAGTGTCGAGTCGGAATTGATGTGAGCGCATTACCCTCTCAATTTGACGTTTCACCACTGTTTGTAGCAACATTTGTATGCTCGTTCATCTAGCCTCTTTTGTCTGTTTGATACATTATTTTTAAATGAAATCGTTCTAGGCGAGCCGGTACTCCTACTCGACGTGGTACGAAGAAGAGCGGAAGTATTGAGCCTGACGCAAAGTCAGTTTTTTTCGCAAAGTCTTGTTATTATTTTTTTAGCACTTCTTTACTTCAATGCCCAATGGTAGAAGACTATTATATTCCTCGCTTTCTCGATCGCTCGCAGTCTCATTTCTCACGATCCACTAGTCAGAGCGCGGCCTTTGGTCACTAAGTCAAGAAGTGCCTTATTTTTACATGCTCACAATATAATCATTTAATAATGAATGGTTCTTTCAGTGTTGCTCTCACGCCATCTCGTCGCACGTCTGCACGTCTCTCAATGAGTGAACATCCCGATAAGTGAGTTTCCATTGTTTAATATTCGTATTATATTAGTAGCATTGACCATATTCGATTCTTTTCAGTTCGGAAGAGTTTCTCGAGTTGCCCACTCCCACCAGACGCAGAACAACCTCAACTGTAAGTAATACTTTATCAATCTTATCTTGCCAATCAATTTTTAATGGATTTCATAAACTCTTTCTTATATACGTATAACAATGTGCAGAGCTCAACTGGTTCGGTGACGACCCCCCGTCGCACGACTCGTGCAGCTGTGAAGGCACTGCCGGTGCTGTTGGAGGTCGAGGCAAATGAGGACGAGGGTAAGCTAAAATGAAGCCCATATTCTTGGCAATCCTTCGGCTATACTGAATGCCGATGAAATTGGAAAACAAATGCTGCCAAGATACTTTCAATGCCATTATTATATCTTCTGCAGCACTGAAGACGCCTCCGATAGAGGAATCGGTGCTTGGAATTCCTGCCTCGGCGCAGAAGAGACATTTTAATCTGGCTAGCAAGCTTGTCAAGGTACTTACGCTTTTTAATCAATGAAGATTTGTTTACTGTTTCCATTATTGAAATACTTTGTATTGATTTTACTGAATAATGTTGCAGATGCTCGATTCACCAGTGAAGAAGCCAGTGAGGAAAGTGGAGGATAATGAGGTAGTCGTGCTTCCCGTGGAGAGGGAATCACCCAGAAAGAAGTCCCCTACAAAGGAATCTCCTAAGAAGGAATCTCCCAAGAAGGAATCTCCCAAGAAGGAGTCTCCCAAGAAGGAGTCCCCGAAGAAAGCAGAGAGCCCTGCGAAAGGACCCGCCTCGCCCAAGAAGGACAGTCCGAAGGCTGTCGATGAGACTCCAAAGAAGGGGAAGACACCGAAGAAAGATGGATCGGCCAAGATTACTTCTTGGCCCAATAAGGATGATGAGTCTGAAGACGAACCGATGGATTGGGAGGAGGGACCGGTGAGATCGACATCTATATTTATTTATTTTTATTCGCAAACGAATTAAAAACGAAGGGCAATAATATCATTTTCCCCAATCTCCCACTGCCGGAATTACTTTTTTTTATATTTTCGATATTTTTGATACTACAACGACACAAAATCATTTCCCATCATTAGTGTTCACATGAGAAATCTAGCTGGAAAGAGAAATCTAGCTATTGTTGATTTGCAGCAGAAGACTCCGATCGTTTTCCATCCCAAGTCTGCGGCCAAGTCGACGGCAGTGAAGCAGCGACTGCAGCAACTAGTGCCGGACCAAGTGGACACGCCCACTTCCAGAGCCGCCAGGAGAGGGGTTTGTTTTTACTAATTAATTGAAGATAATTGCTTAGGACTCATTTTATATTTATATTACAATAAAATTCGATTTTCGGTACTATTATATACAATATTTCATAGAAACCCACTGCCCCCTGAAGCCCACCTCCCCCAAACCGATTCGACATCAAGATGACTTACCTCCGCTAATAAATAAAACGAAAATCACTGATTCTTTTTTTAACTGGCGAATAAATAATTGAATTGAATTATTTGCAGCGTCCCTCGGCTGCAGTCATCTTTGGCGAGGATGAGAAGAAAGAGGAGGAAAAGGAGAAGCAGAAGGAGGATGAGGAGAGTGACAACGATTCCGTCTTCCTTCCCAATAGTCCCGCCAAGAAGACGACGGATGCACAATTGTCGCCCGAGAAGACTACGGTACCACCCAAGAGTCCGACTGTCAAGGCGGAGAAGGTGCGCTTCATGTCTACTACATTATAGACAATACGATGAAGTGTACTTATGAATCTAAATTGAAATAATATTTTTAAAAAAATAAATTGGTGTAAAAAATGAAGAAAAAAATGCAGAAGATCTCGCCGGTGAAGAAGACGATAACTCCCTCGAAGAGTCCTGTGAAGGATGTGGAGGAAGAAGAAGAGAATGAGAAGGACGAAGATGAAGATGAAGAAGAACACGAAGATGTCAGTTATAAATTCATCTCATTGTTTTCACTTGATTAGTTTGCTGCGATTAATGGGGTACGGTCAATAGTGCAAGTAGACCCCCCCCCCCCCCTGGTTCAGGAATGTTTCAGTCAATGTTTGCAATCCGTTCGTGCAGGGGCACTAAACGATTTTGTGAATTTCGTCACTCGGATCGTCCTCCAGGGGGGGGGGGGCGTTCGCTCGATGAGGCTATTTGTGCTCTACGTGTCTATACTCTCCTCCTCTCATGTCTATCACTCACGATCCCTCACTCTCTCATTCTCTCACTCGACACAGAGAGACACTCCTTGAGAAGGGCACGATCGCATGAAAGGGAGAGAACGAGGAGGAGAGGCTCCGTTCCCGGAAGTTGATCATCATCAACCGCCCTCGTTGCCTGAAAGTGCATTTATCAAGCTGCGCATCTCCCAGATACCACTTTGATTTTTGAAATTCTTGCGCACTGTTTACTCTCAAATTTCTTATCAAACGAGAGATGGTTGGATGGATCACTGAATATTGCGGGTTATATTCTAGCACGTTGCGTGTTGGTTTATGACGTGGTACCGACTTATTATTGAATTTTTTTTTTAAATTTTAAGATAACATTCAGTAATTGCAGGAAGATGAGGACGAAGCGATGGATGAGGAAGAGGAGGTAGAAGAGAATGAAGAAGAGGAAGAGGAAGAAGTAGAAGTGGTTGAGTCTCCCAAGAAGATTGAAAAGAAGAAGAAGGTGGTCGAAGTTGTAGAAGAAGAGGAGGAGGAAGATGAAGAAGAGGTAAGGGACTAGAATTGATTGAGACCAAGGGTCAAACGAAATCAGGGTAGATTACCCGGAACCTAACCTCATTACGCCCAAAAACCTGGTAAATTCCTAAAGGAACACGCTGTTTTGAGTTTCATGACCGGTGTATTTGACCGCTGATTGAGATCCAAATGTGCCTGGTTCCAGATGGAGGATGAAAACGAGGAAGTTGATGAGGATGAAGAGGAGGAAGAGGAAGGAGGGGAGGATGATGAGGAAGATGGTCTCTTCCCTGCAGTCTCCTTCAAGAAGGTCTTTGACGGGTTAGTGTATCGCTTCCTTATTAATTATTTATTTATCTACTCGGAAGGGGGATTGGGGGCATTCTTCTTGTTATGGGAGCTTGCAGAATCTTGAGAGTTTCTGCTGATGAATTTCTCAGTTTTACTTCATTTTTTAAATGCTTGATATATACCGGTTGAGCTAGATGGTGAGATGAAGGGATGAGTCACAAACTATTTCATTTGATTGCACAACACGGCCACCTCGTTGGTGTGCAAATGAGAATCGAACTTTTTGTGGTCGTTGTATCTCCCTCTCCTCTCTCCCTTCAATCATTTTCCCTGCCCGCCGACGGGTATACCTAGTTGATCGTAAGAGAGAGCGAAAGAATAGGGAGTTGAGAGGAAGGGGGTGACGTTGAAATGATGGAAAGAGTGAACACAGTAAGAGGAGGAGGAGGGAGGGAGGGGGGCATGAACGGGGGGAAGAGAGTGGTGAGCCGACGGGGCGAATGAACAGGCGGAAAACACGTTTCACACCCCTCCCTCCCCCTCCTCTCAACCCCTTGCGCCCCCTCCTCTCACCAACCAATGTGCTCCCTTACCTGCCCCTATCTCTAAGCCCCCTCTCAACTATCCCTCTTCTTTCTCTCCATCTATCCCTCCTCTATGGCTGTCTCTGTCTGTCTCTCGTTGATCACACGCTTCCGCATACGTTTGAGGCGCGCGCGCAATCACGAAAGCTGAGTAAAGTAAAAGTTATGGGCTGTTTACTGCGCCGAGATGTTTATTGATTTGAATAAATTAAATGTGTTCCCCGTTGCAGATCAGTCGACTTCATTGCGGCGCTCGCAAGTGTGTACGCGTGGGCTTTCGCCAGAGTGAGTCATCATTAATAATAATTTTTATGCGTATTTACATTAAATAACGTGGATACAAATGAAAATTAATGCTTGAATTTGCAACAATGATATTAAGACAAATTGATTATTCAGGGGAACTGGTGTTCAATATTCCGGATTTTACAACTAGTCATTAGTTTTGTTGTTGTTGGCTCATCATGAGCGGATGACAAAATAATATGTACGGTTCTCTCTTCATAAATTGAACGCCCTATGTAATCCGTAATCGCTCCGTGAAACTGAAAGGTGCCACGCAAACTTCGGCTTATCGAAGTTTCGGCACATCGAGTTGAAATGCACGCCTGGTTCAATACGTTTTCGTATTTTATGTTTTAAAAATACTTTTCAATAATAAAAAAATACAGGGTTCGTCCCGTTTCGACGATCTGCCGGGCAAGCTAGTGAATGGAACCGAAGCGGAGACTGTTTGGCAGCAGATTGACCATAGAAATGGACAGATTACGAAGGATAACAAGAAGGTACGGAGGGGTGGGATCATTGCTGAGCTACCTATGTCATAGTTTTTTGGGTTGCGAATCGGCGGAGTGGTTTTCGTGGAAAAAATCGTCGTTCTTTTGATCAATTGGAGCAGTGAATATTTGTAGGCGAAGAAGGCGGGTCTCTTCAACAAGGACATCAGTCTGTCTGTGTCTGAGAAGAAGAAGGGCAAGAAGAGAAGAGCGAAGGACGAGGATGAAGATGAGGAACAGGTGAGATATGATCGAGATATTCATCCACTTGCTAATATACTCAATTACGTGCTACGTCGGTGACAGAATAATCACGAAAATGTATATGTTAAAGACCAATTAATCATGATCTAGGACGACGTGCAATTCGACGATGAGGACCTTCTGATGGATGAAGATGAGGAAGAGGGAGAGGGAGAGGATGATGAAGGGGAGGATGAGGAGGAGGAGGGCAATCTGTTTGACATGACGTCAGTTTCCTGATTTAACGATATGTTTATAATGGTTTGTTTTTTGTTTTTTTTGTTCAATAAAACTGAAAAAAAATTATTTTGAAAAAAACGCCCCTGACAGTGAGGAAGAGCTGGCCCGCCTGGATGAGGACTTGGTGGCACTCGAGGAAGAAGGATATGATGAGGAAGGAGAAGAGGAAAGACCGAAGAAGAAGAAGAAGAAGAAGGACGGAAAGGGAGCAGAGGGGGAGAAGAAGAAGTTCCCTAAGGTATTTGCAAGATTTGGATTTAAATGTATTTTCGCAAAACTAAAAAGTAAAAAAAATGTAGTTATACAAGGTTTCTTGCAGTCGTCAGTGGACGATCGTTTCTTCTCATTGGCTGAGATGGAAGCGGCAGCGGATGAATTGGAGAAGGAGGGAGCAATTGAGGAGGGCATTCTCGATGATGGAGAGGTCAGATCATATCGATTTATTCTTTCATGCAATTATTTCCAATTATTTGCTCTTCATAGGGTGTATTCGATCAGTTTTCAATTGCTCGGTCTTATCAGTTGTAGACTATTTCATTGTTAATGGTGCGCAGATTCTT
Organism: Pristionchus pacificus; assembly: GCA_000180635.4. Taxonomy (NCBI): domain Eukaryota; kingdom Metazoa; phylum Nematoda; class Chromadorea; order Rhabditida; family Neodiplogasteridae; genus Pristionchus; species Pristionchus pacificus. The sequence goes on from CM026577.1 coordinate 316,166, forward strand.
CAAATACTTCAAATGCTATCGGTTACAATTGGAAGTGATTAAAATAATAATATAATATTTTGCTATTTAGACGAAATAACGATGAAAACAATTAAAAATAGTAAATAAATGTGATTAAATTGGCAGGACGAGGGCGGTGACGCAGCGTACACATACGATGAGTTCTTCGGTGCTGCGGAGGATGCAGATGACGTCTTCGGAGGAATGAAGAAGGGAAAGAAGGCCAAGAGAAGTGCAATGGAAGATAACGAAGAGTCAGTTCATCATCTTGTTCTCACATTGAAATTGGAGAAAATGCGGAACGAATGGTTGAATGATGCGAAGCTGTTTTTATTCGAGTGACGTAAAAGCGATGATTTGCAGTGATTCGGTGGCAGTCTCGAAGAAGGCAGCGAAGGCAGAAGCACGCAAGTCCGTCTCGTGGGCTGATGCTAGTGGAGAGGGAAAACTGAGAGAGGAGAGACTCATTGAGGCCAGTGGAAAAATGAGGTTACTATTTGTTTTTGTTGTTGATTTTGTTATTTTTAAACTTGTTTTTAATTTGTTTAATGTTAAATGTACACAAATTTACAATTCAATTGCAGACGCCTGACGTCTTCTGCTCTTGCTGGAGAGGAAGATGAGGAACAGGAGGGCGGAGTGAAGGAAGAAGTGGAGGAAGAGCGAATCCTGCTCGGACCCGCTGATGAGGAGGACAAGGCAGACAAGACACCGCTAAAGGGATCCATCAAATCGGTTAGATTAATCGATCGCGGTTTAGGGCAATTCAACCTCAAAGTCAACGTTATTGTGACATTCAAGATGCATTTTTCTGTATATTTATTCATTCCTTCCTTCCTTTCTTTCATTCCTTCCTTCCTTTAATATCTGTAGTTATCGTATCTTCCTTTCTCAACACTTGGAAAGTCTTGATCTGTACATATTTCATTTCAATTCCAGATCAAGAAGCGTATCGCGCAGTTGGAGGATGAAAATCTCGAAGCCCGCAAGTGGGATCTACAGGGAGAAGTGGGCAGTGCTCAACGAGGAGAGAATACACTCCTCGAGCAACATGTCGAATTCGACCATGGAATGACCAGAGGTTCACTTTACAAACATTATTTAACAAAGCAACTCTTTCGCAAAAGCAAAACAACACATTATTCTGACGGAGTAAATAATGAATGAATGATTAAATGAACGGAAATATGTGAATGAGTGAAGTATATTTAAATATGCAGCTCCCACGATCACGGAGGACTTCAACGAGAAGATCGAGGCGATCGTGCTGCAGCGATTCAAGGTATACCAAATGTTTCTCGAGTTTTACTGAGCACTCTGGCTGCACACTCTGGCTGTGATCCAATGTAATGTCCCCTCATTCAAGGACAAGGCGTGGGATGATCCAGTGAGGACGGTGCGGCAAGAGGAACGGACGGAGGATTACAGGTGAGCAGGAAGGATTTGAATTTAAAAGAAAAGAATGAAACGGATATTTCTCTAGTTCAAATTTTGGCACTTTGATTTTTGGCCCAGCCTTTTCTCGCAGAGAATTCCTTCCTTACCATTCTCATTCCCAACCCCTCCACGTTTGGAGCGGCTATTGCCCGGCCAAAAATCGAAAAATTCTATTTTTTTATAAATAGTCTTGGTTCAGAAACAAATATAAATATTGTATTGTATTGTTCAGAAACAAGCTCGTCGATGAGGACCTTCTGATCAAGCAGTCGCTGTCGTCCGTCTACGAGAAGGAGTACGAGAAGGCGCAGGTGGGTGCAGTATTTTATCTTAAGTCTTGGTTTTATTCATAAAATTTGACCTACCGGGTGACTTGGTTTGCAAGCGTAATCCGAGTGTATTTTATCTTATTTAACCTGATAATTAATACAATTTGACCACCCGGATGACTTGGCTTGAAAGTGTAATTCGATTGTTTCAGGTGGGCGCTGACGCCGCAGCCGCCGGTCAACCGGCCGTCAATCCGAAGCACGCCGAGATTGACGAGGCATGGACGGAATTGTTCGGTCTGATCGATCCACTCTTCCACTTCAATGTCACGCCCCAGCAGGTGAGATGGACGATCGGGTCAGAGGACTTCTTGCCAGTTTGTATCGAGGGTGTATCATTGTATCTAGAACTCTTGAAAAAATGGCTGCGGCACCATTTTGCACTAAAAGTGATAGACCCTCTTTTGTATCTGGTTGCCAGGTGCCACGATCAAATCTATAATGACTATATTTTAATAAGTTTTTCTATTTTTCGTTAATCAAGTAATTAATTAAATATTCAATTTTTTGAGGCGAAGGCGGAGGTGAAGGTGATAACGAACGTGCTCGCCCTTCAGCAGGAGGAAGTGGGAGCGATGATGAGCACGGAGGATATGCTCATCGCCCCTGAGGAGGTACCACTGCTTCTTTAATCTTTTAATTAAATAAATATTTTAAATAAATTAAAATTTTTGTTTTTTTTTCGATGTGGATTACACTTGAGTCATGGTTTCGGTGTTTTTTTTTTGTTATTTGGCGTCCCTTTGAGGCAATTGGAGCATTCTATCGGGACATCTCTTCAGTGATATGATGTCACATATATATAATCGTTGTTCAGGTGAAAAAGCGCGAGAAGGGCACACTCAAGGGCAAGGAGGAGCGAGATACAACGGATAAGAAGAGAGAGAGAAGGAAGAAGAAACAGAAACAGAGGTAAGGAATGATGTCATGAAGATGGAATGTCAAATTATGAGAAGTTTATTTGGTGTTTTGATGGTTTACGCTTGCAAATCGCAGTCATCGAAATATCTACTATCTCATCGAAATATCTTCGCAGAGCTGTGGTTCTTTCGCGTGGCGAGGATGGACTGAAGCGAATGCTGGAGAAGAAAGAGGAAGAGGCGGGAGAGAACGGAGAACCAAAGAAGAAGAAGAAAAAGAAGAATACTGATGGAGGTGAGGAATAATTTACATTTACATTTATCCTGATAGTGCCTTCAGGGGAGAACATCATATTGGAGAGGATTGGGTTATTCGCACTTGTTAGTGACAATGGGGAGGATTAATATCGGCTGCTAATAACTGATGATTATTTGCGTTGAAGCGTATCTCGATTGGATCATGTTGTGTGAATATCAGGAATGTCTTCGTAATTATTTGCCTTGCAGCCGCAGCCCCCACAGCCAGCGCCGGAGCCGGCAAGTTCAAGAGCAGCGAGTTCTTCACCAAGCTACAGGCAACCGTCCAGGTGCGGTATCCTAGGGTATCGACAATTGGCTTTTTATGTTCATCATCCAAATATGATTTTTTTCCAGAACGAGCTCGTCGAGAAGACTAAGAAGAACAAAGCAAAGGCGGGCAAATTGGCCAGCAACGGAAACTCGGCCAAGTTCAAGCTGTAGAAGCTATGTTTCACACTTATTTTTACCCCTTTTGAATTGCTCATTATTATCTGTTATCAACCCATTGTTATTCCCAAGGTAGAGCGACCAGAGAATTGCTTACGATATCAAGTTGTTATCAGTTGTGTTGGTTGTTGTTGTTGAAGCTTCGAATCCCCTATAGACTCGAGGCTCTCTATTGTTGCGCAGTTCTTGTTGCTTCATGATTATTATTAGTTAAATTGCCCACTTTTTGGCTAGTATAAATTGACGTTAAATGCTAATTACTGTCTCGTGGAATGATTACTCGGTCGCTAGATCCGATGAGATACCTGTCTTACTCCACTCCCTTTCAGTAGTGTCTAACAGTGTCTTGCAGGGGTGAAACCGAGGGCAGCCAGTTCACAGCCACTGTAAGCAATGAACAGCATGCCTGGAACAGGAGGAGGAGCGGGTGCAGGGGGTAATGGAGTCGGAGGATATGGAGGAGGACCACCAGGAGGAATGGGAGGGGGAATGATGCAAGGAGGAGGGCAGGGAGGACCGCCCGTCGATCATCAACAACAACAGCAGCAAGTATGTTGTATGGATTATGAAAGAAGCATTCCACTAGGTCGTTGGATCCGAGATGAAAAAACTAATCCAAGACTTCTTTAACGATCAATAATGTAAATTGCAGATGATGATGGCTCGACAGCAGCAGCAGCAAATGTACCTGCAGCAGCAGGCGGCTGCACGGGGTGGTATGTTCCCGCCCGGCATGCAGCAGCATCCTGGAATGATGCAGCAGCAACAACAGAGTGAGTCCGAGCTGCGAGCACTTCTTAGCTACCAATGTCCTAGCTTTTTGTGTTGCGGATCGGCGAAGTGGTTTTCGTTACAAAAGTTTGTTTGCGGGTGTGCGTAGTGTTAATTTTTTCTTCTGCGGGTCCCCGGACACGGCCTTTTGCGGATCCCCGGGAAACTAGGGCATCGAAGCCCACCAGTGGACCAGAAGATTGAGAAGCGGTCGAATCTCAAACACACAAAATTAAATGGCACTTTGTTGCAGACATGTACGCGATGCAACAGCAGCAGCAGCAGCCGGGTGGCGGCGGCCAGGTGATGGATCCGGCGCAGATGCAGCGATACCAGGCTGCAGCTGCTGCAGCACGACAGAAGCAGCAACAACAAATGCAGATGCAGCACATGCAGCCGATGAACCAGCAGATGCTCGAGCAGCTGAGGTCAGTCAATACCCCCAACAACGTTGTTATTGAGATAAAAAAGATACGTTTGCTGGCTAAAATACTTTGCTTGTGCGAGTTGTCCTTGTATGATTGGCGCTTATGCCATATACAATCATGAATAAGTTGGACTAACTCAGCCTAACAACTCCCTGAGTACTATGGTCTCTATTGCAGGATGCTGCCAGCGGAAGAGCGACAGGCGAGATTCCAGCAGCACATGGCCCAGCAGCAGGGACAGATGTCTGCAGCTGTCGCGGCCCGTGGTGGCTACCCGCCCGTCATGCATCCGGTAGCCGGAGGAGGGCCGGTCCCTTCGGGTGCCCATATGGGTGCGATGCCTGGAGGTGGGTAAATATCTATCTCTAATAGAAATCCATTCAAAACTGTCAGAATATGTGAATAGCGCCAACTTTGGCCCTTTTGAGCTGGCCTCCGCTTGTAAAGCAATGCCTCCTCTTGTAAAGCAATGCCCTCTATCGATTCATTCATTGTTTGAGCGTACTTAGGAAGAGCATTATCAGCACAGTCATGATCTAATTGCTTCCAGGTCACCCGCAACAGCAGCCGCAGCAGCCGGGCTCCTCGGGTATGGGCATGCCTGCAGCAGCTGCAGCAGGACCACCCGGAGGAGGTGGAGGAGGAGGCATGCCCTCCCACTTCATCAAACAAGAGCCATTGAGAGGACCACCGGGAGGAGGAGGAATGGATGGAGGACCGGGTGGAATGATGGGAGGCCATCCCAACGCTGCTGCTGCTGCTGCTGCTCATATGATGAATGTCAAGCAGGAACAGAGTGAGAATTTGCTTATTCTTACTGTTTTGGCCCGGATATCTTATTTCTCGAAGATTCATCATAATTAATCATTGCATAAACGTGTATCAGAAAGTTGTAGCGAAATAGCGTTTTTTAATGATTTCCTCTCGCAGACCTCCACGTGAAGCAAGAGCCGGGCCCGGGCGCGCCTTCCATGCAGCACCATCCCGGTGTGCTGCAGCAACAGCAACAGCAGCATCCGGGAGCTGCGGGAGCTGCAGACGATAGCCCCCAGCCAGCAGCCATGCAGCACATGCAGCAGCAACAGCCGCAGCCCCAACCTGCCATGACGCAACGCATGCGACAGCAGCAAAATGCAAAGGTGCGGGCCGCTGCACTCCAGCAGCAGCAACAACAAGTAGCTGCAGCAGCTGCGGCGGCGCAAGGTGAGAATGGGCAATTATAATTTGGAAAAAAGTTAAGATTGTGTTAACCGTATTGGATGGTTGACATATGCTCACTTGTGAGATTGAGAGGTGTCATAGTGGGGGCATCCGCAAAATGGCTCTGGACATGCCTTCGGGCATCAGCTAATGGAACTCTGTCGCCTTTTAGAACCGGTGACTGTCAGCTAGTGACTATTCGCAATTTGAAACATACCACCTTTCTTAGCCCACCAGTGAATATGTTGTATTGCAGGTGGCGTGCCACCCGGTGGAATGGTCGATCCCTCCATGACCGTCGCTCAGCACGCACAACAGCTCGTGGCTGCAAAGGCTGCGCATGATGAGCGCATGCGAAATCATGCTGCTGCAGCTGCGGGAGGAGGTGGAGGCCATCCCCACATGCAGCAGATGCAGCACCAGCAGCATATGGATCCTGCAATGATGCAGCAGCAGCAGATGCGACATCAGCAGATGCTGTATCAACAGCAAATGCAGCAACATCACTTGCAGCAGCAGCAGCAGCAACAACAACAACACCAGCAGCAGCAGCAACATCCGCAGGCCATGAGCATGGCGATGCAAGCGCGACATCACGCTGCTGCAGCTGCTGCAGCTGCCGCTGGCCCTGCAATTAGCTCGATGCCTCCCACGATGCAGCAGATGCAGCAACAGCAGCAGCTGCAACAACAGCAACAGCAGCAACAACAGCAGCAGCAGCAACAACAGCAGCAGCAGCAGGCTGCGTCCCCCGCCTCGGTGATCTCAGGCACTCGACCCGTTTCCCAAGTTGCCACTGTGGCACAGGAAGAGATCGATGAGGAGGAGATGAAGAATTTCAAGAGGATGGCAGATCGTTTAAAGGTTTGCGTCTTTATGGAGGCTGATTGTGAGTAATCTAATCATTTTGAGGATAAGCATGAAGCGCAAGTGGAACGTCTCTACAAGCGAGGTGTGATCGATCAGTGCCAACCCATGTGGATATCATTTTGTCGAGAAGTGTGGAGTGGAACAAAGTATGTTCCATGTTATAAAACAAATGTATCGACTTTTTTCATATCAACTTCGAATAAAAATTTATAAGCTGATGTTTTTCTGTTTCAGGAAGTATTCGAAGGATGATATGAAGAAATTACGTACGGTTGAGAAGAATATTGATTCGTACATCATGAAAGTAAGTTTTTTAAAAAAAAAGAAATTTATGAACATAGCTTGAAGTGTAAATTTTATTCCTAACTCATTCAGAATTCCGTCACGAATCCCATCATTCAAGCGCTCTACTATATTGTAGATAAAGAAGAAGCAGAAAAGGAAAAGGCCGATCCTGAGAAGGTACGGCACCTGATTTTATTTTGACCGATGAGTCATTGATATTATTGAGAACAGTCGTTAGAATATCTAGTGATTGGGAATAGTGATTCGTGGCGCCTCTATAGATCCGAACTCGATTGTGTTCCGACAATCTCAGACTCTATTTTAATTAAAATATGATTCTTATGCTGCGTATGCTCGAAATTTAGCGATTCGTTCCTCATTCATCCGTCCTCATTGCAGCAGACGCCTCCTCCTCCTACCGCGGCCCCCTCCTCATCCGTCTCTCGCGCGTATCCGGATCCGTGGCCGCTCGACGTGCGGGCGCGACGTATCCGCGTGCCCGACTTTCTATCGAAACACGTGCGATCGGCGAGAATGGACGAGCGACTGATCAGCAGGAGGAAGCGACACGCTGATGCTGTGGTTAGTCAGTCGGCTATATTATACATATATTTTTTAAACTCTGAAAGAGTTTTGTGGTTGTCGATGGTGCAAGATTGTTCACGATGATTACTTTCCGATTACTTTTTCATATTGGTCTTCCATTTTACAGACACGGTCAAATTTCCCAGAGAAACAAGAATGTGAATAACTTATTAAATTGACAGGAGGAAGAGCAGCTGCCGTTGTGGTCGGCGCGACGGATGCGACACGAGACGGATCTCGACAGGGAGCTGCAGCAGATGGAGAAGGTCGAGGGACCGGCTGTATTGAATGGTAAGTGTGCCTTCATTTCAGTGATGAACACTGGGTCGGATATAGGACTATGCCTCCCATTTTGAGTGTCATACCCGCGGTATTTGACCGGTTTCACTCTGAACCCCCGAAATTGGTCGGTCATCCGAGTATGATGCTCATCACTGCTTCATTTGCCCCAATGGAAACATCCGTCTAGTTTATTTCTATGTTTATGACACGTTACCAATATATATCAAGACTTGCACTGCTAATCCACACACATAATTTGCAGGCAAAGTGTGCAAAATCGCGCCCGAGAAGGAGTCGTTGTATCCGCCCGTCGTGAACTCCATTCCCAAGACGGAGGCCGCCGAACAGGTAGTCTTAAATTATTTTTTTGCATAAACAAAACATGTAAAGGTGTATCCACGCCAAGCGATTTTACTTCGTAAGACAGTGCTAGGTTAGACCCGCTGTTAAGGCCAGCTGTTAGCTGACAAAACATGTAATTGTATTTATTATAATTTAATAATGTTGCTCAGGCGATCCAACGACGGTTGACAGCTGGTGGCGATCCGCAGCCACGACAGCAGGAGACGAGATCGAAAATACCCGGAGAAGCACTCAAGGAGCTCAATGGTCAGTGGAATAATATATCGTGCTGATTTTTTAAAATTTCATTTTCAATATATCTTTGCCATGAGCGAATGATTGAATGAATACATTTATCAGTGTCGCTTCAAAGGCGCTGATCAGGATAGGCGGTTAGCCCATTCTTCATACTCCACCAGTCTCTGCCATTTTTTTCGTTTCCAATCAAAAACCACCCACCACGTGCACACAACACGGGCGGATAGTCCTCTGTGGGAAGTCGCTGAGTTACTCAGGACAGACTAACCCCGCTACTTGGACGCGGGGGCGGCACAGCCAGCCTTGTCTGGATAGCGTCGTAATCAAGCTTTTTTTAAAAATCATTTTTTGGACCTCACCATATCATTTTCTCGATTTCAGTGCTTCGCTGGCGCCTGGTGACGGATGAACGGTTGATGTTCGCTGAGCCGACCAACTATGCGGTCGCCATCGCTGTAGGAGCCACGGTAAGTGTGGGCTGGCTATGGTAGACCGATGATGATCTGTCTGATTACGGTATTCCCGATTATTGATGATCTTACTCGCGCAGGCCGTTCCTCCTCTGCACGTGCTCATTCCGAGGCAGTACCCGTCCCAGCCGGCCACCGTCCTCTTCGAGAAGTCCTTCCCCAAGGTGAGAATATATTCGAAAATACATTCTGAAGTTGTCACGACGAAGGTCGAAATGTTCATTACCATGACACTAAAGTTGTCAACATTTTGTGAAGCCTAAAATAAATTAAAATATTCATAAAATATAATACATAGAAATGCAGAAATCATTCACTCACCGTTCGCATTACTTGTCAGTTAATGCGAGTGAATCATTGAACATTTTTGATCAGGAAAAATCGACCGGGCTTTTTACCTGATCACGTGGAATGACCTGAAAAGTGAACCCTAATCAATGTGAATTCCCTCAGACGCATCCAGCCCTTCGTCGACTGGGCGAGATGGTTGAGGCAAGACTGGCCACTGTTCCCCTCGCACTGCAGGGACGAGTGCACTCAATGGCAGAAGTGTACAAGAACACTTGCGAGGTTAGCCTATGCTTCTTTTTTAAGCATTAGTTACAAGGAAATTGTTTCATCCTTGCATGTAGGTGTAAATATAGGACTGCTTGCAGAGTTTCTTCTCATCTCGCGCCAATGCAGCAGCCAGGACGGCTGTCGTGCAGCAGCAGGAGCAGCAGCAGCAACGGGATCAGCAGACGCCGTCACCGTTGTCCGCCTCATCCTCAACGTCGACATCACCCGCCGAACCATCGCCGTCCCTTCCCGTCCACCATCTACCCACCACCTATCGACCACAGCCAAAGTTCCGGCAAGCCGTGGACGGTAACGCCAAGTCGCGCATGGTTTATTGATTGATTGACTAGTAGCTCCATCCCAATAGTATCCCTCCCCACACTTGAGTATTGCTTAATCCGTTATTGTTAACATCCCTTTCTCGGTTGTAGAATCTCCGTAACATTGCCCTTAAGCTCTCATCCTCACTTATCCATAATGCTTACGCGCACGACAGCAGCTCATACAAACGCCTCCTCCACACACAATATCCTCTTGACAACATATGAGAATAGACGCGGTTCGATGCTCCCATTTGCGATGATTTGTGCTCTTTCCAGCTAATTTCTGCTTGATACGTGTAATTCACACTCACCAACCCCTCGACCCACTCCTCTTTCTAGAGCAACTTTAATTTGTTTTATATGTATATTGACCCGCCTCCTTTGGCAATTAGTGCGATGCACTTGTTCACTTTGTGTGTATTACACCACCACTTTGCAAATTATTAGGATATTTATTGACTTACTCGGTTCGTGTTATATATTGTTCTTTATCCTTGCTGCACTTTCAAACCCCACTTTCAAAAGAACAAAGAAAAAGAGAAAAAATAGTAGCAGTGCAAAACTGTGTTAGTATTATTTGCCTTTTTGTCTAGTCCTTTTGTAAAGTGTGTGCAAAGTACTCTAGATTGTCACATAGTTGGATAGCATTTATCTGATGTTCACTGATTGTAACTTGCGCGGTATCTTAGTTTTCTCGCAAATAAAGTATTTTTCAAGCTCACATGAAATAACTCAAAATGAAAAGAGCAAATTGTGATGATTAGTACATTGATCTAATGTGGAATTGGAGACGAATACAGATAGATCGAATATGGTGCATGATAAGCATGTTTATCGCAGGATGTAAAATAATCCGATTTTAAATAAATACGAATACTGCTCGCAACGTCGACAAAAAATACACATTAAACCCAAACTCACACAACAAAAACAATAAAAATAATAATGTTGACAATTTGAAAAAGGAGCACAAAGATAAGGTCGATTTGATCGAATGCAATGGTCCATTTACGTATTCGATCCTTGTCAGTACTGCACGTTACGATGTGATCTGTCGATTTCCTGAAGAGCAAAAGGAAATGGTGTTAGCGAAACTTGGATCTCACTCAGCTACTTCCTTGTACAATCCCTCCGTACTTCTATCGGAATCCTGAACAAGTGAGGTCGCCCAATTCTCTTCGACACTCGATTTTTTTGTTGAAGATGTTGAGTGGATCTGAATTACTAACTTACATGTGCCGGGTAGAAATCCATGAATTAGACAAACTTTAGATCTTTTGATGCAGGACACAAGTTGCAGCCAGGAAGGCGGCTGCTTCTGTGACTTCACCTGGAGTGATTAGGATTGAAGAGTATTCCCTTTTTTCACGCAGAATTAGGAATTTTACTATTCTAATAATTTCTCGTACTGTATAGTAGTAATGAGCGACAAGGATGAGCACGGAGACTACGGTTGCCACACTGCACACCATGAGCTCCGTGAAGATGAAGGATGCTCAAAATTGAAGATGTTTACACTCTTTTAAGACTCAAATCTACCCAGATTCGGTAAGTATCCTGTCTTTGTGAGATCGTTGGCGACCGTTCCGAGAATCTGATACATGAAGAAGAGCACAGATAGGGAAAGGTTCATCTAAAAAAATAAACAAATTAAAAAATAATTTTGTTTTCTCACCTTTGTGAATCTCGTGCCCGTATTGACTCTGGGAATGAACAACCCTAGCAGACACATCGTTGCAGCGATGAACGTTGGAATCATCACAACCGAGATGTAGTAAGTGGGACGACGACGGAGATACAGTACGTACTGCATTCAAAGAGAAATTATCGATGAGGAAATGTTGTTGATCACCTTGAGATCCCAGTTCTTGGGGTCAGTGAAGCCATAGACGGCCGTGACCACCAACTCGCCGTTTGTGCTGTTCTTCAATTTTTTGGGTTTCTATTTTTTTCGTGATTGAATATTGCTGAATTCGTCTTGGAATTGATGTTATATCAAAAATATCGAATCTCACTGTTCCATTAGCTTCGTCAATCGATTGGACGGGTTGCATGAAGACCTGAGAATTGCAGAATTAAATATTAATGATTTTGAAACTTCAATGTGATGCTCTCACCTCCGAATTCGTGTATGACCAGGTGGTGATGTTAATGTAGCAAATCTGCGTGTCGAACGGGAAGTTGTGCATGTCCATCGGGCAGTGGTTCGAGAGTAACTAAATTCTTTTTGTGTATTTTAGAAATATCGTGGATGTTCTAAAAAAAGAATGCTTCAAAATATAGTTGCCAACCCGTATGTAGCTGTACTCAATAGACCCATCCGAGTTCACTCGTACCAGCGACGTTTCCGTCATGTTTTCTGTCGATCTGCACGATAAAATTCATTAATACAAAGACAATCGAATTCGAACCCAGTGTAGAAAACGATGTTTGGTCTCCAGATGGAAGTTATGGGCACGACGATGGTAGAGGCGAAGCCATTCTCCTCCGATGGAGTCCATCTAACATGTTCATGTTAAAGTTCCTTCGACAATCAAGGCGATTTTACAGTTTTTATAAGACAACCACGTGGTACACAGCTAAGGCAGGTAGGCATCTAAAATGGAGGACGTTCATTTGAATTGTTCTAGTCGAGTTCATTCAATATCACGCCTTTCAGGTAAGAATCGAGCTAAAATGAGAATTTATGGGAATTGACTGAAAAATTGAATTTGAGATCTTTGTGGTTTTAGACACCTCTAACCATGCTTGACCCACCCTCAAAGTGCCAACTGCCAGGAATCATTCTGGTTCTCAGGAGACCGGCGTGGATCTCGGGGTATCCAACTTCAACGGCTTGTATCTTTGCTCAAAACGATTTTTGAGAGAAAATAGCACGTGATGGACCCCTAGTAATTTTTCGAGCTCTATCGATGAGAACAACTCGCATGTCAACATTTTTCGATTTAATCATTGTACACTCCATGAGCTGTTTCTCGAAAGTGTAGGTAAAGATGCTGCGCAAATTTTCAGAGCACATGCAACTCGGTGTGCTCTTTCGAATAAGTGGTCGGCGGTCACTATAAACCCTGCCTGGTGGGAGTTATGCCCAGTATAGATTTTGAATTGATTTGTACAAAATTTTCAAAAGTACTTTTAGGGAAACCCCGACCATTCGTCTCATTTCGCGCATAAGAGAGCGGTGTCAATGATGAGATTGCGCAGTAAATTTTGTACAAATCAATTCAAAATCTATACTGGGCATAACTCCCACCAGGCAGGGTTTATAGTGACCGCCGACCACTCATTCAAAAGAGCACACCGAGTTGCATGTGCTCTTAAAATTTGAGCAGCATCTTTACCTACACTTTCGAGAAACAGCTCATGGAGTGTACCATGGTTAAATCGAAAAATTTTGACATGCGAGTTGTTCTCATCGATAGAGCTCGAAAAAATATTTGGGGTCGATCAGGAGCTAATTTTTTTCAAAAATCGTTTTGAGCAAAGATACAAGCCGTTGAAGATGGATACCCCGGGATCCACACCCATCCCCTGAGCCCCAGAATTATTTCTGCCATTTGGCACTTTGAGGGTAGGTTAGGTATGGTTAGAGGTGCCCAAAACCACAAAGAACTAAAAGCCAACTTTTCCGTCAATTCCCACCTTTAGCTCGATTCTTACCTGAAAGGCGTGATATTGAGCAAAAACTGTGCGAAAAAGTAAATATTTTTGTTTGTTTTGACTCACTTCAGTAATTCGTCCGTCCACGACAACTCGAGATTCACAGAAAGCGTCAACATCGAACCGTGCGGATCCTGAGAATATATAGAGTATCTCGAAAATTTAAATATGATCAAAGATCAAAGATCAATGTCTCACATAGTTAAGTATGGTGAGATTGTGCAGCTGGGTCTGCACTACCACTGTTGTGCTTGCATTCTCCACTGGCCGGACGGCATTGTTGTAACTGAAGAAGTTTCGGGTAAACATATTTTATGAATTAGGTAAAATGTAGATACAAACAACAATTTTGAAGAGCGTTCCAATTATATTTCGTAATGAAATCTCACCCACTGAAGACAGTATTGTAGAAGGCTGCCGAGTCAATTGAACGACAAATGAACGGGAATACTGATAAAAGAATAGAAAGATCAAAGAACAAAGATAACGCCTTCTTACATGAAGTCAGAGCAAGAAGAAACATCCCATCGATCCTTCACTCACACGAAAGATGAAAGGAGTGAGTCCATGGATACAGAATCGCGCCTTCATGTCTCTAAGGGCCAACTCCACCCTTGGACCAGTGAGGTAGGAATCGGGGCAATGAAGCAAGAAAATTTTTACAAATATATACATCCGATCATACAATATCAGAAAGCAGTTCAGATAACGAGCTGATTTTTGAACGTATTCAGCCCACATCGGAATTCGTCAAGCACTTTTTTCTGTGTATTTTTTAAAGATCTTTGATGGGATGTTTGAAACTTGACATCCCCTCATATTGAAGCACTTGTCCTGATCTAATTCTCAGCGATTTCGTTAGTTTCTATTCAAACCCCTGCCCAGCGCTGACTTGTGTACTGACACGATGCGTCAGTCAATTACAATAGCTCGCGCGCTCTCAATAGCACTTCTTCCCATCGCTAATAATCTAGTCGGAGATCAATGGACAGACTACTTTTTGTGCGATGGACGATGACAGGATGTCATTTCTCTGAGGAAGAAACACTCCTCGCTCAGCTTTCACTCTCTGGTTAGAGCAGCGAAAGTGCAGGTAGAATGGAGAGAGGATACTCCTCAGAGTTGTCAAGGGGTATTTAAACTCCCTATTTCCTTGCTCAAACCACGACTAACGAGCTGTCTTCTCAATATTATCGCTCTGTAATTTCGCATGTTTTCATTTGATCTACGTTGATCTTTGATCTCTCCAGGATGCAATCCACCCTGATAGCGATTCTCCTTATCGGAGCATCCGTTGTCTCAGCCCAGGAGGTACCGCATTTTACCGTATTCTAACTCAATATGAACCCGTGAAACAATATTTATTCGTGATCTTCCTTTCAGAAGTCAGACGGTCCTCCTTGCGGCCTTCCTCCTTTTGTGGACGTTCTGCCCGCCAAGCAGTCCAAGGATCTTCGAGAGGTCAGTTATTATCGATCGATAAAATCACTAATCGATCCATCATGATCGTGCGTTCTACGATTACTATAGCCGACTTATTGCAGACGTGGAAGGACTGGAAGGAGGGCGGCGAATGTGTCAAGGAACAGACCGCGACCCACGAGATCCTCGGCATTCTCACACCCGAGGAGCATCGTGCCGTAGTCGGAGGCGGTACGTGGCGTGCCGAGTGCGGATTGGAGATCGACGATCTGAATACGACTTGTTGAAAAACGTAAAGGGCGATGATTGGGAAAGGTCGCATGACTTGAGTGGATTAGTGTGATCTGGGATTTGTATGGCGCGAATGAACCAGCGGATATGAGTAACCCTCGAGCTACTGGTTTGCGCATGCGCTCTCTTTCTCTGCGTTTCCTCCCACTTTGATACATTGTCCGGGACAAACCTTGAGCAGAAGAGCTCAAGCGAGCTATAGTAGTTAGTTATCACTAAATCGGAATTATTCGGTCTTGGAAATCTTCCGAAATGTTCGCCTGCTTTCCGACTGCAGCCGATCTGGAAGGTTTATTTCTATTTAACAAAAGAGATCCATTTTTCGAAATTTCAGATGATGTCGAGATCGCGCCCCTCTTTATCCAGAAGATGACTGATGAGGTTTTTTTAGCATTTAAAAAAATTTTATTTGGCATAAAAATAGCCCGATTATTGATGTCGATTAACTGATCCATAAAAAAGATTTTTTTGAGGAGCGCAAGGCCTTTGATGGAATCTACTGGAACCCCAACCTCGAGGATGCGGACAAAACAACTAAGGTATAATCAGTTTAAAAAATATTTACTTATTTGCCCTCTTGAAGATCAAATTATTGATTTTTACAAAGCGCTAATGATGTGCTCGAGGGAAGCAGGATAATTCAGATCAACAAGATCGCAGAGGCATTCAAGGATGCAGCTCAAATTGCCGATTTCAAGAAGTGGAAGACGGAGCAAGAGGCTGCCAAGGTAGGGAGATATGTACACGGATTAGTTTTGTGATCGACCAAGTCTCTAACTAAACGTTGAACCGAAGCGTAAACGCTGGCTGTAATATTCCCATGATTCTTCAGAAGGCATACGAGGACCGTGTTGCCAAGCTGTCCGCTCCGGTCAAGGCACAGTACGATAAGCTAATCTCGGTAAGGAAACTTACCGTAGAGCACAGCCACATCGAAGCCTTACCACTTCTCAAAACAAATATAATTTTTAGCTCCGTCGAGAGGCTGAGAAGATCCGCTACAACCTGAGCCCGGAGGCGAGAGAGGAGCTCGGGGATCTCATCAGATAGCTGGAAGATTATCGACTGATCCCTTACCGTAGGCGATCAGCGATCACAAATTGATGTTATTGTACGTACTCTTGGTGGAATGAAGATTATTCATATCAAAAGAACCAATGGTGTAAAAAATTATGAAAGATAATTCTGAGGAAAATATTGTGTTTCCCGATGTCTAGTCTCTCACCCATCTCTATTCTCTGTTTGCTCCTGCAGGGGGATGGTCGAGAGAGAAACATAATCCATTTGACACTTTTTCGGCTCTGCGTGGCAGATCCCTATCCCTCTTCTCATTCATGTGTTGTCATTTCTCGCAACGAAGCGCGAGGGCAAATAAGGCTGAAGTTCCTCTTTCCCTTAGTCCAGATTTCTATCCTTCCTGGCGTGCGTTTTCTTGTTCTAATGCCGTTCGCCCGTTATGTTACAGAAATCGAGAGGTACTGCCATTCTTCTAGTTTTTTTTCTTATGAAAGGCAAAGAGGTATGCTCGAGATGAGTCAGACGCAGTTTGAGGCGATAAAAAGACGGATAAGAGGAAGAAGCAGTTGTAATCCATTCGGGATGAGTCCGGCACTTTAAGCGCTTTTTTAATCCTTCGCGAATCGCTTTCTTCATTTTGCTCACATGTACTTCCTTTATTAGTGCCTCATTATATACATTTCTCTGATGATGATGGTTTGCTCCTACTTGTGAAAGCGCCTTCTGATAGGGAAAATCACGCTGAATATTTTATGCAGAGTATTCTAGTACAACATATTCTAGTAGTTAGTACAACAATCCTTCGGCGCAAAATCGTGTTTACTGAACAGCGATCACACAAAAAAAGTGCCAAGCTGTGCTCATTCTTCACACATTTTTTTCTGTTGTTGCGAGTCCCTTTGATCTGACGTCTCCTCTCCTTCTGCCATCTCTCCTTCCCTGCTTGCCTCAACTCTCTCAATTCCCTCCGTTCTCTAACAGTCTTTATCTGCCTCTCTTTTCACGCCATGACGCGCTTATCACCTATCAGTATGCAGGAGAATCACCTGGTAAAGAGTGTTTCAACCCTCGTCTCTCTCTTCTCTTCCATTGTTGAACGCGCGTTTATATCGATTGATTCGTCGTGAATAAAAACGAAATGATGATATTGTTGTAGATAGTTCCACATGGCCGATACTGATCAACCAGTAAAGTGTAGCAAGTGTGAGAAGCGAAAATGTAAGTGATGTCATAACGAAAAATTTCGAAAAATGTCATCGTTACGATCATTCCAAGGATTTTTTTTTGGATTTTTTTCATTCCAAGGATACTTACTAAGCAATTTGTTCAGGAAAATGAAAAGACAGCTATAGAATCGAATTTGTAGAGGAGTCCGCATCAATAATCTTGTATATTGCAGCCAAATACACGTTCACTGCCTGCTCTCATGCTCTATGCGACGAATGCTTCCACACACAGCCGAAGGAGGCCTGCGGAATGTATCTGATGTTTGTGATTGTTCATCTTCAAAAGTCACACTTCCACTCGGACTCTATTTGAATCCTAAAAATAATCATATTTACGAATTGGTCGGTGATTAGAGGGGGTTAGATAATGGCCATTATTGTCGTTGAATCGTTGATGAGATGGTTGTAAACCGATCATATCGAGAGGAATGCGTACAGACTCCAAGGGGAATGACGAATTCATTGTGAATGGAAAGGGCTAATCAACAACAACAACTGAATTTATTTATTATTATTTTTATTTACTGCAAGTTCAATAAATAGTTTCACCAAAAAATTATGCAAATCGTGAAGCTGCGGAAACAAATGTTTTTTAAAAAAGAAATTAGTGAAAAATATAAAATGCCTACAGAATTGTTGAAAACATGTTACTTTTTTTTCCAGTGTCTCGTGCCACTGCGGAACATCCGAGTCCTTCAAGAAACCTCCAGCAGCTGCTAAATTCCGCTTCAACAATAATAACGTCGCTTGATTTCATATCATGCACTTCGCTGTCTCTGATCTTGATTCTCCAGCCCAGATTTTTCGAAAAAATCATATCCCCCTACAGAGTTGTGCGAGTGTTATCTTGTTTTTCAGTTTGTTAAAACCGAATTCGTCAGTGCATTTCGCATTTACAACGTTCAATGTACACACTACTCTCACCGCCTACTGGTTATCGGATATCACCATTGCACACATATCATCTACGTATCTCCGGTGATAAATTATTCAATTACAATGTGCTAACAACAACAAGTGCTGCGGCGAAGCACTACAAAGAATGTGAAAATATTGTTTCTGGGAAGTTTGAAATATTTGGACATCCACAAGTGATCATGGGAGCTCCTCAGGACCGAAATATATACGTATTCCATCTGGTGCTTTCCATGAGAGATCTTTCCGCTCTCCTTCCTTCTCCCATTTATTTCAGCTGTTTCCATCAGCGCTTTACACTGCCCGCGCTGTGTGTATACACGCCGCCTTTCAATATCGCGTTCGTTTTTGCTGTCCGACCCCAGCGGTCTTTCCTCCTTTCACTCAAGTATCATCCTTCTTACAGAATTCGTATATTCTTGAACGTTTTTTTCAAAGCATTCAGGATAATTAGAGATAGCCCAAGTCCATTTCTGATACATCCCTTAGACAGTCCACCCTTCCTTTCCTTTCCCCTTCTCATCCTCTTCTCATCCAATTCTCTTGTTGTTCCGTGCATTTCGGTCCTTCTTCTCGCGAGAGAGTTGCCCCTCCGTCCTCGCAACAATCTGATTTGGAAGCTCTCAGGGAAGGCCGGAGGGAGGTAGAGACTCTCCCCTCTTCACTAGTTATCTAAGTGGTCATAGTAGGAAGAGAATGGATGATTGAGGAGATGCTCCTCCTTAGAGAGGAGTCTCCTCCCGCCATCCAATTTCGAGACTGCGCGCTCTACGAAACGCGCGTAGCTTATTCCAGAAAGGTTGTTGTCTTCTGGACCTCCTACCTACTTGGCACCTTGCATCTTCTGTAGCCATTGTATAAATTCTATTTAGAGCATCACTAAGCGCTTTTTATTTTGTCATTGTCGAATCTGTTTTTCTGCATCTCCCTTTTGTCCTTGCTCATATCTTATCCCAACTTGAGCAATCAGCATTCCGGATATAAATAAAGTAAGACCCGGAAACATCTCGATAGTTCTTGATCTATGCCTGCAGAGGAGGATACGGCCAATTTGCGTGAGGCCTTCTCTCATGAAATGAGATAGAGAAGAAGGGTGTGAAGTGCGAGAGAGAGAGAGAGAGAGAGAGAGAGTAGAGGAAGAGTGAGAGGAAGAGGAACGAACAAAGCATTTACGGCTCCCCTTCTTTTTTCTTTCTTCTTCATCTCCTGTTCACACCGTGTCATCCCTCTTTTTTCTATTTTCTTGCATGTCTGCCTTCGTGAAATGGTATTTACGTGAATCTTCTTGTCTACGGTGCTCTTGAGTCTGCATAATTAGTAGACGTCGCGATTTTCTTGACCTTCACACTGATAAATGATCATCGATAATAACGCAACCTAAATTCATCCCTTGAATAAATCGGAACTCGTATAGTTCTATTCCATTTCAAAATCCATCACTAGCTCCAGCCCTCTCATTTGGGGAGCGTTCATTTCACGAAGAGCTTTAGGAGAGCGAAAAGTGGCCCCTCCCGAAATTGGTCGAGAGGGGCGAATTTAGTTGAAAACCCACGGTGAGGGAGGAGAAGAAGGAAATTGTGGAATGAGAAGAGGAGGAGCTAGCTTCGCTGCAGTAACGAGAAGGATCCTCACAGCGTCCACTTTCTTAGCTTCTTCTCTGATATTTCTTAATTTTTCTCCATTTCCCTCTCTTCACACAGCGCTTCTACCATTCTGACGAGCCGAACCCCCATTATGATCCAATCAAATACATCTCAACTTCTCGCATATAATCTCCACTCCGTCGTTTCTCCATCTTGTTTACTAGCAGACCGTGAGAGTGAGCTCCTACCCATCTTCTCCCACCAGACTCTCGCTCGCCCCCTTCTCACTTTTAGAGGCAGCATCCCGAAAATGCTGCTTGAGAGCCCGGCCGATATATTCTATTATGCTCGAGTGACCGAGATTCCTTGCTCTGTCGAAAGCATGAGTTTTGGTGCTGCAGTCGTTCCGTGCTCCCTACATCATAACAGTCGCAGTGAACAGCGCGACTTTATTCGCTTATGTTTCCTTGACCAATGATAGAACAATTAGAGGTGCATTCTTGACTCTTCAACTGCTTCCAGTAGCGCATAGAGTGCGCAATATGGGTCGCCGTCTCTTCATTTCACGCTCTATTTCGACCTTTTGAATGGCGAGAGAGTATGTGAAATGAAGAGACGGCGACCCGTATTGCGCACTCTATCCCTCACCCTCCTTGATGATGGGGCAGTCTCGTGATTAGGCCCGCCACAACGGATGATGATGAGTCTCTCTCCATTTTGACGGAAGAAAGTGCATAGATGAGGCATGCCTTCTTTACTAAAGCGGCCCTCTTGGTGGTCTCGTGCACATTTTTCGGATATCACCCATTGATTTCCTGTTTTCATATATTTCGGGATTCTTAGAATGTCATTTAATTTTCACTCTTGTGTTCCGAATTGGATACTGACCTTTATGCGAGCATAGTCGAATGATCAAATAATTGCACATTCTAATTTTGGAAAGTGCTTCTGCAACGAAGCGATTGTTCCGTCAACAGACAGTCATGCGTCCTTGAGAATACTGTAATCGAATCTGAGGCGTCGCAGTTGGCTTCTCTTTCCCCCCACTGTGTGTGCTCGATATTATTCGGTTGTTCTGTACGACGAAATATTGTTCCGTTCCTCTTCTTCCCTTTCGTCGAGATTCGCTCCGTGTTTACATTCGCATATTGGACGAACAGCGGGTGGTTGCATTTTTTTGGACCCTGAGGGATTATTCTTCGCGCGTTGCTGCAAAAAGTGTTGAATAACTCAAAATCTAACTACTACGAATAGCTCTCTAGGCATTTTGCGTCAAGTCCTCACCATTTCATTCTATCTCTCGTTGTGCTTGATCGACAAGGAAAGATCTACCTGAGAGAGTCAGACCCTTGTCCTATCTGCAACTGACAGGTCTCTTCTTCTCTCTATCGAACGTGCATCACTGAATAATCTGTTCCCCTCCCAGATTTTTCTCTTTCTTTCTCCGAATTTTACGTTCTCGCCGCTCCAACATTTGCGCGCGCATGCTAATGGAGTTCCGGCAAAAATACATTCTCGAAATCTTCCAACCGAAGATGAAATATCTTGCATGTCATGGTTCGCTTTGGATTCGAGCATGGGGGGAAATATAGAAGTAAACAGCTCATTATTTTCACTCATCTTCCATCCGCCGCATCATACGCGCGCAACTAGTCGCCACTACTTGCATTGAGCCCCCAATTGAGAGGGGTTTCGGGTCAAATATCGCCTTGCCCCCGGGAGAGAGGGGCCGCGAAACTTATTCCCTGCTGGGACTACTGCTTGAGTATCTTCTTCTTCTTTTGCCATGGGCAAGACGTGAGAGATCACTGGTTATGAGGAGGCAAGCAGGGGGAGGAAAGGGAGAGGAGGGGGGGGGGAAGGAGGAGGATGTTCGACGGGCGTCTCTCTTGCAGCAGCTGAGGAGACTGGCGCAATCTGGTTTCAGCCCATCCCCCCTCCTGCCTTAGTCTTCCACCAACCACGACGACAATGGCCTCACCGTCGACAAGCGGCTTCTGAATCATCCTCATCGACGAGCCATCAGAGCACTTAGGCCGAGTGCCTCGAGGGTGAAAACCAACACCGACCTACTCCTCCCTTGCTCTGCCCCGCGACGAAATTCAATTTTGATTGACCATCCAGAGGCAGAGGGAGGGGTAGAAGAGCAACATGGATTTCATGTATCCCGCGCCGCCAACGCCTCCCGAACCTGAAGTGAGTTGGTTAAATTTTACTATATTTTTTTAAAAAGATAATTTATCGAAAGTCTATTCAAAGTCTTTTCCTACTAATATATTTCTGATTTGATCCCACCCCTTCTGCTTCACTTATTAATCGTTAATCGCAACGACTCATTAAAAAGGCGGCGTTTGACGTTTGGTGGAAGCCAACTCCTCGAACAAAGGCGCGATAAATCAGCGCAAGTATCACATTTTTAAAATGATACGATTGTAATTGCACACCTATTAAACTATTCCGCGCGGCAAACGCGTTAGCTCCGCCCACTTTCACTTCGTTTTACGCGTTTTCAGCCTATTTTCACTATCTTTTCTTAGTTTTTAATGATAAAACACGATTTCTGGGATGGTTTCGCGTTCATTAAGCACAAATTATATAATTAATTCTCAAGTTTAAACGCGACCATAGTTTAGTAGCAATTTTGTTACGCGCGGAACAAGAAACAACTTTGCGTCAAAATGTGATACACGCTCGTCTCCTCTCTGGTGACCATTTTTCGCCGGCTTTCGAACTTTTTCGGGAGTTGAAGGCGGGAGAGGAGGAGGAAGACTTCTGTGTGTCCTCTAATGGCATGGATTGGGGGACTGGAAGAGTGGGGAGAGGGAGGGAAAGAAGAGACGGAAAGGAAGTGGCGAAGAAAAGGAGTTAGATGCCCGGAGTGATAGGCAGTCAAAGGAAGTTTCACTCTCGGCCACCAATTCAGCTGCACGCTCGCAATATTTGTACGTCGAGCTTCTTCTTAACTATTTCTGTACAGCTCATCTATCATTCTTATTCATTGCGATCTTTACTGATCAATGTTACTTCCCTTATAAAATGCACTACCTATCCCTTTGGTGATTTATATGTGAGATCAGGTTTTGAATAGTCCACTCTTCTTTATTTGATGGCGACATTGAATTTCTCTCTGCGAAGCTCATGTACTCTCAGATCAATTGCTTAACATTTTTCTAACCTCGTTTTTCCTCAAAAGCTGGCATGCATTCTGTGAGACTCGGCTCTCAAAATTGTCGATATTACACCGCTAGATTATATTGAATCTAGCCGTATCATGATCATACGCAGTGATTCTGAGTGTGCTCACATCTGGTGGAAACATGCATCGACTTCGCACATGTATTTTTATGATTCGAGAGAAATCTAATTCATCATTGCATTTTTTTTTATTTCCGGCTCTGTCTGATCACGCAGTCTGATTCAATTTGGAGATAATTTCGAAGGTTTTGATTTATAAATTCAGTAAATTCAGTTCTATTTTTGATTAAACGAATGTTTGATTCTCACTTGAATAATCTGAATACATGAAAAGCTTTTGCTTATTTTTTTGTGTCATGTTTCGAATTATTTGCAAATCACATGTTCATATCAAATTGTTTATATATTTTTTTGCCAATTTTCTCCTCACGTTTGGGTATTGGTTCTCTGGAAATTCTAATTTTAAACGGTGACCAATTTTTTGCAGCATTAGTATACAAATAACTCTTCATTATTATTTCTCTTAAAAATCTCATCAGTTTTTATTATTTATTTATTTTCTCAATTAACCTTCCAATTTTATCTTCAATCAAGATACTTGGCCCCATCTAAAAAATCGAATTTCTTCTTTAACTGATTCAATATTATAAAAAAATGCTTGCAAAATTTTTGGTCAAATAGTAGGGATATTATTTTACTGAGGCTGCACTCCAATTCTATCGATCTCTCTGTCAGATCTTCTCTTTGTCGACATTGTTGTCGTTATTCGCTCACGGTCCGTTATAACTTGTCCCTGGTCCGTCCAAGATACTGTTAGTCTGATGCGTTCTCGTCCAAACAGTGACATTCCGTGCTCGAGAGCGTCTCTCACGGGACTCGAACAATAGTTGTTTTCACAATAATCACCACTTTCGTGAATCGATGATCTTAGCGGCACGTCCTCTACAAGATTTCCCGAGCTAATCCTCGTCTTACACGGTCGCTGCTCCTTCTTTTACTCTTTCTCAAGAAGATTTCCCTTTTGCTGCTTGCCATCTCAAGAGAGGAAGAATCCTTGAGAGAGATAGAGATAGATGAAGAGAGACGGAGGAGAGGGAAGAGGAGGAGACTCGACGAAGAGAAGAGACAAGTTATACACTCCCTAACAGTCAACCATCTCTTCTCCTTTGTTGTGTCTGGTCACGATTCGAGTCTTCAAGGACTGCCGTAAGTGGATATTTCGTGACGGAGGAGAGGAGGAGAGGATATTATTCGTGGGCCGTCTTCATTCGTCTTCCTTCTTCGTTTCCCCTTGGGCGCCCTATCGTACGTAATCTATCCACGAGTGGGCTGCCCCCGTGAAGAAAATGTCCATCCGTAGCAGCAGGAGTGATAGAAGTGAGCGCACTCCTCTCCTATCGCCAAGGAAGGAAAAGGTGAATTATTTTTAATAGGATTACCACAGAATTACAAGCAATATCATATAACTCTGCGATCTCATCGCTCATTTTTTCCTCGAAGATAGCCGTTATTTCCAGTCTCTTTTGTGTTCAACATTGCAGTCGCGCGAAATCTCCGAGCTTTCTCTTCATTCGCGAGTCTTCTTTCTTCTCGTAAATTAGATGTGCTTGATTTCCGCTGCTTTGTTTTCATCCATTGCGTTACTGAAACTCTCGAAATTGAGTGCACTTTATTCATGCATAGCATCTCTGCACTCTCTCAATTCGCATGCTTTGTCTACTCTCTTACTGCTCTGCACTCTCCTGAAATCGCGTGATCTCTCGCAGTTTGAATTAAGACCGATGAAATTGTTAATGAGTAAGCTTCGAGTTGTGCGCTCTCGTAAGCTTTTCTTGCTCGTCCTCTCCTTTTCCCGCTCATCCATAAAGAGACGATTTGAATTTCATTAGAATTTTAGAGTGAAATGCGCATTAGCTTGTTAGCCCGCGAGACATATTTTCTGTCTTAGTCACCCATGTAACCGACTCTCAGTTGACATGCTTCAGAATAATTAATGCTGCCAATGCGCGAATCTCAAGTATCTGTTTATGTTGGATGGTATTACGTCAAGCTACACTATGCTTTAATTTTTACCTATTTGACAAAATTTCGAAGTGTTTTTCCTTAGTTAGAGTTCATTCCTAAGCCATCACAATTGCTCATTTTACTATATTTTGACAATAGTATATTCTCTACTTCTTCCATCATTGACTCTTTTTTGATCCGGATAAATTAACTATTCCATCTGCCGCGCCTGAAATTATAAATATAATAAAAGTGCTTAAAAGTGCATGCGTAATTAATTTCGATATTTTAATTTTAGAATATTCTCTCTCCGCCAAGCAGGATATTACGTCCTTGAAGCTATTTCACAAATATCATAAGGAAATATTTTTATGGCATGTGAATTTAAATTCTATCTTCCCAACTTCACAAGTTCATTACCTGTTATGGATTTGTTGGCTCAAGAATAATTATTTTAAAAATTAATCCCCCTTTTTCGACTCCCTTTTTTCAACACTGAAGGAAGTACAGCAAGGATGTTCTCTTCCATTGAACAGTGAGGAAACATGTTCTGCTTCCTAATCCAATTCATCTTCACTCTTCTCCCACTACAATCCCGTTTCCTCACCCACAATCGAATCACCGTTGTGCTCCCGAGACATCAATTTCCCCCCTCACATCAGACATTTTTTTCATGAGAAGGAGGGATGGTTTTCAAAGAGAAAAGACAACATTACTCGCAACAATTCTTTCACTCGAAATAGATTTTTGAAATTATAAAAAAGAATTTCCTTTTTTGTTTATTGAAGATTTAAAAAAATTTCTCCGGCCTATAATATATTTCTGAGAAGCTTACTTTCGATTTTCTGAATTGTGCTAAAAATTATCGAGAATTTCTGTCGAATTCTTGATCGGGCGGTAAAATTTGAATTATCTCGACCTGGAATTTTCGAGATGAGCGCTAAATAATCCTCATCGCTTTCTACCATCAAATTTCTAAAATATTAATCTCCTTCTTGACCCATTTCTAATCGAGTGCCACTCACCCCCTTCTTCGCTGCTATTTTGCATTCTCTCTTTTCTTCCCTCTCCCCATTCTCCTTCCCTCCCTCTCTCGCTCCGCCCCCTCCTCCTCTCGAAATTCCCCCGCACCGCCCGCACTGCTCTTCCCTGCGCCCCTACCACTCGACTAGTTTCTGTTGCTGCTTCTGCTGCATCCCCATGATCGGGCCATCGTCGGTCTAGTCGGCAGCAGCTGCAGCAGCTGCAGCCCAAGCAGCAGAGTGATATGCACGTACGATACTTGCAGCATCAGCACCAGGGAACGGTGCAGCTGCTGCTGATGCCACTGAGCAGCACGGCTGCGAGCGTCAAGAGCAACAAGTGGTCAGTCCGTCATCTATTATTTTTTGATCAATGTAAAGTTAAGCAATTTTCAATGAACAGAAAAAATAGAATAAACAGCCAGAGTTTGGAGTATGAAATATGCTCATGCTACCAAGCATGCAGGTTGATTTACTGACGAGGGGTTATGATTACGAAAGGTATTTTAGGTGGTGCTAAAAAAATTAGTGATATCATCTCTCTGATGAATATTTATTCCTGCAAAGTGTCTCATAGGAACTTGTCTATTTCAGCTTCCCGCATAGTTGATATTTCGAAGCATGCGTTCACTCCACACATTTAGTTCAAATGCGACGGAATTCATTCAAATATTGTACTCGGTTGCCCTAATGAGGTCACAACGATTCTTTTATGGAGTCAAACTCACTAGGGCGTGGGGTCTGTTGCGCTTCTAACAATCGTCGTTCGTTAGAGAGTGAGCGACGACTAAATGGAACAACCAAAAACCACTACTGAGCTGTCGGACCGAATCTGCATATAGTACTTAATGTTTTAGATAATGGAGCCATTAGTAAGAGAAGAGGTTTAGTTGCTTGACTCACGAGCTGCGAAACCCACCACAGCTTCATCAATTTCTCCACGCGCAACAGATCTCTCACTAAATCTTCCTCCTTCTTCCACCCATCAAAACAACGCACTCCATTGGACTCCGTCGCGAGACAGACTCCCCAGAGAAAACTGCAGAGAGAGCTATCAGTGAATCTGCCAATGGTGCATGTCTCTTGGCCATTCCTCAGGCCGGATGATCATAGGAAGAGATCTTCCGTTCGAAAGGCGAAAATAGGACTGCCACTAGCTGCATTAGACTCGTCATCGCATGAAAAAACAGCAGAAAGTGGCGTAATTTGAGCCGACAAGGGATAGGGAGAGGATAACCGCTGTGCTACTTCACTCAGTCGTCTCACACAGTTATGCATTATACAGGGATAGCAAACGTGAGAGGTGGCCAAGGTGAAATTCTATACGAGAGACCTATTGCCAGCGCTTTTAGTTACTACGTTTTTGTTAAGGATATTTATCGCGCGTTTGGTGAAGGAATAACAAAGGGGAACGGCAGGGTAATTTGATCTATCTAATGAAACAGGAAATGAAATGCGTGAGAAATGGCCCGTTTTCTTCAGGGACGGCGAAGATGGAGAAGAGTGCGAATCCGTTCCATTGCCCATTCAAACTTTCCTATGGAGACAGACAAAGTGAGTTCATTCATAATCATTCATAAAATACATCATCTTTCGAATTTCTAATTAGTCATGCATGAAGTGTTCGGCGAATGACACTTTAGAAATTGATGTATTGTGCGAATCCGACACTAGAAAATATATATACTTGCCAACGGTTTCCGAAAATGGCTTTCATTTCGTATCATTGCTTGTGTGTCTGTTTGCCCTCATAGTCCTCATTCCCTCGGCTCTTTTCGGATTTCGGCCCATTTCGCGATTTCGTCCACGGTTTTTATGGCTGTCGGATGAAGAGAAAGGAAAGAAAAGTTTGAATTTCGAGCACGATGAATTTCCATATTCCGCTAGCTTTCGAATGAAGCGTATGAAAACCTCAGTAATATTACATTCGTGTTCGTTGGACCCTTTCACTCAAGGGCTTACAAGGCCCCCGCGGGAAGATGGGGAGAGAAATTCGGCCACTCGCGCGAGACGTCGGAAGCTTATGATAATTTGCATGACATTTTGACGACGGGCCTGGGTCGAGGAACGAAAAAAGAGAAAGGACCACTAAGGAAGATGGGCCCGACTCGTCTATCCTGATGTTGTTGTTTTTGTTTCTCCTAATGTCAAGACCAATCTCGGAATTGGGTTTGGAAAGACTCTAGGTATTCAGCAAAGCTTTCCGAAACAGAATATTT
Organism: Pristionchus pacificus; assembly: GCA_000180635.4. Taxonomy (NCBI): domain Eukaryota; kingdom Metazoa; phylum Nematoda; class Chromadorea; order Rhabditida; family Neodiplogasteridae; genus Pristionchus; species Pristionchus pacificus. The sequence goes on from CM026577.1 coordinate 344,465, forward strand.
CTTCGTTCAATGCGGGTCAGCGAAATGAGGGAATATGCGGAATGAGGATGGCATGCGCAATGAGAAAAAGAAGGAGGAAGGGAAATTGCCTGCTTAAGTGCAACTCCTCACTGAGCTGTCGTTGTCTGAGAGTGACACGTGACTCAACGAGCCGAGCTAATTAAACACAACTAAATTGGGCTCTAAATATTCCGTTTCAGTCCGTTTCTCGGAGCGAAAATCGGCAAACTCCACGAGGCATCGTGTGTGGTGAGTTATTTGCACTTATTTGGCCAATGTGGAGAGGGGTTACTAGACGCTGAGAGTGGTTTATTGAGCTGAAAGATGTGTCGTTGGCGTCAAGAAGTCTTTTAGTCGCTCACTGCTCTAAAGCGAAGACTATAGCGATAAATTATGCGGCGCTCTCTTGAATTTTATTGGCTCAACTAGAGCGAGCGGGAGGAAAACACTGAAGAGAAAAAGAAAAGCTGACCGGAAAATCGGACGAATTCTTACCTCAAAAGATTTTTTTACGCATTTCTGATTCACGTTTTCAACATAGTGTCAGGAAATGATCCAATTGCTGTAGGTGATCGAAATAAAGAGTTATGTATTGGGTATTCTGCATTTCCCGTAGATGTGTTGGTGGTGCGTTTTGTGGTGCTGCTAAACCCGCTCAACCGAGTGAGTGAGCATCTCGGGGGAATCGTCAACTGTCTTTGAGTGAGCAGTGAGTGTGTGTATAGAGTGGAAGAGCGGGCTAATTTCGAGCAAAGAATTCGGCGGCACTGCTCTTTTGCTGCCCGCTCACTCTTCATTCCATACACTTTTTGGTGCCGTCTGTCCGACGAGAGAGCACGCGAAATGAAGAGACCGAGAACATTGCATCGGGCCGTCTACTCTAAATGAAGAGAGGGAGGAAGAGAAGGAGGGAGAGAATAGCTGAAAAGTATGCTGCAGCTGGCTCAAGCTCATATATTTCGGACGCCTTTTTGAAAAGGAGAAGAAGAAGTAGAGAGAGGGTGTATGGGGGCTATAGGGCCAAAGTGGGGAGCGAGGGCTCTCTATTGAAATACGCCAAGTTTGTCATTGTGACGAGCGGGAGGGAATCTTTGGGACGAATGGAAGAGGAGGGCACCAGGGGTCCTTTCTTATTCGATCATACACCTGCAGGAGGAATCACTTTCCTAGCATGGAAGATGATGGAACATTTGACTGTTGAAGGAGATATAACTACTGTATTACATGATACGCAGCACTTGAGAGGATTCCACAATGCAATACAATACCATACAGTATTTATCAGTATTGTATTGTTTTTATCACAGCAAATTAATGGTTTTCTCAGTAAATTAGTTTCCAAATCGCCAATTTACAGACCTTCGAGCGGGTTGTTGTACAGAATATCCTGCACGGTCTATCGCCCTCACTATCCGATGCCATATCCTCAGTGACCAGATGGAAACTGGTCCGAGCCAGTTTCCCGCATTTAATACAGGTAATCCGATGGGCGATTTCTGACGGCTTGTAATCCTTTCGAAGTTGAATGGAACTGTTTATGAATAGAAGCGAATAAATCAGGGGTACGATAATGAAGAAAAGGAGTAAACCTCTCTATTTCAGTGCTGTGGAGCTCTCTTGGAGGCGAGTGGAGGGCAGCGGCCGCTGTCCAATTCTATTCAGGTGAGCGCAATCTCGAAGAAGATCAGGCAATCTCAAATAACATATTTTTTTCCAGAAAATCCTGTACATCCTGCACTGGATGATCCTTGATTCGGCAGCTGAATGTCTAGAGAGCGAAGCTGAAAAGGTACCTACTTAAAATTCGTTCACGTACATTTTTCAAAACTCAATTTTTGTGACATCTGTACCAGTCATACATATCAAGGACCGATTCTTCGTCAGCACCTAATTATCCTTTCCTCTCCCAGAAACTCGTCTCTCAACAATCGGTAGAAGAGAAGAAGGACGAAAATCGGTTGACATCCGTTTTCTCCGTTTCTTCCATGCAACTTTTCGTCTACCTGATCACTCCGCTAATTGATGTGAGAATAATTTCAATTTTTAATATTTATTTTTTTCATCTATCATTATTTCTCGTGTCAATAAAACTCAGTTTGTTGTGCGTATGAATAAGCTGTGAAATAAATCTCCACCGTTTACAAATGGTGAAATGAAATAAATTTACTTTTTGCAGGTTATCAAGCCGGAAGACGTCATCGACAATATCCGACTGGAGAACGGGATCGGTATCTGGAGTGCACTATGGCAGGTGGGATTTGGATTTGGAGAGTGTATCAAAATTAGAAATGTCACTCACTACCTCTTCCGACGTACTCCTTAAAGCCTACAAAATTTACATCCGCCCCCTTCTAGAGTCGTCCACAGTCATTTGGAACCCCACTGCCATAGGTCTTGTAAATAAGTTGGAATCTGTACAGCGTGAATTTACGAGGCGCGTATTTTGGCGATCCCACTTGTCTCAGTCCTCTTATCCACAGCGCCTTGAGCACTTTAAGTTAGAGACACTGGAATATCGACGTGCATTAAACGATATGTACTTTCTGTTTGACTCTGCGCATGGATTTGTACACCTAGACACCTCTAATCTATACTCGATCACTCCTCTCTCTCGTACTCTCCGTTCCTCTCATAGATTACGTCTCACAATCCCATTCCTTATGCCGTCATCGCTCTCATCTTTTGCTACACGACCGCTAACGCTCTGGAATTCCCTTTCTAACCCAATAGTTACCCTGCCCCGGAAACCTTACCGTAATCATATACGACGAACCCCTTCACTTGTCCTCCCTGTCTCCCAAATTAAATTGTAAACACGGACTGCCACAGAACCCCACCCCCAAAAGCTGGCCTGAGCCCGAATACCACCTGTTGCCTCCATACCGCCCTTAACGCACACTGTCTATGTGGTGAATAAAGAATAAGAATAAGAATAAAATTCTCGTTTCCCATAATTGATTCCGCGTGCATCGTTAATCCAAAAAAAAAAAAATCAAAACTTATCACTTCAGTACCGAACGCCCGACGTTCTCTGCTTCTGTGCCCCAGTGAAGCAACGAAGGTGAATTATTTCGATTACAATTACCCATTTTTCGATGATTATCATTTATTTAATTTCAGTTAAATATATATTGTTCCAGGGACGCGCCGCCATTCCGCGTGCCTACCGCTAACCTCTTCCAGACGTCAGGCTCTCCGGGTGTGGAGAGATCAAATGGAGCACTCAAGGTGTGCAATATGACGAATCTTTTTTTCGATAAACATCTAAATCACATCTTTTTTTTTGGGAAATCGTTTATTCATTTTTTATTGCAGAATCTAAAGAACGTTGCGGGCAGTCCACCTACAGTGCATCTGCAGCAGTCAACTGGCATCTATCTGGGTCAGTTTCATCAAATTTTGTTTCTTTGCATACCAAAAACGAATATCTAGATGATTGTTGCTGAAAAAAGAAAAAAAAAGAAAAATGTGTATTTCACAGGAGAAGACGAGCCCCCGAAGCCGCGCCGATCCTCTGTGATACCTCCGCCCAAGCCTCCACGCAGCAATCCCGCAGTGCAAGAGGAGATGAGGAGAAAGGAAGAGGTGAGCGAAGGAGAACCTTTTCATTCCCATTTTTTTTCCGTTTTTGTGACATTGAATTCAGCCTGTGAATGTTTCAGTATCCGGACAGAGTTTATGTTTTCCTTTGTAATGGAACAAGAATGAACTAAACAGCAAATTTACTAGTGAATTTAACTTTTGAAATAACTGCGAAACATATTTCAAATAAAAAAACACATTTTCTTTCAGGAACGCCGGCGGATAGAAGAGGAAGAGCGTACAAAAGAGGAAAATATGTGAGTTTCCGATCCTACGACTAGGCTACTACCTAAATCCTGTGAAGTGAAGCGAACAAGCAGTATTCATTCTGTTTCCTATTATAACGATTTTTCATTTAGGATTCCATTGATTAATGATAAATAAATAATAATAAATTTAATAAACAAAAAATTCCAGGCCGCCCCCTGGTCTGCCACCGGGAGTGCCAACAATCGCGCCTCCCGTACTGATTCCTGCAGGTAGCTTTGTGATAATTGATCTTATCTATCTTGCGAACTTCATCAGTTAACACTCTTACAGCCTCTTCCAAGCCTATCGTGCGCAGTGTTTCCGAATATCGAACGAGCGAACTGGCAGGGAACATTCGAAACAAGATGCACAAAAGCAAGACTACCGCTTTTGACTCCTCGCCTAGTGAGTAATTTTAATTATTAAAGATTTTCTTGACTCCAGAATCTCGAGACTCCCGACTCTTGAAATTCTCGAGAGTCGGGAGTTGAGATAAAAACAAAAACACAACTGTGACCTGCACCATACTACTTTTCTTGAGCCGATCAGTTTTAACGATCAAGAAGTGATTTCAGCTTCCTCCACTTCCTCAACGCAACCCAATGAGATGGACTGCGGTCTGACGACGATTATCGATGAACAGCAGAGTCTGTCGAGGTTAGAAATTATCTGTGAGGATGAATGCTTCCCTCGAATCTGCAAACCGATGATTGGGCGGATTTAAGAGCCCTATAAGATCAGCCACATCCAGGAAACGATGGTCGACGTCAACACGAATATTTGTAGACTCTTCGCTGCATCGGACGACGCACCTCTCGTTCAATTACACGATATCTGCTCGATGGCATCGATGGAGGCATCCGACAGCAGAAATGGAGAGTACTCGAATAAAAGAGAGGTTTGTTCTATTGCAATTTTAAAATTTCGATAGACCTTTCTTTCAGTGAAGTTAGTAAAAATACAATTAAAAAAATTGCAGATTATGTGCGAGGGATGCAACCAGGTTCTTCAGAAGGACGGCGAGACAATGGGAACTTGCACCTGCAACGAGAAGAAGACCTCACAGTATGGCCCGCAGCCCCCGCTCCCAGTGATTCCGCCATTGGTGATAGCTCAGCGAGGTATGACTTGAATCATATTACCCGTCGTTTATAGTTATCACTTATTTTGTGGCTTTAAATAATAAATAGTGTAAAAAAATGACAAATGAGTATGTGAGTATGAAGATTGCAATCCCCGCCGTAAAGATGTGTCCTCCTGCATGCTCATTAGAGTGCGCAATTCAGGTAGGAGACCGGGTAGGAGAGACGATTTTCGCGGAATGACATTACTCGACATCCGACCCTCGAAACGCGCCATTACCCGACATCCGAGTACTTTTACCGTATGCGAGAACGTTACAAAGGACTCTAAAATCGCTTATTAACTGATAAAAGTGAAACTATGTCATCCTAGAACCTAGATGGATGCGCAGACAGTTTAATGTTTGTCTGAGAAGCGATTAAGCACTGCTTTGCTATTGAGTCGATTCCATCTCCAATTGCTCATGATCGTCTTAGTTTTCTTCAGATTCATCGAATGTAGTCGGGAGACGATATTTGAAATGTATTTGACGTTAGTAACTAACGGATGGGTTAGCTAACGAAACGGACTTTCACGGACTAGAATCGCCCTAGTCGTCGTGTTTTGACGCTAACCTGTCATGAAATCGTCGAAAAAAGCTCAAAATCACACGAGGGTTCGCAACATGAACGCATATGGGAACGGCTACTAAACTTTGGAACGAACCTTTTCACCTCCATTGACATCAGTTTGTAAGACTCGGAAGTACTCTGGAGTCGCAAAAGCGGCAAATTCCAACACAAAAGGTTGTCCAAACCCAGAGAACCTCACGAGAGACCGCTCAGGATGAAGGGGAATGGCCGAAATGGTCAGCAATTTCAATCGCGGCTCATTAGCATTAGCAATACGCGATTTTTACGTTCGGATGTCGGGTAATGGATCATTTCTCGCGCATTACCCGGCATTCTCCTCCCTCTCATTCCTCACTCTCGGGTACCCGAGATGTCGGGTAGTGTCACATTGCGCACTCTAATGCTCATTGCCTGATGTCAGAATAAAACTGTAAAACTGATGATAAAGAAATATCAAAATTCATTGCAGCATCTGGAGACGAGACGCAATCGTCATCTTCGGCCCAGACAGTCGTGCCGCAAGCAACGTTATCGACGAGGATGAGAAGCGATCTGACCACGTCCACGAGGAGGTACGGTATTAAAGCCACTGATATCCGCTGATATATTGCTGATGTCCGTGAATTGATTGACATGACGGAACGGAGACCAGTAGAAGCCGAATAAATAATGCGTGACGACCGGCAGCAAGGAAAGACTAACTGGCGAGACGATTTGAGATATTGTAGGAAAGACGATGAGACCTCAGAGGAGCTGCTTGAGGAAGTGGAAGAGTATCCGGTGGATCCCACGGTGAGTTGTTTCCTTTAAAACTTTTTGAGAAAAAAGAAACAACGCGGTGGGTAAACGAATAATTCTAGGTCGCTACCTACCTTGATGTAGCCGTGCTTCGCGCGCTGCTCATTCGGCAGTGGAGCGAGGAAGGAGTGCATTGGGGACTGCGGTTCCTGCAGAATCGACTGTCTGATGTTCAGGTAGGATATATTCAAGCTATTATTATTTTTTGTTTTCGAAGCGGAAGAGACGCTTAGTTTCAGACTTTCCTCACCGAAGCCGAACGACGACCTCGCAGCAACTCGCTGCCAACGATCAAGAGGAATAGGGAGGAGGTTAGTTTTTAGACTTACCCTTTCTTTCAGATTCCGATCGATACCTAGTCTCTGATGGTAACTGAAATTATTTCTAGCACACTGCGGATCCCTCGATGCTCGGAGTGCAGCATAACACAACGTGGTCGGATCTGCAGCCACTGGCTGGTTAGTGCTACTCAATGACAAATGGATGGGATAGCCTAGTCGGATAAAATTGACAATCGTTTACCATGCGAGAAATATTTTTCCAGATTCGGACACTGAGGACAAGCGAAGCATCGGCGCAGGGAACACCGGCAAGCTGCATGTGGCGTTCAAGGACAAGCGGTAAGAAATTGTCAATATTTTTATCAGTTTGGATATGGTTCAGAGTGCTCATAAATTGCAATTAGACGAGCTTGAGACAGCGTCAAAAATCTTTTAAAGAATTAGATATCTTATATAAATTGGTCAAAAAATTGCAGCTCCTATCCGTCTCTGAACAACTCGGTCGAGCTACTATCAATGAGAGAGGATTCACCCGCACGATCGCCCGGAGGATTAACGAGACAGGAACCAGCGAATAAGTTCTATCCTGAAGTGAGCTAATATCAGATTATATCATTTTTTAGTCGACTCCGAGCACATGCGCAAATAATCAGATAATGAATGAAATATCATGTCGCGGATCTAATATTTAATTATAGGCGATTGGCTGCTCCAATTTCATCGAACGTAACGGAAAGATCAGCTTCACTGTTATCGTTCAAGTCATCGACCAGGTTGGTTTAGTCGCCAGCTTTGAGCCATCCGAAGCTAACTACTTCCATTGTTAAGGTCATGGAGCGGTCCCCCGTCGTTCGCCTCTGTGAGATTGCCCTCAACATCGCTGACATCCTGCTGAGGACTCCCTCGAGACAGAGCACCGACTTCTTCGCAAAGCTAACGAATATGGTGTTTAGGTGAGTGTGCAAATATAAATAAAATTCGGATTATGAAGGAATTTTTCAAAATTTCATTTCTGATATGAACAAACGAATGATTCCAGAATCTACGTTTCTCTTGGCTGCCAACATGGTTGCAACGACGGAGTAAGAAGCTCACACGGCGACTTTCTGAGGGCAAAGGTACAGTTTTAGTTTTCTCCATTTTCAGCTCCCTTTTGGTTTAACAAATTTAGAAGAAATGATCATGACGATAAAATACGAGAAAAATAAAACAGGCGCGAAATCTGCTCGCCACCCTCGAACGACACGACTCGGTCGCATTCCGTGCTCTTCTTATCGAATACGTGACGGAGAAACAACAACTGCAGGTAAACACACTTCCTTTAAATGGGAAGAGTCAATAAGAAATTGAATAGCAAGTAAAATTATTTCAGGACACACTCGATCTACTGCACGCTATCACCGCCTTCTGTCGTGCGGAGCTGCCCGGAGGTTGGTCTAGGGGTTGGGAATAAAATTGATACGATGGGAACTCTGCGAGAAAGGCTGGGTAAAAACAGAGTGTCGGTCTTTGATCTTCGAAAAGGCTTTTGATATTTGTGATATATATTTTTCAGACTCCGGCCGGCGCCCATCCGAAATGGCCAAGGCTCCGAGTTATCGAAATGCCTTCAACGAAAAGGACAAGGGCATCGAGGGTGAGCGAGTTCACTGGGTTGATCTTTGATCTTTGATCTCTGATTCAGGCCGAATCATCGATGCCGTCCTTAAAGCGCTCATTACGAAGCTCGTCAACAACGAAGCGTTACTGCAGCAGCCGGAGAATATGGCATGCTTTATTTCCTATTAATTTGTATATTGACACACGATATTTCTCATAAAACTTATCTCATCCCCTCGATAAGTGTCTGAATCGACTATTACTTTTTGTATTTCCAGTCGACGTTCCAAGACGTGCGCGTTTTGGTCGCATTCATAGCCGAACAGCACGGCAACCCCATGAGAAGGGTTGCGCTATCGGCTTTACTAGAGGTGAGTATGATCTTTGATCTTTGATCTCTTCTTATATTAAAATTCCAGGTGGCTAAATGCGTTGCGACGACGCCATCCAGTAACAACGGGCACACGACACCGTAAGTGTTAACATCAACCTTGCCCAGCATGTTTCTATCTCTTTGCACGCACACTTTTGTTCCCGCCTTATTTCTACTAAATCAGCAGTATTCCACTTGTGCTTCCACTCTTTCTTGTCCTCGCACTGTAGCAAAGTGGTGTATTCCTTTTGAATCCGTCCTATCCTTTGCACCCTAGTCGGGCTGGTTCTCATTTACAGTCGTCATCGTCTATCCAAGTCGTCGTCTGTCTTCTCAACATCCTTCAATAACGACGTCGATGGAACGTCGTTTCCCGGTCTATCCGTAGCCATTCCGGCCATCGCTTTCCATCAGAGCATCGAGTAACTCACTCATTTATTTTATTCTAACAAATAACGCTTTGACTAACTTTGCACTTCTAGCACTTTTCTTCTTCTTTTTTTTATCAAGGTTCATTAGAAGTAAGTAGCTGTTTCGTCCGGTAGCAGTTAACCTTCGTAGTTTGTTTCGTCCAATAACAATATTACTATTTCTAAAATGTTATTATTTTTAATCAAACATAATTTAGTGATGAGCGAAAGGATGAATCTTCCGGCAGTGGTAAAAGTTCGCCCGGATCTACGCTGGCTGCGAATTCAGGTGCAGAGAATTTATTTTCTGGCACGAAATACCCAGCGACTATTTTTGCCCACTCGTTAAGCAATAAGATCGTAGAATCTTTAAGGTGTCTGCGGAGATTGAGCTATGGTCTAGTGCCTCCTAGGGTTGCCGGAACGAAGTCGGTTTCGATGTATCCCACACTTTGCCCCCTCTCTTCCCTCTCCCTCAATCAAAACCGCGCGAGAGAGACGATATGCAAAGTGAGTGCGGAGACTCCGCATCCTATCCACCCCTCATTTCCTCTCAAATACAACGACGTTGCGGAGTCTCCGCACCCTCTTTGCATATCGCCTCTCTCGCGCGGTTTTGATTGAAAGAAAGGGAAGAAGGATTGGTGAGTTGAGGTTTCTTCGAAACCGAATCTGCAACCCTAGTGCCTCCCATAGGCACGTTAGCCACTGAATAATTTATTCAACGACTGAAAAAATCGTGTTCACAAGTGCGAACTGTCTGGAACGAAATTTTGAAAACGAATTTCAACATGCACTCGCATTTTGGTTTGAATTTTAGGTCTATCACTGAGTGGTCGAGCCAATGAGCACGCAAGCCTGCGGAGAGGACTGTTCAAGAAGCGCGAGAAGGTACGTATCGGGACTAGATTATAGTTTCGATGCTCTTGAATACAAGTTGTAGTTCCCACAAATAGCTGTGGGTGGGTAGAAAACACGATACGATTCATTCCTTTATCACATCAGAGACAAAACAAATAACAATTACATTCCCATAGGTCTTCAGAATACGGTTCGGATTTATTCTTTATTCTTTATTCACCACAAGAGAATGTGCGTTAAGGGCGGTATGTGTGCAACAGGTGGTATTCGGGCTCAGGCGAGCTTTTGGGAAAGGGGGTTTGTGGCAGTCCGTGTTACAATTTAATATGCGATTTGGGGAGGACAGATAGAGGGGTTCGTCTTAGAAGATTACGGTAGGGTATGCGGGGCAGGGTAACTACAGGAGTGGAAAGGGAATTCCAGAGCGTTAGCGATCGTGATGCACAGGATGAGAACGAGACTGGCATAAAAAAAGGGATTGCGAGACGCAAGTTATGAGAGGAACGGCGACTACGAGAGAGAGGAGCGATCGAGTAAAGATTAGAGGTGTCTAAGTGTACAAATCCATTCACAGAGTCAAACAGGAAGTACATGTCGTTTAGAGCACGTCGATATTCGAGCGTCTCTAGTTGCAAATGCTCAGGTCTCTGGGGATATGGGAGGTATGGCAAGTGCGATCGCCATAGTACGCGTCTCGTAAATTCTCGCTGCACTGATTCTAACCTATTTACAAGACCAATGGCAGTAGGGTTCCAGATTACGGTAGATGACTCGAGAAGGGGGCGGATGTAAATTTTGTACGCTTTTACAAGTTCTTCAGAAGAGGTAGTGAGAAAGGATCGAAGCATAAGGTTACACATAGATCTAGCTTTGCGCGTTACCTGATCGATATGATGTTCAAAATGGAATTTACTGTTGAAGAAAACACCAAGGTCACGAATTTCATTTTTAGGAGAAATAACGCAGCCATTAAGAACATATTTCGATCGAGATTTAAGGCGGCCAAGATGTAAAACTGCACATTTTGGAGCGCTTATGGTCATGTTCCATTGGCAGGTCCAAGATTCTATATTCTCGATAGCCTTCTGAAGGTCAGAGCTATGGTCAGGGACAATGGCATAGATTTTTAGGTCGTCAGCAAATATGTTGTAGTTTACAGAGGGGGGATGCGTTTACCTAGGTCGTTTATGTAGATAATAAAGAGCAAGGGACCGATTGCGGAACCTTGTGGAACTCCTGATTTTATAGGGGATGGGGGAGAAAGGAAGTCACCAATAAATACGCGCTGCGACCTACCTAAAAGGTAAGACTCGAACCAAAGTACTAGATGCTCTGAGACCCCTAACGAGGACATTTTGTGCAAGAGTAGACGTAAGTCAATAGAGTCAAAAGCCTTTTGATAATCAAAAAATATCGTGTCGACTGATTGCTTTGAACTCAATGCCCTCGTGTAGAAAGCGGTAGTCTCGCAAAGGGAAGATGTGGTGCTACGGTGCTTCCTAAATCCCGCTTGGCGCGGATCAAGAAGGGAGTTGTCATCTAAGTAGGAAACCAGATCGTTTATAACGATTTTCTCAAAGAGTTTTGATGCGGTAACAGTGAGTGAAATGGGACGGTGATTAGAGATCTCAGCATTCCCGGCTTTTTTAGGAATGGGTTTAACGTGCGCGATTTTCCACTGAGAAGGGGCAACACCAGAGGTAAGGGAGATGTTAAAGATAAGGGACAGGGGTACTGCAATGGTGAACTTACAGTTAGTGTACACAAGATTGGGTATTTTATCGGGCGATCCGTTAACTTTAGGCACTAGCTGAGAGATGGCAACAAGAATTTGTTCAATGGAGATGTAAGGAATGTCAAAAGAGGTGCCAGAAGGGGGTGGAAGAGGAAGGGCAGAAATCATAGGGGGTGTTTGGACTTTCGAAAAGAACTTGGAAAAGGCAGTAGCTTTGTCTTTGTTAGTGAGTAGGATAGCGCCGCTACCATCAACAATCCCAGGAAGAGAGGAAGAGCTAGGTTTAAAGCGTGATTTACAGTATTTAAAAAAAAAGTTTGCGTTACCAGAATGAATCGCGTCGCTCTCACGTTTAATTTCAAAAGTTTTCAATGCTTTGTTAAACCTAGCTCGGAGCAAGTGAGTGGAGTCACAGTTAGGGGCTGCGCTGTGCAAACGTTCTAGTCGGTCATGGAGAATACTAAGGAATTTGGGATAACCAGAGGAGGACTTGGGCACTTTCAAGGGAACGAAGGCATCTAGGAGACCGTTCAAAAAGTTACTGAAGTAGGAATAAGCCTCAGTTGCAGTTTTATTCACAAGCGCAATTGTCCAATCGTGACACGCTATGTGGGAGTTGATAATGTCCCAATTAGCAAGTGAGAAGTTCCTCGACGGGGCAGAAAATGACACTTTGGTGGTTTCAAACGAGACGGTTACAGTAATCCCAACATGGTCAGAGAGAGGAATGTCGGGTTTCACAGAACTGATAATTGGTGAGTTGCAAAAAACCAGGTCTAGAATGTTCTTTTCCCTAGTTGGAAAGTCAATGAATTGGTTAAAGGCATTGGTGGTTATAAAGTCCAGGAAAGGCGTCACCGAAGAGGTAGGGGAGGAATACGTATACCAATCAATGGTGGGGTAATTGAAATCACCGATTACTATGGACGGATGGGCACAGCTGGTAATTTGGGAGAGGTAATTGATAAAAGCAGGAGTTTCGGAAATGGGGGCGTTTGGTGCTCTATAAACAGTGACTATTCGGATGCAGTTATGCGCTGAGGTGGAAGAGTTCGAGAAAATGTCAATCGCTATACACTCGTATCCGGGAATAACAAGAGACGATACTGGGACAGGGAGCATGCTAGAATGAGCGTAAATGAGCACTCCGCCACCTCTAGAATCGACTCGATCAGCGCGGAAGACAAAATAATCTGACATTCCTCTCAGTAAAAACGCATCGCAATCAGTATCGTAACAGAATACGGTTCGGATTTATCGTTTGTACTCCTAGAAAGGTGATACCGGTAACTGATCTTCGATCTTTTCAGTCATCTCAGAACGCGGAGAAGGGTGAGAATGGCGAAAGCGATGCTGATTCGCCAAGCACTCCGAGAAGTGTTGAGGTGAGTATGAAATTCCTTGAAGATGAAATCATCGTTGGCTATCGGAATCCATACATTTTCTGCATTTTATGAATTGAAAAAAAGTGTTCGGGATGTTTCCTAATATGAAACCCTTGGATGAATCAGTAGCGGATCAAGATAGAAAGTATACTAATTCTTTCCGTTCAACAAATTATGTCTGATACTCTCTGCTCTCTATTCTAAACATATTTTTCAAAACACCGAAAGCTGTTTGGTTTCTTGCTTATTTTTAGCTGAACAACTCCCGGGAGCATACCTCGCATTCGTCACCTAGCCTCCCAGGGTTTTCGTTCGTGTGAGACGACCAGGAAAACGACTCCAAAAAGCCTACGTTCTTCCTGCAACGCAAAAAAACAGCCAGTTTTTAAGAGAGTCGGACCGTTCTCAGGGGCCAAAAGACCTGTGTGAAAGACGCCTTAGTGGTTCCTTCTGCTCCTCTAAATTCAGAGGAAGTTTCCGGGCAACCGAAAAAATATGGGTGCCCCAGCAAATTTCCTGTTGGCTTCCTCCGCAGATAGCACCCACACAGTGAATTGAAAAATAGAGACGATTCAAAGAAGAAGAATTGTGAACTTCAAACATCTCCCAGTGGAACGATAAATCTTGGGCTCACATATTTGAGGTTTCATTCCCCAGCGAGCTCTCACATAAAAAACATTCATTGAAACACGCATCCCATTTTTTTTTGTTCCGAACACAGACGTGACTAGACTTCGATAAATAACGATACGCAACTATACAACTAGTTGCGTAAGAGTTTCGCGGAATGTCATTTTGATATTTCTCATTCCGCATAAGCGGTCTCGAAAATACTGCTACTGATGTACACGTGAACCGAAAAGTGCGGGGAGGGGGGGGGGGGTAGAAAGTACTATCTAGCAAATTTGATTGTCTAGCGAACAATGTCTCGAATAAAACATGCGAAACTGTGTAGCCAAATGGAGAACAGTGTGAAACAGTGAATAGTCAAGAATAGAGTTGACGACATAATGAATAAGTGGAATGAAGATCAGACATTCACTTTAAAAATATACCGTGCATCTTACACTTAGTATAAAGTGATAGAACAAGAGTAAATAAAAAATACAAGAGATTCGTTCTTTATTTGCAGAGTCGACAAGCGATCTCGGACGATACGCTATCCAGTGCATTCAAGAAGCGAAGCACGCCCAAGTTGCACTTTGGTAAGCCAAGTACGTTTCACACTTGCAGCCACCATTGTTTATTCCCATCACTCTAATTCGTAAAGGAAATGGCGTTGGAATATCTTGTAGTTTCCCTTCCAATTGGCCTTTCCGGAAAAGGGATTTCAATTTCAAGTGAGGGAGCAAGGCTGCAATTTAAAGAGGCTTCCTGAGATTTGGATAGCGAAACACAAATATGGACTAGACTAGTACAGAGATCTCGTGAACGGGCTCTAGCTTTTTGTGACAACAATATGCCATTCGCAGATCTGTTTTCGCCTCTTATTTTTACATTATCTATCGCTTGTCGGCGAGAAAGAGCATGAGAGAAAGAAATATTTTTATTTATTTATTCGTTACATCCCAATAACTTGACATAGTGAATACTTCTTGAGAAATGGCAGGATGTGGACTATTTTCCGCAAATTCCATTAGTCCGCTGTTATGGAGAAGACAACGGCGCCAGTCCGTTGTGTTCTCTCACAGTAAGGCCCTTTGTTTCCAGAACGCATTGTCTTGTCTTTACTTAGATTAGCCAATGAGCCGCACGCACTCCTCACTCCGCGTGTTCCCATTTTGCTCACTCATACTGGCGAGAGAATATGGGAAATGGAGAGACTACCATTCGTAGACTCAAGCATTCTGTGTGGAATTGCACGCAACCGAACGTCAGGAATCAGAAACCGAATTGAAGGCCAAAACAACACGATACTCTTTCAATTCAGAAGTTCTCAGCAGACGAGCACAATAGGAATGCATTCTCAGAATTAGAGTGCATCAATAATTAGGAAATTTAGCAAAAGAGTAAAGCAACCGACTTTATTCAAACGAGGCTACGGTGTGTACAGGTGGAGCAATAAACGCGAGCATTTCCTTGGGTTAATTCTGATCTTTGATCTTTGATCTGCATTCTGAGTCTAGCCCATGGTGCGCACCCGCCAACGGAAGTCCTCGATGTTGAAGGGATCCGACCTTCTCACTCCTCTTGGAACGAATTCTGGTTCCTGAAGTTTGATCTTTGATTTTTAGCTCTGGGTATTCATCGTACCTGATTCGGTGAACCGCCTCCGAGAATTTCGCCATTGAGCGCCTCTTGGAACCGCCAAGTGTTGGCGGAAGTAGGGAAGCTAAAAAATTTCATTTTCATTGAACGAATTATCGAAATACAAGCGGAGTTAGCAGTCACGCATCTGTCTCACCGGTTAGCTATTTTTTGCAAAATCTAATTTCTCGTTGCCTATGTATAGGATACAAAAATATAGAGGAAGATGCATATGCCCAAGAAAGCTACTCTCCGAGAATCCAAAAGAATGCATTAGGTGCCTAGGAGAATGCATTAGGCTTGCTCGCTTCTACTAATTAGGATAAAACTCAGCCCGTATACATAATCCACAAAAGTCTTGCGAAAAACAGGAGCGAAAAAATTAGTAATATAAAAATAATAGTATACCTGAGCACAGCAGCAACCAGTGCCAGAATGAGCACGAGTAGTTTCATCGGTCGCTTACGAGTCGAGAGTGTAGGCACAACCACAAGTGAGGAACGAAAGGGGAGGAGCTTCTGGAGGAAGACTGAAGTGGGCGGAGCTTAGGAAATAGGCATCTGAACTTCTGACGGTCGTACTGACGTGGAGTTGAGTGGTGAAGAAGAGGGAGAGGGGATGAGCAATTGTCCGTGACAAACGTAAAGTGGCTAATTTTCCGGTTGGTGGAATCGCGATTAGCCAAATTCGATGAGTCTTCGGTGATCTTTCGACGCTTGCCACACTAAACGCAAAGATGCACAATTTCTGAGTTTGTTTTGTGCAAGTTTTAAACGTCAGTGGTTTGTATGGGAAGACATTGCATTACTAGGAGATAAGCCCTGCCCTTGTAGCGATCGGTCGGTCAGCTTCCCAATGACTAAAGCTTTTCGTGGTCCTCTAAAGGCGTGTAAATTCGATTTGCGAATTTCGGATCGTGTTATTGGCAGACAAAATCACATTTCCCGTGATGGGGCTATTTTTTGGAGCATACTATGTTCCCTCGTGCAAGGTTTTCGCCGTTTTGTCATCCGTGGGAATCGCAAACATCGAATCACGAGGTGTGACTCGCTAACTCTCTCCATTCAAAGTGATCTTTAAAGTCAGACAAAGCGAAAAGAAGTTTATAGGTTGTGATCGCTTCTCGATCACGAGTGGCCGCATTGTGGGAACATTTCCACCTGATTTGGTGGAAAATGATCCCCAGACTCGGATAGAGTCAGTGATTGACTACATTGAGTAGTATAGATTACTGTAAACAGCAGGTGCTCGAAATCTATAAGGAAATGGCTAATTGATGTAGAAGGAAATTGCGCTCAAAGATCTTTCCGAAGATGATGTAATGTGCTCGCGAAAGTGGGCTCAGTGAGGATCCTTTCCCAATCTCGCACTCTGCTAAGTCTCGAAACTACGGATCTTCCTAATATCACGGGATTCTCCCTCGCACAAGCAGCCTAAATTGGCTGTCCGTGCAATCAAAAGTGAGATTTGGAAGGGAAGCCTCTCTATTTCGCCTTCTAACTTGTCGTCTGTTCGAATCATAACACGCGAGTCGCC
The DNA here is from genome assembly GCA_000180635.4 of Pristionchus pacificus. Taxonomy (NCBI): domain Eukaryota; kingdom Metazoa; phylum Nematoda; class Chromadorea; order Rhabditida; family Neodiplogasteridae; genus Pristionchus; species Pristionchus pacificus. The sequence goes on from CM026577.1 coordinate 361,215, forward strand.
TGATCCATTTACGTCATCACAGAAATGCGATTCCTAATCGTGCGATATTCTTGGACGAAATGATGTGTAGTCTCTCTTTACGATATCTCGTCAGACAGAGAGAACGGATGAACGTCCGTCCTTGTTGAAAGAGTGGACCGTAATTAGAAGCTAAGCCGTCCTCTCGGGAGACTCACAGACGTGTACCGTCGTCGTGTGTTGTTTTTAGCCAACAGTTCAGCCATTTTCCCTAGAGGTGATTAAGGGTAACTAAAGAAGAGGAAGGAAGATGAGAACAATCGTAAAGAAAAAGGAAGATAAATAATATACGAGAGATGTGTGCGAAAACAAGATCGTTCTATTAAATTTTGAGCATATTTGATTGAAAATGTGTAGTGGAAAACAGTCTACAACTTGATCAAAACATCTGCAAAAATGATCAAATTACAGCATTCAACTTGCTCAAAGTCAAGTCGGACCATGATTCGGATAATGAGGACGAACCTTCTGATGCTGAGACCGTGGACGATAATGTTTGTATTGTTTTTCTCTCGAACCATCAGAGAAATATTGGATGAAAATTGAAAGAGACTTGAGCACCTCTTAGCTTGCCCAATAGGAGAATGGAGATTCGGAAAACAATCGTCATCTTTTAGGACTCGACTTCCTACACCGAACCGAAGGACTCGATTCAGAATGCGTTCAACAAGAAGAGGAGCTTCGATAGTTAGTGCTTGAGCTTCAGTGGGAATAATCTTAGCTGTCTGATCGATGGTCTCTAGAGGAGCATGTTCCCGGAGGGAGCTGTAGTAAAATTGAATTATCCAGTGTTTTCCATCTGTTTTGAACGAACTGAAGATGTTAGAGAATACTTTATGTTTCAGAGTTGTATTTTCTCGTGAAACACATCCATGACCAAGCACAATTACAGATCGCGGTTGTGTCACACTCTGGGGGATGATGGTGCCCCCGGCAAAGCTGCTCACTCCAGCAGGAATCTTTGAGGGCACGAGGAGGTAAAATATAAGCCCAACCCTTCTGAATTCGTCTTCAATATTAAAAAAGAATCACCCGTGAAATATAGATGAGTCTTGAAAATAGGAAACACAAATATTTTCGCAGATTCGCCTTTCTCCTCGAGACCGCTCGGCCGGGCAGTTTTCCCGATGCTCCTCTTGTTGCGGCCCTCCTTCATCTGGTATGTTTCAGTGGCTCGAGAATAGAAAGGGTTGGCGGAATGGGAAATGAATCCTTGTTATCTGAATGATTCATCGACGTGCTGAGAGGGGCTTTCCCAATTCTGACAATCTCACTTCATGCCGGAGATGAGCAAACAATATACGGAAGTGTAACTATATTTGAGCAATAACCAAACGATATCCGGAGTACACACATATTCAAAATTACCGGGAAACGCCTGATCAAAATGAAATTGTCACACATCAGTCAGAATTTGTTGGTAATTGATGATAATTTTTCTCTGAATTGTTTTCCTTGTATTCCAATATGGAACGTGAGAAAGCTAGACAAGGGTGATGCGATGAATTTGTTGGAAACGCAAAATATATTATTTAAATACATATAAATACTTTATTCAGAAATCACCCGTGCTCTCGCGCGCCGCACTGCTCATGGAGTGTGCGCACTTCGTGTCTCGTTGTAACAGAGGAGATTGGCCCGAGTGGATTCGGTGCACGCACTCACGAACGCTCAGTCTGGCCGGTGAGAATTTTTATTTTCCAAGAGAAGCTGAAAACGCCATTGAATTATGAAACCACGCACCTTTACAAGCCACAATTGACACACAATGTTAGTTCCAATTTTTCCTAGGCGCCGGAGCCCTCGCCAATCGTGGAACACCGTCTGCCACCAGAAGAATGCACTCACTGCAGAGAGCTGCTGGCAGACACTTCTATCACTGGGCACTACAGGTATCGTTGCACAGAAGATATATTTGTATGACATGATTTCAGTGAAATATGTTTCATCAGCGCAATAGTATCCCTTTTCCTCACTATCTATAATTCGCTCAGAAAACTTTTTTGTAAACTTCACTTCGTCAAGCCTTCTAATTTCAGATCGGTGAACAGCTCACGAAGATGCTGGACATGGCGGATAATTCGACGGAAGAGCCAGAAAGCAGAATGGCTGATGTTCTGGAGGACTTCATGGACGAGGGTGGGTTTCAGTTTCAAGGATGGATTATCACGGAAATTCTGGAAAAACTCGCTGGCTGAGATATAAAAAAACAAAAAATGTCCGAAAACAGCACAAGACCGTTATCTCGATCAATTTCTGCAACATTGGTGTCTCTATTTCTAATTTTACCGTGGCCATTAACAATTTTCTATGAGAGTCAGCATTCACCTTCAGGCATGGTGAACGACTCGGGTGCTCGCTGTCCGTTGGCCCTTCAATTGGTCGCTGCCCAACTGCTCCTCGAGGTCACGGCCTTCCTAAGGGAGACATTCCGAACGATTCCACGATCTAGAATGGCTAACGGAAAGGTGAGTGGCTACATCAAATATTTTTATCAACCGCTTTAATTTATCAGCAAATTACGTACTAACTCAGAAAAAATAACGTCATAAATTCAATTGGAACAGCCTTCTAGGGATTTCCTTCATTATTCGTAGCCTAATGCTGTTGTCGACCGGAGAGGTGCATTTCTCAAAACAGAAAATACAGAAGAAAACATACAGAGAACGAAATAAATGAGAAAAATTTGAATAAAAGTTGCAGCAAGCCCCTCCATCCGGCTGGGATAAACTTCTATCACATCGACGTTGGTCGATTCTCTCCAACACTTTCAATCCGCATCAGACCGGATCGATCAACTCAGTTTCCGACATTAATCCATCATCTCTACATTGTAAGGAACATAATGCTAATAATTTGAACATAATTTGAAAGCCAAGAAAGTACTAATCCAGACAAAATAACATCATAAATTCAATTGGTGAAGCATTATAGTGAATTTCCTTCATTATTCGTAGCCCCCGTCGTCCGTCCATTTTCATCAAACATTATAAACCATGCCTACATTCTTTCAGTAACTGATCAAACGCGAAGGATCTCATTGTCGACAGCAGAGGAGGATTCGCCCCGCGGATCGCGGGATCCAATAGATCCCGATAAGAAGGCAGGCTCGAGTGAAGGTCCGCCAATCTTTCTCATCTATATCTCTGTACTCTTTTCACTGTCGGCCTCAGATTTGTCTTGCCTTCCATGCACACACCACAACATCCCACCGCTACTACCCCCAGCATGCCTCTCGCACTGACCACACGAAAACCGTTTCCTGACAGACACACGAACTTCTCGCTTCGCGCGCTCATTGTCGTGTGCGCTTCTCCATTTCAGTGGCGCTTGCGGCGCGGCCGACACTCAATCGGCGCTCGTTCACCTCGCGCGCGCCTTCACTATCGATTCGGTTGCTGGCGCGCGCCTCGACGAGCGCGCACGAGGCGGGCGCCGCGTCCGCAGCCGCGCCCGCAGCGTATCACACGCCGCTGAGTGCGCGGGCCAGCGGCGCCTCGCCCGGATACGAATCGGGAGGATCGTCACGGAGCATCACATTCGTACCGCCGTCGGAAGTAGGAGGAGGAGGAAGTGGAGGAGGCATGAGAACGCTTTTTATTCGTTTTTTTCATTTTATATTCTGAAATGTGCGCATCTAACCCCTGCCAGTTCTGTTTGATCTTTCCTTTCTACTAACGACGCTTTGAACGTTTGAGTTGTAATCCCAGAGTATGCATAGGCTGAGTGAGTAACGCGGCTGCTGAAAATGTAACGTAGGAAACGGAAATAACGAGTCATGGACAGATTAGAGCATGAGAAATGAGGAGAGCACTTTCTAGACGCCCGTGCCAGTCCGGCGCCCATCGTGCGTTTTGAGGACGCCTCACCACCATATAAGAGTGAGAGCGGAAGGAATAGCTTGGAACTGGAATGGTGGATCACTGTCTCTTCCTTCCACACATTTGTGTGAAAGGAAGAGGCAATGCTCAGCACTTCAAGCTCCAGAGTGGCTAGATACCTTATAGTGCTGCCGGAGTGGAATGGCGTGTAGCATACTGTACCAAGAGATTCTTCCCCTACTGTAACCTGAGATTGCCAAACCCGCACGATTGAACATCCCCCCAGCTTGATGTGGGGATACTGTTCACACGATTCAATCTTCTTAGCACTTCGAAGATTGAATCGTGTGAACAGTATCCCCTGCTTGACAGCTTATCCTCCTATGAGTGAATGCACCCCTCTTACTTGCTGATTACAACATCCACTTCACGAAATCTGAGTCGAAATTAGCCGTGTGAGCTCGATAGGGCAGCTAAAGTCTAGCGTGTGAGTAGGCGTGATCGTGCGAGAGCCGTGAAACCGAGCTCCGTTGTTTAGGCTCGGGTCGACGTCTTGCACAAGGCCGACAACGACTGCTTAAACGCGGCTCGCCACTCGGTCAACAACCATCTCTGGAGAGTAGCAACAGAAGGAAGCACGCAAGCTTCAAGTAAGAACTGAGGACGAGTTATAAATTAATTCCAAAATTGCAGACTTCGAAAGCAATCCAAGCAACCAGCGATTCATGATGACCCGGAGTCGGAAGGTATTTTTCGAAATTAATTATCAAAAACTGTTCACTCCTCTCCACTTCTTATCTATGCTCTTCTCTCGCTCGGTTTTGACTCCGTACACTGTCGTGGTTGACTTTTCTTCTCTTTTCAATCTTTGAGCGCATCTTTGAACTTTGAGCTCTCTTGCATTCCCGTACCGTGGAGTATTGTGAGGGTGACAATTATCGCTCGCTTACCGCATTACAAATGGCTATTTTTGCACGATTTAAAGAGGTCATGTTTTCGATATGGGGTTGTTTCCGCAGACCCTTCGGCCCTCGCAGCTGCAGCCGATTCTGCGGCACCGCTGCTGCAGCGTCGTGCGACTTCCATCAGAAGGAAGACCTCATCGTGGAAGGCTGCCATCCAAGCAACAGCCGCGGATCTTATCCACGAAGGCGAGCTCGCTGTGTAGCAGTCCCGTCGAGTGTGTAGCGGCACCCGAGTTTGTGTTGCGATCGTCCAGCGTTTGTAGCTTGTTGATTTGTCGCTTGTGGTGGTAGCTTTGCATGCCGTTTTTCTTCGCTGCTATAGCTCTCCATTTCTTTTGGGGTCGAATACCACCTTTCCTTTCACCGAGCACGACAGATTTCAGTAGAATTCACCCATGTTATTTCGGTAGCTCACATCTAACAGTGTGGCGCACCGGACGCCTCAGTTCCATGTAGAACACTGTCAGAATGATGAACTTTCCGACCTCTTGCTTCAACCGAGATCGTTCTTCATTCTGACAGATGGTCTAATATTTGCGATGACATTGGTCATTTCAGTAATGCCCGCAACAACGGTGCCGCCGATACCGAGAGACCACGATGTGAGTTAATTATATTTTACACGAATAGAATCTCATCGAATGATCGTATAACGACACAACTGGATTAGTTTGTAGCAGTGGTGAAACATAACATAACATAACACAGTCAAAATTGCCGTTTAGGTTGTCGCTAATCGTCCGAATTCCGCGACCGTCGGATCTGAGCCTGTATCTCATGGTGCGGGAGCGGGAGGAACAGCCAGTAGCTCGGGTATGTTAGTCCGCCAGATCAGATATCATGCTATCGTTTCACGTTTTGACAAATGTGTGTGTGTGTGTGTGTGTGTGTTAGATTGCGCCGCAATTCCTTCTTTCAGTGGCCCATGGTTCCGCATCGTCGAAACCAGCAGCTGCAGCGCCCGCAAGTACCGGGCACGATGATGAGGAAGAGTACATGGTGAACAATATGCCGTGGATCAAGGTAAGGCTCCGCCCACTTTTAAAGAAACAATTCAATCTCACAGGTGCTCATTCGCATGACGAACTCCTTCGACACCACGTGCAGTCATGAAGGTATCATGAGGGCGACGATCACCAACCCCCATCATCACTACATCATATCGAAATCAACAGTCGAAATTTCAACAAGCGACCTTTCCTAATTACCACACCATCACCAGAATTTGTCAATTTTTATTTTGAACCTAAAATTCTCAGGGCGTTGCTCGTCGAACTGCTTCGCTCGCGTGCAACGACAGTGCAAGCGGCTCATGTCCGCCCTGGATACCGTTTACCACAACAAGAGGTGAGGGCGACGATCACCAATCATGTCTCCTGTCGAAATTTCGACAAGCGATCTTTCCTAATTACCACACCACAAATTTCAGAGAGAACCGACGTGTGGACAAGCGCAAGCTCCTGCTCGACAAGTACAACAGCGAGCAGCAGGCCCTGCGGAGGGTGAGGATCAAAGATCAAAGATCAGGGATCAATAATCGTAGATAGATAACCAGCCAAGTTCCAGACTTCGTCCACCACGCAGCGTCCCTCAAAAGTATAGTCAATTCTCGAACGTTTTTGCTTGTGCTATCCATCATAACACTATCGTGTGTAGCGAAATGACTGTAACTGAACGATATGCTCGAGTATCGAACACATTGGGTGCCCAAAGGCCTCCCAAAACACTCCTTCGACTATTTCATACCGCACTCTCTGGATGTTCGTGTAGCCGTGACTAGACGTGTCTTTCTCATCTTGACTATCCCGACTTTCTCAAACATCTTTATCTCTTCTCACTTCTTCCCAACTCCTCCTTTTCACACAATACATGATGTAGTGATGATGGGGGTTGACGATTCAAGGGTTGTATCTGAAAGGAGATCCTTGAATCGTCAACCCTCGAGATGATGCAGCAACAACAAGCATTGAATGACAGCGTCATCTTGCTCGCTGGAAATGTTGGCTATCAATGAGATCCCACCTTTCAGTCCCTCCACTCTCGTCAATCCGCCGTCGTACCTCGCCGCGAGTCGGCCTTCATCGGTGGCGGTCATCGAGAGCCCTCGTCCATGGCCATCAAGGTATTTCCGTTCCGCTCCTTACGTGCGTACGGTTAACCACTTCCTGCGGTTAGCAACGACACTCATCAGGCACTGCTCATGGAGAAGATGATGGCGGAGAAGGCGGCGGACAAGGATGCCGGCAAGGGAGACAAGGAGGATCCGAATGCGAAGAAGTCGAGTGTGGTAAGGGCGCTTTTCCGGAATAAATCAAAAAAAAATAATTGAAGGAGAACGAAGAGATCCAGGAAGACGAAGATCCGTCTGTGGCCGAACCCGAATCGAATCCAGCAATGATCGGATACATGCGATCACAGGTACATTTCGACAACTTTTTGATATGGGAATCGTGCTTTAGAAATGATGAAACTTCAGAAACGGTAACCCATCATTCTAGGTACTCGACCTCGTGCACTCTCCGTTGTCTACCGTGCTGAAGGGCGCCATTCTCCTCCAGCCGGACGACTACACCAAGTGAGTGCAGTTCAGTGGCGACGTTTTTTCTTGAAATGTAATCGGAAAAATTCAGTATGTTTCATGGTTTGTATATAGTCTGTGAACTCTGGAGTGTCTGATTTTGGTTCCATTTGCTCCGAAACGCATACATATAAACACAAATATATAAATTCAGGATCATCCGAATGAGTTGGCGTCTTCTGCTCGATCCGAACCCGCACGTGGTAGTGACTGCTGGTGAGTGGGCGTAGCTAAATATGTGTCGGGATTTGAAGTTGCGGAGCTTACATAACATTCATTTTCAGCCTCTACATTTACGATCGCCTGTGTCAAGAGAGCAGATGAAGCGGTGGGCGTGGCGCGAGCGGCACTCGAGAGCAAGAGTCCAACGGATAGGAGCAATGCGATACAGAGGTATTACTAGAGTTCGAAATACGGGTAATCGCTTTTTCATTCCGCACTAGGGATGGCAGAAAGAGTCTGAACCGATCAATCCCTTTTCGAATTGAAAGTCAAGAATGATTGGAAGAAAGAAATGATCTCTTGAAACGCAGATTTTTTGGATTTCAAAAAATGAAGATTTATGAAGTTGTGAAACATAAGCAAATGCAAAATTTCCCGTTGAAATACGACAGAATAATGTAATTCGGTGAAGCGGTAGTGCTATTTGCCCCTCTGACCGGTCAGAGAGCACGTGAAATGAAGAGACGATTACCCGTATTTCGTAGGGAATTTCTGCCCACTATTTCTGCTGCACTTCAAATAGGATGAGATGCAAACAATCAGAGTTTTTGGTGACTCATGGATGAGAAATTGCCGATAATACAGATTCCACGCGCTCTGGCGCAATCGCTATCACGTCTGGTTGAAGATGGAGGACGGTGCGCAGGCGATATTCAAGGTTACACTTCAAAAACTATTTTCTCTAACCTGAATTCGCTTCCAGGTCGCGCCTCCCAGCATTGACTTCACCTCGCCGTCGCCGCAAATCGGCGAAGGGCAGGTAATAATGAATAATCTTTAAGAAACAACAAAAATAATGATAATCAGGGCCCCGTGGTGGACCCACCCTGGCTGCCGCACCACAAGACCAAGGTCGAGCAGCTCAGCCTGACCGAGGAGGAACAGCAGACGGTTAGTGAGCGGAGCTTCGAGTGGGCGGAGCTTCGAGTGGGCGGAGCTTCGAGTGAGCGGAATTAGCGCTATTTTCAGTCGCAAACGATCATGACGATGACGCGCACACGGCGGAAGCAGAAGCAGGAGATGGCCCGTCGTGCGGTGAAAGTGGCCGAGGAGAAGCATCGCACGCTCAGGTACGACGACGATTACTACTCCGATCGCGGCTGTTGATTTTTCGACAAGCGACGTTTCCTAATCGCACACCACCATTGCAGACAGCAGTACCAATTGCGCGGAGCGGCCCTGCTTGTGTGCGCCACGTACGACCGTATGCTGTTCGGTGCGCCGACCGCAGCGCACGACATCGAGGGTACGGTATCGAGTAGCGATGGCAATTCGACGTATGACTCAACTCATTTTGAATACGCTCTCACCGGTCAGACAGACTAGAGAGCATGCAAAACGAGGAGAGTGGCGTGCCGATTTGTCATCTCTAGTAGCGAAGGAGCAGGTTACGGTAGGTTACGGTAATCGATTGCAGAAGGCGAGTCGCATCCGACTCGTGCGCATCTCGTGCCTATCGCTCAGCCATTCCTTCCGTCCTCCCTGTTGTCGTTGGCACCAACGATAGTGGAATTATTGGATGATCCACAGGTGAGAATTTTCATTCAGAAGAATCAAGCGTTGGCTTGCCAGAAACCCAATTATCCAAGAACAATGAACTTCAAACCAAGAAAATGGTTCTCGAATGTCTGACGACATTTTAAGAAGTGTCATCTCCTAATCTCATGTATCCATACAGGTCGACTCAAACGGCGTCTCGGTGGGCGATGTAGCGAAGAAGGTAGGCTTCCCTTTGCCCTTCCCTTTTCACTCGAAGTCTTTCAGGTCGTCTGGCAATGCCTTGTCGAGGAGCCAACGTACTTCTTGCGACACTTCCTCGAGAAAATGACGAATAGGGAGAATCAGGTGGGATACAGTGCTGGTTGTTTCCTCCCTGAACACGGACCGTCCGGGACAGTCCGGGACGGTCCGTGTTCACGGGGGAAACAACCAGAACTGTATTAAATGATGTATTTGTATCCGACCAACCAACATACTGTAGTAGTCACACGGCGACTGTGAAATAGTTGCAGTGGACGCACCTCAACATACTATTTAGATCGCGAATGATTTCCGTCCGTCACCCCAATGGGAGTACCTGATGTCCCTGTTGCGCAAGCTCATCCTCCACTTCAATCCATTCCCATCAAATGCAGCATTCCATTTGCTCAACAATCTGGTAAATTAAAATTGTAATAGAAAATAAAGATTTTTATTTTTTTTTCCAGTTCGGTTACGTGATGCACTACGTGCGCGCATCGTGCGAGGGCAGCCAGAAGGTTCGTGGATTGATCTTTGATCTTTGTTTTCTGATCTTTGATCTCTTCAGGCAATGTCCATGGCGTTGTCTCTGCTGTCCCTTCTCGGTCCTTACGTTACTGAGCTGTACTTCAAGGACCTCAAGCAGGGATTGAAGAAGGAACAGTGCGATGTATGTTTCTATTTCTTTGATGAAAGTGATAGAGAAGAACCGATTTAGATTTGAATAAGCATCAATGAAGTGAGTTTGAAACACAGCAAACTTTCAAAAATTAAATAAAATCAAATTCTAATTATTTTCAGCAAGCGCTCATGATGACTGCAAACGTGCCGTCCGCGAAGAAAGTGAGTATATTGAGTGCAATCATCATTTTCATGTTCATAATTCACAGGTAGTCGTGCATGGTCCCGACTCGGCCTCTGGTGGCATCGTTCTGCCACCTAACACATTCCCCGTCCACGAAGACACGCAATTCCTGCAGTTAATGTCGGATTCAATCGAGTATTTCAGCATCGGTAAGCCTCATCCGAGTTATAATCATCTTTTCTCGTTTGTAGAAGATTCAATGGACGAGGGCTACGAATACGTGCTTGCCGACACTAAGACTGGTGAGTGGGTTGGAGATATCGCTTGTGCCCGGCCGTCTTAATTCTCACGTTCAATTCACTTTACCTATAATTCATGTAGGCATCGTGCATTCGCCATCCTCCTACGTGCGTGACTTCTACTTCTTCCATCGTTCATTTTACCCACAGTTGACTCTCGTCAAGCAGACCATCGATACGGCTCAGCTGAGAATGAAAGATGTAAGTAAAATGACATGCTTGATCCTTAGCTCGAATAGAAATCTGCAAGATACCTTGACCATCTATTTTGCATTTCAGGCGGCTTTCGTGCACAAGTTCATCGACGTTGGCAAAGTATTGCTCACATACAACATCTTGAAGCACTCGCCGCAGAATGTCGTAAGTGAACTGTTATTGATTTTTGATCCACAAATACTGTCCTTCAGATCGCTCAACGCATCTTCTTCCTGCATGATGAGTTGACCCATTTGCCGGCATTCCCAAGGAAGGCCATCGACTCGTGCTTCGGTTAGATTTTTGAAAGCATTTCATCGACGTTATCACTGAAATTATGAAACATAAAAATGAAAAAAGTAAAATTAATTCTCAGGCATGTACAACGGCGAAATGGGTGAACAACTGAAGGCTATGGATTCCATGCACAAATACGTGTGGGCCAGGGTGAGATCTATTCGTGCATATTCCATCATTGGGATGTGTTTTGAAAGAATAAGCTGCGAAATTCAAATTGTTCAGTTCTTTAGAATTATGAACAGGACGTGAAGCATATTTGCTGTTCGAAAAGATGAATAGACAAATAATTCTCAGCTGATGTCGGACATGTTCGAGCGGATGGAAAACGCGTTTATGTTCGCCGATCTTCATCTCTTTATCAACGTCATCAACGGCATCATCATCACCCACTGCGAGGACGTGCTGATTCTGAGGTAAGCTCCGCCCCTTAAACGATTTCTAATTATTTTGCCAGACGCTGCGCCGCCACCTACATCGCGATGGTGATCCACTTCAACTCGCTGTTTGCGTCGCAGGTGAATATTCTGTTCCGGATGTGCCCAATTTTACGGTCGAGATCTTTTGCTGGATAGCATCGATTTTCAGGGCTTCTTTCTGATCATGCCCACGCTGCTGCGGTGCTACAGTCAGCGGCAGACTAACAAGGTGAGTATTCCATACTTCATTTTTCATGTACACTAGTTTATTATTTATACAATTTCATCAGGTCTTCTGCGAAGTTGTCGAGTTCCTCTGTCGCCAATTCTACATCCTGCATAGGAAGCCGTTCTTACTGCAGGTATATTCTTTACTTTTCGTTATTTAAACACGAAGGTTTTAGAATGTGTTTCATGGGAAAGGTAAACGAAGAACGCAAATGAGGAATTAATGAAATCGTCGTTGATATGTAAAAACAATTTCAGATGTGCGGTTCTATCGCCAATATCATCGATAATAACGACAATGACTTCGAGATAAATCCGACCAGAGTCAAGGCCAAGTACTGGTCAGCGCCTTTCAAATTGAATAAGTTGATCTTTGATCTCTGTCAGGTTCGCACTGCTAAAGTCTATGGAATCTATGGGCGATGACGTCGATAGACTGGACATCCTCGGACTCGTGCCCTATCCGAAACCGTTGAAGGTAAAATATCCCATAGAGAAATATTCGATAGAGCTCGAGAAATGATGAAAATGCAATTTTTCGAGTCCACTACTATCGAGAAGCAAACTTCCGCTGGGTAGCAATGATGTTCTTCCAGGCGCTGGATCTCTGCTATCGCGACGATGCCAACACTTTCTGCTTGCTCAAGGATGCGCTCGCTTCGTGCATTTGCGTATGCGCCTTCGCGCCCGAGAGCCGAAGAAGTCACCACATGCTGGTGAGCAGGCTACACCCACTTTTGGCCGCGAACATTTTGATCTCCGCCCACTAACTACAATTTTCAGCTGGTTATGCACGCCCTTCTGCCTCATCTGCTGAGATCGATGGAAGATGAAACGGCAGGCAGTGGAAATGCAGCAGCGTCGGTAGGATTTTTGGAAATATATTGTCCCTTTCTGCATTACACAGCAGTGTTCACCTGTATAGCTGAAACTATAGGAAAAAAAAAGAAAATTGTAGGTGAAGCACGAGATCACGCAGTACTCCACGTTGTGCGTCGAGATGAAGGCGCTAGTGATGAGCTGTGAGACACTGGCTCGGTGAGTAACTGAGATTCGATCAAATTGAGAAAGCGCGATTCGGTTGAGTTTCAAAGAGCTGATGTAAGGTTGAATGTATGCAAAATCTAGTGTCACAGCGGATTGAGACTCAGAAAACTGATATTTTAAAAATATAAAAATTCAGCGGACCTCAGCGCACGTTCGATCTCGTCAACACCGTCTCAGAGCGCGGCAAGAGCTTCATTGCTGGTAATTTAATTCTTATTTTTTTCAGATTTAAGATTAGCATGCAAGAAACAAGGAATAAACACTATTATTTTTCCAGACTCACCCCAGTTCTTCGACCCACCAACCATCAACGATGACGCCGAGAACACGAAGCCTTACCATCTGTGAGTTTTGATCTTTGATCTCTGATTACGATAATTTTTAGGAAAGAGAAGAAGTCGACGGCGATGGCGTGGGATTCTTCAACTGGCGTCGAAGAGCAACAAAAGGAGTTGTTCAGGTAAGCGACAGATTTCAATCACAGGATACGATTTCTTGAAAAAAAGTGTTTCAATGAAATTATAAAACTTTCGCATAATGAGTAATAGTGATAATAACTTCCTTCGTGTTCGAAAAGCAATAATTTTAGGCGCCCACGCGATACGATGCTACAGCTTATCGCATCGTTCATTGAGGGAGCAACTCCTAGGTTCCGCATTTACTCGAAATATGATTCAACCATTTTTATCTTCAGGTTGAAAGAGCTCACCAAGCTCTCGCCTACGTCCGAACATACCAAGATTCCCGATGTACTGGACCACAAGTGTCATGTGAAGCTTTCGGAGGTCAGAATATCTTTTTTTTCGAAAATATAACTTTGTATTTTTTAAAGATCGCCCTAGCGTTGCTCAAAGTGGCACCGTACGACCTCGCCACACTGTCGTGTAATGGACTGCAGAAGTATGTCTAGAAAAGTCGTCCTGTTTTTAAAGTTTTGACAACTGATCTTTGATCTCTGCAGATACTTCCTGACAATCCTCTCTGCTACTGATTGGTCAATCGAGAGCAACCGTCCAGCATTGACGATCATCTTGAGAAGATTAGACAAGACAATCGTGAAGATTGCGAAGAAGCAGAGCATACGGTGAGGAATTAACCATTAAAGGGGGAGGGGCACGAATATTTTCTCACATAAGCTGAGCCTGTGGAGTAATAGGGATGCTATACCCGATCACAGATCACTTTATCCGAAGTTCTAGAAATGCCTCTGAACCTCACTACGGATTTTTGAAGTTTCATTGATTGTGCAGGCACGATTTGGGGTACTGTATTCTTGTATTGATTTCACTCGATTGGCAATCGAAAATAGCAGCAATAGTGAGGTTTGCACACGGCGGGAGTCGAACCAGCGGGTGCTGGATAGCGAGGCAAAAGCACAGCCAAAAGGCTAAGTGCCGTCATGTTCGTTGAGTCTAGACGGCCTAGATAAGGGAGAGGACAGAGTCAACCGCTGTGCTGATTGCTGTAGTTACAGCGGGGTGCAGGCACGTCGTGGTGGACCCACCAATTTCGATTCGTGCCCCTCCCCCTTTAATTTATTGTATTTTTTGAACAAAATGAATTTTACTCATTGATCCATCAGCCCGCATCGTTTCTTTAGAGCGATGTTTGAAACATAATCCATTTTAAAAGCTTAATAAATACATATACGAGAAAATGAACCATAATGCAATTTATTTATCCAGTCGTCGCGTCAACTGGGCTGCCCTGTCCAACTGGCTGCGGGGCATCTGTGACACGCTCTCCGTTTTCCCCTACATCGCCCATCTGCACCCGCTCAAGGTGAAAGAATGGCGTTTGGTCTTCATTTTTTCAAACATTACTTTCAGACCATCACCCAAGTCTGCCTGCGGATCGTGGCCGGAGATCCGTGCAATGACGAAGGTTAGCGTAAACCAATCAGTATGCGATCCATCATCTTGACTCCTACTGTAATCCAAACATCCAGGCGCCGCACCATCCGCACTCCACCCGTCTACCGTCCTTCACGCATCTACCCCTCCGCCCGCCTTCTCTCAAGCGACTCTCAAGCTGACAAGCATCCTCATGCAGGCACTGGGCCAGGTATGATGACACCCGTATCCTAATCTGAGAATTGAAGATCTTTGATCTTTGTTTACTGAGCTCGTTCCAGTTCGTATTCTCGCTCGAGTTCGTCTGCTCCCCCGACGGCATGGGCACATCGGCTGAACGCTTGGAGGTTAGTAGTCTGTTGTTTGATCTATGATCTTTTAATTTTTAGGCGGTACTATGCCACGTGCTGATCCCGCTCTTTCTGCGTACAGCGAGCAGCGCGAAAGGTTTACTTTTAAAATAATAATTATTATTCTCGTTATTAATGTGCTGAGCACGCAATTTTCCCTGTGCACCGATTTCCCCTTTTTTCTTTGAATGTTTTCTCTCATCTCACATCGTGGAGTTTGCACGAAAATAATGTTCCAACCGTTGTTAAGCTGAAGCGATCAAGAATCCTCTGAAACCTCCCGGGAGTGAGTTTGCCACGTAGCCATATTCTCTAATTTAGAAAATAGTTTTGGTTCGGAATCCTAAGTTATTTACGTAAAATAATTCTGAAGCAATACTATTTTCGAAGCTTCCCGTGATAGTCCAAGGGTTAATATTCCCGATGCTTTTAGACCATTAACACAATCTATTATTTCCGTCTCTGTCCTCTATCACTATCCCCTGCTTCGTGTGATAATCAGTGATCCTGTGAATTTCAGAAGTGAAACGCAGAGCGGCTAACTAAAATATATATATATATATATATATATTCGAAGTTAACAAATATTTCTTTAGGTAGCGACTCTTCGATAATCCAAGCGAAAGACATCACATTCGTGCTCAATCTGATGATGAATGCGGTAGGTTTCATAACTACTATTTATCTTCTCACTAAGATTTATCTTTTATATCAGCTTTAGATGTTCTTCCAAAGATAAAATTTTCACCGTTAGATTGTAGTCGACAATCCCATTCCCACCTTCAGATCTGTCCACCAGTCGGCAAGCCAGTCGTCGCCCCACTCATGAGCACTTCCACCATTGCAACCACGTTCATGAGGGGAACGCAAGGTGAGAAATTCATGTTAGTTCACGGCTCCGACTAATTCCCGGATCTGCAGACATCTCCGGTCGCCAGGGATCCGTGTCAGTGACGGACCGTGGGCACTCGGCCACTGTCTCCACGCATCGAATCGTCCGAGATAGTGTAGTTCAGAGCATCTACCTGGGTACGGTAACTCCTAAGCTTCGGTTCTGGTGTAAATTAGTTAAACAAATTAATAATTGTAGCTCTCAAAGTGCTCATGCTGACTTTCGACAAGCTTCTTACGCCGATGTGGCCGAAGGTCGCAAAGATCGTCAAGGTACGATTTCCGGAATTTTTAATGTGAACAAAAGGGAGCGGTAATAAATTAAAATCATGCTCAACAATACAGGAGCTGGTGACTCGGCGCGCCTCTGGAGCCCTTGCTGCGTCTTTGGGATCTTTCGTCGAGTTTCTGCTGACGTGCAATCTACCCGTTGCGCTACTGGCCCTCCCCATAGTGCATGCCAAGGTGAATCACACAAATTTTAAAAAAAAAGATACTTGAAAGAGATTTTTTTTTGGAGCCATTCAAATGAAGTCAATTTTGATAATATAATTCAGCTGAAACAAAAGCCAGCTGGTGAGCAGGAAGCGGCATGGCTAGCGGAGATCTCGGAGAAACTGCACAATGTGAGTAGTAGTTTGATCTTTGATCTTTGATCTCATCATCATATTTCCAGTACGAACACGTCACATTCTCAAACGCCGTCCAACTCGCTCGATGCACGGCTGAACTTGCCTATCTGAAGGAAGAACTCGCGTGCAAGCCCATTGGTAGGAATTCTCGTTCGAATCTTCTTGTCAATTTAGAAAGTTAGCAGCCTGACAATATGCGAGAGGAAATATATGTGGAAAAATAAACAGAGACAAATTCGAAATTAGGAGGATATATCGAGATTAATAACAAGTGCGAAACATATCCACATTCTTTGGAATTCAATAGATAATGACAGAAATAATTAGTCATGGAGATTTCAATGAAATTCAGAAAACGCTCGTTCCTACACGCCTACAATGGTGAACGACCCGCACTCTGACGCCTCGAGTAGCACAGGAGCACAGAAGGCAAAGGTGAGCAGTGAATATTGCCATTTAGCATAATGGAAATGAAAGGCAAATAGTGATTCGCACCAATCACCAGCTAATGTGTTCGCATTACAGGCAGCACCAGGCGCCGCGCAGCGGAACAGTCTGGACAGGAGGTATTTTAAATATTTATTGATTATTTAAAAAATGTATTTCCCATTTTAGATCGTCCTCTCACGGTCGTGGCCGAGGCGCGCACGCACCAGCGCGCGAGTCGGAAGTGCCCATCCCCGAGGGAGAGGAGGACGACGAGGGCAATGGTGTGGGCGAAGGTGAGCCGGTTGGGAAACGTCGCCCGAAATGTGGTGAATACAAACCAAAACAATATAATTTATTGCAGCATCGGGCAGCCGTGTCAGCGCCAGCACCAGTGCTCACAAGGTAAGTAGATAGTCCATCCAATCTTTATTACGCAATAAATTGGATCACTGTTCAGGATTTGTCTAGAAAGGGTTCAATACGGTCTGGATTCGGCATGTGGAGAAGTGTCAGACGAAAGTCTCGTCACGTCTCGTCATTGGACTCTGTTGAGAAGTGCGTTCACGATCGAATTTAAGATGACACTTTGCACATTTCGTGCGCATCCTATGTTATTCTTTCCAGAGGAGGAGAGGCTGCCGTAGAGCTCGTAACGATACCCTCCTGTACCATTGAGAAGACGCCAGCGGGTGGAACGCCCAAGAGAAACAGTTCGAGAAGGTTATTTTTTCGATAATATTTAATATGTTTCAGCCACTAAATGTACGAAATAGAATTTAATTGCAAGATAGTGGTGGTATGTTATTCATTGTCAGAAGATTTAAAAAATCAACAACATTCAGGTCAACGGACTCGTCGCTGCAGCTGCTGCAGCTGCACGAGCAGCCGCCTCCCGCGACCAGTGTCGGAGAGCATCGGCACAGATGTAAATAATTATAATTTTAAACAATTCAAATATTTTAATTTTACAAAAATATATTCAGTTGTATCCTTCTCCACACCGAAGAGGGACGACGACGGCTTCCATATTATCGAACAACATCACGTAGTTTGATCTTTGATCTATAGAAGTCTAGTGATACACAGTTGTAGCAATAATGGTCTTCCATTCCGGTTATATTTCCTAGAGCTTTACTCAGCCGTTGCCATTTATTGTTCACTTCAAGTTATTTGTTGTTTCACCTCATTTGTATTATCTGAACTCGTCAGACGCTTGTATCCCTGTAAACATTTCAGATTTGCATTCCCTCGCAGATAAACATTCTGTACTGTGTTTGAGTGGGAGTTTTTGCGAAAAGAGGCATGCAATTCGCGAGGATATTTATCTCATTTCGTCAATATTTATAGCCGTGGGTCGTCTTTCGTATGTCGTGGTGCGTGCATGGGCGATACCCGTGCGAAACAGCGCTATCCCCGATGGATTTCGGGAATTTCCAACGATTCCGAAGTGAGTTCAGATTTCCGAGCGAGAGTGTGGGCTCAATCTCGGACATTTTGGCATCCCGCTTCAATTTCCACCGTTTGTTGTTTGGTAGAACTAGACTGCCTGGGCTGTTTTGGCATTCAATTTCGAGAAACCGCAGATTGAATCGAGTCTTAGTGAGAGATGCACACTCGCCTAAGTATTCCCGCTGTCTTGGTTGTCATCCGTCATCATTCCTCTGAAAACATGTCGACTCAACTACTCACTTCAGTTCGTTTCGCACTCACTCTTCACTTGGTTTTCGTGTGCATTGATTTGAGGACTTGATACAAGACCCATTTGATCCCCTAGCAACCTCAAAAATGAATCGAAGGATTCTATTTACGAACCCAAGCAAACGTGACTCTGTTTTATTCGATTCGGAACGACTATTTTCGGGAGATTACTGCAAATATTGTTGATTCCTCTCCTCTCTTCGTCTCTTCCTCTAATCCCTCACTGTTAAACCCTTTCCTTTTCGTTCCTCGGGTTCTTTGTGACCATTGAATGAGGAAGAAGCCTGTTCTTCGACTGTTTTGGGCGCCAGTAATTTACAATTCTCTCGAGTTCTTCCCCTGAATTTTCAGGATCCTCTGTTTGCGCCTTTTTCTCATTTGCTCATCCCTGATTGTGTACAGCCCAGATAAGAATATGCGCATGATTATTTAAGTCGTGTGAAATGGTAATCCAGCAACAGTAATCCACAACAATCACTAGCACCTGTGCAATCAGCTAAGCAAGTGACATTACTCGATTCCGCTTATTACTTTCTTCATTGTCAGTCTGAATTGTTTTGACGCTCTTCGAGTTTTCACAGGATTATTTTGCGCACTGGTGCCATATCTCATCTTTCATCTCTCCGTTCACACATCATTTTTACTCGCGAATCTGTGCATTCCAATAACTGAATTTCACTTGAGTCTTGATCTCTTGGTAGGCTAGACTTGAAAGGGGAAGGTTGGTTGTTGAAACCGCACAGTAGGCTAGACTTGAAAGGGGAAGGTTGGTTGCTGAAACCTCGCCCTCTTTGATTCCGGGTTTGCTCCGAGAGAGCGCAAGAAATGAAGAGAGCCACCCGCCCAAGTCATTTCCGGGTTAGCTGCAAGAGAAGACCGGAGAAAGTTAAGTTTGCGCCTCCGATGTCTTAGGTTCTTATTCTTCGATGACCTTTGAAATGCAGTGAACTTTTAACATTTTTATAAATTTATGATTACCTACTTATTCTTGCTGTCTTCTTTGTTTAACGATCTCGCAACTACAGAAGAGTGAGAGCTTGAAGTGAAAGTAAGTGAAACGTATCGGATGTCAAGGGATCACTCATTATTTGGACGGATAGTGAATGGCGCTTCGCTTATCCTTCTCTTCTTTTTCTCTTACGCCATCGCTCCTCAACTCTGCCCATCATTTCCATCACTTGAAGGTGTCAGAAATCAGTGAAGACAGAGAAACTTAATCACTTTTTGCTCGTGACTTCGTCAGGTAACCTTGAAGAGCTAGCTCATACAAAGAGACCAGAGTACAGGAGGACCCTTTTATTTCTTGAGTGACTAAATCACAACAACTTACTCCTGATGATGCTGAGGATTACGTAGCTCGAATAATATTATTTATCGGCTGGTAGATAGTTTACTAGCATCTCTGAGTTCCCCCAACCTCAATGCATCTCATATGCTTCTACTTCATCCACTGAGTCATAAGACCGAGCCGCACTCCTCTCTCCTCTTCTCACCAGTGTGCTTTTACTCGTAAAATCATAAAAATATCTCCTCAGTCTCGCGCCTCTCCAGCAAAGATTGGTATAGCTGAGAGGAAATATGGAGGCCCGACTCTAGTTTTGCTTGTTTTTCCTGTTTTTCGACCTGGTAAGCAAGTAGTGACGAGAATTTTCGCGATTTCATTAACGAGCTATTCAGAATTAGTCCACGTGCCATCTTCAAGCATCTCTTCAATAGGGCTTGTAATTCGCGAATGTCTCACCATATTTTCAGTCGTATTCGTGCATTCGGAGATGCGCAACGCTATTCTGTCCCTGATTGTATTCCAGTTCAGTTTCGGCTTATCTCAAAAACAGTGTCATGTCTCTGTTCTTTCTTTCTGAATTTCGGCGCTCTCGAATTTCGTCCGTGGCGAGAGTTTCAGCTTACTTTTCTCGATGCTCTGCGTCCTCTCTGCGTAAGAAACAGTTGTTCTAGTCCTTCTTTCATGACAGATTCTCTTCAGTTCACCGTATCCCTCGTCGGTTAGTGTGGCCGAGAGAGTGTGTGAAAGGGAGAGAGTCAGACGAGGGAGAGAGGAAGAGTGGAGAAATTGCATCTCACCGCCTCTTTCCGCGCCGACGCCGCCATGTGTTGATATTTGACGAGCTCCTCATAATTTCGCGGATTTCGAATGGACAGCGAGCGAGAGTGGAGGGAGAAGGAGGAAATTTCCTGGTCGCAAACTTCTAGTGGTTCCCGATAATTTTCAGTAGCTTTCAAACACGCGTTGGAATATCTACACGTCACAATGATCTCTAATCCAATTTGAATATTAAACTCACCTTGAGCAAAATGCTGTAGATGTTGCATTCGCGTACATCCTTTCCTGTCCGTTTCCCGTTTTTCCATCCCTCTCCAACCCGCTCATTACTGTTTTCGGCGAAATAACGAGCGCTCCGTCACGGGTCTCGGAGGATACTGGTAGAGAGGCCGGAGCGAAATATAGCATCTCTCTTCTGATCATCCCGTGACCAGTTCTGCATTCTTTTGTCAACTAGAAGTACATGAATTAGACAGCAACTTGTAAGCGGTTTGCTGGAGCGTGCGTGAGGTGTTTTCAACGAATAATCATAATCATATTCATTTATTCGCAAATCAAGGCACTCTGGAGGCTG
This sequence comes from Pristionchus pacificus, assembly GCA_000180635.4. Lineage (NCBI taxonomy): Eukaryota > Metazoa > Nematoda > Chromadorea > Rhabditida > Neodiplogasteridae > Pristionchus > Pristionchus pacificus. Next base: position 382,338 of record CM026577.1, read on the forward strand.
TGTAGAGCGCCAGGCCGAGTAAAAAAGCATTAACATTGATATAGTTTCGCCATATAATTTTGGTCTAGACTCACCGCGGAACACTTGCATTCTTTAGCCTTTGATCGAATTTCCATTAATCCCCGGGGGATCCGTCATTCGATCCGGGCTTTCGTTTGCATTAGCGTGGGAGTTTGCAATTTTTCTCATTATTGCGTGCTTCTCGAATCCATATTTTTCCTTGGTCCAATCTTGCGCCTACTTTGAACCAACCAACTAGTTCCGGATGCTTTTGAAAGCACTCGAAGATAGGAAAGTGTCCTCCTTACCAATCCGCGTTAACTAATCATTTAAGCGCATCGCGTGGCCCCCATTATCGCACTTCCTCTTTGAACACTCATTTTTGTGCTTTTGAGCATTCAAGGGAGGGAAGAAATGAGGACCTCTCGACAAACTCATGCTCGTCAGGCTAGTTATGTGTTGGCCGCGCGTAAACGAAATATGCGAAGGATGAGCGAGAGGAATGGCCCATTCACGTTGGAGAGTCCCCCCCCCCTTTGCGGACTTCATCCCGCTGCTGAAAACGGAGATGTTATGACGTCACGATTACGTTCTGTTCGCGTGTTGCAAGTTTTTCTTTGCAAAAGGATATTCGATGCTCGATTTGGCACTTGATCTCTGGTGGAAATTCAGCGCTGCAATTGCGAACAGTTCGCTCTCAAATAATAGTAGACTTGCGCGTCATTGCTTGCACCAGATTTTTGATCAATTAATCCATTAGTTCTCCCACTCAAGGTTTCAATGATCGTTGACGTAGATAAACGGTACTTCTCCCCCCTAGATTGCAGTTTGTTAGCTTCTGAACATTAGATTTTTCAATGAATCGTTCCCCTCCCACGGTCAATTTGTGATGTTGAGGGGATCAGTGTTGAGGTCGGCAACCATCCTGAATGTATCACATTTTGACGCAAAGTTGTTTCTTGTTCCGCGCGTAACAAAATTGCTACTAAACTATGGTCGCGTTTAAACTTAAGCATTAATTATATAATTTGTGCTTAATGAACGCGAAACCATCCCAGAAATCGTGTTTTATCATTAAAAACTAAGAAAAGATAGTGAAAATATGCTAAAAACGCGTAAAACGAAGTGAAAGTGGGCGGAGCTAACGCGTTTTCCGCGCGGAATAGTTTAATAGGTGTGCAATTACAATCGTATCATTTTAAAAATGTGATACACACCCACTTTTTCCTCTTGTTTTATGCGAAAAATGTCGTTAGCCCAATCTACCCCAATTATCCGATAATCTCCGCTTCCCAATGAAATGAAATGTCGAAAGTGGTTTAGCTTCCTCATCGTTGAATACACACTCCTCCGTTGTCTCAGTGAACCACCTGTGCCCTCTTTTTCATCACCACTCTCATTAATCTTCCACAGCTCGTCAAGTGGAAAGGGGGGAATGGAAATAAGTAATGATCAGGGGAGGGAATGAGGGAAGATTCGGACGGCAAGGATGACAATGACTCTTTCGTTCCGGGATGAACCTGGGGCATTCGAGTTTTCGGAGTATATTTCTTTGTGGGAATGAAGCCGGAGCTGAACACTTGGGAACGTGCGGCTCCTTCAAAAGTCGCGATGGGCACACGTCCAGATGTATTGCATAACCGTTGCCACTCATCGTTAGTCACTCTTCGCCAGTTTTTCCTGCTCTTCCCGTTTACGAATCCCTCTTATTTTTGCCCGTTGTTTCACGTCGCTTTGATTTTTTTTGATTTTTACTTGTTTCCAACTTTATGAAATTTCTTGAACCATAATAATCTTCCACGGTAAGATGATCGGAGTAGCGTTTGAAATAGAAAGGCACTATTTGCATTGGACAAGTGGAAAGCGACAGTTTGAGGGGATGAGAGAATCGGAATCTAAATGGGATAAAGGAAAGAATTGTGGCCAGCTGGCTGTTTGGCAATTATTTGTACTGTTCTATCGGCGTAAACCCTCGACAAATCATTGAGATTCGCGTATTTTCGTGGTATTCAAAGTCTAGACCACCCAAACAACACAATCTCGAGAATTTCATTTGAGCTGCACTGTAGTGGCTCTAGATTTGGGAGATTGTTTTGGTATTGTGAATACCCTTCATTTACACTCCGACGAATACAAATACATAAAGCAATTTTCATTTTAAAAACTTGAAAAAAAGACTTGTGATTAATTTTTTTCGATCTCCGCATCTAATTATTCATTCCCCAAGCTTTCCGGTCACGATAATTCACTCGACTGCGTTTTTCGTTTTTGTTCCTAAATTCGTTTCTGTGAAAGTGATTGGCTTGTGTACGACTGTGGAAACTACACGTACCCCACTGATTGTGCTTGTCTGGACTGGCTATCTGGATACGAGAATAGTATTTCGTCATGCCGTTGTCTCAAAATTGCCCCATTAATCGCCGTAATCCCACAAGTGAACGTGTTGGTAGCCATAAAATACGCGCTCGTGATACATTCCTCCCGCCTCGAGAAACCCAGCAGTGCGCGCGAGATTTATGTGAATAATTCATCCAATTTCAAGCAGGATCTGATGAATTTCACGAGTTTTCTCAACAGTTTCCTCCATTTTCTCGCTGATCTTTGTTGGTTTTCCTTCATTACATTCATGGGGGTGAAGTAGTAGAGTGGTTTCCCCATAGTTATCGCGTTTCGACTCCGATATTGACAACCCTGGATTTATTCGTGGCATGATTGTAATCCGATAGAAAAAATCCCGTGACGACCGTTATCTCAGATAGATACCGCACAAATTGTGTAGCATCCTCCTCCTAGATTTAATATCTCTGATAATCATCTTCTCTTCTGCCTGTTCTCTCTGGTATCTCGTATCGCCCCCGTAGATTGTCTCGTATAAAAAACCCTTGCTTGCATCCACAGCAAACAGCTAAGTATTCCTCAGGGCAACCGAATTTGCTACACCCATATTCCTGACTTTTGCACTCAGTGATGCGTGACTAAACTCACGAACACGGGTTCCTCCACCGAGTTTCATGTCTAGAATAACCGAGTGGATTTCGGAAGAAAATTCAGCAAAAAATGCGAGTAGAGAGTCAAGTCTGCTGCTGGATAAGCGAGTTTGCCCGAGCTCTTTCATCTTCTCTCGACCTTCGAAATTCGATTTCGAGAAACGCCTGAAGAGCCCCATTCAACTGCCGATTCTAGTCACCCACTCATCTGATCTGTGACAATTGACGACAGTTATCATTTGCATTGTTCACTTCCCTGTTCCTCCCGTGCTTTCCCACTTCCACTGTCCATTATACCCCTCATCCCTTCGTCTTCCCTTCTTGCGCCGACTCATCTTCCCATTATTAGAGAGAGAAGGGGTACATACAGAGAGATTAGAGGAGGAGAAGGAGAAGGGAGGACTTCTTATATTCAACCAGTGCTTGAAGAGGAGGAGTTTACTCGGCCACTCGCGCATATTATCGCAGTTTGTGCCCGTACTTTGCGCAACAATACTCCAGATCCACGTCTTCAATTTTCCCATTTTCATTTGCAAGTTTGCATTTAGTATCGGGAATATCTCTAATCCACCCATCCGCTCTCTTATCTATTCCCGCGGGATCAATATCGCGAACTCCTCAGTAGCATGCGCTCATTTTTTACTCGCGATAGGCTTGGAAGCGTCGAACGAAATGCTCTTCTGTTCCGAGTCAGAGAAAGGATAGAGATCAGGGGAAGAAGGGAGACGACCGGCTGTTCATTCGCCACTTCCTCCCCTACTTGGAAGCCGCTATGTTTCTTCCCTCTCCCCTCTCTCTTTTTCCATGCTGTCCTCCGTCCGACGGGGAGCTCTACCACTCAAGATAAGCGCCCGGCAGCGCTTCTCAAGTTTGCCCCGAGACCACATTGCCTAGAGGCTCACCACAAATCTGTCGTCCCCACTCCAGTGCATTATTGGAAAGAAGCGCTGATTTCTCATGCATTCTTTACGCGAGTTCAACGTGATTCAGAGGTGCTGATCGCACTAATGAGCCTATCAATCGCTGCTTCTTGCCACGAGTCGTCCAGCCTCCGTTACACTGACGCGACAGCTTGACTAAATTCTAGGCAATTCAGTCCCTCACTTGAATGCGATTATCCCGAAACCTTCGCGTGTGTAGTTCTTTTTCCTGTCCATTGCGCGCGACTAATTTCGTTGGATGCGCACTTTGTGGGGTGAATCGAGACCACGGAAGACCACGTGTAATTGAGCCCGCACACTTTCATCGCGTGTTTTCCTATGTATTGCTTTTGCCCATGGATGAAGATTTGCCAGATTTGCCGAATTTGTTCGGTTGGCGACGAATAAGGAAGTGAATCCACGAAGCATTCATAGCTTAACCGTTCTCCGGAGTAATAATTCACCGTCCTCATATCGGTAATGCACATCAGTTTCCTTCCACTTCAGCTGACTAGAGATTCCTAGAAGAGAGCACGCAACACTCGTAAATAATAAGGCTAATTATCGGCTAGGGCGCGGCTCTTGCTTCATTGTTCATTCACAATTTATTCGTTGCATTTCAACTTATAAATCTAGCCGAAAATCAAGAAGATGTAGATCATTCAATCCTCTTATTTGAAGACGTGCAGAAGTGCCTTCACCTTTCAATTTCGATTATTTCGTCAACAGCACACGCGGCTTCTCTTTGCCTTTTGCCTTCTCAAGTTCGCTTGTGACCTCGCCTAATCAGATTTCGGGGAGGAATATTCAGTCCTTCCTTGACATCTCTTCCCTCTCCGCCTCTTCGCAAGCTCTCTAAATTCGATTCGCTCCGGGCGAAGAAATTTTTCTTCAATGCAACAAGTGCTTGTGAGGGGGATTTCTCACGGGATCACCTTTCTTCTGTTGTTTGGTTTAACTTGTATTCTATGCTGATTTGGTCCGATTTTTTTCCAAAATAGAACAGTATCCCCATTTTCACTCGATGATTGATCGACTCTCCGGGTCTGAAACTGGCAACGGAGCTCTCGAGTGTAGTCATGTGCGAAAGTTTCAAGGGCTCAAGGAATGGCGACCCGGCGCCTTCCTTCCTCTCTTCCTTCCTTCCTTCTGCCACCTTTCCTTACATTCGCATGGGGTTTCTACCAACGATCTCTTCTGTCATCTTGCTAACTCGATGTATCTCACTAGCAAAAGAGCATGCCGAATGGAGAGAGACTCCCATTTTTCTACCACAATCTTTCACGCGTCCGCTAAACCAATTATCATTTCATTAGCCCGCAGCGACAAGAAGAAATGCTGTTTTCAGGTTTTTCTCACTATTGCTCGTTATTCCATTTTTTGAGAATCATCTTTGGCCTCATCGCATTATTCAACCTCAGAAATCTCCGCACAATTTATCGCGTCTCGATTCTTTGAATATCTGCCTCTTTGCGTGTTTCTTGAGACAACGAGTATTTTCGTTTACTTCGTTTTTTTTAGTTTCGTTTTTTAGCGCCTCACCAATAAATGTTCGGTTGAGAGCAACGGGCTCCGATGACATCAGCGCGACGTTTTTCCATGTAAGTTGTTCGTTTTTTTCTCAAATCGGTCTTTGGCTGAATATCGTCGCGAGTCTTGACGATTTTACACACACGCAGACCTCGTTTCAGTGGGCAGTTTGCCATGTCGGTTTAGTGGCGAGGTTTATGGTGGCATTCTGTGCAGTTCATGAAATGTATGGGGAAAATGTGCTTGCAGCATAATTAGAATCTTTTTCGGAGTTGAGGAAAGGGAGTCAAATGATCGTTAGTTGGTTGCAGCTCAGATTACTGCTAGTTGCGATACTCAAATGTTTGAGACACAGTGACCAATGTTCTGGAAATACAAAAATCAGTTTAAGGTTTATAAAAATATTGCAGTCCCCTTCTCGCTCTTATCGCTCTGTTCTGCCAAGTGCATGCAACGGGTCATGATGGAGGTGAAAAAGGTGAGGATTGACACGTTTCTGAAATGCACTCAAACCACATCACTTGTTTGCCAATCTAGAGGGGTAACAAGCCTCCAACTGCAGAAGCGTCAATGGAAAATTGAATCGTTCATTCAATTTCAGGTGTCCTTCCAACGTCGTCCCCGCCGCCAAGTGGAAGGTGCAATAGGAACAGCATCAATATGGGTGAGTACACTCGAGTATCTATTATGAATACAAAATGTATCTAAACTTGGTATGACACAATTGCTGATTACAGATCACTCAAAATATGTATTGTACAACAATGAATTGCATAATTGGCAGCGGTGGGAAGGAACGATGACTGATGTAATTAATAAAATATTGCAGGTAAACTAATCGACAACATTCTCAATGACTACGATACACATTTGCTGCCAGAGGAAAACGGCGTGAATGTGACGATTGAGTTGCATGTGCAGGTGGGTTCTATTTCTTCTTTTTTTTTGACATTTTCAACGGGGTGGCCTGATCATGAATTGAGTCAACTACGAAGATGATACTTTAGTCTCGAACTTCAAAATACGTCTTCGAAATAATGATATCATACTCCCGACAAGACGAAACCCATTCGCTCGTCATTTGTATTAGCAAGATAATGGATTTTTTCAGGGAGTGTCTGGTATTTCCGAGATCACCGCAGACTTCTCATTGGACATAATGTACTCGGAAATTTGGCAGGCGAGTAATACTAAATACTAAAATTATTAACTTAATTATCTGAAGGCATCACAATGATTCGTCTTGTTGAAGTTTCGAATTTCTTTGTAGAATTTAAAAATGATGAAAAACAAATCGAGTTTTTAAGGACCCTCGACTCTCGTTCAAGCACCTCAACATTTGCGCGACTAACATCACACTGAAGAGGTTTGTTCTTTCAGAAAGTGATTCAGATCGAAAACATACTCCGGATGTCTGGACAATCTCAAAGAACCGTGTTGAGTGCACACATTGATCAGCGAAATCATCCGAAAAATATATACATAATTTTAGCGACTTCCGCAAGCGTATCTGGACGCCTGATACGTGCATTATCAACAGCAAGGTGACAATCTTATTGAAGATATGATGAGTGAACGTTTTTCTAATGTCGTTAAATACTCGCATACCCTGGGTGCAAGAAGAAGAAATAATATATTTTCAGTCTTCCGTCATTCACTCTTCTCCTTCCGAGAACACATTTGTCATCCTCTATGAACACGGAATCGTATGGAGCAATTTTAGGTTAGTATCAGATTTCAGGTTATGAAGATTCCAGGCTATCCAGATACTTTGCAGGCTCAACGTCAAGGCTCCCTGTCATGTTGATTTGAAGGTGAGAAATCGATTTTTTAAACAGTTCGAAAATGAAATAAATTAAGATGTTCCCATTCGATTCCCTTTCATGCGAGATCATCCTTGAATCGTACTCCTTTAATGCGGATGAAGTACGACTGACATGGCACGAGAGTCCTATAACACTCATGGAGAAGGTAACCGTCCACATAAACTGAATGCAATACTTGAACGACTTCTTCAGATCGAGTTGCCCGACTTTGACCTAATTGGCTGGTCAACATCCCATCATCGACTGTCTTATCCGAACGGTATCTGGGATCGAGCAAAGGTTTGTTCTTTGATCTCTACTCTTATTTATTTTTAATACCAACCATATTGAACCTGTTGATCTCCCACTGGGTATTTCCCCCGCGCGTTCTTTGGTCCCTTCAATCAGGGGAAACTGGAAGCAGAAAGTGTTTCGCACGCCTTTTCGCACCAAATGAGTGGAGAGAACACGTCGGAATCGGTTAGGCGAGTACGAGTGAAGAGGGCGATTAGAGATTGACGTCGCTTGCAGAGGAAGGACCAAGGGCTTCCGGAATCGCAGAACCTTTTCGACCTGGGGACGTTCCCGGCTCTTCTTTTGACGAATTTTACACGATGAAAGTTAAATTCGTTCGTGAATGCACTTTACAAACCTTGTCCAATGAAACTGAAAACGTGAGAATCACATCAATTGCGGTTATTGTCTCACGCTCGATGAATGGATGAGAAGTGTGATATTCAGTGTGATGCATCAATGTGACATGACGGAAATTTGAAATAATCGAATACACTTGAAGGTGAAATTCACGTTCGCTCGACGCTACGGCTTCTACCTGTTCCAGTCGTACTTCCCGACGTCACTAACGGTGAGTTCTCAAAAAACTATCTATTTCAATGCGTATTTCAGAAATATTTTAGAAAGCCAAGAGAAAATGAATCAGGAGTATATTTGAGAAATGGTTATTACTTGCAGGTCATCTCATCGTGGGTCGGCTTCTTCTTCGACGTTCGCTCCGTTTCAGCAAGGTAATCGTATTTTTTTTAAATGCACCAATTAATCATGATTATTCCAAAAGTGAACCATTTTTAACATGATTGAATGTCTATAAATATAACTGAAACATGCTGTTATATTTAGTATAATATTTGAAGCATATTCAAACTGCCAATGAAAAAAACAAATATTCACTGCAATGATTATTTGCTTGACAGTTTGCCGTATCCTGCATTTCAGAATCACATTGGGAGTGTCTTCACTGCTGGCTTTAACTTTCCAATTCGGCAACGTCCTCCGCCATCTTCCGAGAGTCTCATACATCAAGGCGTGTCGAATAATTAAATATTATAAATTAATCGAAACTCGAAAAAATCTATAAAATAATATATAGATATTTACTTCACGAATATTTCCAGTGTCTGGACGTCTGGATGATTTTCTCCGTTATTTTCATCTTCTGTACATTAGTAGAGCTGGCTATCGTCTGTCAATTGAATAGGCGAGTTTCATTTCTCACTATTCATTTTGTCTTTTTTTTACTGCAAAAGCGACAAACATTGCTGATCCGTTCAACCAACTTCATTTTATAATATTGTGAAACATATTCATTCAGATGGGAACGCGAACGACAGATCGGGTCCAAAGTGCTCGGGCACTGGCTGAACCAGATTAGGTATTTGTTTTAGTTAGTGTATTTTCGATTTATGATTTTTTTCAATTCCTAGCCAAATAAGTAAATAATAATGAATTTATGACATAAACTCAGGAAAACGCGGAAGAATGACTCGCGTGCGAACGGTTCTTCAGAAACGGGAGGAGGCATGAGGAAGCGATTCTTGCTGCCGAGTTTAGGGAGAGGAGGTGACATTATCTTTTTTTTTAAATATCATGACATTTACAAATGTGTGATTGGTTAAGTTTCGGGTAATGTTTAAAAATAAATACAATATGTGCAAATCAATTCTGACCACTTTTCATTTTTACACCTATTTTCAAAATAAACATCAACTTTGAGGTGACAAGGAGAAGACGGAGGATAAGTCGATGGCATCCTCTCCCTCTGATCATCATTCTCCCTCGCCCTCCGAGTCATCGCCTCTCACACTACCGAGAATGGGCGGCAATGGGGTCAGCAATAACAACAACAGTATCGGCGGATGCGTCGGCCAAGGGGTGGGTGGTGGATGTAGTTGTAGTGCTCGTGATTCCAAGTTTGTGGGCCCACAGAACCCTTCGATATATTCGCTCTCACCATGTGATTTTCACAAAATTAATGGTTTCCGCCGAGCCTTGTGCTACCCATCTTAAACTGAGTTATTTCAACGCCATTGATGTCGATGCGAAATGTGGCTGCTTAACAATTATTGAAAAAAAATATTGCAGGAAGACCCTGAGGAGGTGCGAACGCCCAAAGTACCCAGCTGTCTCTCACGGTTCTACGATGCTATAAGGTAGTGTAATAATTATTTGTTTCCTAGTAATTAATCAGCATAATATCATTTAGGCGCGGAATTCACACGCTTTGTCCGCCCGACCGCGACTGGACTATCACTAGTGTACAGGTTCGTAGTGAAAACCTATTTCGCACTCGATGAACTAGAATATCGGCTAAGAGTTTATCTGGTTACTGGTCTCGTTTCAGGTCGATCGATGCTCAATGATTATGTTCCCGCTCTCGTTCCTCGTTTTTAACATGACGTAAGTTTTATAAAAAACATTTATTAATAAAAATAATTAAATATATAATTAAAATACAATAAAATTGCAGATACTGGTTCATTTATTTCATGAAGATGGACAGACCCATGTAAACTGCCTCCTTCCTTGTGACTTCTCGTGCGGGTTCCGTTTCACAGCAGCAATTTATTGTTTTTATTATTTGATACTGCTTAATCAGTATTCAACTTCTCTCCGTTCACAATATCACGTCGCTTTTGTTGTTTTTGGCTGAGTACGAACATACGAAATCTGTTGATTGGGTGTTTAGACTTTCTTGTTCTCTTTAAAAAACGAATTTGTATTTGATAAACGGTGCTGTATCTTCAATAATTTGTATTTTTTGGTTCAAAATAATTGACTTCACTGATCAGCTACCTGTTTTCGGTAGATAACAGCTCGAAATAGCCTTGTCATCGTGTTGAAGGTCACGGGGGAACCCCCCTCCAATCATCGCCCCGAAATAGCTACTCCCTACGCCGTGATTGATGGGAAGTGATGCAGGGTGATCTTTAAAGCGAGAGGAATACGTCACCAGCACCACCACAACCCATTTCTAGTCTAACTCTTCAGCGAATGGAGCAAACAGCTTTTTTCTTGGAGGAAGTTGACCGATTGAACTTTGAGCCTTTTAAAAAGCATGTTCGAACTGTGAAAGTGAGAAAGTGAACAAGTTGAGTGTCGCGTGTGTTTAGAGTTCCGGGTACCTTCGAGAACATGAATCATCTGATTAACTCGCTTCCGTATTGAATTTGCTGATCTGCACCCACAAACCACAACTTTCATTACCAAAATCGTCATTCGAACGAATAATCGAGCAAAAAATCGCTCCGCACTTTGCCGAAAGACTGTTCATTCATGTGGGGAACGTGATAGATTACGATAAACGGGCACGGGAAACTCGCTTTGATCGCTGGAAAGAAGAGGGAAAAGGGAGGAAAAGGCGTGGAGAAGGATCCTCAATTTTCTTGCTTCTCTCACTCACTCTCGAGTAGGTTGGGATAGAGATTGCCTCTCGATGGTCAGAGAAACGCAAGATCAGTGAAGGGGGCGGAGAGTGAGGAAGGGGAGAGACATAGAGAAAGAGAGAGGGAGTGTAGTGCATAGAGTGGACGGTTCTTCTCCCTCCTCCTTCTCTTCTTCTTCTTCTTTCTCTTTCACTTGCGACGATCGGAGCATGCGGTTAGCGGTGGGAGCAGCGATACTCTTCGTCGGCTTGCTGGCAAAGGCGAGTCCCTTCTTTTTTTTTTGATATTCCCCAGATTCCTAACCGTCTACAATTTGTTATTAATTTTTTTATTACTGGTATTTTTTTCTCGAATTTTTCGATATCCAGATTCAACAATTAATTAGCGTAATTCATTTGATAAATTCTGAAATTTTCAAATCAACCATAAACGAATCTGTAAACGGAATAATAATTTGTACAAGTTCAGATACCGTTACAAAATTACATTAGAGTGACTTTTACTCAATTTACGTTCCGCTAACTTTATAATTTCAGGCGCACCGGCTGGGGTCGATCAATGATTTGGGCGAAATAGACAGGGATGAGGAGGAGCGAGTGCGCAGTGGTTCCACCATGTCGATGGTACGGTCCATTGGTAATTAGTCTTTGGGTTTTAGTCGTTGCTTAATATATAGGCTAACTAAAAATCAGAATTGAATACCAAAATATTATTTTAAAAATCGTATATTCTCTGCAGGAGCGGCGGAAACGGATGGGCTTGACTGCAGATGAAGAAGCCACGGTCAATGGATATTTGGAAAAGCTTTCCGTCCTTGCTGACAAGAAATACGGCGTAGCTGAGGTACGATTTAGTTTCTGTCTTCACACCTCACAGCTTGATGTTCTGTTTTGTGGTGTTTTTCGACGAAAAAAATGTTATCACTTTTCGACGATTTTGATCCGCCGCGCGGGTTTTGTGGCCGGTTTTCTCTCTCCTCGCCCCTTGATGAAATTGACGCACGTTCTGCGCGATCTCTACCTTAGTCAGCACGATCGAATCGGTAATCAATATCAGTTATCTCAAACGCAAACCTAAACCCCAAAGTCGAAGAATCTACCATCAATGCGATATTTTTGATGGAAATCTAATTCCATTTGATTGGATGGTAATCGATAAGTGGCGAGTGCTAGATCGCATACCCTTTTGGCGTGTTCTGTGAACCAGTTCCGCCTCATTGCTCCCTGCCGGTCAAGTGATTGCGTCCCCTCTTCCTATAGGCTGATTGGCTATTCAATGGCACGCATACTGCCCTTAGCGGAACCTGAACGGTCATTGAGGACTCGATGAGAGCCACTGCTTTTTTTTATGTGGATTTGCGGTCCTAATGGACGGAACATGATGAACAATGCAATTAATACGGATTTGTGGACCAAACGACTGAAAGTGAAGAATAGTGAAATCAATTTCAGGAATCTGACAAGCCATGGTCAAGCTTTAGCCGTAGATTGAAGGACGATTCTGGAAGGCGGAGAAAATCGATAAATCCTGAGGAGAACGGAAGGCACTTTGAAGGTGATCTTTGACTACCGTGCGATACTCGCAACATTCCGTGTCAGCCTAACAGCTGAACCACCTTGAACGCGTGTTGATGGTGCGGACAATAGAGTCACTCTCTCTCTGTTTATTATGATCTCGCAAGCATCTAGCCAACGAGAGGCAGTGTGGAAACGATGTTGGTGCGATTCGTTTTTCGGGCGCAACAAACAACATTCGCGATTATGTCACACTCGATTACTTTCTTTGCGAGCGCACTCAGTCGAGATGAGCTAGAGGGGTCACACTTGGTTACGTGTTCTGTTTTGTGACTGAAACAACTTCCGAAAAGTCGGAAAATAATGTGGCATTTTGAAGTATTCTAATTGAAAATAGCAACGCCCATATTAAAATAAAGTAAAATATCTGAATTCAGGTGACATCGTATTATTTCCTGATCAAGCTGAAGCGCTATACCAAGCGGCCATGGAGGAAGGAAAGGTTCGGGTTCTAACTCTACTTTGTTGCGTTTCTCCTAATTTGATGCATGGACTCGCATTAGGAATATTCGCTAATGGACTAGGAGCATGAAATCAAAAATCAAGGGCGAAGTTTAATTGAATTTTTTTTCTGCTGTTATTCATTGAATATTAGCCCTATTATTTTCAATTGTTAATGAAAATGTTTGGCTCTGGTCCGGTTTGGGTGTCCCATCAAAGTTTCCTGGTCCCAAAATAGTTTCCTGGTCCTAAAAAAGTTTCCTGAACCCCGAATAGTTTCCTGGTCCGAGAAATAGTTTCCTTTTCCCGGAAATAGTTTCCTGGTCACATAATTGGCCGATCAGGGCAGTAAAAAGTTTCCTGGTCCCAGAAAAAGTTTCCTGGTCCCAGAAATAGTTTCCTGGTCCCATAATTTTTTTTGAATTATGAGATGCACATTATTTTTTCACAATATTCGTGAGCAAACAATATTTCACACAAAGTGTTATTGATTAAATGATAATAATATGTATAGTCATATTGCCTTAACTTGCAGTAAAACAATAGAATCAACAATGATGGGACCAGGAAACTATTTCTGGGACCAGGAAACCTTTTGGCGCCCTGATTGCTCGATTATGGGACAAGGAAACTTTTTCTAGGACCGGGAAACTTTTTCGTGCCCTGATCGGCCGATTATGGGACCAGGAAACTAATCGGGGTCCAGGAAACTTTTTAAGTACCAGGAAGCTATTTTGGGACCAGGAAACTTTGATGGGACACCCAGAACGGACTAGAGCCAAATGTTTATATACTGCTTGATTTGCTCCGAGAAAACATCACTGATATTGTTTGTTTCAGACTCGTAAGAAACGGAAGTTTATCGGGTCGAATATCCGCCGATGGGACGCAAGCCGCCCAATTGTCTACTCCTTTGATGGATCACACAGTGGGCACTGTTTAATTTCCCCCTTTCACTTTCATTCCTCGCTTTTCACCCTACTACTGATCGTGTTGGTTAACGTGAAAGTGAGATCTGTCTGACTTGTGAAGGATCGTGTAAAATGGAGAGACGATTTGGGACAACTCTTTACTGAAGGACCCTTGCGCGATCCTTGAATTGAGTAGATACATAGTAGAGTGCATCAAAGTTCTCAGCCTTGCTGACCTGAGGGTCTGATTTCCACGGAACACTTTCCCTCTCATCTCGCATAACTCTGCTATCAGTTGATTGATATCCGGTGAGATAAGGAAAATGATCGGGATCGAATCTTTCCTCTTTCTCTCTTCTCCGTCTCTCATAATGACACGCTCTACGAAAGTTAACCCAAAGAGATACGAGAGCGATAAAAAGAGCTGAATTGCCTAGAGATGAATAGCAAGAAAAACAACAAAATACATTGTATTTCAGCCCTTCGTGAACAGAAGATTATCGAATTGGCTTTGGAGCACTGGCACAACATTACTTGTCTGGACTTTGTGCGAAGAGTACGTTTTGAAAGTATGAAATTGGGTTTGTTCTTAGTCAGCTTTCAAAACAACTATGAACTAAAAATATCAGGACGATTCAACCTCGGGCAATCGAATCGTGTTCACTGACGTTGATGGATGCGCCAGTAATGTTGGAAGGCATCCACTCGGAGAGGAACAACTCGTGTCACTGGCCCCAGAATGCATTCGAGTTAGTTCTCCTTCTTTTTTTTGTTTTCTATTGATCACAATGACTACACTCAATTTTGAGCACTCTTGAGACTTCTTCTATTGAAAGTCAAGAGTATTGTTTAGCGAGTGGATACGAGTGGATGCATCAAAATTGCATGCAAAAAGAAAAAAGTCTTCTTTTTTAAATGTCGCAACACTCAGCATCAAATGACGGCACTATAGCTCTAATGGATACTGTCTGAAACATATTCGATGTTATCCTACAGTGGAAATGTGGAAATTCGAACCTAGGATAGTTTTAAATGTAAAAAATAAATTCATTATTATTCAGCTTGGTGTCATTGCTCACGAAGTTGCGCACGCTCTTGGCTTCTGGCATGAGCAATCGCGGCCGGACAGAGACAACTACGTGAATGTTCGGTGGGAGAACATCGATAAGGTATTGGTAATTTCGATTTATGCATTCCAATTCACAATGGCGACTTGGTATAAAGCATCTGAAATATATACGGCTTGTGTGAAGCTGTAAATATGAGAATATTTTATAATTGTTAAAATATTCTCAGGACTCAAAGGGTCAATTTCTGAAGGAGGATCCAGAGGAGGTCGACAACGGCGATGTTCCCTACGATTACGGATCGATTATGCACTACAGGTCAGCCGGGCTCATGACCGTAATTTGATAGAAACCCAACTTAAAAAATTCACACATCGATGAGTTTCACCCATTCTACAACATTTTCAATAGTAGGATGTTAACGATTTTGAGTAGTCTTCTTATTAATATTAGCCGCATTATTTCATTGTTATTTAAAAAAAATAATTTAGGAGCAAGGCGTTCGCTCGATACGATGATCTCTACACACTGAACACGTTCATTACTGATTACCAGAAAACAATCGGTCAGAGGGATCAACTGTCGTTCAATGATATCGCATTGATGAATAAGGTGAAGGGCAACTTTTGAGAGTACTGTTTGTCAGGAACTCTAAAAGGCATTTCGAGTTCTTGCTAATGAAAAAAATCGCAGATCTACTGCAGCGCCTCTTGTCGCGTACAACTACCTTGCCAAAGGGGAGGATACACTGATCCGAGAAGGTAACTGCTTGCAGCTACATTTATGAAAGAATGCCACACCCCTATTGTAACAACGGTATGATCGATACTGTACAGGTGCGATCGTTGTCGATGCCCTGATGGCTTCACTGGGCAGTTGTGTGACCAGGTTAGTCTTATAAAGCTATCAATTAACTTTCAAAGGTTCATGATATCTCCATTCAGGTAATGCCCGGTTACGGCTCGATCTGTGGTGGCCAACTTGCATTGGGCAAGCAATGGACTCGAATCGCTTCACCCGGATATCCGAGAGAGTTCAAGGAAGGCAAGACAATTTTCAATCATAAAAACCAGAGAGAATTATACAAATGTGGGGGAAACGATTACAAAATTTTCTAATGGAAGAATACGAAGAAAAAACACAAACAAAATGCGTGTAGGGAGAAAATAAGTGTCTTCCTCAGGACAAGAATGCTCGTGGCTGCTCACGGCCCCGCTCGGATACATTGTTGAGATGCAATTCTATGGCGACTTCGAGATGTATTGCAAGGTCAGTTAGTGTTAAACTTGAATGAAGAACGATTAATAGTGATGGTAAAACGAATTTTCAACTTTTTCAATTGTGTTTCGCAAAATCTACGTAGTCTTCGAAATATTGAATATCAACGATGGGTAGAGTGCATCTTATGCAAAAAAATATTGAAAATATCCACAGGTTCGTCACTCGCTGTGCATGGACTACGTCGAGGTGCGCAACTCTACCGACTTTGCTAATACGGGAATGAGGTGAGCACATTTTGAATGAACATTTTAAAAGTAGTTGATAATCGTAGGGCCCTAACAATGCCTTCCACGTACATGTAAAGGTAAAGGTAAAGGTGCATCTACGTTAAGCGATTTTACAGTCGTAAGTCAAAGCTAGGTGGAACCCCCCTGGTAAGGCCAGCTGTTAGAAGCCGTGCATGTATCTATATTGTATTCGATCAGCCATTCCGCTTTTGAACGAAAAAAATATTCCAGATACTGCTGTTTCGGGACTCCCTTGACGATAATTCGATCGGCCACTGAAGACATGCTCGTGTTGTTCCGTTCCTTCTATCGAGGAGGAAAGGGATTCCAGGTAAGGTCATCGAGCATTTTTCAAATCGATTCCGACACAGATCACTTATTTTTTTTTAGTAAAACTGGCTATAACCGCTCATTATTTGCCTAAATCTTACAATAGAAGGAAGGTGGTTCTAGAATAGAACCATCTGATACCTTCTGATACTCCATTTTCTTCGACTACTGAAAAAAATATCTCACAGGCCCGAGCCCGCGCAGTAGCGCCAGCCGGTCAATGGCAGGAGTGGCACTCGTGGACGGCTTGCAGTGCAACTTGTGGAGCGTGTGGAAGCAGGATCAGAACGAGGACCTGCCCGCCCGGAGCCGTTTGCGCGTGAGTTCCAGCTAAAAATGTCGAAAACCCAACCTCGCAGCCACTGGTCGTCCCGGGATTGGCACTAGTTGCTAATCGTCGATGAGGTGGCTAGCCCGCACTACCGTCACCAAAACATCCAAATATTTACCGAATCGAGTTAGAAATTATGCGAAAATAGTCAAAATACATGTTCGATCTCTTCCAGTGGTAAGCCGATCGAGACTGAGGTTTGTGGCACGCAACCGTGTGATGGTCTCTGTACCCACAAGAAGGTGCAACACAAGGAGTGCTCTGGTTTCCTGGCTGTGCTCAGGGGTAGCGGCTGCTCCAAACCGTAAGATTTTTTGCATATTCATCGCAAGACAAAAGTATGCATAAATCTGATTTTTGACTTGAACATGGGTTCTAATCGGTGATACGACAGTTCGGAGAAATGAAACTGGAAATGACCAAGTGAGAGAACTCCGAATTGTCAAAATGATTTGTGAAAATGATCTTTCGGAAACGTGCGAACGTGCGAAATGAAACAAGAAATGAAAACTCAGAAAACGCATTTGGGAAAAATTAGAATAGAAAAATGATCCGGGAGGATTGATTTTCGGGCCAACTGGTGGTACCTTACCGACCCTGTACGCTAATTCTCTCTTCGATTCGGAGTCCTTTGATAGGAATTCAACCGTTTGGCTTCAGATTCACAGTCCTGGCTTCCCTCAGGACGATCTCCGGCATTCTCCCGGATAATTTTTCTATTCAAATTTTTCCCAAATGCGTTTTCTGAGTTTTCATTTCTTGTTTCATTTCGCACGTTCGCACGTTTCCCAAAGATCATTTTCACAAATCATTTTGACAATTCGGAGTTCTCTCACTCGGTCATTTCCAATTTAATTTCTCCGAACTGTCGTATCACCTTCTAATCCGTATCTTCTCAGTGACCCGGTGCCAACGGAAGCGTGCGATCGACCCTGCTGTCCCGGGTTCATACTACAAGACGGGTATTGTCAGCGGGAGCAATCCTCTTCGTGGAGTTAACTATCTCAAATTAGAGCCCTTTAAAAATAGGCTTCTGATTCCAATCACTATTTCTATAAAAAAATGAACGAATAACCTCAAGCCAGCTTTACCGTGTAAGTTGAGATTGTAATCGTAAGTATAACTATGGTGCGATTGTGCTCTGATCGAACGGGTGTCTCATCGATTGTTCATCTTATTGTTTCCCTTATGGTTCATTGTTCCGCTATGCACAAGTGATAAATGAATTCAACTTTAGCGTTATTGCACGCTCAATACCTGTTATCTGCACGAATCACAGTACACAAACATCATTAACCGAAGAGTCTATCCTATAGTAAGCAACCCGTAGTGGGAAACACGAAGTGGTGTGGGAGATAAAGGACAGAAAGCGATCGGCGCACTCAACGAAGTGATCACACCGCGTCTCCGCACGATGAGGATGATGCAGCAGAGTCAGTGACGACTACCGTGACCACTGCGCCTCTTCGGCCGGTCGCCGCCGCGCTTTGGAAAGTGGTCATTTGGGATAGGACCTGGAAAGTGCGAAGATCAAAGATTAAACTACAGAGTTGGGCAATCAAAGATCAAACTACAAACCTGCACGACACCCTCCCTGATAGTGCCCAGCTGCTTCTTCTTCCTGTTCAGGACGTGAGTGTGCGCAATGTGGATGCCATCGTTGATGTACGTGAGCATCACCTGTAATGCAAATATTGACAGGCGATCATTAGTATTTCGCAGAAAGGAGGATGCACCACTCACCGGATATGCGGCACACGACGCATACGGTAGCATGTGCGCGTACAGTGACAGGTTGACAACCCAGCTGGAATAGGTATACTTATTTTAATCGTACCAGTTATAAGTAGAATGTAAAAAAATAAACAAAATAATTAAAATAAACAATTCCGCGAATACAATTTTTGTTTTTTATACAGAGCCCTACTGTACCTCGGCAACTCCATTAGGGAGGTGAGCCAGAAGACAATCCAGTACGGGGTCCAGCAGATGAGATAGATGAGGACGAAAGAGACAACGATACGACGAATCCGACCGATTGAGGAATTGTTGAGACGCATCAGAGCTTCAAAAACATTTATTGGTTCGTAACGAACTCATTTCCTTTCGAATTGCGAAGAATTGGAAAGGGGGAAATAATAAAAAATTATTGTGAAAATGTCACCTCTCGTACTGCTCTGACTACTCCTTCTCTTCAATACCAGGGGAACAGAGACGTAGAAGTAAACGTAAAGAACGGTCAACACGTATCCAACGACGAATGCTGCACCGTTGAAGAGGAACCCTGCAATGTATAAGCAGTGTACATTTCCTCTGCCCTCATTTCAAACTATCGTGGCCTTTTTCTTGTCCCTTGCCTGGGTAATTACGGAATGAGCTATTAGCCAGCATCATATTTGTTTTTACACTCAGAGTACTCAGAATCCTCGAGAGTACGAGGAAGTGATGCAAATGCATGACTTTCACCAGTCAGAAAGGTGGGATTTCTCCTAAGCGTGGTGGAACGAGGCTTAGATACTTCGTTCCGGATTTATCATGTTCATAAGTCTTCGTTCATGATGTTCATGCTAAAGAAAAACAACCCGTTCAGAATATTACTCATCAATTATTTTATGGCATCTCAGTAATACCCATTTGATTCACTCACCATAAGCTGGAGGTGGGATAAACATGCAGACATCCTTTCTCTTGCTGGGTAATTGGATTGTTTCAACGTTGGAGAAGGAGAGTACGCACGCCTGAGATTGTTTCATCGTTCCGATTGACTTTAGAATTTAAGATTAATGAAAACTGTGATGAGATATTTTGTGAAACGTCATTGTCTAACCCTACTCAGTGAACTATGTGTACTATGTCCCTTGTTATTTTTGCTTTTTTCCGCCAGTATACTGTGAGCCACATTTCATTCCCCCCCCCTGTTTGGAAATTCTAAATTTCATTTTCTTGACGCTTTTGTAATCCATGGGATAAGCCAGCTTCTCATCGAAGAAAATGATTCCCAGAAAATCTTTTCCAACATCCCCATACCGCTACAGTAACACATTGATTGTATTACACTTTGTAGCCACACACATATTGATTGTAGCCGCTGCTCACTAGATTAGGGATCACAATCTCGAGTTAATACATAAAAAGATCGTATCGCACCAGCAACAGCAGGAAGGTGATAATTGTCATAAGGTTGATCATGAACAAGGGCCGGCGTTTGATCGCGGCTTTCGGCGACGCTGAAGCTGCGGCTGCAATGAAATTTTTGACTGGCGACATTAAGCAAACATCAGAATTCGTATTCTGCAAACACGACTATTTTGACTAACGACGATTAACGGGGTTCCATAAACGTCGAAAGTATTACCTGCGTAGGAAATCCGGGAAATTTGCACGAGCGCCAGTGGAATCACGAATTTGTTGAGCACTTCGACACCGTAGAAAACCTGAAGTAAATGCATTTTCAAGTTATGTTTCAATCACTATATATTCTAGTTCGCGCACACAAAGAGTGATATATCTTTTTTCATTTTGGTGAAAAAATAACTAACAAAGATGAGTTGAGAATTCAATCTTAGTTGTTAGAGTTCGAAATACGCGTAATCGTCTCTTCGTTCTTCACACTATCTCACCGGTCGGGAAGGCGGAAGAGTGTACAAAATGAAGAGACGATTGCCCGTATTTCGATCTCTGTAGTGGTGAAGCTGTCCTCACCTTGCACAACACCAATCCGTTTCTCCACTGTCCGACCATGAGATTGTCGACGAGCAGCGATAGTGTGGCCAACACGACGAAATCAGCCACACAGATGACCAGGATGCACTGCAGCAGCGATCGCGGCGCCTGTAAGCAATCTTTTGCAAGCGATCTTTGCTAAATCGCAGAATCGCACGCACCACGGGCATCGTTCCTGCGGTAACCTGCTGGATTGGCGGTCGTGAGAAGAGAAGGACCAGTCCGACCTGAGTATGGAATATTAGTATATTCTTTATTTTATTCTTGATATATATTTTTCACGTAGGCGAGCCCTTTCGAATAGTCCGATGCAAATTTCAGAGCAGCTTCCTTGTTTGGGGGGGATTTCCTCTCTTTTCAGTCCTGTTTTTCTTAGCCGTTCTTGTCGATTACAGTGAGGAGAAGGAAATTGAAGCAAGGATAAACGGATAAATTCGAGCCTGGATTTGTTCAGAGAGACTTTGCTTGAAGCGGGGCAAAACAAGAAGCCCTCGATTTTCGCGGCACTAATCTTGTTGGTTTTCATTGACGCGCTGCCGATCTTTGAGATATGAGTTCACTAGTCGCATAGAAGGAGGATCGAGGTCAAGCAGTTTTCCCGTATGCATTGTCTAGTCTCTAGTTCGCCTTTGGTGCCGTCTACATCAAATTGATCCATTCGAGCGGAAGCATTCCCGGTACCGCGGTTCGTGGACCCGAAATAGACCATAGTCGGAACCATAAATCGTCATTTCTTTTGTTCTTTTTGGCTGAACCACCTCCGCTTCTCCTTTTACTCCTCTGTTCAACTAGATACCACATGAAAAAGGAGTGAGGTCATAGCTCCAAACTCCTTGCGCGCCCACTAATTCTTCTCCGGGGATTTATCCCCCCACCAGGAAAGAGAAAGAAAAGCCGGACGCTTCATCAATGCCAGAGAGTTTAGAGTCAGCCAGTAAAACATGATAATCATGCAGTGACTGAGTACTTCTCTCTTAGCTCAAGAACAAAGGAGAAGTGCTTATGGAAGACAATCGCTGGCTAGATTTTATGGGAACACGTGCCATAAAAAGGGTACTTTTCTCTTGAAGAATGAGTGGGGCTTCCGATCGTACTTCCGTCATACTTACTGGCTGAACTACACTTTGGCGAAGTCCCGTAGATTTGATGGACTGTCTTCCCAGAAAAACAATTACCCACCCTCACTATCCATTGCAGGGCCATACGGAGAAACCGTTTTACCTCTTCTCGAGGAGTAAAAACTTCCGCTGGATAGCAACGATACTCAGTATGAGGAGGTTTTCCCCCGAACAAATAAGCGCTCCCCAGACAGGAATTTTCCGTAAACGTTCCTTCTCGAAAACAAAGTGTCAAGAATCGTCCGTGTTTTCTCATTAGAGAGAAGTCTTGTCAGCAAAAAAGCTCGAAATTTAGCTAATTTTTCTCTCTTGATAAATGCAACGAAATTTCGTTCGAAAGTCGAGCAAGACTCGATAATACTGCAACAATGCACTGATTCGTGAGGGATAGAGGCTGATTCGATATCCGCACATGCTATTTTCGCTGAAGGACGTGAGTAACGTCAACTCGCGAGGGCACAACGCACAACTCCTCAGGAAGTCCGTTGTTATTCTCATTCCGGAGAGGTAGAGTTCGAATTCGGGTAATCGTCTCTTCATTTCACACACTCTTTCACCGGCCAGAGAGACGAGAGAATGCGTGAAATGAAGAGACGACGACCCGTATTTCGAACTCTACTGAGGAGAGACTCATTCGGTATCCGAACCGGCCGGTCTGAATTCGCTGAACGCAGGATAGCATTACTAATGCTGAGCAAATAGTGCATCAGTGAGCGGGCATTGCGAGTGGGATTGGGTAGAGAAAAGATAATGAGGACTGGAGAGGGAGGGAGCATTGGAACCGACGTTATGTTCTTTCTACGTACCTTTCTGTTTTCTTAATGCTAAGGAATTATTGGAAACGCAAGCAAGCATTTGTACTTTTCCTGTTCTTGAAACCGTGCCAAGCTCAACTACATACGCAGTAGTTTGAAGTCCGGTGATCATCTAGCTCTGACGCCGTATTCAATTCTAAGAAGCCATAATCGAGTTCGGCAAGATAGGGAGATGATTCAGACACATCACACAATGTTGAAAACGATTCCGACCAAAAAATGCGTGTGATTTTGGAGTGAGCATGTGTAACAGTATCTCAATTATTTCCCCCTGTTCTCGCCCTACTCGTTGCTTCTATGGAATCTATTGTTAGTGAGCAACAGGAAAGGGATCTCTTTCGGCACTGTCGAATCGACATCAAAGATCCCTCGTCCTCACTGTTGAAGGCGCAGAATCCCTTCGACCGAGGAAAATGTATTTTAGGCATTCTGGGTTTGGTCAAACCGAGGGCCGTAGACCGACCGGGATTTCCCCTCAGCTCCAGAGAAGCTTGAAATTCGATAAACGGTGGGTCGTTCCGACGGACCGTAACAGAACGGAAACGGATCCAGAATACAAGCTGGAACAGATCAAACATCGACTGTTCTAAGATACGCTGATTAGAAGACGTATCCCCCACATTCCTCACATACTAAACTGCGAGATCAAAACTAACACGCTCTAAAGACCATAAAAAACTGCCTCGCGCCTTCGAAATTATGAGTCTCCGCAGATGAGAGTGGCACTTAGCGTGGTGAAGGTGGGTTGTCGTCTATAATTTCCCAGCGATTCACTCGAGATTATCTTGGGCCTTTAGCAAGAGTCAGTGACCCGGGAGGTAAGTGGAGTCGGAGAATTTCCGGGAAGCGGATATGTGTGCTGGGTAGTTCCGATTCTCTTAGTTATGACACACTTGAGGGTGCGTTCGTATGCACTCTTCCTATTAGACCGTATGCGGAAAGTAATCTAATGTCATCTTCTGGCCTACTGGGAAAACAAGAAGTAGAAAGGAATACTTAAGATGGATGTCGGAGAACAGCATTAGGTTGGAGGGGGATAAATGGCTAAGTGCAGAGCGGCCCCGAGGGAAGCGAAACAACGGAGAAGATGGGGAGATAAGGGGCTACGAGAAGGTCAAAAGAGAAGCAAGAGAAGGCTCCACTGAAGAAGTGACCAATTGTGCAGAAAATAGTGGAATCTTCTTCGAAATGTGTGCTGCTCCAATCAAGATTCGCGTCAGTGCTCATAACATTCCTTGTATTTTACCGTATAAACAAGAAATTGTGCCCGAACAGATAAATCATAGCAGTGATCACTACATAAAATTCCAGAGAGTTTTTTCTAGGAATTCTAGTATTCGATAACGCACTTATCTTTGATACAGTGCTAACATCAGCTCTGCACCTAAAGAATGCGTTGTGAACAATGATATGTTGTCTCTCAAGTTCAACTCACAAGCACCCTCACAATTACCACCCGTGCGACCGAGTATAATTATCATTGCTGTGGCTGACCTTCCATGTGACCCACAGGTTGCCAGCCAGCCCAACGACGATTAGCAGAATGTACGCGTAGCTGGCGATGAGTGTGGGCGAAAACGACGAGGGCTGCAATTATACGGATTATGAAAACCGAGGAATGAACATCCGGGATTTCTCTATCGCTCTCTTCAGGCACCCATTGTCTTGTCCCATAATTCTAGACTAGACATGGGGAATGTCGGAACGAGGAACCAAGAAGTGAATTGATTCCGCGAACAATGACGTTTCCCACGAATATTAGTTATCTTTCCAGGGACAACCCCTGAACCGACTAGCCCTTCGAATGTGCTGAGCTATCTTTCTTTCACTTCACGAAAACGGGCCATGTGGCCCATTCAGAGACGAATTCCCGATCAAAACGAATCAGACACTCACGAAATTGACTTACGAACGAATGAGAATTTACTTTTTAGCTCCACCATTTTTTGCAAATATTATTACGACTAAATTAATAAAATTATTAATTGTATTTTACTCACGAAAAACGTCCCCGTCGTGTCGTTGTTCATCTCATGTTCGATATCTGGAAATAACATATTTAAATTAAATAAATAATTCATAATAATTAATAATGTTATTTCTACAATAATACTACGAAAAATAACAGCGAAACGCAAAATCCCCGTGCCTAACGAGATAATATCCCTAACCATAACCCCCTACTAAACATCCACTCACATGCCCTGAAATCTCTACGAAAACAACGCGAGCGTGTAATGGAAATGTGTGCGCTGCCGTCTATCACAGCCGATGGGCGGAAAACTCAGAGGGGCGGAGCCTGATTTCGAAGGAATTTCCCCTCTCTTGTTCCTCCCCTATGTGAGGAATGGCAGAGATTCGACCACCTTGTCGACGAAAGGAAAACGCGATGATAGTAGCACAAGAAATGCGAATAGGAAGAAAAGGGCTAATTCGTTTCGTTTCCAGGAATTCATCAACGACGAAGATACTAGATTCAGAAAATATCTTTGGTTCTATGAGTTTGACAAAGCGCTTCAAATATGCGGAAGCAAAATTGCTATTAAACAGGTTTGAAAACCCGAGAAACATTCCGCACCAGGAAGCGAATGAGTGGGATGCGCCGGTCGATCTCGGCTCTTTGCTCTCTAGAATCTTGTGAGTGTTTTGCGGTGATAAATTACCCCCTTTTCCAAGGAGTAGGAAATGGGTGATAAATCAGGGCTAGAAAAAGATTGAAATCGGGAAATTGCCAGTTTCCTTCCATATCCAATGCATTCTTTACCTGACTCACAGCGTGGAAATAATAGTCACTAGAGCGTGCCAGGAATTTGCCAATTTTTCTCTACTCAGTTATTATGTTTTTCACAAAACTTGACAAATAAATTGTACGCGCGTATGGGGAAATTGACGATTATCGGAAAAGGCGCCCGACCGCACCAAATGCTTATAAATACGTTCAATGAGATTTCTCTGGCTCCAAAATGGAATTTAATACTTCCTAATAGTTGTTTTTAGCCGATTACAATGAAAAACATTGAAAAGTAGTGACTAAAAGGCATAGAAATCTAACCTAAACGATTTGAGTACGCGGAATTTCGTTATGTCCGGACTAATTTAAAAAAAGTAGTATGAGATAGTTCATAATGTGAAAAGATCAAACCCTTGCACCAGACCAGGGAGATCGCTGAATCAGAAGGCACGTCATCGACACTTTTCATGTTATGCTTTGACTAAATACCGTGCGTGTAAGCTCTCGAATAAAGCCCGATTACAGCATTTTTCGCGGAACCGGAACCAAACAGGCAAACACAGAAGTGAAACACAGAAGTGGTCAAGCGCCGTCTGAGCTACCGTACGACCGAAATTTCAGAAATGGACCTAGCTCTCATACAAAGGAAATATTCTGAAAATAGGTAGTGACTAAGTGACTTCTATGCCTTTTAGTAGTGACTAAAAGGCATAGAAATCTAACCTAAACGATTTGAGTACGCGGAATTTCGTTATGTCCGGACTAATTAAAAAAAAGTAGTATGAGATAGTTCATAATGTGAAAAGATCAAACCCTTGCACCAGACCAGGGAGATCGCTGAATCAGAAGGCACGTCATCGACACTTTTCATGTTATGCTTTGACTAAATACCGTGCGTGTAAGCTCTCGAATAAAGCCCGATTACAGCATTTTTCGCGGAACCGGAACCAAACAGGCAAACACAGAAGTGAAACACAGAAGTGGCCAAGCGCCGTCTGAGCTACCGTACGACCGAAATTTCAGAAATGGACCTAGCTCTCATACAAAGGAAATATTCTGAAAATAGGGTAGGTCGAATATCCGGCAGAGCCGGTGCATAAATCGCGCAGTATTTGCCCAAACTCCCGTGAGACCAGCGCCGTTCATCACTCATCCATAGTTAGAAAGCATAACATGTGCCCTGCGTACCGATAACACATACGGAATGCTGTCTGGTAGGGCAGACATTGGAATGCCGAAAAGCGGCGAACACGAAAACGTAAAGACAAATATAACAGATGCAGTAAATTATGTCTAGCAATAAAAACAAAGATTTGTCTAGGAAAAAAGCACTGCGAACTTTTAATCTGCGAAAGTTATTCATTCAACTGCCCTCGGAAAATTTACGCCGAATGTAAAACAAATAAGTGCTGATTCAAATTGTTTGCGCTCTAATTCTAGTTTGAATGAAATTGAGCACACTACAAGAACGTGTCGCATTGCCAGCCCGTATTTTGAATTTAAACCGAATTGGTGAGATCCAGACAGACGGCAAATGACGAATTGAGCGCAGAAGTTCCGACCCTATTTTCCACTCTTCTTCTTTTTTGTTCTCCATATCCGATTCTGGGTGACTTTTTTGACAACAATGGTCATGAAACCAGCACAGAGCTGGAGTGACATATGCGCAAGGCGTTTCCGGAACAAACAATAAACGAAAAACTGTCGCAATATTTTTGCTAGAGTTTGAAAAACGGATTGCCGGAACTTCATTCACTCTGTCTTTGACAAGTGTGAAGAGAGAAGGTGTCAAATGTTTTTTGTCGCGTATTCACGGGTGGCGCTTAGGATGATAACCGTCGGATTAGAGCTTTCGGGATTGACGACCAAAAGGCTGCCACAGATCAGAAACCTATTTGATGATTACCCAACATCAATTTTTGCAGAAGACTCCACCTGTAACGAGCGAGATATAATTGCCCAGTGATGCAGTCTTCCGCGTATTATATACAGCTACAATAACAATTGCTCTCTCGAGAACCAGGAGGCATTGATGTGCACAAGACATATTCATGCATGAAAAAATACCGTCGCCCGGCGTCTTGCTTGAAATCGGAAATGGAGAAAATTTGCACAGCACATCGCCCCCACATTTAATTGCCTCTTTGACTTGAGTTATTTTGTCTAAACATTTATCGCGGGGGTTTTCATTTCATAATTCACAATGTGCTAAGCAAAAGACAAGAGAGGAAATGAAATGGAGCCAAGAGGAGGATGGATTACTCATCCGAAATACAAATATTCGAGTGAACAAAAGCGCGGAGGAG
This sequence comes from Pristionchus pacificus, assembly GCA_000180635.4. Lineage (NCBI taxonomy): Eukaryota > Metazoa > Nematoda > Chromadorea > Rhabditida > Neodiplogasteridae > Pristionchus > Pristionchus pacificus. The sequence continues at coordinate 410,115 of CM026577.1, forward strand.
AAATGAGAATGACATTTCATTTTCATTTTTCATTTAAACAACTTTATCAGCTGGTTATTGGTGGGATCTCAGCTGGGTTGCCATAAGAGTTCTCCACTGAGTACGGTCGCGTGCGAGTTGAAGAAATTGTGGACCGGCGGCATTGACAAAGTCGTCTCTCCAACGTTTCAGTGGCCTCCCGCGATTTCTTCTTCCTTGCGGAGTCCATTCGAGAATCCTTAGACTCCACCTTTCGTGGGAGAAGTTCGAGAGTCTTTCAGCCCACATCCATTTACGCTTTTCCGCCTCTCGCACAACATCCTTCAGTTTTGTAATACTACGCAGGTGCTCATTCCGAATGTGATCAAGTACAGTAATGCCGAGCATTTTTCGTTCAAGTTTACGCTGGGCAACGGAAAGAATTTGTTTGTCTCGTTTACAAAGATACCATGTTTCGGCTCCGTATAGGAATGCAGGGAGAACTACACCATCGAATAGCCGCTTTTTTAATACCATGGGACATCCTCTTTTCCTAAAGAATTCAGAGTACTTGGAAAAAGCCCAATTTGCGCTTCTTACTCGGCGGTGAATTTCCCCCTTGAATCGATTTGAATCCATTGTGACCTCTTGCCCGAGATAAACCACTTTGTCTTTTACTACTACTGTTTCCCCTGCCACGATGACCGGTCTGCTGTTAGGAATAGTTGAAAGAGCGACAGTTTTTGCTCCGTTGAGACAGAGGCCCACCGCTAGTAGTTCCCGTTCCAGCTCCCGAACCATGGATTGAATTTGGCGCGGGTCGTGTGAAATAAGGACGCAATCATCTGCATAAAGGAGATGTGATAAATATTCTCCATTAATGCAAATTCCCTTTTTTCCCCAGTTGAGTCCCCTGAATACTGTATCTAAGACGGCAACGAATAGACGCGGACTTAGACCATCCCCCTGTCTGACCCCTCTCCCGATGTCTACTTCTACTCCTTTCCCATTGACGACCACAGAGCTTTTACTCTGAACTGTGAGTGATTGGAGGAAACGAATGAAAGTAGAATGAACTCCATCCCGTTCCATGGCAGTAAGGACAGAATCACATAGAACAGAGTCAAAAGCCTTGCTTACGTCGAGAAAGAGTAGGTAGAGGGGGCGTTTGAATTCCCGACAGTTTGCGATGAGAGTGTTTAGGATGAAAATACCGTCTACTGTTGAGTGACCACCACGGAATCCCTGTTGCTCCCTTGCCCGAAGATTGTCGAGTGAACAACCAATCCTATTGTTGATAACGGCGGTAAGGGTTTTTTGGATGACTGGGAGAAGGGAAATGGGGCGGTAGTTCTTAGGAAGTGTTTTGTCCCCGCCCTTGAACAGGAGGATTGTTCTACTGTTCTGTTCTACTGTTCTACGTCGAGAATGACGACGACGTGAAATGTGTGCCACCTTCTCTCTTACTATAGCAGAAAGACGTCCTTTGAGGTATTTTGAACTTATTTACTTTTATTTTTATTCAACATAATCACAAAAGTGCGGTATTCTAGTGAGGAAGAGATTCGTTGTTAGAAAACGTATTGTCAGACACGATTAACTAATTTTATCGTCCGTTCTCTGTTTTTCACAGCCCTAAGTGATATTCCCTCACGCTATTCGGTATTGCTTTTTTTAGGATGCCTATAAAGGACAGGTGAAATGCTGTCTCGAATGATGAATAGTATCCGAGCTTAGTAATAGTAACTCGTATGGTGGAAACCTCAATAAAGCATGGATGTATATTAGTCTATCCATCTGTGATCTCTCAAAGGGAAAATATTGTGTGAGATGAGGAGTCTTTATCACGCTCGTTTATGCGAGAGTCTCTTCTTATCAGTGCGAACTCACTCAGTCACTCTTTCGCCCAGCGCGCATCATATTGCACATTGGGAAAGACACTCTTTTTCGTTTCGCGCGTTTACAATCAAATTTAGTAAATTAATCAGCAAATAAATATTATTTCAGGTTCAATGCTCCTTCTTCTAGCGGGTCACCCATGGCTACAATACATTCTAATCAACACTATTGGATTTTCCGTGTTTTTGTACATTTGGACGTACCTAATTCCGAGGGTACGTTACTTCAAATGATTCAAAATAATTAAAGGATCGTTATTACCTTGAACATACGGTAGAATAGACATGTCGACGGATCTCTTTGAGAATGTTGAGTGGAAACTGGGGGCGGATTCTGAAATTGAATTTGGAAACGCTGGAAAGTATGCATTGAGAGGCCATAAATCAAGTTAAAAAGATGGAGTTAAGATGTGGAAGCGCAACAACAAGTACTTCCCAGACTAGAAACAGCGCAAAGCCTCATGTGCCTCCGAATTAGCCTGCTTCTTTCGAGTGAAAATAAGGAAAACAAAAGAAGCAGTAATCATAAAAAAATAGCAGACTCTCAATAGTAACGCGGTCATGAAAGGGAAGGCAGAAAGAATTGGATGGAATGCATGGTTTGTGTGCTTACGCATGTTCGTGCGGCGCTAAAAGGACTCCTCTATTCAAGAATGAGATGGGGCAGAGAGCCGCCTCGTTTCGCATTTTTTTCACATCTCACAGATCAGATTAGAGAGCGAGGACATGAGAATGCGCTAAGCGATCAAAGTTCGCTGTATTTCGGTATGTTATCTGATTAATTACAGCCCAAACCCATGGACTACACAACGATTCCAGGCCACAAATTGGATGTCGATTCGGAAGGTAAGCGCAATGTTCCTACAATTGCAAAGGGCCACATGAAGGTTGTGGATAGGCCTGAACCGAAATCTTCAACTTTTTCTTCGTTTTTCTAAGTCACACGAAGACGATAAAATACACATGACCAGACTGGGGAGTATCTAGACGGGGCGGTATAATTAAGAAATGACTGGTCTCATTCCGTGAGCTTCTTGGTATGGGTAGTTCAAAACAACCAGGCGTTTTCATGACTTGAATATATTATTATTGAATCTGTTGAGCTGTGATAAGTGAACAAAAACTTTAGTTGGACTTAATTTAAACCATCAAAGCAAATCATTTAAAATTTTACAAGAGATTCATTCTGTAAAAATAAATACCAAATTATAGATGACCTTCCTGAATGGTCCATTAATCCGGGAATTCTGGTTGCCGATGCAGCGAAAGATGCGAAATTGGACCGAATCAAGCCAGGGCATCTACCCAAAATCGCAGAGTACGTTATTTCAATGAAATTCGCGAGTTGACTGCAAAAAAATATATTGATAGACCACTAAGTTCGAATTATCGAGCCTTCCGAGTTCATTAAGAACGAAGGCTAAAGTGGGCGACTGGTTCACTCTCACAAACCAGGAGCAGACCGGAACAGTAGAAGAAAAGAGGGAGGATCTCTTCCGCGAACAAAAGCCATCTTGAGAAGGAAATTGTTTTCAGCTCAGCGCGAACCTTACTCTAAGGCGCCAATTTACCGATCTCCCGATAATTGGTACTCAAATTCTCAGAGTTTGTATAAATAACAGGCAATTGTCGCTTCAAGCACCAAATAGATTGAGCTACTGAGAACGGAATTCACTGGCCGCTTTGAAAGACAATAAACAATTATTCAGAGCCGGTTCGTTCGCGAGATTTCTGGAGAGAAACGAGGTCATTTTCGGTCCATTGCACTCCTTTTGGTGAGTATTCGGGAAACTAGGCACCAATGTCCAGACGATCTCTGGGAATGAAAGAAGCAATTAAATGGGAACTAAAAAAAAACCACGATTAAAAGTGTTCATAGTGTGTGATAACACAAAAACAAAAAAGTCGTGACTTGAGAAGCAGAAAATCGATTCTTTCTGTGTAGCCCACCGAAGACCACGAGGAAGTGCTAAATATTTCAGGTGGTCTGTTCGTTATGTTGTCGTCGTCTCTTCTACAGACGGCGTCAAACAACTTCAGAAGTATGCCGATGCTATGCGTTAGTTTTCGATGAAATATATCAATATTTGACATTTTTGATTACTTTATCCTTTCGCTAAGGTAAATATAAGTGCGAGGGCGTAGCATGGAATAGCAAACGACAGCTTACCTAACAACAAGAGTGCAAAGGAAAATGCACGGAATGCCGTGATAGACCTCAAGCTTATTTATTTTAGTAGCACTGAATCCGCTTGCGCTCGGATCAATTCTCCAAGGAGATGTGCAGTTTTGGACGCGGGTACCCGCATGTTCGATAATATCCTCGAGGACGGGGCACTCCCAGCCCTCCGTTTGGGTTAGTTAGTCAATTTATTAATTGGTAAAGGTAAAAAGGCATATAAACGACAAGCGATTTTACGTCGTAACACAACACTGGAAATGCCAGCTGTTAGACGGACTACACGCCCTGCTGTCCAATGCTTTCTAGGGTAGCCTTGATTTGGGGATGTAATGTATTTTTTACTCTCATGGACTATAAATCGACGGATACCAAGAGTTCTGTCTAACGATATTTTGTGTATTGCCAGACTGTACGGCTGGAACGTAACTAAATTATTTTCTCCATTTTTTCGACTCATCTTACTGCCGTTCAAATTACATTTAGAATAGTAAACGTGACTTTTTGTAAACACAGCTCACAGGAGAAACAATCCAGGTTATGAAATCAGATTTAAAATAAATGAAAAATATGAATGATGGGAAAAGGATCTCTACTTCTTAGATTCCGCAACAATAAAAAATAATATGTTTCAGCTCGAGCCAGTCCTTCAGCTGACTATCGCTGAGCGAGGGCCGTTCCTCGCCGAGTGTGCTGGCTGCAAGCAAGAAACGGAACCTGAGCAACTCAAGTGAGATCATTTTTCCATTTTCACAGTTCTTAAAATTCTCAGGCGAGTCGTGCCCCAACTAGCGGCGAACATCAAATCCGAAGGACTGAGAAAGGTGCTCACCTACCCTCTCGTTGTCTCATTTAACAAGGAGATCGAGATTGAAGCCATATCAGGAAGCCATCCCGTTCCTGCATTCGTTAGTTTTTATTTGTTCTTTTTTTCTTTTTATAGATGGGTTTGTTTTTAGATCCCCATAATCATTCATACTGCGTCTCTTCTACGCGGAGTCCACAGCAATGAGTTACTGGAAGAGTACGGCAAGTTGCTGAGGTGAGCTGCAGTCTTCCTCCTGAAAACTAGAAAAACGGATCGCCATCTCTTCATTTCACACACTATCTCACATGTCTGACCGGTGAGGGAGTACGTGAAATGAAGAGACGTTTACCCGTATTTCGAACTCCACTGAAAATCAAGTCACAAATTTCTTTCAGATGGCTACCGGGCATGGATGATGTGGACGTGTTGAAAATAGTTCGAAGCGCGCCTTCAACACCGACGAGATAGATAACACATTTAGAGTATACAATATGCAACGATTTTATGTATTTATTATTTTGATGATAAAATCTTTCCTCCAATGACCCCTATTTTTGGAGTGAACATGACATAGTGCTTTTGAATTTCCTTGTCTGATATTTTCCGTTGTTGCCTCAGATGAGTCACATGGTTGTGCAATAGTGGAGGGGAAAGAGTGCCATGGATACACTACTATTTCCTTCGACCTTCTCGTCTTCTTTTAGTTTCCACGTGCTGTTTTTCCTCGAAATTCGCAATGAACTTCGAATTGTTTCGTGTTAGATTTTATGTTGAACCATGGCGGTCGAATTCACTTTGGTCCTCAAAGAAAGTGACCTGCTTCGGGATTGTTTGGTGAGGTACTCTAGCCAACTTCCAACATAACGGAAAAAATTTAGGCAAGTGCAAGCAATGATTGATCCTGGGAGTCATAATCGAGAGGAGAATATTCGTTGCCCGACTTCACTCTCAACGTTTCTTGTAGCCTGCAAGGTGAACAATCTTTCTAGTTTTCACAATCGGATTTTTAGGCTGTCCATGAGGACTCCTCGCATTTCCGTCATTGGGAAGCCGCAATAGAGGGAGTGCTCACCATAATTCATCCAAAGAACTCATCGAAAAATCTTACTTGCGAGGTAATCTCGATTGGGAAGTCTTGGAGTCGTTCGTTTTCAGTTTTCGAATACATTTTCTGCGGAACAACAAAACTTCGAGCGAGTAGATGAGTGCAATTGCGATTATTGTACAGACAAGGGTGATTGTTGTACGGTGAGCGTTGTTGAGGAAGTTTTGTAAATTCATTCATGAATTTTTTATCCCCCTTTATCTTTAGTTGGATGAAAATAACTGTATCACGGTCGAAGTGCGAATGAGAGTGGGAGATAATATGGGATTCTCGTGAGTTTTCATTGTTATTCAGTTCTGTTTATTTTGATTCTAGCCTTCCTCCTTTTCTCGATTTCACTGTGTCGAACGGCCATACTGATGTAATTTTAGTGATCGAAGACAAACAGATTTACTTGAACAAAAAGGTTTGACCAAGACGCTTGAACGTGATAATTAAATAGATATGATTAACTTCAGGAACTATCAAGCTTAGTTCCTGCTCTAGGACGTCTTTGTGATACGGGAGAATCAACAGTTGTAATCGAGAATGTGAAATACGAGGTTTGCTAATTACATAATTTCACACGAAATTCACATGAGAGCATTGCCAGGACTTTGTTGACTTTCTGAGAGTTGTATATCCTTCGCAAGCGCCAATCTCAGGTTGGAACTCCAAATATATTCTATATAATTTTCAAATATTACAGATACAAACTTCAAAGCTCTTCTTGAATTTGCAAAGCAGTATTCGCTTCAGGTACACTTTCGAATGAAACGTTTAAATATTTCGACCGGCAAACTCGCTCGTAGCACCTAACAGACCAAATCGAAGAAGATTTGCTGATTGGAGACCACTACTTTCGTCCTACTGAAGGACTTATCCTAATTGTTAAATACGGTTTGAAGAATTACAGGGTACGCCATTTTTAAAAAAATTGTATTATTTTAAAAATATTCAGGATTGGGTAGCGAGCGAGCGGCGATCTTGGGATGATAGGCCGCAGATATCCGTGATTTTGGTAAGGGCACAAATATAAAATATTCTGATTATTAGATATTTTTAGGAAATGCCCGAGTACAAATCAATGAGCGATAAAGAGGCGAGGGAACTCTTTGAAGCCGTTGTTTAGTGTTGTCGTTTGAATCTTTATAGATTTTTAAATGCTCAAAAAATAAAGTACGAACAGAAAGCTTACACTTTTGAATGATTAGTCTTTTGCGCACACACGAAAAGAGAGTGCGATGCATGGATGGTCTTATTGGTTTTCACGTAATTACCCTTTGTTCGTGATGATCACGTATCTAAGATGAAGCTATGACGTATTGGTCGTCCAATACTTCATATGACCTGAGAAATCATAAATCGTGTAGAGCTACGCAAATTCTCATTTTTTTTGTGCACAACTGGCGCGCAATGAACTTTTCGAGCTAGGGTGCAAAAGGCAAGACGCTTTGTTCAAGAGCTTCATTTTCTATAGAACGACCTCAATCGACTTTTATCTAAGGCATAATCAAAATTGCGAATATCTTCACAACATCATTAAATTTTATCAAACAACGGTTTGTTTGGAGTTTCATTCTCAATATTTTAAATCCTTCCTTTCTCCAAGACCTCTGACCCCACCCACATAATGACGCCATCCCTCTAAAATCTCTGCTACTTTCGGTTGATTGACCATGAGTATCCCCCAGTGCCGTTTTGGGTGTAACAGCATCCTGGTCCTAAGGTAGTCCTTCTAACCTTCTTCCCTGGAACTTAAATTTTTATCCAAAGATCTGAAGGAGAATTTCCAGAACTCTTGTAGTCTGAATGACGAAAACATGCCCGTTTGTACTTCCGCAGTATAGAACACAATGGAATTGTCCGCGTGTTCGAAGAATTCGGCAGGATTTATTCCGTATTTTGTTATGTGCATTTTGCCGCGGAGCTCATGGACATCCGCTGTTTTTCACGTTTTTTTTGCTGTACTTACCCCTCCCCAAGCTTCCCCGTGCAAATTCTTTTATGAAGGTAGAATGAGCTGCAGAAAAAAAAATATATGATTGACGTGAGAATTTTTAAAATCAATTTAGGTGGGCGGGGACAAAACACTTCCTAAGAACTACCGCCCCATTTCAAGGGCGGGGACAAAACACTTCCTAAGAACTACCGCCCCATTTCCCTTCTCCCAGTCATCCAAAAAACCCTTACCGCCGTTATCAACAATAGGATTGGTTGTTCACTCGACAATCTTCGGGCAAGGGAGCAACAGGGATTCCGTGGTGGTCACTCAACAGTAGACGGTATTTTCATCCTAAACACTCTCATCGCAAACTGTCGGGAATTCAAACGCCCCCTCTACCTACTCTTTCTCGACGTAAGCAAGGCTTTTGACTCTGTTCTATGTGATTCTGTCCTTACTGCCATGGAACGGGATGGAGTTCATTCTACTTTCATTCGTTTCCTCCAATCACTCACAGTTCAGAGTAAAAGCTCTGTGGTCGTCAATGGGAAAGGAGTAGAAGTAGACATCGGGAGAGGGGTCAGACAGGGGGATGGTCTAAGTCCGCGTCTATTCGTTGCCGTCTTAGATACAGTATTCAGGGGACTCAACTGGGGAAAAAAGGGAATTTGCATTAATGGAGAATATTTATCACATCTCCTTTATGCAGATGATTGCGTCCTTATTTCACACGACCCGCGCCAAATTCAATCCATGGTTCGGGAGCTGGAACGGGAACTACTAGCGGTGGGACTCTGTCTCAACGGAGCAAAAACTGTCGCTCTTTCAACTATTCCTAACAGCAGACCGGTCATCGTGGCAGGGGAAACAGTAGTAGTAAAAGACAAAGTGGTTTATCTCGGGCAAGAGGTCACAATGGATTCAAATCGATTCAAGGGGGAAATTCACCGCCGAGTAAGAAGCGCAAATTGGGCTTTTTCCAAGTACTCTGAATTCTTTAGGAAAAGAGGATGTCCCATGGTATTAAAAAAGCGGCTATTCGATGGTGTAGTTCTCCCTGCATTCCTATACGGAGCCGAAACATGGTATCTTTGTAAACGAGACAAACAAATTCTTTCCGTTGCCCAGCGTAAACTTGAACGAAAAATGCTCGGCATTACTGTACTTGATCACATTCGGAATGAGCACCTGCGTAGTATTACAAAACTGAAGGATGTTGTGCGAGAGGCGGAAAAGCGTAAATGGATGTGGGCTGAAAGACTCTCGAACTTCTCCCACGAAAGGTGGAGTCTAAGGATTCTCGAATGGACTCCGCAAGGAAGAAGAAATCGCGGGAGGCCACTGAAACGTTGGAGAGACGACTTTGTCAATGCCGCCGGTCCACAATTTCTTCAACTCGCACGCGACCGTACTCAGTGGAGAACTCTTATGGCAACCCAGCTGAGATCCCACCAATAACCAGCTGATAAAGTTGTTTAAATGAAAAAAAAAATGAAAAAATTTTAAAAGGTACACTTGCTTTCGCCCAGCACATTTGTTGTTGTACGCCTCCCAAATTATTTGTCGATCACTCGCGTTCGCGTGAGAAAATGATTGATGGATTGATTGACTCCCTCCTATATTCCTCCTTGTTCTCACTCGATCTCTAGCCCATATTCCTTCTTACTATGCATACCTCGTTACTTTTCTTTCTGGAAGAACATCCATTCATCAACTTCTCGTGTTTTCGGCGCACACCCTGTAGGACTGATGAATGAGGAACACTCCCTCTTCGTCTCGTGTGTTCCATGAACTTCTCTGACCGACGAGAGATCATTGTGAGAGGTCTCCACACAACTGACATGCCGACAACAGGAACGCCAGGGTGTTGGAACATAGTAAATGAGGAATGAGCCTCCCCATGTTGCCTGATCACTAGTATCTTTCTCCTGAACACACCGCTCATTGTGAGCCATCTCTGTCAGCGCGTAAGTTCATCATTTATTCACGAAAAAGTTTGTCTTAGCCCACTCGTTTTCGGTCGTCGCTGGTGCAGTGAAATAGGCGGAAGCAATTGAAACACGAACGATCGCGTGTCAAATTAAACGCGCGTTTCATGATCTCTGAATGGATGAACTCATTCCCGGGTGAATCTCTCTGCAGAAATCACGCGCACGCGAAGCTTGAAACCCTCCAATTTGAAGACTGCAGCGGGCCTCCAGACTAATTGCTCGTTAGACCGCGAACGTATTAGGCGGTGAGCGCCCGTCAAAAGTGATGGCGGTGTTATTTATTCAGCGTGGAGCGCCGCTCTCTTCATTCCAAATATCTACCTGGTTAGAGAGAGTCGGCAAACTCCTCGGCTGACTCACCAAGCGAGATCGTTGAAGCTCCCCGCTCACTCGGGAATTCTGGAGCCTCAACGCATCTTCCACCCTCATGCACCCTTTGTTAGCCTTGACGCTTCACAATTCGCAGTTTTCAAAGATCCTAAGTTCTTTTGAATGATTCTGTTGCACTCTTTTGACAAAAAGGGAGGATTACGAGGACGCTCACAGTCATCAAAGTCAGTTGGTAATTAGCAGCCTCGGGAGCTGATCTGTCTTCTTCTTCCCCCTCCTCCTCATTCTTCTCTAGCAATCAGCGAGGTTTATGGGGTCATTAGGAAGGCAGAGCCCATCGACGATTTCAAGCCCGTGCCACCTGTGCTTCATTTTTATGTGCGACTCATTTTCGCTCTCTTGATGTCGTCGTTCGAGCTTCGATTCCTACAAAAGTCACTCGTTTTTTCTCATTAAAGTGAACGTGCTCGACTATAAATTTCTTATTTCGCACTAACCTGCGCACTCCTTGTGAGATCGATCAGCTATAGTTCCTTGTGTAAGTTTCACATTTTCATAGATCGTGAACGATTTACATCCAGTCTCGACTCTTCCCTGTTTACTTGTCATCTTTTGTACGTCTCTGATCCGTTCGGTACAGCGAAAGAGAAGAGCAACAAAAGAAGAGGAAAGTAAACACAAAGTTTTGAAGTGTGCGCCACTTTAGCGCGATCCCTCGCTTTCACACTTTACAGAACTTTTCAATCTCTCAAGAACCCTTGCCAGTGTGCAACACGAAAATAGTCAATTCATGTTTAAATTTGTGAAATTGTAGTCTCTGCGTTTTTTTCCGGAGAAATCAACCACACCTTCTACAGTAATAAGCACGACTGAACCAGAGTTCCCCTCGTCCTTTTTACGTGCCTAATACTTGATGGGGTTTATTATTTAACCACGTACTACGTGCCGTTCGGTACAGCTACGAAATGATGTTATTTGTGTAGATTCGGTGCATATCCTCATTAAAATGTCGTTCTCCCGGCTCACGAAGCTCATTTCCAGTGCGTGGGGATAACGGGGGAGAACGGTGCACATTCCTCGAACAGGAGCTAGTCCTCATTATCCATGCCTAATTCCTTGTGTTCATCTTCAGTGCTGCGATCGAAAGCGATGCTGAATTACAGATTATTTCCTGTTTTCAACCTAGACGAGCCGAGAAATCCAGTAAATCTCCCCTTCTTCCTCCTTTCATCCTGTATCTCTTTTCAGCATCCGAACCATCGGGCGCTTGCACTGTATGTAGTCCGCCTCATTTCTTCCGTGACTTATTTTCGCACACTCCTTCCTTGTGTGACCATCGTTTATTCCGAACGGTATTGCGTTTAGTTTGCGAATCGTTGATCAGAAATTCCGATGTTTGATTTCCAATTCTGACCATGAACCCGTAAAATTTCCAAAACTATGAAATATTCTTTCCTGCGTCATCTTCATAGATCATGCTGTTTGAGAATTCTTGGTCATTCATCATCAGAAAAGGAAGTTTGTTGTCATGCATTTATTGGTCAGTTTCTCAAGCACAGATTCATCTTGTTCTATTCCCCCGTTCACTCCCACCCCCCCCCCCCATTCATAACATCGTGCGGACACACCTTACACCTACCGTAACTCTGACTACCGTAACCCCAATTACCGTAACCCTACCTTAACTCTGACTACCGTATACCTACAGTAATTCTGACTACCGTAACCCTATCTACCGTAACCTTGACTACCGTAACATCAATTACCGTAACCCTGAGTACCGTACACCTACCGTAACCCTAACTACCGTATCCCCAATTACCGTAACTCTGAATACCGTACACCTACCGTAACCCTGACTACCGTATTCCTACCGTAACCATGACTACAGTATACCTACCGTAACAATACATTAACCAAACTGCCGGGAAACTGCCAGAACCTTCAAGAATGTTCGAAAATGAAGAGGAAGTTCCAGAACCTTCTGGAATGTTCCAAATGACGGGGACGGGCCCTACGGCTTCTAGAATGTTCGATATTACGGGGAGGGGCCCAGCGGCATCTAGAATGTTCGAAATGACTGGGACGGGTTCAGCGGCTTCAAGAACGTTCGAAAAAACTGGGACAGGTCCAGCGGCTTCTAGAATGTTCCACATGACCAAAAGATCCAGAAGATTTCAGACGGTTGAAAATGACGGCCTTTTTTAGCAGGTCAAAGGTTCACACAACCCAGCTAAATACATAACCCGGCGTCATCCAGCTGGGGAGCCGGGCTGGTTTATTATATTGACACTTTGTGTAACCAACACTCAGAACACGACGTATTCCTATCTGTTTGAGTCTTTCCATTCGAGGAACCGCTTCCACCTCACTCCGAAACACTCCTCCGGAAACTCTCGCAGGTAGTGAGGCGGAAAATTGTCGCTACACTGCGTTTTGTCCTCGTCTCTCTCTCAATTCTAGCCCAGTTTCCGAGCTCCTTGTCCTCTTGGTCTACCGACATTCTGACGACGATTCAGTCGACCAGTTTCTCAATGTTTGCATCGAAGGTTCTAACTGTATTCAGTTTACCTCTCTGCCGCTGCACAGTATACTATATATAGTCGAATGTTTTTGCACACTCTTTTTCCCTTGAACACTCATTCATTCTCCATTAGGCAGCCTGCTACGTGATTTCTCTCGCGAATGACACCATAGGGGGTCGAATTGCTGGGGATGACCCTGCCTGCTCATTTTTCCCTGTACTCTCGTGTTTTCCAGACTATTAGTAAGCTGACACCGAGTGATCGCATTTCAATGGCAGACGAGTGGGAATGGAGCACCTAACGGCCGATATTCTGGGTTAACGGATGCTCTGATTTCTGGTTTGACAAACGTTTCTCATTTTCTCGACGCATCTCTCAAGGCAGAGAAACTTGATCGTACGCGATATAGGGAGAATCAGAGCACAACTCAGCCTGGCAAGAAGTGGTTATTGCATCATATTCCTGATTCGAATCAGAGATTTCTTGTACCAATGTACGTGGCATAATCGCAATCGTAATCTACTCGATGAACTTATGCTGACAAGCGCATACTCAAGGTTCCAACTCCACCCATTTACTTTGTAAATGGGTGGAGTTTTGTAAAAAGCAAAAAAATCTTTTGCTAGCGCTTCTACAATTGAGGTGTTCTTGATGTTGAACTATTTATTTCTTTTCAACGAATCTGTCAGGCGCAGGGCAGTGTGAGTTCTCTGTCATTTCTCTTTTTTTCTTCCCATCTCACTCGACTCGACTCAAGAACCGCTGTTTCCAATCTGGTGTTGCGAGATTTCAAAAGCCTCTTCTATGCCTTTTCTGACGCGCTGACACCCTTTTGTCTCTCGTAACTAAGCGCCTGTCGCACATCTTGTACTGAGATTCCTAACGTCGTCACTGTTTTGAATGTGTTGTCTGTTCTATGTTTCTCACAATGATGAGGCTCCCAGCCCACTTATGTTTCCTTGGGAATCCTCAATTTCCTGGTCACGCCGTTCTCTGACTGAAGATTATTGTGCTGAAGCCCCCTTTTCAGTTAACCTCAACGATAGTAATTATAAAATCGTGCCTCTCATCATGCAAAATATGGCCCGAACGCCGCATTACACTATTGTGGTGCTGACTACCTAGTGTCACAAACGATTGTTTTATCAATGAATGCCCGAAAATGGTCAAGCACGTACATTTCGCGTACACAAGCACGTTCACATCTTTTGTCCAAGGTATGATTGTTAAACGAGTAGTGTAACAGTTGGTACTCGTTGTTAATTTTACTTCATATTCCTTCTCTTTTTACGATATTTGTCTACGTGAGATTTATCATCCAAATTATAAAGTTCAATCTCTGAACTCAATTGGCTAAGTGGAATCTTCATCGTAAAATTCCGATATATACGAATTAGTCGTTTTTTCCTTCATGCTCTTCTAATAGTTTTGAGGGTACCCGTAATTGCACTATTCCACCTTCAAGAGTGTTGTTGTGCAGAACCACTTGACATTCTCAATTATTATCATTTATTCGACCGTATTCAGTCCTCGCCTTTATATGCGTTTACACCTACGTCTGGCGGTATTTCGAGAACAATAGCCGCCGCCACAAAATGATCATAACCGCCCTGTAGAGTCAAGGGTGCTCGAAAAGCACATATGTGCCAGACTTGCTAAGTCCTTAACAGTGCTCATTTAATTCATGTTAGGTACGGTGTATGTCGGCCCATGTCTGTACGTGAAAGATCGTACCCACAAGGGACGTGACTTCAGGCACCTTCAGACCGTGGACTGTAGGGGTCAAAAAAGATTCACGTATAAATAAGTTATTTTAGTTTTGCCAAGATACTCTATCTAGTACTATATATGATGATGTATGATCTACTATGTGACAAATGCAAAAATATTGTGTTGCTTCTGTTCAATACTCCTTCAGAACTTAAAATTGCGAATAGCATAATTGCTTTTAAGGACTGTGCCAAGCATACTCTAAAAAAAAGTACGCACCCAGTGCTTAGTGAATGGCCTCTTAAACTATCCACAAGGGGGCTAGAAATGAGTTTTCAGACGCTGTGTTGGTCATTGGTCATTTTCCGAGAACCCAGTCTTTGGCATCTTTCGAACTTGCAGCTCTCCTTTATTGGGCCGTAAAGAAATTCATTACAACATTCTTAGTCACAGTCCATTGCATTATTGGAACGAGCGCCACAGTAAGTGTGATTCAAGAATTATTGAGTATGAAAAGGCTTCACGGCGCCAGATCCAAAATGATGTCCTACGTTCATTCCTTTCTTTCATTATTCTCTCCTTCCCGTAATGCGCGTTTGATATTGGATTCTCGTTGAACTCTTGACCTACGTATGCTCGAAGGTCCTTCTGGACGAGTGTATTTCTTTATTCTAGACGGGGCGGCTCCCGGTGTGCATCTGATCCTCGTAATGAAGTTTGACGACGAAGAGAAGAGGGCTTAGGGTGAAGTAGTGAGTAGGCATCCCCTCCCTCCTTCCTCACTCTCTTCATTCTACCCACTCTCTCGATGGTCAGACAGACAGAGACATCGTGAGCAATAGGCAGAGTCCATCCTCCCTCCTCCTCCCTCTCCTCCACCGCCTTCTCAAGGCTCTCTTATTGTCTCTTCTTCTTTTCGTTTCGGACCGAGTCTGGGCGGATTCGTCGGGGAACGTTCCATTCCGCACGAATCTGCTGGATTCGAATCATCTTTCGTATTATTTGTCATTTAGTCACGTTCATTGCAAGAGTTCATCATTACTCATTTTCTCTATGGCAGAATGACTTTTACAACAGGCCATCTGGAATCACACTTTTGCCTAATCGACGTTGATGTGATTTTTCAATGGCATTCTCGCTCTTCCGGGAGTTGATGATCATTTGATTCCTTATGTTTTTTTCATGTTCACGAAGTATCTGAGTCACTCATCCGATATGAACTCGAATTCTTCATAGTACGTGTACGTCTGAGAGGACGAGAGATCTTCATCATCCAATATGCTCAATGAAGGCTTTCTCTTCATCGACGCGTATGTTCTTTGGTCGACAAATATAACTAATCAGTGCAGAGATTCCGTAGTTGACTCGACCCCTCTCCTTTATAAATAGCAACTCTATTAGGACGCGAGTGTATGGTTAGGAGGAGGCAAGAGGGTGAGAGTTCGGAAAAAGCACGAAGAAGAAGAGGAGGATCTGATAGGAGTGAAGCACTGCTGCTCTCTTAATTTCCGATGCTCTATGCCTGTCATAGAAACGGCATAGGGGGTAGAATGTGGAGGCTGTACTTACTTCATTCGGGATAGCGAAAGGAGGGGATGAAACATAGCCTTATCATCTTTCTGGATCTCTGCCCATTTCACTGCCTGAAAGGAGAAATTAGTCCTCCTTTGAATCAGCTCCTGTTCACAGCTTCTGTGGTCTTATTTTTACCCGAATGTCCCCGAATATTATTTTTTCGTCATTCCGCGAGGGAGTCAATAACAAGGACGCAGACTGTACCCGTGATTTATTGAATCGAACTTTTCGCGTTTCCTTGAACGATGACAAGATGTTTCATTTGAAATTATATCGCTAGAGAAAATTGCTTTCGAATATCGATTAAAACTGAATTGAGCAAATGTGTCCTTTCTCCTATTCGCCGACCAAACTTCCTGAACCACCTTTTTCGCTTCCTTGCTCGAAACTTGTCTGTGTGACCCGGCTCGGTTGCCCGAATATTTCCCATGTGGCCAAGTTCGTGAGTGAGTGTGTGCACAAATGTATATTTCCTCCTGTCCTCCTCCCTCCTCTGACACTCTCTCACTTTCGCGCGCTATCTTGAGCGCATCCGGATTCGAAAATTATAGAAGCACGCGGGTCGTGGGAACTAGAATGCAGCAGTGTGATGGGAGCGGGCGATTTCCTCGATTTAGAGCGACTGAGAGACCCCCGAACTACTCAATTAGTGAAATACGCTTTGTTCATAACTCTTTATTTTTTTCATTTCCGCGATCTTCTTCATCCGCGTTAACTTTCGCTTTGGACCTTCTGATATTGAGTTGGATTTATTTTTGTTCGTTTCTAGCCTCTGCATGTAATATGCAAGAACAAATTACTTGTTGCATAACGGTCGTAAAATAGCTCATGGGCATTCGTACCGCAGCAATTTATTCATGTTTTTTAAGGGCGCCCTCTGAACTTTTTCGGGATCATGGAAGAAAGAGATGAAGCGTGAGCATTCCACTCTGCCTGATTACATAGTCTTGTGTTCTTTCCCGGAATGGGTTCTAACTCAATTTGATTGTTTGGACCGGATGGCAATGCGGTGTTTATACCGGCATTTCACTGTCTGAGACGAAGCTCGTAGTTACGATTAGCGTAGGCGTGATTTTTACCATTATCGACACCTCCGATCAAACATGCAACTCTCAAATTGGTGTGTACTTTTGTGGGTAAGTCACGTAGCGGTTTTTATGCTCCCGGAAGCTGGATAATTGTGCCTTGGTCACATGCAGACATTAGTGCGCCCCTACTTTCGAACATGCATACATACTTTTGCACAATTGAGAGTTTGAGCAACTGATTTTGTAAAAATAATTTCTGCCCAAAACTTTGTCATTCTGTGAAGAACTGAATCTGTAGTTAATTGTCTGTCTGTTCTTTTCTTCTTCTTTCTCCCGCAAGCAAATCTTCCGGCCAGATCGCTAACTCGCCCAGACAGCTCCTGCCGCAGAAGCCATAGAAACAATCTGCAGTGGCTTCGATCGTTGATTCCTTACGTTGGTTCACTAGTGCTTAGTTTCTCTAACTGACTAGGGACAGTACTGCAGTATCGCATGCGCTATCCATTTCGCTAGCACTTCTTCGGTTAAATTGCCCATTGTCTAGCGAAATTTGAATAAGTTCTGGACATCTTGTCTATGTTTAACTCTGAGCGTTCGAACAACGAAGTTGCACAGCATTGTCAAGCGCTGCACATCTCATTGTACGAGGCACGCAAGCTGTCGTCAATTTGACGCGTGCCTTTGTCCCTTGGCGCTCCGAACAATGAAAATGCAACACGATTTTCTCTAACCGGCGAGTGGGCATTCGAAATAGAGATTGTATTCACTCGAGACCCTCAGGACGAGTCCTCTTCATATTTTGGTCAAACATCGCTGCTTTTCTTCGCTGTAAGAGGATCCATAGGTCGAGGATCATAAGGCACAGACAGATGAGGAACGAAAATAATAGTACTCTACGGGATCATAGCCCTCCCGGAGGAACGTGACTTCGAAAAGAGTCTCGAAGCTCATAAGCAGCCGAGGCGAAATTCTTTTCGCTGCAGATAGTCATCCTTTTTATCTAATATTGTAATTAGTAAATATCGAGGTGTTACTTCTGACCATTCCCAAAACATGTTGCACTGTGTTATCCTTGCTTACTTAAATAATGGATCTAATCCAAGGATCATCCTTTTCATGGGAATCTATAGCTCTTCGTACTAATGTTATTCTGTGGCCTAGTTTTATTAGCCCTGGGTCGCGATACTCAACAAAAACAGCAGCGAGGGGAAGATTCTTTGCACCTCTCTGCCCAAACATCACTGTTTTCCGCCATGACGAACGGAGAAGGCAAGGGTATCTTAACTAGCCTTTCGTCTTGACTGACCCGCGAGGGAGCATGCTCATCTAGGAGAGTCCAACCATTTCTCGGGCAGTCGACATAGTGCGTACAACGAAGAGGGAATTGTATGGTCGTAGAACCGAGTCTTTCGAGAATGAGCATATACTAATCTACTATTTTCACTCCATGTTTTTGCCTTCAGGCCATTCCATGATACAGCGATGCTCAGTATATAGTGCACAATTCCAGCACAGAAGTTAACTATACAGTATCGTAACGGCTTCAGTTTGATTGTGACTTATTGGCTTGTTCTAGTTCTTTGCATCTGCCAAAAATGATGGGCAGTTGAGAAAAAACAGTTCCGAGAAAATAGGCAAGTGCGCCTCGTCTAGTCTAGCCTCGAAAAGTCCGTAATTGCCATCTCACTGCAAACAACTGAAGCGTTATTGCAAACTCCGCCTCAATTTGAAAAAATAAAGCGTTAGCTTGTCTGTCTGTGAGAACATGCGTGATGTTTCGTTTGGGTACACGACCCAGTTCTCGTTTAGACCAGATTATTCTAGAGACGCGATAAAATATTCGCAAGCTCGAAGAACAGCTCTGATTTTTGTCAAGGACAGCGCTAGGAACAGCGTCGTTTTCCCATTCCACATTCTCATACAGTACATGCGTGGCACCAAGGGCGTGGATTCGACGAACCCACTGAGGATGACAGATTGTGTATCTTCCTTTCCATCTTCATAGATTCTTTTACAATCGAAAGCGAGTAAAAATAGAGCCGATTTCTGCGGAAGATATCATTACGGAGATGATTACGACAGGCAGCGTGTTTTGCATGTTGTTGGCCCTGTTTTTCTTCCTCCTTTTGTTCGTGAGTCGGTGCAAATTCTGGAATTTTCTTGGCATTATCGTATCACAGTTTTATGGATGTTCACGACCATTGTTGTAGCCTCTTGTCCCGTAATGGCTATCGTACATTCTGTACGAAAGTGGTGCTATGTTCGTCGTGATTTTCGCAAAATATTTTTCGATTTTTACTAGAAAATGTTGATGGCGGAAGTCCCCGGCCATCTTTCGAACTCAATTTGTTCAGGTTGTCACCTCCTCCCTCACTCTGGGTGCGTCGCAATCAAAAGTGCGTGAATTTCCCTTAACTGAACTCGCGCTCAAACTCAACTTTAGCCTCGCTTCTTCTTTGAGCGCCCGAAAAACAATCGGGCCAATTTCTAGCGCCCGCCGGCCGGTCTTGATGAGAATTGCAGAATGCACGCAGGTCGGAATAGGAATTGTGTGCTCTTGATTGTTTCGTCCGGATCTATGGCAGTTCTCGGGTTTCAATTCATATTTATAGCTGAGATGGTACTCCAAAGCTGCGGGATGAATTTGCGGGAGTATTTAGATACTGTAAGGCTGTAGCCTCCGATCAAATTTTGTCCTCCCACCTATTTCAAAGAGATATTTGATTCAACTTCATTCAACTTATTATTTTTAGGTGTCTCTAATTATGGTTTACATGAATCGCGAGTTGCCACGCTTCGAATTACTCGAAACATGCCTGAGATTCCACGAATATACGCGTGCCACAATTTTGAACAAAGTCTAGTTGGAGATTGTGCTCTACATAATTGAGCGCTATTCAGAAACCGCAAGGTAGCGTAGGCGAGAATTCCTCTAGCAGTTATATTTTCTGCAATTTTAGCCGTTTCCGGCCGTTTCAGCGTTATTCTCGTTTTCTGTTCCAATTGGAAACCCTGAGCGCTTTTCGACTCTGTTTCGGAGCATACAAAACACATTCAGTGTTTGCCACTAAAACGTCTGAATAATTAACAAAGGTGCCCGTTCCGTTGTCCATTGTCTTTTCCCTTTGGTTGTGCGTAAGTACGTGTGTCACATTCACCTCTCATCGCATTTGCCTTCTTTACTTTGTTTTTACAACTTCCCGGTTCGTCACTTCTGCCTTCAATTACACTCTGAATTGCTCGACAACGCATCATTCTTTTCATTCTTGCGACACTTCGTTGTACATAGTTGTTTCCTGTCGAATAACTTTCATTGCCAATGAACACATTGAACTAATTTTACACCCAAATTCGAACTGCAATCATCATCATCCCAATAATTAAGATTCTACAGTTTCGTTTTTCTAACTGATGCGAGAATTCCCTCACAGTTCTCACCCATTTCCATGCTCTTTGTGCATCGTTCCTTCCCTCTTATCTCCATTTCATTCTAATCGTATGCGCCTGGTTCTTTGTCCTTTCTTCTTCTTCTTCACGAGCTAATGCCTCGTTACAGTGTGTCTGATGGGCCTGTGCACATTACTAATTGATGAATTTACGAAGCGCGCGCAGAGCTGTGATCCTTTGTGTGCGGTGAGAACAAGATGAGGAGACTGGCAAATTGGAATAAACACGAGTGCACGGGCTCACGGCCAACTGCGGATGATGACTGTAGACTGTTAGTTAGAGGGCTCTTTGTAGGCTGCACTGTATGAATGTGCTCGCGACATGTAAATAAGGGCCGACTATTCGTTTGTATTCAGACATCACTGACCGCTACCGCAGTCTGCCAAATTATCCCCCAATTTTTGGACCAAATTTGACGATATAAGATTTCAACATTTTTTTTTACCCTATTTTTTATTTACACGCTTTCCAACAATCATGGTTATCGCTCCAATGATATCTGCAATAGGATGGTCTCTTACTAAATGCGGAACCGCCTAGTTTTCCTGGAATTTTTGATGCAATGAGCCAGACTAGAGACTCATCTATCATTAGTTGAGCCTCCTTGCCTACTTTCTAGTAGATCTTTGACAACTTTAACGCGTTTTGAGCTGCAGTTATCAAGATACTTCGCAACCATGAGAAGGCCTTTATGGAATATTTTTTGATTTCAATGTTCTTCTGAGGCGTTCGAAATTTTTTTTTAGATATTATTGAGGAATCCATCTTTTTTTGCACGCGTTGACAATTGAATTACTGCAGACTGTCGGGCCCATCAAAATATTCATCCCACCCGTTCTTACTCAGACTTTTCGCGGAAAAGCCCAAATTCATTCTGTCGCTCTTCAACATCAAAATACGCGTTCAGCTATTTCCTGATTTATCCGCGTCTCTTTTCATTCGGTATCTATATATATTTATGTTATCACCGTTCAGAATAGATGGAACAACAGTCCGAGGAGCCGGACTTTACCAACTTCACCAAGATCGAATTCCAGCTCACTTTTCAAGTAAGTTGACACTTCAAAGTTATCTGGTTTACGCGCAAAGTACATGAATGTTTCCATTGGACTATAAGAACGCATACCGAGATCAGTTCAGAAAATGAGCTGAAAAGACGAGTGCGCGTGAAATTTCACGAGTCAAGTCACGCGAGAATTAAAAAAGCGTAGCAATTGAAATCCAACCACCTCAAAACGCATCCAAGAACAATTTGTTATGAATTTCTGCTTTGTGATCGTAGGGACATGGCCAATATGAAGTATTTTTATGTGCTGAAAACAAAAAAGAAACTGCTAAAAAATAGGTCACGATAGACAATCCTTGGGCATTGTGAATGCCCCCTAGCTCCTCTGTCCGAATAAGGTGAACAATTTCGGTGGGAAGAAATCCCTTGTCGCCGCATCAAAGCTCTTGAAAGGAGAAAATAGTTAGATTTACCGGCATCGAGTGAATTCCATACCTTCCCTGATTCTTCAGACATTTTTCAAGTTTGTGAGTTTTCGCTATTTTTGGAAAAAATGCGGCTGAGTGTTTAGTATTGCCTGAATTCCATTACGATTTAGCATCACTGAGAGACAGCCTTGAGCGTTCGAGAATCGACGTCTAGAAGTAGTTGTCAGCTTGTCCATACCCAGACTCACTAAATTTCAATGATTGGATGACTTATTTTTCCCTCGTACACTTTGTTCTTCTTTTCTCTGTAGTTTTCTTTTCACTTTCAGAAATGTGTGAATTTTCCGGATTAGGATAAAGTGTTTACGCTTAGTCATAATCCACACGCTTCCGCATAGAAGACTCAAGGAGAATGGAAAATAAGGAACGTTTCGAAAAAAAAATTTATTTGTTCCGAACATGGCACTTGAAACAAGCGGAACTCTCGTTAATGAATGAGTTCGGCCAGAAGTACCCTAATGAGGAAGCCTCTAATGCTCTTTTGTTTAGTTAGATACGGCGAATGCTCTCATTATTAACTATTCTATTGCCATAGAAAGAACACGTATTCCGGAGAAAGCTACAATATAACTCACCGGCTACAGATTTGGACCGCACTAACTTGCCTACGTAATGCTCTATTTTGAATTTGCACTTATAATTTTCTCACTTAATGACGTGTGATACATTCTCAGTAACCAAAAAACTATGTAGGCTCGAACTATCACTCAGGCACAATATTCCAACATTTTTTTAAGAAGATAATCATCCCGTAACCTCTAGACTCTACGGGCAACACGTCTTTAAGAGTAAAAACCGCATATAAAATTCTAGACAGAGATAGTCTGAATGCCCAGTCGTTTTCGCAGTTACTGTTATGTTATTCTGTACCCAGACATGGCACGAGCTGAAATATTTTCTACTTCTATCTCGAGATATGGAAAATGCATTTCTTCATTTGACATTTCCGAGTTGTCAAATCCAGACGGTCCCTGATATCGAGCTTTCCTCTTCTTAGAGGAGAGCTATAACTGCGTGCATTCAAAAAGAGAATCTCTCATTGAATGCTTCCGCGGGAATAGCCCATTCTTACTCTCCCGCGCGCCAATATTACCGCGACTTTTCTCTATTGAAAAGTGAAGTAACGAAGAAGGAGAAAGGGAGGATGACGGGGGGACAGAAGAGGAGATAGAGGAGGGGAGATTCATAGAGGTAGAGGGGGGAGGGGCGGAGCTACGCAGTCCTTCTCCGTGAGACTCCACTTTCACACTTCACCACAGCACCTTCACGTCCTAGAGCCGCTATCATGAATTGGGTGGTGGGTTAAATTATTTTTTATTGGCTTCAACAATTTCGTTCTTCAATAAACACTACAGAGGTAACAACACTACTCAATGAAAAAAACGTCGTAGTGGGTTGGATTACGGTAGTCGACTTTCGAAAATCGTTACTCGTTGCAGGGCTATCGACAGTACGTCGCCTACACGTACATTGGCTTCAACGTCGTTGGATTCGTTGTCAACACATGGGTATGTTGTAGAGTTGTTTGCTCGAGTGACACTCGGCGAGCGCTCGCACTCGCCGAGTTCATTTTCGATTCACTCGGACCGGTTGGATCACTCGCGAGTGAAAAATGAGAAATTCACTCGCGAGTGAAAATCCACTCGCGAGTGTTTTTGTAGACTTCGAATCGAGAATTGATTGAATTTTATTTCTCCATTGAACCCTCCTTTGAAGTGAGAGACCGGTCACTTTGCATTGGCGAGGGGAGAAGGAATGAGGCAAATTCAATTAACTCGGCGAGTGGATTTGACTCGCGAGTGCGAACAAAGGAATCCACTCGCGAGTGGATTTCTCATTTTCCACTCGCGAGTGCCGAGTCACTCGGAATAACAACTCTAGTATGTTGAGACTCATGTATATTTGCTTCCACACAATTCCTCATTTTATGACCTCGTGATGTTATGAATTCTTTCTTTTATCTTTTCAAAAATCGTCAATTTCCGAAAGCACTTTCTCTTTCCTCACTCGTGCCCATCAAATTAGCACTTCGTCTCCCACTTCGCTTGCTTTGATGACTTTACATCCTGCCCGGGCCTCATATTTTCAAGAAATATCTCTTCTTCAACACTAACGTCACGCAGAGGTTTTCTGACAATAAATTGAATGAGGAAGTGTAGGGTACCATAAAGGGATTCTATGAATGGAATTATTGACTGACAGTCGAGGAAATGAGGAAGGCGCGCTCGCTGAAAGGGTACAGTACCGATTTGATTAGCGCGGGCGCCCCTTCTTCTTTCCAGACCATTTTGATCCTAGACCTCTGAGAACGTGAAAATAGCAGTTACTTCTGAGCATAATTGAGGTGTTTCCCATAAATTGTGCCTTGTGGTGATGAGACCGAACTGAGTGGTCGCGGCGAAACCTCGGCGTGGGATAATTGCTCAACGTCGCTGGATGGCACTGGCTAAAGTTCGCGTGTTTTGGTAGTCGACTGTCGATACCCACATCAAGCGACCCCGTCGAATTGTGCGCTACGTAGGCAAGGACGCCCTGCAAAGGAAGAGTAGGAGAGTCCCTTGTTGAGGGGATCTAGAATTCGCAAGCGTCGAAGAAGAAAGGGAAGTTGCAGTAACTTCCAAGTGAAGCGTGAACGATGAAGGAAGAAGTGTATCTCGTGGGGCGCTTGCTTGTTTTAGTCAGGCGAGAAAACATGCGCGATCAAGCGCACTCTATTGCATTGCAATCTGTTATTCGAAGTTTGGAAGCAGTGATTGATGAAGTCGAAGAACATTCTCGTTCACCAATCCACCCAATTATCTAACGCATCAACAACCAACAAATATGAACAAATACAAGAAAACTGAAGAACGTTCAAGATGTCTTTAGATTTCCGGAGCCCCAGTAACTCGATTTAAAAACCAATTTCGGCAGCAGCAATACTACGTACAGTCCCGGAACCTCTCGTCTTACCACGTAGTTACAGGAAACGCATGCATACTTGACGAAGCCTCTCAACTTCCAGTATTTTTCCTTCTCGAAGTAAAGGCCTAGATATGAGATAGTCTGAATATTTTTGCGCAGGTCTCGCATACATTCCTTCATTTCGATGGATTTCCTCAATACTCCGAAAAGGAAATGGAGCATGCGTATGGCACACATCAGCTCAAGAAACGTTCTGTCTGCGACAGAATGACCGATGAAATTTCGAATATGATGTGGATGAGACTTTGAACTTTGTACGTGACGCCTGCGAGTCGGCTCTTTTGTTAAAGAAGCCGTCAGTTTTGCTGGATATTATAACATGAAGTGATTATTTCTAAATATGTGACGAATCGCACGCAAGCAACTCCCACGTAAGGAAAGTGACAGTCTGCTTGTCTCTCACGATTAAGAGTACTTGCTGGTTTTGTCTTGCAGGCGAGATAGTGTGAGAATGGAAGAGATAGGTTTAGTGTGACAGTTAGATTGGATGGACTAGGAGCCCTCAGTAGACATGTGCTCTTTCGTCTCTCAAAACACGACGACGAGGCCCAGACAGTTTACACTACGAAACCAAGTTCAGCCACAATATTCGGAGCTTCTCTGTTTTTTGCCCATGCAACAACAGATCCGAATGTGGAGAATGAGAATGATGAGATATTATTTGCGAGAAAAAACTTGCCCAATATTCTTTCTGCAAAACAAATTAGATACAAAACACGGCTTCAAACTGGCTTTGTAACTAATTGCGTAGGAAAATTCATCTAATTGTTTTGGTGTTCTGGAGTGTGTTCGTCTAAAGTCCAACACAATTGGTGAGAATTTCACGAAATGGAATATCCCGTAGAGACCACATTGTTCATTCAGGAAGGAGGGTGGGAGGCTGAGGAATAATTCAGCATCAGATATCCAGTTTGTATGTAAGGCGCCGTTTGCTAATGCACTTCTCTCTTATTTCCGGCTTCCGGCATTTTCCCCCAATACACGATGGAAATTTGAGAACTTTCATGGACATATTGGCCGCCGACTCTCTCCGTAAGAGAATAATAGTTTGATCTCGAAGGGCTTTACCAAGGCAAAGGTTCTGAATTTTCTCGCTCAGAAGGATGCTCATAGCGCCAACGATAAAGCTACATGAGATAAGAATTAATTTTCGTGGCAGTATGTCCAAACTGTCATAGACGCGGCAAATAATTGGGTAATGAACATCAGTGTGATGTGTCTTCGTGATCATTTTCTACTAAGCTTGTTGAGTAATCGAATGACATGCTCGGCCTCGCGTCAAACATGGCCAATATGGAATAACACCACAAGATTCTAAGGTTCTGGAACATCCCCAACATATTCCAGGCAATTAAGACTACATGAATTGGACCAGCCATTCTTCGCCCAAAAAAAATTGGACCAGCCATTCTTCGCCGTTGGATATATTACTCTATTACCCGTTCGCATACTGGAATAGCGTTTTGTTCACGATGTAAGGGAACAGGATCTTTGTATCCGCCCTAAATTAGCCCATTGACGACAGACTACAGTCTAATGGCCCATGCGCAGTAATTACCGTCTTGAGACAGATAATTCGAGGCCGATCTAGTCTCGAAACTCGACGAATATTAGATGGTTTACTGTTGACGCCGCCCACGAGACAAGCCCCGAGTCATATTGATAGATCCAAGGGATTTCAAGAAGCAATTGACCCAGACTAGGTTTATGTGCAAAATACATTGTCTAAAAATATGGAAAATTATGCGACTCGCTGACAGCAGTGGTCCTGTACAGTCCGGGTTGGGTCCCCCCTGAAAACAATCCGGCCCGGCCGGCCCCGTCCGGCCCCAAGCGGCCCCATGCCTTTTTGTGGCTCGTACAAAGAGAAATTCGATATAATCTCAACGGCGTTGTACAGCTCGTGTAATATGCTATCGATTTGGATTAGCTGAATTTTAAATATTTCTTTAACTAAATAGTAAATTGGTGGGGAACTGTGATCAGTATTGCGAAAAACAGGTCGCAAGATTACGGTAAGTAAAATCGTCAACCTTATTCTTTTCAGCTTTTTCACTTTTTCGCAAAAGCTTAAGCGCTTCCACACCAATTTACTATTTATTGAAAGAAATATTTAAAATTCTGCTAACACATATCGAAAGCATATTACACGAGCTTTACAACGCCGTTGAGTTTATATCAAATTTCTCTCTGTACGAGCCACAAAAAGGCATGGGGCTCCTTGGGGCCGGTCGGGGCCGGCCGGGCCGGATTGTTTTCAGGGGGGAACCAACCCGGACTGTACTGTGACAGCTGTGTTGACACTGGGACCGAAAGGGAGTTTTTGTTCCCTGTCTCCCAAGTGCCCATGTTTTCTCGACTGTCAGTCAGGCCGAGTATTTGTGCAAAATGAAGAGACTATTGCTCGGGGCGACCGTGTTTGTCTTTGACAGAAGTCGGATCATTAATATACGAGCAGAATCCGCTGACTTCTGACGATCGTTCGTGATGTTTCCGCGATGAATAAGTGACGGTGTCAAGGGGGAATCACGATAGCATCTGAATGACCGATGAGTCCTATCGTAACATTCAAATGCTCAGCGGAGATGCTACGGTGTTTAGCGCATAATACGGAACATTTTATTCGCCGGCTCCATATTTATTAACGCTAAAATTCTCATTTTCTCAGTAAGTGCTACTTGTGCCGCTAGGAAACGATTAGAAACAAGAGCTAGGGTCGGAGACCCTCCAGTCGAAAGTTGAAATGAACGATAGGAATCGTAATACGCGGAACGGTTTAATATTTCGCGATACGACGAATGAAGGATCAAGGAGAAACCTCATGCGTACATGAAAATGTGTCCTGACGTGTTTTGTTCTTGAACATTCTAGCTAATTTTTTCGCTTGCAATTCTCGAAATTTCACGGCATCTCCGTTTCCTCAGCCAGACCCACGTACACACCGGAAATGGAGTGGGCCAGCATACTCGAGTACACTTTCGAAAAGCGAAATAGCGAAGAAATAGAATCCAAATTCCATTCCGAAATACTATGATCTCCTCCAACGCACACACTGACACACAAAGCGTGTGGCGAAACGGGAAAATAACGCGCGGTGAGCGCCCGGAGTTTGGTGTGTTGGAACACTGAAAATTTGGAAGATCAGACAGGAAAAAATACCGCCGATGGGATACTGCGAAGAAATTTTATTCTGAGGGGGACTCAAGCAGTGATGAATAAACATAAAAAATGAAAAAAAAATTAAACGAATTAATTCAGGTAATGTACGTCATCGCCCCGTTGTTGATCGCTCCCTCGAAGGTGCCGAAGAGCATTCTCTTCTACATTCTCTCACTCTGCATTGCCGATCTGCTCATTATGTTTGGTGAGTAGGGTTCGAAATACGGCTGATCCTTCATTTCGTGTACTCTCTTACCGGTCATAGTAACGAGAGAGAGTGTGTGAAATGGAGAGACGACGGTATCATTTCTCGGGCTCTAGTGAGCTTCTTAGTTATTCCGTTCACTTGAACGCGTTGCATTACATGAACTACTCACGCATTCGTGTTTCCAAATGTTTCCTATCTGTTTCCGCTCCGGCGCATCTATTGGGCTTTCATCATTGTTTCATGAGAATAACCCGCTTCGTTCGGTATATTCTCACCGATATTCGAAGAAAACCATTGGGAATTACTCATTTGAACTCATCTCGCTTCAATGTGCAGCTTCCTTATTCACTTTACGTGCCGCTTACGCTCTCCATTTTTAATAAATCGTAGATTGCGCGATTACTGAAAATAGCAAGAGTCGCAGCAGTGTGCACGTAAGGTTTCGTCACTTCCTAGGCAAATTGCATTAGAAAATCTCCCGAAAGATAACACGGGTAATCCGCATCTAAATCTGAATGTAATTAGTCCTGATAACGGGCTTTTGTCAATAAGATACCCATTCCTCAACAAGACAGATTTAGCCATAAAGCAGTAGAGCAAAGACAAACGGGTAGAAGATATAGTAACCACCAAAATTCTGCAACTCATCAATGACCATTTTGCAGCCATGCTGTTGCTGATTATCGAGCTCGTGATGGGCACGTGGACGTTCTCGTCTGCCGCGTGCACCGCGTATCTGGCGGTCGACGCCATGAACAAGTAATTCACATTTTGAATTCCCGCCACACTTCTGCCAATAAAAAAGTCTCCACAGAAAAACCCAAATTTTCAAGAGTTTCAGAAGTTGGCGGGAACTGAGGAAATTTGAAAATTGCAGATTCATCGCTCCAATAATCGTGTTTCTCATCTCCCGCGCGTGCTACCAAACAGTTTGCCTGGACAAGCAGGCCAGCGAACGCGCGGCAGGACTTAGGGTAATCCCTGTTCAATTGTTATTATGGACGTTCAAATTGCCTTCGTCTCATCGTGAGAAGGATTTTCAAGGAATATTCGTGCCCACGCACTTGCATGGTGTTATTTACGACCTGGTTTAGGCGTTCACAGTAACCGCAACCACCTCCGCCCAGTACCCTCTCGAGGGTGAAAAACAGCTCTTGCCAGTCCTTATTGTGTTTTGGAAGAGGATAATTGGTTGGGGAAGTATGTGAGCGGAATTCGAATAAGAGCCGAGTCCGATAGTTTCGGGCAATTGATGCGAAAGCTGGCGCGTATGCAAAAGGATGTGCATTCATTCAAGAATCTTTGCTCTGACTTGCGACCATCGTTTCGTCCACAGAAATAGATAGTTGCATTCGAATGAACGAGCATCGTCCATTGGCCGGAGATCGACGAACAATAACAAATGCGTGCGCCTAGAAATTTGATTGCGAAATTCGAGCATACGCCCGTTTCCGACGACTGAAAATGGCTTGTGAAATGGGAGATTTCAATGGGGGGAATGAGTGCAGAAATGCGTTTCCGCCGCATCTCTGGATTGGTTTGTACGCGAAACTAACAAAGAGAAACGGACAATTGTTTTAATATTTGTCTACCGGTCAACACAGAAGGATTGCATAAGTCATCTGTCGGTAGAAAGCCATTCGACGGGAAGAACGGTATTGTTTTCCTATGAAGTACGCAGACAAATACGATTAGGATGTGTCTGGAAAAGCATACGCGGAATGCGAGGGAATAGGAGACAAAAAACACGCACTCAAGAGCGAATTCGTCGAATTGTGATGACAAGGCTGGTTTTGGGGGATTTGAAGCAGAAGATTTTTTTCCAACCATAACCAAAATTCGGGAGAACTAATGTGCGATGGTGCAATGATTTCACGAAATACCACGGTGCTCAATGGCAACAAGAGAAGATCCTATCGTATGGAAGAACGGCATTGATCGACAGGCTGAGGCCTTGATGTTCCATACCTGATTATGATCACGATTATGAACCACAATTTGACTTCAGTATGCGATCGTGCAAGTGGTTGCCGCCCTCGTCTTCGTGTGTTTCCTGCTGTGGCCAGTGTTCGCCTACGCTCAGGTATCACCTTACATCAAGACCTCCTGATTTCAAAAAGCAGCGATCAAATTTCCGATTAGGAAGACGCGATTTTAATTGAGCTTGTCGATCATAACATCGAAAACGTAAAAGAAAAATTATCAAAAAAAAGAAACATGGAAGAATGATTAGTGAAGAAATTTGAAGAAAAAAAAAGAAATCATCATTTCAGGTCTACACTTTCTACCTCAATCCGAACAATGTGACCAACGAGGTGACAGTGATGCACAAGTGCAGTTTCCTACCACCAACAGGTAGAATTGAAGAAAAAAACATTTCCGAGAAAAAAATTGATTTACAGAAGTCGAGTTCTGGTTCAACCTGATCGCATGCGTAACCTCCTACGCGATCCCGCTGTTTGGCATCATTTATTGGTCAGTTTTTAAATATGTAATACAAAATAAATACAAATTAAAAAGACTTGAAAAAAAAAGTTTTTAAAAAATGAAAGAAAATACAAACCCGCCGAGTCATCTCGAGCAATTGCGGAAGAATGAGAGTTCCTTTGCAAAACTCAGACGAATCGGCCATATAGCAGAATGAATGGAATTCAAATCATCCTGTAATTGCTTATTCAATATTTTCTTCTCAGGTACGTCAGTGTGCCCTTCTTCCTCAAGCGTCGCGCCATCCGATCCCTCGTGAACAATAAGTAAGTCCGAAAAATAGTCCAAGGAAAAGATGTTTAAGTATTTTTTTGATTTTCGAATACGTTTCAGAAGTTTGTCTAAATTCGTAATCGTTTCATACTCCAATCCAAGGCACCGCCTGTCAAAGTGGATCGATCGTGGCGTACCCCCTCTATTTCTCTCTCATTCATTTCCCCCTATTTCCATTGGCCTGCGCGGTCAAAAAGGAGAAAATGAAGGAAGTGGATCGAATGACACATTTTTAGACTAGTCAGCCCTTTATTGATTTTGAGAAACTCATCCCAAACAAGACCAATTCCGCAAATACAGACGAACTATATTTCTCCTTTCGGTGAAACTCATTTGTCAAAGTGATATTCAAATCCTCAACTTTGTCCTCCTTTTAAAAAACTGCGGCGACACTTTTTCACCCTTCAAGTTTCTTGAAACCCCCACACCTGCATTATTTTTGAAATCCTTGTCGGATTTCCAACAAGTTGACAGAGCTCGATTTTTGAATTGTTATTTTATATTTTGATAACATGCAAAAAACTTGCATATTCGGTGATAAAAAAATTGCATATTTTTTATCACTGATTTTTATCAAAAATGGAGCTCTGTCAAGTTTTTGGAAATCAGACAAGGATTTCAAAAATAATGCAGGTGTGGCGGTTTCAAGAAACTTGAAGGGTGAAAAAGTGTCGGCGCAGTAAGTGAAAAAGTTGCAATTTGTGATTAATTGCATGTGGCGGCTTTTCTAGCTTTGTAATTTATTCAAAAATTTAGTGATGTGTTGCGAAGTACTCACTTATGATAACCGCTATCATAGATCCTCATATTTTGTTTTGCTTGCGGTGTGAGGGCATGTTTTCCAAGCGATAGGTTCAAAATTATTCTCTCATTCCACACCGCGCACTCCGCAAAGAGGAGAGAGAAATGGCCCAGCTCATTAGAATACGTACGCCGCGTTGAACAAAGGACCTCGTCCACTCTGACAGGCTGTGAAAGGTAGTGCGTCTCTCCTTGATGCAAAAAAAAAATACTTGAGCATTTACATTTAAAAAAATTCCTTTTTTCAGTTCGATGGACGCTGCGATGAAGAAGGTCATCACCACTGTTATCCTCCTCGCTGGTGAGCATTACTCTCTCAAATATGGATTGTCTCTTGTCGGTCAGACACGGCGAGAGAGCGTGCAAAATGAAGAGAGTATTTATCTTTCATCTCAGGCATCTACGTCGTGTGCTGGTCGCCCTACTGGTTCAACATGTTCGCCCATCGCTTCTGGAGCTTCCTCTCGCTCGAGAAGCGCACCTGTAAGTGATTGGCGTGTTGTCGGGATGTCCAACCAATTGCAATACCCAATTAATTGACTTTGCGGCCGCTCACCCCCTCAGAAAATGAGGAAATAAAAGTGAATTAATTGGTCAACCCACTACCAATTACCCAATTAATTGGTATTGTCTACTAGTATTGGGTATTGAATTGACATCACTAGTGTTGACGCGAAAAAGGAGCCCATTGAAAATGTTTAAATTTCAGTCGTGATCGTCTCCTACCTGATCCATCTGCTGCCGTACATCTCCTGTTCCGCATACCCGCTGATCTTTACGGTTAGAATTTGGATTTCGAAAATATTTGGCTGGCGCGGATGAGGATAATGACTGGGGCAATTCAGGTGATGAACCGAGGCATTCGTGTGGCCCACGCCAAAGTCGTACAGGATCACAAGAGAAAGTGAGTATTTTTTTTCGAATTTTTTTTGTCTTTCTACAGTCCTGGTTGTTTCCCCCGGGAACACGGACCGTCCCGGACGGTCCCGGACGATCCCTCGCAGTCCCTGGATAATTCTGACTCGAGTAGTGCGAATTTTGATATATACTCTTTTGCGCTGTAAAGCTCTTATTCTGTGCTATCGATGAGTGCCTTCAAAATTTTAATTAATTAATTACCATTATGAGCAAATTGAACAAAAAGTGTTGCCATTTTTGCGAAAATATGAAAAAATTTAAAGTAAAAGTTACGGTAAGTGCAATATTTCAACCGACTGTTCAACTTTTTCGCATTTTCGCAAAAATGGCAACACTTCTTGTTCAATTTGCTCATATTGGTAATTAATTATTTAAAATTTTGAATACACCTATCGATAGCACAGAATAAGAGCTTTACAGCGCAAAAGAGTATAAATCAAATTTCACAATACTCGAGTCAGAATTATCCAGGGACCGCGAGGGACCGTCCGGGACCGTCCGGGACGGTCCGTGTTCCCGGGGGAAACAACCAGGACTGTATTTTCGTAGAGCAAATAAATACAATAGACATAGAGAAGAGAAAGTAATGATAGTGACGATTAGAGTTCGAAATACGGGTAATCGTCTCTTCATTCTCACCGGTCGGATAGGCGAGAGAGTGTATGAAATAAAGAGTATTGTATTGGTACCCGTATTTCTAACTCTAGTGGCGATTCAACCCTTTCTTTTTTCAGGTTCAAGTACATGACCGGCGAGGCCAGCAACACGATCAGGAACGCAACTTCGGCACTTAGGTACGTGCCTGGCGCACTTGATAAGCTGGCGCGGTTGAAGAGTCTGCATAAAATGATCACAATTTGCAGATCGCAATTCCCGTCGAAGGTGCCCTCTCGCGGCAGCTTCCTCGAGGTGTCAGTGGACGGATGCGTGAGAAAGGCATCGTCATCGGTAAGATATCTCCATTTTTGAGGGTACACTGAGGGTCAGAGAAAACGAGAGAGCAGGGGAGTTGGAAAGAGTTAGAGAAAAAATATTAACTTCAGTTATCGATCAACGGCCGCAGCAAGAACGACAGCGCAGTGAGCTCCAAGGTAATAATTCATTGAATACATTTATGATTTTTTTTTCATTTTTTTAAACATTGAAGAAATAACTATTAAACTATTATTAGTCAATTATTAGAAATACAAATAGATAAAAGTGAATTTCGTAGATCTCAATGTCATCCGACTTCGACAAGCCACAAGTGACCGTGAACGGTGTCGCCTCGCCTCCACTGCAGCAGCAGAGGTGAATAAGAAATATTTTGTTTTACTTTATTTATTTTTACATACTAAAGAGAGCAAGAAGAATACCAGTGAATAATTTCCGATCAATGTTATTCATACTCGTTGAAACACAACCGGTGTGCCCAATATATTCCTGCTTTTGCTGAATTGATCAAATGTGTTTCAGCAAACTGTAATAAGTTTATGAAGTGATCTTTCGACATTCGGTGGAAGACTTAGAGCGTGAATAACTAGATGATACATTTATCCATTCAGAAGCCCGGAAACGTTGTCGGCAGACGCCGAGAGCGGCGAGAGCGAGACTCTACTGTGATGCTCCACTCCGATATGAATACCCATCCGACCGTACTACAGCTTCTCGCATATCCCCCTATCATCTACATCATACGTGTGATAGCCATCGCCCCCGTTTTATAGCAATATCTAGGCAAAAAAGCTGATCTCAATTCATCCGGCTCTCGCTTATCATAGAAACGAGAAAGCAGACGAGAAGAGGATGGTAGAACCCTATCAATGTCCGCAAATTGCCTAGTAAATCTCTCTACGATCTCACTCAAAAAAGTGCCATGATCTCGCTCTTTCTTTTCTAATACTTGGATAGGCCCACAAGTGGATTTCACATTCTACATGCTTTATCGCTTCCTTGACCGTACGTGAAAAGTATGCAGAATGAAGATACTTTTTTGAAGCCCATCCTTCCATAATTTAGTCGTTGTTTTCCACTGTGAGGTACCCCCATCAACAACGGGTTGAAACACTCTCTCCTGTATTCATCTTTTTCTACGTCGGGTTGATAAAGTGCATCGATTGAAACAATGGACCATACTCGACTATACTCGCAACTTGCTCACTACCATAATGGTGCACAAAAAAACACATACTCTCAAGTTACAATACGATTCTTGTTTTGAAACTGCCCAGAATTCAATCAGTTTTTTTTCTGTCTCGTCACAAATGAACGCTTATTGACGTCATTTTCCCGTTTTTTTCTGCAAGAGACACACAAGAATCACAAAAACGTCACGCCATCTGTTATCATTCTTCACTCGACCTCTTCCTTCTTCCTCTTTATTATTCTGTCTCTCTATATCTCAAGGTATCTTGTCTGTCAGAGAGTACCAGAGATAACTAGAAAACAAGAGAGTCAGACGATAACTCCCCTCAACCCCTCCATAACCATCGATATGCACGCTCGTGTCTCTGTTGTGAAATGACCGCCTGATTTCTTTGCTTTTCTTTCTGACGGTTTTTTTTCATTTCTGATACTTACTTCATTGTTCTGAATTATCCTAATAAATGTTATACGGATATATTTTTCGAATGAATCGTATACGTTCGCTAAACGATACGCATACAAACCTGAAGAAGGGCTCTTTCTTTGGCTTCTAGAGTCCTGACAACCCAGAATACGGCAGTATTTACACGGTCGTGGGTCACATTCACTGAAGCTCTAGTCTAACTCTCTTGTTTTTGTGCGATCTCACTTATTGCAATAGCCCACTCGGATATCCGAGTAGAGAGGAGACCGATTCGATTATTCCGCGGAAGTGAGAATGAGTAGGAAAATCGACTCGGATTGACGGATAAAAATCCGGATAGACAACCCTATTAGTCACGAAAGAGGAGAGTCTGAACGAAGAAGAGGTATTGACGCAAGTAAGGATAAACGAACTTCAGTTCCCTTTTACTAGTTCTTTCTGCCATTGCGTCATAAACCGAAGAATTTCCATCAAACGTAAAGAACTTCTTTGGAAAGCACCTCCATCGAACGACGCTTTCCTCACTCAGTTGATTAGACATGAACTCGCGATAAGCAATCTGATTGGATTTTCTTCTCCTTCATTCGAATGGCTTCCATTAGGGGTTTCTGTTCGCTATTGGCTTTTCTTACTGCTTCTCTTCTACAATCTTGATTTTCTCGTTTCTTGCAGTACTCAAATCTGTATTCGCTCATAAGCCACCCATTTCTCCCTCATTGCTCTTCACTTGCCCCCCCCCCCTCTCAAAAGGCCTGCAAAGCCTATCTGAGGGAGTGAGCTCTCTGGAACTGTCTGGCCTGAAAGAGAACATGGCGGTTGAAGAGAGACTTCCTTTCCCGAGGAGGCTGCTCCCACTCATTTGTCAGCTTTTCGCTTCCTCTTGTCGAGTACATTCGCATCTCTCCCCTCTTTTCCCATGAGAAGTTTCCAGAAGTTGTTACAGGCACAAAAAAAGAGAGGGCACACACTTCCACTCACAAGCTCCACACTCTAACCTGCTGAGAAGTGGAAAATGTGAGAAATCAACCCCCCCCCCCCTCTAACTCAATTAGCATACTGATCAACAGTCTCGGAAGCAACTCCCGACTCAATTAGCATGCAATCTCCGGGTCGATTTGCATGCACAACCACTCCTCGTATCTCTCCATTTTGTTGGTTTTCTCGGAAGTTGTCTCTCTACTCCTCGCGCGGCGCAAAAGTGCGTGTTTGAACTGGTGATTCTTCCCCGTTTTCGCTCTCTACTTTTTCCTTCGGTTCTCCCCTTTTCGCACGCTATTTCCCTGGATAGAGTACGATTGCTCAATTCCCTTCTTCTTTTTCTCATCTTTCTGTGCGCCGTTTTTTCGCTCGCATTTCGATTGTTTTTGCTCCTTTTTTCCTTCTTATTCGCACCCTTTTCACTTAGCATCGGCTCTAATTTATTCGCTCCCTCCCTCCCTTCCTATTCAGAACCTAGACGCCGTGTTGAATGCGAATCCTCTCTTTCCTTCCTCTCGATTCGTTTCCTTTGCCCTCTCAACAGTCAGACAACCACATAGAGAATGCGTAATGAAGAGAGACCGACCATTACTCCCCCCCCCCCCCCCCACTCACTTCGCCATTACCGATGCTCATGTTTTCGCGTGAGATGAAGTGAATATACTGTTTTTCCGCGGTCTACTGGTTTCGCCCAACAGCCCATCGAAGCACGTTATTTCACCCGTTTTCGATTGAAAATGCTTGTATTTTTTTATGAAAACGGTACTTTTGCTTCTCCTTCACCCCTTTGTAACTTGCCCGAAATTTGACCAGTTTATCCGCCGTGTGCCTGATGTAGTGAAGTGCCGGCCTTCGTACCATTGCTATAGAGAAATGCCCCGAAAACGAAGTGAAAACTAGCTCATATCGGGCTGTTTTTCCTCTCGCCCCACTTCCTGTGGAGGCTATTGAAGAATGGGCTCTCTTCAATTGTCCTCCTATTTCTCCAGTGAGTGAAACGAGAAACCATTCAGAATTACGAGCATGCGCTGTTCATTCAACATTTCTATTGCTATTGCTTTCCTCTAGTTGACTCTCCGGCCGAATCTCTCACGCCTCGGCATTTTACATGACTTAGCACGCGATTTTCCCCCGCAATCCGATTCGTGAAATCGCGTAAATTCTAATAACTTCGCCCACAGTAACGATCTTATCCTCGATGGTTTTTGATCGCAAAATGTTCGCTTATTTTCGCATAACGTGTATGTCTCAGAAATTATGTTTGAATCAATTGACTCCTCACTTTTTCAAAATGACACTTTCTAGAGCATGGCTCTGCTCGACCGAATGGGCTTCGCTGCCACGCGCAAGTGGCTCCTGATTCTCAATGGAGGATATCTGGTTCGTGATATTATTTATGTTACGAGACCGTTTCGAGTCACGATGAGAAATGACATTCTTCAAATATACTTGTTCACTAGATCTTAATAGCTTTCCTTGTCTTAGAGTTGCTGCGATTTCCTGAATTCCGGTTGTAGATATGACTAAGAATTTGTATCTCTGTCTCATGCAATGTAGTAACGAAGGCAGTTGGAGTAAAAATTGGCTTGATAAGGTGAGCCCGTATGCATTCAATAAGCGAAGGCCTTGAATGCTTATGAAGATTAATTATGGTCATTTCGTAATTAATTAATTAATAGTCACTGGCCTAGCGGTGGGGTCCCGCAGTACTTCGTGTGCCTAGAGTGCGGTGTGACCTTTACCGTTTATCAATTAATTAATTAATTCCAGGTCCTTTCGTTCATACTCATCGCCACCGGGTGGTACACGAGCAACGCCGCCATCGTCACCTCGGTTAGCTCATTAGTTCATACGAAAACGGAGTATCTACTACTTTATCTGTTTTCGTTGTAGAATTTGGCTGAAAAACGACAATATAGGGCAACCTGAAAACCGAATAAAACATAGCCCACAGAATGCGCAGATTGAAAATATTAGTTCGACCTATCTAATATCGTTTTCAAAGGTGCGTGAAATAATGCTACTTCACACATAAACTCTACTTCTCAGGTCTCAATCGCGGGTGGCATCATCGCAGCGGGCGTGTTCCTGTCGGGCGTCGCCGTGCTGGGCATCTACGGCACGCGCGAACAGCATCAGGCCGCACTCTTCTTCGTGAGTTGTTGATCTTTGATCTTTAAACCTAGGCCCAGAAAATGGCCAAGTGTATGCTCTCGTACGCTCTCGTCTCTCTGACCGGTGAGAAAGAATGTCGAATGAAGAGACGGATTCTTCACTCAGACACCCCTAATCAGAAGCAATTACGCACCAGAACTACAGATACGAATACTCAGAAATATGATTGGTCTTTGATTTTTGGACCCTGTAAATAATGAAGCCCATCCATTGCAGTACATGATCATCCTATTCATCGTGTTCGTTGTGCAGTGCGCCGTCGCCCTCGCCTGCCTCGGAGAGGTGTCGCCCGTTGCGGTAGAACAGGTATGGTTGAGAATGATTACGGAAGGTTCGCAATAGGATGGTCACGGTAGTTTACTGTAACTGATAATGAGGGATACGGTAAACTACTGGAGATATTATAATGTGAAGGAACACTGCTGTCCCAGTATCTGAGGGTATCCAAGTATCGGTCGAGCAGGTATGGTAGAATCGATTATTTACGTTAGGATTACAGTAGGGCAGGTACGGTAGTGCATGATATTTCGTGAAGAATGTTATACCCGTAACGGCACTGTAAGTAGATTGCTGTATCTCTGTGCACCGGTAGATGGGTTACTGTAGGGCAACGTGGCTTCAGATCGCGAGCGATTTCGGCTTCCATTATAACTGCTGAGAATTGGCTCAGTAGGAAAGAAGGGTATATCGTAACGCACGAATTCGATAGTTTACTGTTGCTCGGGATACTGTAAATTCGAAACCGAATTCATCTTCAGCTGGTCTCTGCCGGATGGAAGGCCGCCTCGCCGCCAACCGTATTCGATGCGGAGAAGGTGAGTTCGGTAGAGTACGGTGAGGTCGCGAACTGAACAATACGGTAGTCTATTTATCGATTTATTCCAGGCATTCGGCTGCTGTGGTTTGCGCAATGCGAGTGAGACGACGAGCAAGTGCGATCAGGTGAGATTCAATTTCGGTAGCTAATCGACAACTGACGGTTACGGTAGAGTGGCTTTGGGATACGGTAGCTCATGTTGTCCATCGTTAACTGAATGGGGCTGTAGATTGACATCGGGATACTGTAGACCATGTACGATAGTCAATCGAGAACAGACTGATACTGTAGATTGATTTTGAGATACGGTAGCTATAAATCGATAATCAATCGATAATCTCTCAGCACGCGTGCTTCTCCGCGGGAGGCTGCCCGCCCTGCCTGCAGACGATCGTGGAGACGGTCAGCGGGTGAGTATACGATAGAGATACCGTAGTCAGTATTGATTATTTTGATCGGTTTGGTCATTGCGATAGTTCACTGTTACTGTAGCGCGGCTTTACTGTTGAGTTTTACTGTAGAGTGGTTAACCCTCGCTGCATTTCTTGCTGTATCTAATCTTCCGGTAACCATAGAAAATCCTTGGGGTAATCTACAGTAATCCAACTGTACCGCTTACAGTAACCTCTCGCGCATCGGTTGGATCGGACTGCTGTTCAGCTTCACTGAGGTGACATTTTCATGTTGATATTTCTTTTTTCTCTGTCACCTACTCTACCGGATAAGTTAGTAATTTTAACGTGCTGCGCTGTAAGAATTCTTTTTAGATAATTTAGCTTGTACTATTTTCGTTGAGTTGTTTTGATGATTTGTTTCTTTGAATAAAAAATACGTTATTGCAGCTAGCCGGCATAGTTCTCGCTCATCGCTTCCGCAACACGAAGAACCCACGATTCAACCCGAATTCCCTTTTCCAGTGATCGCCAGTCGATAATTGTTTACCGTAATCGATCGATAATCCCTCGCTGTAATCAATCTTAGTTTTCTAACCGCAATCGATAATCCCTTACCGTAATCTCTCGCAAAAACGTGTTTCAGTCTACCGTATGACATCTCATCCCAAAGATGCAGCAAATCGGTGCAATATTGGCCCTCTGTACATTCCCGTTGTGATTAGTAGAATCAAATCAGATTTATTTGTTGATAATTGTGCATCATTGAATAAAAAGATATTTTTTACACAAAGCGTCGACGTATTTTATGTGACTGAGAGCTGGCCCTCATATTTGATTCCGGCACACTGCGTCACTGCACTGTTGTAAAGTACGTCTAAAACATTAGCTCGTCAAATTCAAACATCTCATATCTTTCCCATTGACTCCTCTCGCATCTCCCTGGGAGACGGCGCCCACATTCCAAGCCCCTCCCTATCCCTCAGACACAACAGGCTGATAACTCCGCCTCATATCATTCACCCCATCCTATCCACTAGAGATGCAGCTGCCATCCTGGATCTGTCCTTGCAGACGGAACCGAGTGGAACCGTTCGTTGTCGTTTCTCATCCAGTGGTGGACCAGCCTCCTGTAAATGATGCCGAAGCCCCCGTCATTCCACCTGAAGACAATCTCGAGAATCCTTATGCAATAGAAGAGAACCCTTATCTACCTGCCGCTGAAGCCCAGGATCACATTGGCCCCGATGAGAACCCGGTGGAGGATGGCACCGAGGAAATCCAGGCCCTTCCTGGTACAGGAGAAATCCAGGACCATCTTGGCCCCGAAGGAAACCCGGTTCAAGACAGCACCAGCGATAACCAGGCCCGTATTGAGATAGGAGAGACTCACCCTGACCACGATGAGACCCAAGGACAGATGGAGACTCGCTCCCCGACCCCCTTCGATCCCGTCGATCAACATGCTAACACGAGTTGGCCAACGAGAGTAGCCTCTGGAATATCCGGGACGGCGTCCAGGATCGTCGAAAGAATCAAAGGAATCGCGAGACCATCCACTCCGGATTCGGATTCGCTGTCCATATAATACGTATTTTTCATGCCCCTGTCCAAATGCCGCCTTCAGTAGCCACCTCTCCCCTCTCCTCTCCCTGTCTGTGCCGAAAACAACGAGAACGTGTGGATAGATGCTTTCGATCCGTTGGTTAGCAGTTCAAAGTTCTAATTCGACCTACACCTTCCATCATTGCAGGCCTTTCGTCACCAACCCGCTCACATCCCGTAGCCTCCTTCTCCCCTGCATGCATGTAATCGTTCCCAGCCAAACAAGAGTTGTGATTCGTCCATACATCATCGACGTATTCTCCCTAGCCATGCTCTTCGTTTTACCACCATTGATTGATTGATAAAAGAAGTTGACCGTTTGAGTGGATGCTGCACATGACAAGGTGATTGGAGATGAACAGCTGCGTTTTTTGGAAGAAGATAATTAGTGACATACATTAGTTGTCGGGCAAAGGAGGAATTAACGAACAAGGACGGATGCACTTCTTCGGATGTTCTTCTCGTTCCGCTGATGTTTTCGAACCCGGAAGACGGTTCAAACATTCATACGACCACGGTTCTGTCTCTCCCTCTGTGTTTCTTCATTACGCGGGCTATTTCGCTTACTCTACCGGAAGAAATATCACGTGAAATTAAGAGAAGTGATCATACAGAAATTTCATTTCGCCTGCTCTCTCACTTTGGATGACCGACAAGAGAGTGTGTTGAACGAGGTGAGCGTCATGTCTGATAGAGATTAAATATCTTCGTGACATTTAGGAATGATTCTCTAAGTCTCTTCATCTCACGTGCTCTCTTCATCAATGTGAACCTGAGAATTCGAAGAATTTCCGTCTTGTTCTTATCATACCTTCAGTGTTTTGATACATTTAAAAGAGATGAATGGGAATGGATGTAATTTCGAGGAATGCACGGTGGCATTTATATGAGTCAGAAGGAAAGAGATGCGTTTTATATGGTATACGATCTACGTCATCAGTTAAAAAACCTTTCAAAATTCTGTTTCTTTTGGGCACATTCTTTTTGTTTACGTTGAAACAAGAATTTCCATTGAACTATCTTTGCCCTCTAAAGCCATTTATTTAATATCTATCTGAGCACGTCACCAGGGAAGAAATGTATCCTAAATGTAAGCGCCATTCCATTGATTTTCATAACATGATCATGAATCGATTTGATTCTCAGGTTATGGAAGCACACAATTTTTTTCTCCCTCCATCCTCTTCGAACCACCCTTCAATGAACTTTCGTTTCAACATAGCGATGCGTTATCGAATACGAAAGAGCGATGGCCTAAAGAGCTAACAGCTGGCCTTACCAGTGGGACCCACCAAGCGGATACAACTTTGACGTGGATACAACTTTAAAAAGCGATGACGATCTTTATCGCTCACGATTCACGAGAATTTCCTACGGTCGATTAGTGATTGCTGATTGCGAATGTACAGAGAGCGGGAACGAGATGAGGGGAAAGATCAAAGATCATCTTCGCTCCGTGTCTTGAATGTCCGTATTGGGCGAGCGAAGCGACCGATTCGACTCGCGAGCAGTGTGACCCTTCTCGCCCCTTCGAAAGATCAAAGATCAAAGATCAATTACTGCAGTGAAAATCTTCCTCAATATCAGGCCACAGAGATCAAAGATCAAACTACAAACTTGAGCTTGCTCAGGATCCGCTCGAACGTGTAGCGGTGCTTCGGCGAGCGCCAG
Organism: Pristionchus pacificus; assembly: GCA_000180635.4. NCBI lineage: Eukaryota > Metazoa > Nematoda > Chromadorea > Rhabditida > Neodiplogasteridae > Pristionchus > Pristionchus pacificus. Next base: position 453,083 of record CM026577.1, read on the forward strand.
CAGCCTTGACGAACGATCTGAAACACTTTGGATTGTGGTTTGTAGTTTGATCTCTGGTCAGATCGGTGTCGTTTTTAGTCTGTGCTTGATCGTTGTAGTTTGTACTCTCACCGATGCAATCTGGTCCGGCATGCAGTCATCGCTGATTTCGAGACTGGCCGTCTCGCGATACTTGCGACAGGTGATCTGCTGGGCCGTCTGAAGATGTGTCTTGCAGCTTGGTCTTTGATCTTTGATCTCTTGACTACCGTAATCTTATCTCATTCTCGAAGGGAAGGAGGGACGAGTGGTAGAGCGACCAGAGACAGTTGCCGTGTGTGTAGACCATCGAAACGAGGTCGTACGGAGTGCCCTGAAGGGATCAAAGATCAATTCCGAACTTTGTACTTTGTAGCATATAGTGTGATTACTGTAGTCTGTAGCCTGTCTCTAGTCTGTAGCATTCAAAATTGAAAGCATCTGTAGATATTAGGTAAGTAAAAAGGCTTCTAAAAAGGAGCTTACGAAGAGGTTGACAATGAAGGTAGTCAAAGGAGAAAATTCAAATGAGATTCAACGCACGGTGTATCCGCTCTCGTTCGGCAGACACTCCCACGGCACCCAACGACAGTGGTCAACGTCCTGAGAGATCAAAGATCAATCGGAAGAGATCAAAGATCAAACCTCATATTCGTTCTGCAGCGGGAAGAGTGTGCAGGGGCTGAAGCAAAAGAGGGACAGCTTGACCTGAGAGAGGTCAGAGATCAAAGATCAAAAGTACAGATGCAAGACGGTTACTGAATTGTTCGCATAATTATTCCGATCAAAGATCATCAAACCTGAATATCGTGCGTGAGCAGAAACGCCTCCAAGCACAGTGCGCGATGGATGAAGTTGTGGCGCTCGAGGTAGCGACACGCCTCGCTCATTCCAGTTGCGATCGATAGCAACTGAATGGAGAATAGAGATCAAAGATCAAAGATCAATCTGGCAAAGATCAAAGAGCAAGGATCAACTACCGTACCTCGACGTTGCTCCTCGGACACGCGCTGACGAACTCGCTCACCGGCCCGAGCGTAAGGTCCTCCATCACGAGGTGCGCGATCTACAACACGTAAAGTGCGCGGCTGCACGTCGCCTGACTCCGCCCCCTTCCTCACCTTCTCGCCCTCCATCGCCAGGCCCCAGAAGCGCCAGATGCGGCTGAAAAAATCAGCAGTTGATATTTCATCTTTGTAGTTTGATCTCTTACTGATTGCCAAAGTGCCTTCGGTCCTGCACCTGCCACTGCAGATAGTCGCGCTCCTTTGGCGTCAGATCGGAGAACTTCATCACCGACACGGGCACGTGTCGTCTGTAGTTTGATCTTTGATCTCTGATCTTTGAACTCTGTAGTTTGTAGTCTGATCTCTGCTCCCTTACTTCTCATCGATGGCGAGTGTGGCCCAGCTGATCTCGCCGGCGAGCGTGTAGATACGCGTGAGCGCCAGCGGAGGATCGAAACGACGAGGCACGAGCTGCACAGAGATCAAAGATCAAAATACAAAGATCAAAGATCAGCACCTGTTCCAGTCTGATCTCGTAGGGTCGAGCGACGGGCACGGACGTGGAGCGGCGCAGGAAATCGACCAGATCCCGGCTCTCCAGTCGCAGCGTCCGCTTACGGTAGATCACCTTTGGGATAGGGTTTTTTCATTTCATTTTTCATTTAAACAACTTTATCAGCTGGTTATTGGTGGGATCTCAGCTGGGTTGCCATAAGAGTTCTCCACTGAGTACGGTCGCGTGCGAGTTGAAGTAATTGTGGACCGGCGGCATTGACAAAGTCGTCTCTCCAACGTTTCAGTGGCCTCCCGCGATTTCTTCTTCCTTGCGGAGTCCATTCGAGAATCCTTAGACTCCACCTTACGTGGGAGAAGTTCGAGAGTCTTTCAGCCCACATCCATTTACGCTTTTCCGCCTCTCGCACAACATCCTTCAGTTTTGTAATACTACGCAGGTGCTCATTCCGAATGTGATCAAGTACAGTAATGCCGAGCATTTTTCGTTCAAGTTTACGCTGGGCAACGGAAAGAATTTGTTTGTCTCGTTTACAAAGATACCATGTTTCGGCTCCGTATAGGAATGCAGGGAGAACTACACCATCGAATAGGCGCTTTTTTAATACCATGGGACAACCTCTTTTCCTAAAGAATTCAGAGTACTTGGAAAAAGCCCAATTTGCGCTTCTTACTCGGCGGTGAATTTCCCCCTTGAATCGATTTGAATCCATTGTGACCTCTTGCCCGAGATAAACCACTTTGTCTTTTACTACTACTGTTTCCCCTGCCACGATGACCGGTCTGCTGTTAGGAATAGTTGAAAGAGCGATAGTTTTTGCTCCGTTGAGACAGAGTCCCACCGCTAGTAGGTCCCGTTCCAGCTCCCGAACCATGGATTGAATTTGGCGCGGGTCGTGTGAAATAAGGACGCAATCATCTGCATAAAGGAGATGTGATAAATATTCTCCATTAATGCAAATTCCCTTTTTTCCCCAGTTGAGTCCCCTGAATACTGTATCTAAGACGGCAACGAATAGACGCGGACTTAGACCATCCCCCTGTCTGACCCCTCTCCCGATGTCTACTTCTACTCCTTTCCCATTGACGACCACAGAGCTTTTACTCTGAACTGTGAGTGATTGGAGGAAACGAATGAAAGTAGAATGAACTCCATCCCGTTCCATGGCAGTAAGGACAGAATCGCATAGAACAGAGTCAAAAGCCTTGCTTACGTCGAGAAAGAGTAGGTAGAGGGGGCGTTTGAATTCCCGACAGTTTGCGATGAGATTGTTTAGGATGAAAATACCGTCTACTGTTGAGTGACCACCACGGAATCCCTGTTGCTCCCTTGCCCGAAGATTGTCGAGTGAACAACCAATCCTATTGTTGATAACGGCGGTAAGGGTTTTTTGGATGACTGGGAGAAGGGAAATGGGGCGGTAGTTCTTAGGAAGTGTTTTGTCCCCGCCCTTGAACAGGAGGATTGTTCTACTGTCCCCAAAACCCTGTGGAATAAAACCTTCGATGAGGATTTTATTGAAGATTGCAGTGAGGTATGGTGATAGTATTTCAGCCCCTGCCTTAAGCATTTCCCCGGATACCCTGTCCTCCCCTGGCGATTTCCCGGATGTGAATCCCCTTAGAACACTCTCCACTTCGTCTCTCCCAATGGGAATGAATTCCTCTTCTGTTTCTCTCACTGTGTAGTTTCGTCCGCCATCCCCTTTGTAGAGTTTGTTGTAGTATTCTCTAAAGACTCCTTCTAGGTCAGCTTGGGTAGTGACTATGCCCTTTCCACCTTGCATTTTGACAATTCTTTCTCTCCCGACACTCTGACTTCCTATCGCTTTACTGTAGTTACTTCCCTCTTCTACTGCCTTTTCCACCATTCTAGTCATCCGTTCTATTGCGTCTTGTTGTAAGCTACCCCGGAGCGCCTTGTTGATGGCTACCCATTGGACCCGATCTCTCCCTTGAACTGTGGCTTTGATCTTTGATCTTTCCGCGAACAGTTGCCTAGTTCTAGGAGAAAACCGAGGGACACTTGGAGCAGGCGTAGAGGAAAGTGTTGCAGCCTGTTGTATTGAGCTAACCAGAGTACTGTAGTCACATCCCACAGGAATACCCTCTATCGAGCGTACAAGGTTATCTTTGAATTGGTCCCTGACTAGTACCACCTCATTTTTCCCTCCTCCACGATGACCTAGCGGTCTCCCTTCCACGCTGAATGAGGCCCGGACCATTCTATGATCTGAAGTGAAGTCCATCCGATTAACTACATCTACATCAAGAGCAGGGAAGTCCCGTGGATAGAGAATGTAGTCGATACGGGTAGTTGTGGTCCCAGTAGGTGAAACCCAGGTGTGGCAATGGCTTTCCTGCTTTTGAAACATAGTATTACCTATGCGAAGGCGCAAAGTCTCACATAGAGTAATTACCTTTTCCCCTCTATCGTTTCTGTCCCCATATCCGAATTTCCCAATAGCAGTATCCCCTGGGAGCGCTTTCCCAACTCGTGCGTTCAGGTCGCCCATGATCACTCTGTACACTTTTCGAAATTTCCGTTGCCCTGGTACTACTTGACGAAATACGGATTCAAGCTCGCTAAGGAATGCATCGTACTGATCATCGCTATGGTTTGAGCAGGGTGCGTAGCATTGAACTAGACGGAGAAGGACATTATTCGGAAGGCGGCAATCCAAAAGAGCGATGCGGGGCGAAATCGTCAAGAACCTCACCACTTTGGGCTTCATCCTCCGACTGACGAAGAACCCGCAGCCAGCAGATCGATTCCCGAAGCGTCCCGTGTGGTAGAGTGTGCCAGATGAGCTCGTCAGATCAATTGCTCCTTCCTCCTTTCTTCTCACTTCGCATAGTCCGATTACGTCAGCCTTTATCTTCATGACAGCTTGATCGAATAGCGTCAATCTCCCGTCCGTAGCGAGGGAGAGGACGTTCATGGTTGCCAAGAAGAACGGTAGAACCATGGTTGGCCGTACGCCCACGGATGGCCAATTCCGTGTTGGGCGGAGACGGAGAGATCGGCGAACCAACCGGTCGGAATGGGGCGACTAACTCAGAATGGGATAGGGTAGCCAGGGTTATCTCCAGATTTTGCGAAGATACGATAGTGGGACTGCGCTGGACTGTGTTAGCCGCAAATGCACGAGTCGTAATGAAGCAAACGTCGACTGGGTACGGTAGGTAGATACGGTTATACGCCGACGACTTTTTTTTACCACGTATAGGGGATGGTCAAAAAAAGGTGACCGTCATACCTTATTCTTATTCTTATTCTTATTCTTATTCTTTCCTGGACAGGTATGGGTAAGGTTGTCCAGACTAATGTGTCTACCGTGTTCTTCGATGACACCATCCGCTTCTCACCCTGATGAATTCAATGTTTCCGAGGGCGTCCCGGACGGCGAGCTCGAGTTGGTCCTCATCCGTCTCGTCCGATGGATCGAGGAGAACGGTGTCGTCTGAAGGGGCAACTGAGGTTAAACTACAAACTACAAAGACCAAACTCCTCACTACATAGATCAAATTATAGCATAAAAAACAATAGACAATATCAGTCTTTTAGTGCTGCAGGTCAAGCTACAGTATTCAGTCACAAGTCGAGAAAGTCGATTACAGTATCCCAAAGCTACCGTACTCGGCTCGACAAGAATGTCGATGAGTAGTGATCGATCGAGCAGGAAGGACGAGTAGTAGAGGGACAGACAACGGGCGAGGAAGAGACGGCGCTTCTGAAGAGTGATCTTTGATCTTTGATCTCAGTAGAAAATATACTAGAAAATGAGATTATTTCGATATTTGATATTTGATCTCTGGGGGTCACTCACATCTCGTTGGGATCCCACAGTGAGTGACCAGGTCGGCTCGATACCCAGCGTGTTGTCGTAGCCGAACATCGCCTTTCCTGAATAGAAAAGATCAAAGATAAAACTCCAAAGTACAGGAGTTTTTTTTTTCAGACTACAGTAATCCCAAAGTACCGTACTCTCAGCGCTGACTTCGCCCTCGTTGAGCTCGCGAGGTGGAGGCTTTTTGTCGATCGATCTGAAGTAACTACTGATCTCCGAACTGATCTTTGATCTCACTTGAAGAGCTTGCCGATGAACTTCATGAAGCCTGGCGCCATGGCTGGAGAAGAGGAGGGGAGAGGGGACCGCCCGGTGTGGAGTGAATGAGTGGGAATGGAGAGAGGAGAACAGTGTTAGTGACGAATCATTTTGCATACGCATCGTAATTGAGAATTTTTATATTCAAATATATTCAAATCCTTGTCGATGAAAAGAAAGCAATATTGTGTTCTGCACTGTTTTCGCCGATATGCATGTTTATCTATCTAAGCCCGCAACAAGAACGAAAGTGACATGTTAATGATTAAAATCAGACGGCAGCTAACAATGTCAGAAGATAACAAAAAAATGTCTTGTGAACGAAAAGTTAAAGGAGATATTTGGGAGACTAATAATGTTGCTCAGTGGCACAATCATCTGAAAGAATTCGTAAGGGCTCTCAATACAATTATGAACAAAATGATGGACAAGAGGAGATTAATTAATCTTCTAAATTGAATTCATCCAACAGTGAAGCACCGACTTTCGTCTTATAAAGAAATTTATCCAAATATTCTTTCATTGAAATTTTAGTTCTATTCATTAGATTTGTAACACTCTGATGCACCTGCAAAAGGACAAATTTAATTCACTTGCGAGGATATCAAAATATAGTTTTTAAATGAGCAGTATATACTCAAAATTCTTGTCTAATTGTATCATAGATTGGATACTTGGAGATAAAGCGAACGCCGCTAAAATTTTAAGTTCTAGCCTTATTCTGAAGCAAATACTGTGCAATCAAAGTGTCGTTGATCTACAGTGTATGGTTATCATTGCTCGAAGTTATTTATGGAAATCGATACGAATTGAAGTCGAAGAAAGGCCGCAAATCCTCTCCTCAATTTCCCCCTCGCTCAGCTTTTTTTATGAAGGAATTAATTTATCTCTCTTCTCATCCATTCGAATCCTATCGATCCCGCTGATCTTTTCGAGATAACTCCGAGAAATGACAACAAGACACTGTAGATGAAGGACACTATGACGGCGAATAGCTCGCCTTACATTTTGAAAGAAAGCTAGAGCTTTCGTATTTTAGTATTATCCTATCCTCCAAGAATCTAATCGAACCACATCATCAGATTAGTCTTCAAAATTTTGATTTTTTACCTCTATAATATAATAAATTACCTTTTTACTGTTCATTTCTTTTTCGAGAGTGCGATGTTGTCCAATTTCTAATGATAAATGTATAATAAGTAAAAACTTAATTCTTGCCTCAAAAAAAAATATTGATCTCGAAAATCATTATCAACGCACCTTGTCATAGTCCGATACTACTTTGAGAATCTCAGGAAGAACTTCTACACGAAAATATCTCATACCGGAGAGTATATTTCTGAACGATTGTGAATATTTGGTCAAGCACGTATACAGCCTTTTTAAAACGCAATGCGTTATCTCTTTAATCCTTATATCAGTTCATGATACACGTTTCATGGAGATTATTGACTAATTGTAAAAAACTTACGACCGATTATACATGGATATTATCTCATACCCGTAGCGATTTCCATAAAGATTGGAGAGAGTGTCGACAACATTTTCCTTCAAAATCTAAAAATTGCAATATATGAGTGAAGCAATATATGACTATATTACTATAGAAGACAAAGAACTCAGAAAATTTGAATTTAAAAAATGGGCACTTCTGTGTTTTTGGCCCAGCCATTTCTCGCACAGTAATACCTCCCTATCATTCTCATTCCCCACCCCCTTGACATTCGGAGGTGTCGATCCTAGGGCCAAAAAAACAGAGAAGTTCCAAAAAATATTTAGACAATATAATGTAACCTACGTGACAGAAATATATATCAATAATCAAAATCATTACCTTCTTTTCGTGATCCGTCATATTTTCTTCTAATATTATAGCATCTTTTGAATGCACGTGAATAAAAAATATATCATGAAAGAAGGTGCAAATCTGAGCAAAATTCGTTGATTCATTGACATAATTATTTAATTAATTAATTTTATAAGTTAGGTTAATAAGTTTCTCCCAATCGCATTTTCCAAATTATTGCTCTTGTACCAAATCGCTTCCCAATTCCCTTGAAACTGGAACTAGGAATGGGTACGAGAACTGCGGACATACATTTGAATTGGCTCACAGCTGATAGCATTGAGGGAAAAAATCGGAAAAAATAATCACCGAATACTTAGCAATTTGATTATTAGGCTGATGCGTAAGTTTCTTTCCTTTTTTTCTTTTTTTTTGTTTAATTATTTTTCTCGGCTCCTGATTTACTTGCTCCAAATTCGCTTGCTGTATATTTTGAGGGTGTGTCAGTAGACTACAACCTTAGTATGGAAAGGAATCATGAATGCTTAAAAGGGGAGATAATAATTTTGAAGCGAAATGAGTGACTTTTTGTAAAAATATTTCAATTTTAGAGGTCCATGATTATATTCTTTTCCCGATGCAATGTGTGACCTTAATAATAGTTCTTTTTTGGGAAGGAAGGAAGGAAGGAAGGAAGGAACTACAGGAAGGGCTACTTGTTTATTTGAGCACAAAAAATCTGGAAATCAACCTATGTGGAGGGCAGGAAAAAAAATAAAATGTAGCCATTTCGACGGATCGATTTCGCAACACATGTGTCAAAAAATCTAGCCCACAGTTGAATGGGTGTATTGCGGTCAAAATAAAGGGGTATTCTTGGTATTCAAGTTACTTTATTATTTAGCACAGATGATGTCTGACTTCCTCTTTGAACGAAAATGCGGCTCGATTTACTCTCCTTGATGATTTACTGTGATATTCGATTTTTGAATTTGGCGCCCTTTTAAATATGCGTTTCGAGTCATCAAACTGTAACTACATAAATTATAAATCCAAGTGACCATGCTCTGTCACAGTGGTGTTGGATAGGGATGTCTATCCGGACAACGGAGTTCCATCCCCTTCATTCCTCACTCTCATTCACTCCGTGAATCGGTCGCCCTACCTCATTTCGTATGCGGATATCCGTCAAAACTCGGAACTCCGTCATTCTCATTCCTCCGATTTTCATTTGATAGAGATCGGTCTCACTCTTCCTCAATCGCAAATGCCAAAACGCGTTGAGTTTCAATAATAGCTCAACACGTTTCCGGTGTCACGGATATCCGAGTTCAACTCGGAGTTCCGAGTAGAGAGGAGACCGATTCAATTACTCCGCGGAAGTGACAATGAGTAGGGAAATCGACTCGGACTTTGACAGTCTACCGTTCCCTTCTCAATGAACGGAAGGATCAGTGTTTAGGGGCGCTAAGGAGAGTATACTAGCCCTCAATAATTGTAAAAGATTGTGAGGCGATTGTGCAATTGCTAAGGAAATTATGGCTAAAACATAATGATTTAATAAAAGAAAGAAACTTTCGCATCAACCCGATATGCACATCGCATTATTTTTCCAAACAAATGATTCCTGAATTCTCACAAATTTTAGAGGGATTGGGAAAGGATTCACTATTTGACGTGGCAGTGAAATGTCAGACTCATGAAATGCATATTAAATGCTGGATCGCTATTAGTTGCTCTTCTTGAGATTGTGTTTTTCAAGAATATCCAAAGCATGAATGTGAGAAAAAGAAGTAGGCTACGTTAGATTGCACAATACATGGAATCTCTAGGTCTATCGAGACAAATTTAATACTAGAATTTCTGGTCATTGAGCGCGAGAGGGCAAAATGAAGCAGCGAAGGACTGTTGAACATAAGAAAAATTGCTGACGAGACAGTTTTAGGGCATGAAACCATATACAACCCCCTCCCTCCCCTCCCCAGAGATAGGCGAGCGTAGACATGTCATTCGAAAGCTGTTGACGAGCTTTTTTATCGCAGGCTAGGTTTGGCTTATAAAGTAAAAAAAATCGCTGTTCCAGGATTTTTATGGCATCGAAAGGTAAATTTTTTTGAGTCAAAATTTTGAAAAACGAGTTAGACAGGTATGATCAACTTCAAATTCTAACTGATGAGTCATATTCATATATTTTTGCGATTTCTTTTCGGAAATTTTGCAAGATACTGATTTCGACATGAGTTCATTTGGAGCCAACGGTGGGTCAACGGTCAAAATGAAGTAGTCATCAGCGCCCTCGAGACCTTTACACTCTGAGTTCAGAGAATCGGCAAGCTGGTTTCACTGTGCCGAAAGATTTAAAGTAGAAAAAATGCTTACGTTGTTTTCAGTCGATACCCTTCTATTTTCAATATGCTGAAACACCATAGAACGAGCCGATAAAATCATTTCTGAAAACTGAAAAGATAAATAGCATGAATTTGCAAAGTATGACATGTAGAAACTTACATTCACCACCCCCGAAAATAAGAGTTTAGACGCTTACCGCCAACTCTATTTTGACGCTTACCGCCAACTCTATCTATTTTGATAAATGTAGTTGTACCCTGTGGAAACGCCTCTCAAGGCAAGAAAGTTTCAAATGAAGAGAAACCGGGTCCGATGAGAACATTCGGAAAAGTAACCCTCGGTATACAAGTTTTTAAAATGGGCAGGTGTAAACCAAAAAACGAAAAAAAAAATTTCTCTTCAACAACAAGTCTCCTGAACCTTTCTTAAATTCAATTATGCATCCATTGAATCATAAAAATATTGAATATTTAAAAATTTCTGAACCGTCATCTTATCGCTGGAACTGGTTGTAATGTGACAACAAGCTATTCGTCATTAAAGGAAGAATGAAAACAAAATATAGTAGTATAATTTTAATTGGGCAAAAGATCATGATGTGAAACTAGGGAAAATTCAAGAAAATAGTTTTTACAATCACGCACGTGTACACAGCCACTGGATTACTAACATCTGCAAGATTGAAGATCGGAGACGCGCAAGCATTAAAACCGTCGTTGAATGCCGGAGTATTCATCAATCTGATCTGTCTGAAGTAACACTGATCAAGAGAGGTCTTAAATGTTCATTTGCCATTAATTCAGACAGACACAAGGGATATTTCTACTGTCGTTCCATTTCGTTTATCTTGAAGATCCCCGATCCTACAGAAAATGTGTTTGCAGGCAGTTATTGCCCCCAGGCCTGGTCGCAACTTGGAAATTAGCTTGGATCCAACTTGGATTCGCACACCAGAGTATCAATTATCAATCGATCGACACATATTTCTCTCTTACCCTCCGTTACCATCCGCTCTCACTCTAATTCAATTCAATTTTCCCATGCAATCCATGAAAGTTTTTGAACATCACTTTTATCGATAGGGAACAGAAAGAATCAGATGATCGAGAGAAAATCGAAAAGTTCGATCTAGAACTATCGGAGGTGTATAACAAAATAGAGATAAGTGGAGAAAAGGAGAACATTGGATAAGTCAATTCACATTCAAAAGGGAGCGCGCGAGGCTGAACGACGTCCATAGAGTGTTTCTCTTCACAACGACGTTGTCCCAGATTCCCTGTAAAAAAGGTCTTACGTTACCATTAGGTCTAAATATTTCTTTATAGTTTGGTACATTTTTTTAAAGTTAGTGGCGAAAAAGCGGATAGATTACTAAACAAAAATGTAATGTATCCGAATGTAATGTATTGAGTTGAATTTTTCCTAAACATCTTTACATTTTTATAAGGAAGTCCGCTTTCTGTCCAAAATCCCTAGCTGTGTTCCCTCCCGGCTTTGTAGTGATTAATCACGCCGACATTGTGCAACTTCGAAAACATAATAATATATCGACAAATAAATATACCGTAGGCTGGGCAGGCTCTCCGCTGTTGATGTCAAGTCCGACAGCAATCTCAGGGCACGCTTCGCGCTCCTCCACCATCTTTACGATTGATTCCTCAAATTTATGGATTTATTTTGAGAAAGAATTACAATACACAGGGTCAGTTGTTAAAAAAAGTGAAATCGCTGTGTCGATGGGTGATCGTACCTGAGCGTCGAATCCTCCGTTCTGGGCGAGAGTCTTCGGAATGACGAGCAAGGCGTTAGCGTACGCCTGCAAATTAAATTGAAACGACCATTTATCACATTTGAAATGTTCTATAGAGCACACGAAATGGACTCTACTCCCCAACAGTTGCTCACCTGAGCTCCGAGCTTGGCGCGTCCCTCGATTTCGTCCATGCTCTTCTTCAGGGCGACGTGCGCTGCCACCTTGTAATTCAACAAGATCATTCCTTCATAGAATACATTATCTAGCTTGATCTGCTCTAGTTTTTTCCCAGTGGGCACCAAGGATTTCTACCGGGCCCCCTCTCACTCCACAATGAGCCGTATTCAGAGAGAAAGGTGCGAAAGAAATGAGTGTGAACCTCGAAGGCGCCAGCTCCGGGTACGAGGGCGCCGTCGTTGATTGTGTTGAGTACTGCACGCAGACCATCGTGGATCGCATCCTTGACCTGCAAGAAATAAAGATAAATCAAAGAACAATATAATTTTTAAAATGTGTACTCTACTGCCTTCCTCTCACCTGAATGAAGGAGAGCCTGTTCGGTCCCTTGACGAGAGAGGTCACCGACTTGGGCTCCTTGCATTCTTCCACGAATGTGTACTTCTCCTCACCAAGCGTATGCTCGTACACAAGGCCCGCGTAACCGAGCACCTGATTGCATCATGTAAAACATTATATGGCAACTCACTAGGATTATATATTTTTTGTATTGCAATCTAGATTTTAAAAAAGACGAAATGGAAATACGTACCTTCGGGGTTAGGTCATCGACCGAGTTGACAGCCTCTCCACCGCACGCCAGCTGCAGTCTCTCCATATTTCTCCTCTTTGCGCGACGAAGAGCGACGATGCCTTCGGCGGCAAGCAGATCAAGGGAGGGGGGATCGATTCCCTCAAACATTATAATCTTGTCCGATAAAGTGATTCAACTCGAATGTTTACCTTCTGATTGATAAGCACGAATCCCTTCGTATTGCCTTCGCACACCTTCTTCTTCAGCTCGATGATTCGGTGAACGCGACGCGTGATGAACTCCTGCTCTGCCGCCAAGAGTTTCTCGCGCTCGCCCGCGCTCTGAAAAAAAACAATATTATGTATACTCTCGGCCAGCAGATATGAATACGGGCCAATGATCACAATACCTTGTCGAACAGACCACTGTTCACTTCAGTTTTCTCATACTCAAGTGAGACGTTGGCCGTGAGGATGAAGGCATCCTTCACGCGCTTCGGCATGTCTGCAATCCATTTATTGTATTTTTAAAATAAACGTGGCGGATAATTATCTATTATATAATTCAGCCTTAAAAGCAACTTTGAAGCACGACGAATATTATTGCTTACCAGGATGTCTCGCTCCGTTGTCAAGAACGAATCCCTTGACGAGACAAGTGTCCATGTCAGAGTCGTGCATCATCTCCTGGAAAAAAATTAAATTATCCTTTCTCAATAATATCAGAGCTGAGTATATTCACCATAATCTCTGCCATGTGTAGATCGGGCGGCCCATCGGCAGTCTTGATTGCGAGCACAGCGTCGACGATACCGTCAGCCTAAAACAATGTGCATTCAAATTGCGTTATATATAGCCCTCGATTTCAAAACCACCACGTTTTCAACAACCGACCACTGATTAAATTTACACACCATGTGGTCAGCCAGTTACTGGTAATACACTCACCATTTTCTTCACCTTTTTCACGCCGGGAAGTCTCTCTACACTTGCGAGCACAGCGTCGACGATACACTCAGACTGAAAAAATTTTCCACCACTAGTTGCCTTTTATCTCGCCGCGTACCTCGAGTTCACTACTCGACCACGTAAATAATTCACAAGTCTCACCATATGGTCAGCCAGTTTGTGATGCAGCTTCGTTCTCAGCGAAGTGCGCGCGACTTCGAGAAGCGTCTGCCGATCAGCCTTAGCTGCGACCTGAAATATATTTATACAAATTTCATTGGACATTTACATTTCTTGTATAGATAAAATATATTGATAATGGGCTATATACCTTGAACTGATCGAGCAGCTGGAGAGTCTTTGCATTGGCCCAAACGAATCCCTCGATAAATTGGCCCATTCGAATCCCTCGGTGATGGACTCCATCAGCGATGTAATTCTCACCCTGTACATTTCAATTATTTTTTTCACAGCAAACTTTGTTTTTGGCATCACACCTGCTTGAGAAGCTCGCTGATGAGGAGAACGGTCGAGGTCGAGCCATCCCCAGTGATATTGTCCTGATCAGTCGATGCCTTGGCGATCATCGATGCCGTTGGGTGCTGGATCGACTGAAATACGAATAATGGCGTGGCTTTGTACAATGAGGCACATCAAATACCATTTCGTGAAGGAGCACATTTCCATCCTTGGTCAGCTTAATGACACCAGATCCAGAGACGAGCCTGAACTCCAGTTTGATTCAAATATGGAATCACAAACAATTTTAAAGGCACACAGTTGAATTTCAAATTGAACTAACATCTTGAGCGTCCCTTTCGGTCCGAGATTCCATTTGATAATTCCTTGTAATTCCACTGCGTTCGCCACTCGTTTAGTTATTTCGGTCATAACTGCCCTAATCTACATTTGCATTCGAACCACAACATTTGAGAGCGATCGATGAGCCTGCAGTTATGTTGTTTAGATTAAATGTAAATTATGACCTTAGCTTCAGTATGCCACACCACTTTAAATCAAACAAAAGACTAATGCCAATTTAACGTCACTCAGTGTTTCATTTTTACTTTTTTTCAAAGAAAACTCGAGCAAACATACTATCAGAGAAACATTTTACTCACAATCAGCACACGACGTCTATAGTCCCTTATATTAACGCTGGCCTTCCAAATTGTTTCTTCAATCTGCAATTGTAAAATTGTGTTGCAAACGCGAAAATTTTGACTATATATTGATAACTTTGAGCTATGTTAATCATTGCTACCCTACCTATTTCTTAAAATAAAGTAGAGAAAATGTTACCTCGTTTTCGTCTCTTGGAGTATTTTGTTCAAGCAGCGACTTGAGTTGGCAAATAGGCATAGACCTGAACCGTTGATTTGTGAAAAAGGGTATGGAATAATAAGTGTAGAGAATCGCATAGTAAACAAGATTTTGATGTCAAATTTATATTGTTTCTTTCTTAATGTTAGTATGTAGATTAATAGAAAAAAAACTCACAATCGGGAAACGGCAAGCGTACGTTCGGAAGAAATATCCATTGTTTTTGAGGAGCACAGAAAAGGCGTTCAGTAAACCGAGCTGAAATGAATAAATCAATATCAGGGATCAGAGTCGTCAGTTTGAAATTGCGATACGGTATAATAGTTTTTTCACGAAAATACTACTTTCATTTAAATAGGTACCGCGACGTGTGGTCGTGAGTGCAGTCCAAGGAATAATCCGAGAAATCAGATTTCACACCAACTACCGTATTCACCTAAAGTTTCGATCGAGAACTGAGCCGAATTTTTGTTTTTGTAATTATCGATTTCCTTGTTAAATGGGTGATAAATAGTTCGCTTTCTTTGTCTCAATGGCATGTATACACATACTACTATACCGTGCTACACTTATATCGGCCCGAACTTTCGAATATCCGTGAATATCGCTCTATTTCTTGATTGCTCCTCTCGTGGTTTCGTGTTTTTGACTCACTGCTCTTTCCAATGGCCGTCCTTTTGATTGAACCACTTCTTATTCGTTCGCTAATGCCTCTAGCTACCCACTGCTGTCAAAATTATCGCGAAATTTTTATGCGGACGGTTTCTATGATCTTTTGAAGTTCGACAAACTTGCTTTTTCGCACGTGCACTTTCCAAGTTTTGACTCACTGCTCTTTCCAATGGCCGTCCTTTTGATTGAACCACTTCTTATTCGTTCGCTAATGCCTCTAGCTACCCACTGCTGTCAAAATTATCGCGAAATTTTTATGCGGACGGTTTCTATGATCTTTTGAAGTTCGACAAACTTGCTTTTTCGCACGTGCACTTTCCAAGTTTTGACTCACTGCTCTTTCCAATGGCCGTCCTTTTGATTGAACCACTTCTTATTCGTTCGCTAATGCCTCTAGCTACCCACTGATGTCAAAATTATCGCGAAATTTTTATGCGGACGGTTTCTATGATCTTTTGAAGTTCGACAAACTTGCTTTTTCGCACGTGCACTTTCCAAGTTTTGACTCACTGCTCTTTCCAATGGCCGTCCTTTTGATTGAACCACTTCTTATTCGTTCGCTAATGCCTCTAGCTACCCACTGATGTCAAAATTATCGCGAAATTTTTATGCGGACGGTTTCTATGATCTTTTGAAGTTCGACAAACTCGCTGTTTCGCATGCAATTTCGTGCTCCACCTTCCCTTTCCCTCCTCTTTCCTCATATCTCACTGTCAGCGATCGGCCGAAGCCATTATTGTCCCCCGGTTTATCCCGTTCACTATGCATGTAATAAACCATGTATGGATGAACCGGTGAGCAAGGGGACACGGCAAGGCATATCAATTTCCTTTAAAAAAACCATCTTCACCTGAATTCCAGATGATTCTCGATTCTTCCCCTCTCTGGAAAACCCGACTAGACGCTTACCGCTCGCTAAGATCTAGAGCCGAGTGTAAAGTAGGACATATCATGTTCCTATTTCACTCGAAGAACTCCAACGTCGCTGAGGCTCGCGCATCGCTGACAACGATGCTCGGTACAATTTCATAGTTATTAGCACCTGTATAGAATGTAGGATGGAATGAGAATGCACTAGGTATTCTGAATCTATCGAGGGAAGAGGGTACATTGTATCGATGTATCGAGGGAAGAGGGATTAATATATTCTTCTCAGGCCTCAGTGATTCAAAGGAGTTCACGAAATGGTTCGCGAACAAAGTTGGCTTTCTCAAGATTAAAGAGTCTAAGTTGATCCAAGCTAGGGATCGTCAAAAGGTTGTTGAGTTCTATTCTTCTCCCATAGATATTCCTGTTATTAGTGGAGAGGCAGTAGATGCTCCGTCTTCTTTAGTTCTCCTCCCAGCCAGAAATTTCTCTCCTACTAGGGCCCCCCTTTCGAACGTCCCTTCTCTGGCTGAAACCCCTTGCACCCTTCTCAGAAAATTATCATTTAAATCCACTGCCTCTCCTTCAACATCTTCTTCTCTCTCATTTCCTCCTCCTCCTCCTGGTTTTTCTCACCTTTCCTTCCCTCCTCCTCCTCCTGGAATTACTCATTCTTTATCTGAGTCTCCTTCTCTTGCCTCTTCTCAATCTCTTCTATCCTCTTCATCCCTTCCTCCTTCTCTAGTCAATTCGCATGTCCCCTCTTCTCCTACTCTCTCCTCTCTCCCTTCTTCTATTCCTTTTTCTCTTCTCGATCATTCTTATTTCTCATCTCCCTCGTCTTCTCTAGCGGTCTCTCCTCCCCCTTCTTCCTCTTCTCATTCTCACTCTCTCCCCCCTTCTGATCCCTCTGTTCATCCTTCCTCTTCTCATCCCATTGCTCATTCTTCCTTCCCCATTCATTCTTCACTTCCTCCCTCTTCCTCTTCTCATCTCATTCCTCATTCTTCATTCCCCCTTCACTCTTCATTTCCTCCCTCTTCCTCTCCCCATCTCATTCCTCTTTCTGCCTCCCCCACTCGCTCTTCTCTTCCTCCCTCCTCTCCATCTCCATCTCATTCTCCGGGTCCTTCTCCTACCAAATCTGCCCGAATATCCATTCCAGTTGCAACTCCACGTGGTAGAGGGACTGGTGTTCGAGGTGGTCGTCGCCCTCTTCCTCCTCCCCCGACGCCTCTCGATGAGTCTGAAATCCCGGATGACTCTTCCGCCACGGCCCACTGGAAGAAGAAGCTGTTTGAGAAAGGGCAGTTGGTAGATAGGATGCGTAGGCTGAAGAACGAATATGGAAGAAAACTCCGGACTGCTCTCAAGCATATGGGTGTTACTTCCATAGAGGCTCTTCCCAAGGTTCCGGGTCCGGTTTCTCCGATGGAATTGAAGTTGGCTAAGGAAGTTTCTCAGTTGAAGCGTAAGCTTCGACAGAAGAGAGCTCCCTTGTCATCTCCAGTTGCACCGAAGTTATTCCTGGCTAAGACCTCGGATGGCTACCGTTCTGAAGTGAAGTACGCTTCGTTGAGGCTGACCACGCTAGGTGTGTCTGATGCAAAGCAAGGCCAAGTTATTGATGTCGTGGCACAAATGCTCGATGTCCGTATCAATGAAACACCATGCGAATCCACTGTTAGATCTTGGGTTCCGGCCATTGCTTTGCTGAATCGGATGCACCAGGCGGAGGTGCTAGAGCAGAATGAGGAAGGGTTGACTCTCCTTAGAGATGAGACCACTAAGAAAGGGGACAAGATTCAACAGCACGCTGTCTCTCTAGAATCGAAGAGAATTCTCTATCTAGGCTTCACTGCAGTACCCGATAAGTCTGCTTTGACAGCATTCGATTCTCTTCGTGCTAGAGTAGAATCTTTGGCCCCATTCTCCTCCTCTTCATCCCCTTCTCAACTTTTCCATCAGTTCGTGTGTAAAATCACAAACTTGATGAGCGATCGCGCCTCAACGGAGATCTTGTTTAATAAGATTTTCAAGAGTGTTCGTGATCGATTCTTAGAGTTGAAAGAGGGATGGAGTAGTCTCACACCTGAGGAGCAGGAAAAGGCACAACTCTTACTTGTTCATTATTGCCAGCTCCACTCGGTCAGCAATCTGTTCGGAGTGGTCTCTCGAGAGATGGTCCTGCACGAGAGCGAGTCCCGTCAACATCCTGTGGACTCCTCAACTGCGGGATTTGCCACCGTAATCCGAGAGGTTAGTTACGGTAACTAATACGGTAGATTACTGTAGATTATCTGATTACGGAAAAAATCTGATTACGGTAGGTGATCTGATTATGGTTGTTAATCATCGACTCAGAAAGGTACGGTAGCTCGTTATCGATTGGTAGGAGTACGGTAGTTAGATATCGATTGGTAGGAGTACGGTAGCTCGTTATAGATTGGTAGGAGTTCGGTAGTTGAATATCGATCGTGAAGAGTACGGTAGTTGGATATCGATCGTAAAGAGTACGGTAGTTGATTATCGATCGTGAAGAGTACGGTAGTTGATTACGGTATATAATGTATTGATTGCAGATACCTCGTTATCTGAGTTCTCGGAGTGCGGGTGGCCATCGTGAGCATCGTGAGTGGAAGGAATGGGGTAAAAAGGTCGGGATTACTGATACCACCATGCCCGCTCTTCAAGGGCATAGGTTCAATATCCAATTCTTGATCGCTGCCCGAATTTTCATGCAACGCGAATTCATTCTGAAGTTTATCGAATATGCCCCTAAAACCATGGAGGATCTCGATAGACTTCTCAGAGATGAACTCGTTCTCGTTCAGCTGCAGATTCTGGGCCTTTTGGACCAGAAGATCACTGGATCTCTCTGGCGCATTGCTGAGAATTTGGGAGTGATCGAGGGTGGACAGTATCATAGGGATCTCCTCATCTTCGTCGATGCTTGCATTGGCAATCCCTCTCTTTTCTTCTCAGGGGAATGCCCTACCATCTCTATTCCTCCCAGTTTCGAACTCTTCAGAGAGGAGGGCATTCTCATGAGATCTCTAGTTGATTCTTCCCCCTCCCCACTTGCTCTCGATGTTGCGGTTCGTGTTCTACGTTCTTGCGCATCTTACCTCAAAGATGTCCTCAGCCAGACAATGGCAGGAGGCATCTACAGTAATCCTACTGATGAGGTGGTGGAGAGTGCCCAGTCTGCTCCGGCTACTAACCGGGCTGTGGAGTCAGCTTTTGCCTACATGGACTATCTCTACCGTAGATCCCCTAATACCCGTTTCTTCCGTTACGATGCAATGCTTCGTACTTAACCATGTGGCAGAATGGTTAGACGGAAAGAGCACTCGAGAGAGAACATTGATCCTCGAGAAAGCTCTCAAGGGGAGGAATGAGATTGTTCGTGAAGAGCAGAAGCGGGCTGATCAGCTTGGGGAGGCGATCGTGAGAAAGATGGAGGCTGAAAAGGTAGACTATGAGAGAAAAGTACTCAGAAGTGATGTTCGCAAGAGCAAGATCACTCAGGAGCTCGGTACGACTGGTCTGCTTTATACCGAGTCCATGATCGATTGTGCCATTCATGGCCTCAGGCAATCAGACGCCATCAATCTGATCAAGGGGCAACTCCGTTACAGAAAGAAAGTACTTGGGCAGGTGGCCACTCATAGAATGTCTTACCGATTCAGTGAGGGAGGGGTGCAATTGTCTCTAGATACTCTAGTGTCGCATTTGAAAGAACTGGTGGGCGCTGATTCCACTTCAGGTGCCCTCGAGGAGGACGACTTCCGCTCGTTCTATCTTGGTCGCACCTGCGAGCTCACCTGCGACATCACGCTCAGCGATGGGAACGTCATCGATGGTGAATGCACCATCGATAACATCATCTCCGGTATGCTATAACACTCATTTTTCTCCTCAAAAACTTGATATTCTATCAGTAAATTAATATTTAGAGACTGTAGGAGAGATACTGCACACGTTTTTGGGTTACGGTAGCTACTAACCTCTGCTAGGATTACTGTACCATCTAATGGAATCGAAATTCAGTCACTGGATTACGGTAGTTACATGGGTTTACACACTGATTACGGTACTGCAGATGGCTCAGGAGAGGTCACCATCCACCTCAACGGATCATCTGGCATCTTCACCATCTCCCGGTCTCTCTTCGAAGATCTCATCAACGATGACGCCATCGTCCCCCTCTAGGCACTTTCCTTCCCTTTTTTCTAGTCATTAGGTTGTCTATCTCTATTTTCTTCTACCGTTGTCTTCCCCAATTGTCATATTCTCTGATTGCTTAGATTGTACATTACTTTATCTTGTCACTACTTTTGCCCATTCCTTCTCGTTGATTTTCCTTCCCGATGTTTCTTCATGCTTGATTACGGTATTTTTCTCACAACAATTTCTCTTGTCAGTACAAAAATAAACCTCTTTTCTGCTAAATGTGGACTGCAAAGCATGCGGAATATTCTTACTAAAAATCATTGCAAAATATAAAATAAATAAATTTATTTATATAAATATTAAAAAAATATTTATTAACAAAAGTCAGAGTTTTGGCACAGCCGAAAATATGTGACCCAGCTCGAAAATTACTATTTCACGGTTTTTAGAATTTCCCGGAAGTCGTTTTTATTTTCCTTTCAAATCGCTGTATTTCCGTTATAGTGCATATTTTTAAGTTAGATTTTTTTTTCTGTTCGATTCGGCATCGCCGATTCCATAGGTTAGTAACAAAAAAATAATTTTATCACCAGTTTCAAAAAATGGCCCTCCCTACATTTAAACAAATTTTCATAATCAAATTTGTTCATTTTAAATCAGATGACAACGTCTCGAATAAAAAAGGCCGTCACGGAAGGCACCGAACGGTCAAATTATGAAATCAATTGGGTAGCGTTGGAAAGAATAAAAAGAATCGTTTTTATAATGTTTTAGTTTTTTTTATTCAGAGAAATCTCAGAGAAATGGGGATGCAGTAACCTCATGGCATGTCGTAGCCAGAATACATGGAAACCCACATAGGAACTCGTACTGTCTCGTACTGTAACGTTCCGTAACTTTTACCTCATTCTCGAAGGGAAGGAGGGAGTGGTCGAGCGACCAAAGACAGTTGCCGTGTATGTACACCATCGAAACGAGGTCGTACGGAGTGCCCTGCAGAGATCAAAGATCATTACCGAACTTTCTCTGATTTCTCCCATCCACTGGAAAACCATCAAAAGTGGGCGGAGTTTGGGCTATCCACTAGATATCCATTACCTCATCCATTGGATATCCACTAGCATTTCATCCACTGGAAAACCATTACTCCATCCAGTGGTCAACTCACCACTTGTGGTTTGGTTACTGTATGGCGACAGCTCATACACTTATCGGTTAACTATGCTCCACTACAGTACTCTTCCATCCACTGGCAAACCATAACCCCCATCCACTGGAAAACCATAACCTCATCCACTGGTTTGGATGCGCCCTAGCCAGTGTATCAGGTACTGGTTTTCAAGTGGATGGGAGGAACCAGAGTTGTACTTTGTAGTCTATAGTGTGATTACTGTAGTCTGTAGTCTATGTCTCTAGTCTGTAGCATTCAGAATTGAAAGCATTTGTAGATAATAGGAAAGTAAAAAGGCCTCTAAGAAGGAGCTTACGGAGAGGTTGAAGGTAGCCAAAGGAAAAAAAATCAAAGGGGATTCAACGCACAGTGTATCCGCTCTCGTGCGGCAGACACTCCCACGGCACCCAGCGCCAGTGGTCAACGTCCTGAGAGATCAAAGATCAATCGGAAGAGATCAAAGTGCCAGATGCGGCTGAAACAATCAGCAGTTGATCTTTGATCCTTGTAGTTTGATCTTTGATCTCTTACTGATTGCCAAAGTGCCTTCGGTCCTGCACCTGCCACTGCAGGTAATGGCGCTCCTTTGGCGTCAGATCGGAGAACTTCATCACGGACACGGGCACGTGTCGTCTGTAGTTTGATCTTTGATCTCTGATCTTTGAACTCTGTAGTTTGTAGTCTGATCTCTGCTCGCTTACTTCTCATCGATGGCGAGTGTGGCCCAGCTGATCTCGCCGGCGAGCGTGTAGATGCGCGTGAGCGCCAGCGGCGGATCAAAGCGACGAGGCACGAGCTGCGCAGAGATCAAAGATCAAAGATCAAACTACAAAGATCAAAGATCAGCACCTGTTCCAGTCTGATCTCGTAGGGGCGAGCGACGGGCACGGACGTGGAGAGGGCGCAGGAAATCGACCAGGTCCCGGCTCTCCAGTCGCAGCGTCCGCTTACGGTAGATCACCTGGTACGGTGGGTTTGGGGTGCGGTAGTCAGGGTTACGGTAGCGAGGAGACGCTAAAACTTTAGATTTTGCGGCCATAATGAGAAACTGACTGAACTGAACTGTGTTAGATGCAAAGCAAGAGTAGTAATGAAATAATCGTCAACTGTGTGTACGGTAGGTACGGTAGTCCAAACTTATAGGTCTACCGTAATCTACAATCTGCTCCTCCGCCTGATGAATTCAATGTTTCCGAGGTCATCCCGGACGGCGAGCTCGAGTTGGTCCTCATCCGTCTCGTCCGATGGATCGAGGAGAACGGTGTCGTCTGAAGGGGCAACTGAGGTTAAACTACAAACTACAAAGACCAAACTCCTCACTACATAGATCAAATTATAGCATAAAAAACTATAGACAATATCAGTCTTTTAGTGCTGCAGGTCAAGCTACAGTATTCAGTCACAAGTCGAGAAAGTCGATTACAGTATCCCAAAGCTACCGTACTCGGCTCGACAAGAATGTCGATGAGTAGTGATCGATCGTGCAGGAAGGACGAGTAGTAGAGGGACAGACAACGGGCGAGGAACAAACGACGCTTCTGGAGAGTGATCTTTGATTTCTGATCTTCGGATTAGGAATTTGAAAGGGCAGCTCGGTATTTAGATATTCGATCTTTGATCTCTGGGGATCACTCACATCTCGTTGGGATCCCACAGTGAGTGACCAGGTCGGCTCGATGCCCAGCGTGTTGTCGTAGCCGAAAATTTGCCTTTCCTGAAAAAAAAACAAAGATCAAACTCTAAAGAACAGTTTTGAGGCTACAGTAATCCCAAAGTACCGTACTCTCAGCGCTGACTTCGCCCTCGTTGAGCTCGCGAGGTGGAGGCTTTTTGTCGATCGATCTAAAGTAACTATCTGATCTCAGAATTGTTCTTTGATCTTTGATCTCACTTGAAGAGCTTGCCGATGAACTTCATGAAGCCTGGCGCCATGGCTGGAGAAGAGGAGGGGAGAGGGGACCGCCCGGTGTGGAGTGAATGAGTGGGAATAGAGAGAGGAGAAGAGTGTTAGTGACGAATCATTTTGCATACGGTTCGAAATTCAAGAATGTTTGTTAAATTCACATTCAAAAATTTGTTGACGGCAAGTAAGATATTTTCTTTTCGGAACTGTTTTCTCGATACAATCTTTATACTTGTAATTCGTAACTCTCAATATTTTTAGCAGTTGTTTAGTCTAGGCCGGATGTAAGATCTGAGACTGACCAGACTGCATTCAGACCCAAATAAACAGGGGATGGCCATCTCAAATGAATTCATTACTGCAGCCGGGGGAGAAGAAGGAAGGGATGGGGGATATTCTTGGAAGCCTCGCCCCCTCTGGTGGAATCGAATTAGGAAGGCACGAGACTGCAGATTTGCAGTACTCTTCTCATAGGGGGCCAGCGAAATTCATTTCTTTCCGATTTACATTCTTTCTTCACATTAGGATCGATTTGAATACCACTCAAGTCATGCTGCTAATATCAGATAACCTGGGTTGTATCTACCTCTTCAGAGTTGAAACCCCATTTGTTCAACATTTGTTTTGTGGAAACTAGTTTGATGTTCATTAGCATCTTTCTACAACATTTCGGTGACTATTGAGAGAGATCGATTCGTGAGATTTCATGTGAGACGGACCCTTCTATCTGTGAATCAAATTGAAGAGATCGTGGATATCACTAGTAGTGCATCAGAAACTGACACATGTGAGCGAAATTAATGAGGGAAAATTTTTCCTCATTCTCAATCTTCTCTCTGAGCAAAAATCACGAGGGAGATCGCGATTTAGATCTAGATAGAGAGGCGCGCCAGCAAAATGTACCTGGCGCGTAAGAGGTGAATTGGCACGTTTGTTACGCCTTGAGACGCGGATCCCAGCTGGTTTTTCTCTTTGCTTCTCACAGACTCTCTTGCTTTAGCGATTTCGCCTCTTTGTGTTATCTTTTTCGCTATCACACCGCCTTTGAAATCGGCTAACCATCGCTAGAATCTAGCCTCTGATCCCTTCGCTTCGAACCTAAATCACTCACCACAATCTTTCTCTTCCCATCTTGTGTTCGTTTTGCGGCTTTTTTGCTGTCCCAATTTCGATCCTTTTCTCGAAGCAATCCTCACACGTCTTATTCGCTTGCCTCCCACGCTCGAGTGCCCTCGAGAATCGCTAAATTGGCTGGGATTTGCAGGCGCGAAAAGAAAGGAGGCGGCAGCGGAGTAGAAACGAAGAAGGAATATGGCGACCGGGCAGCATTTCCCCGTAAGTGATCCTAGACGCTGACCTTAATTGGAAGTCAGCATTGTTCTATCAGTAAAAAACCACTCAAATTTTCCTTTTCCTAAAGAAACTGCGAGAACAATTTGTGCTGCTCTAATTGGCAAGCAAACTGGTTCTATTTTCTCTCATTTACATTTTAAAAAGTGCAATCCCATTGGAGATCGCTGACTTGACTGCTGAAGAGCGCCACCAAATGCGGACGATGAGGAAAAGAAAGGTAATTCACTTTTTAAAGCACTTATTTTAAATTAAATCTTCCAGGCCGACCTCTTGAACGAGATCGAGTCGATCAAAGGCGAGCTCCACAGTGTTGAAGGTAATGTATATATCGTTTTCCATTCCCTTTTTGTTCAAAATATGGCTTCGATGTGAGCGTTTAAAAAAAAGAACGGTAAACGTTTTACGTCTCCGCTTGATTAGCCATTTCCCAAGCGCATTAGCAGTAACTCAGTGATCTTTCCGGTACACAGACTTGTCTTATCTGTTCAATGCCGAGTTCTGGGCGTGTCTGTTGTTCTTTGACGGGGTCGTCTCGAAAATATTATCAGCCCGGCCGACTCCGTGTTTTCGACGCGTTTGATGATGTGGTGTCGGGTTTCCTTCGAATTCCCCTCTCTAAGCACCATTCCCGCGGTTCCTGAGGGTGTACGAAATTGCTCGCTGGTTCTCAAGGCCATTTCTAATGACGCATGCAAAGAAAACCATCTGCCACTGATCTAATAGGAGATAGCAGCTCGGTTCAGCGTTATTATCTGTTTCTTGCTCACTCTTTTTAGGTCTGTAGTTCGAGCAAATTAATTCCTCTCGCTTTCCCCCTTAATAGCCATCTGTTTGTGGTGCTTATTATCGGTTAATGATAGCCTGTACACGATTCAGTGATTGCTTTCCGTTTATTGGCCTACATTAATATCATCTGTGTTCAGGAGAGCTGGAGAACCTCTACTACGTCGACGACTTGTCCAAGGTATGGTTCAAACATTTGAGTTGTTTTTTCGTTGTTTTTTTTGTTGCTATTATAAATACATTGTTTTCAGGAGCGCAATTCAATGCTCAGCTCAGGCAGGAAGAAGTTCAATCAAGATCCGGAGGCTGTGAGTTTCAATTCTCATTTTCTACCTGATAATTTGTTTAGTATGTCGATGATGTGCAAACCAGAAATCTAAGGAGTTGCATTGATATTATTATCCAACAGGGTCTGAGCTACCTCTACGAGCGTGGCATCCTTGAGCGAACACCACAGAGCGTCGCCAGCTTTCTCTACCAGGTAGTGAAATCGTTTGATTAGATTAAAAACAATATTCATTCGAAGTAAAAGCATACTCCGTTTCCCTGTTTATCGTCTAAGTGTTTGTGATACTCTACTAACATAAACAGAGTGAACGTAAAAATTCATTGAAATTCATGAGCTCTTTGGGTGAATATATAGTGGCCTGATTCCGGCCCGGAAGGTATGAAAATGTGAATTGAATACAAATCAGGGAGGCGGCCTGAGCAAGCAGACGATAGGCGAGTACATTGGCAGTAACGAGCCATTCAATGTGCAGGTTAGTGCGAATTTTATGTTTCTCGACTGCTCATGCGGTACTTATCAGAGCAAAGTTGTTAATCAGCTATACCTAGAAACAATGAAACTCGAATGCGACGAGATTGTAAATCTTTCGCTCAGGTACTGGAAGAGTACGTCAAACTGCACGACATCTCGAATCTATTCCTCGTCGATGCTTTGAGGTACTTATTTATCTTTTCAAGTATAATTTTCCTGATTTTACAAAAAACATTATTTACAAAAAAAATGAAAAGAAATTTGAATGAAATATTGCCAGGATGTTCCTGTGGTCGTTCCGACTACCCGGAGAGTCGCAGAAGATTGAGAGGATGATGGCAAAGGTGAGAACCACAGTTTACAAGTGTAATTTCGGTCCCAAAAATTCCCATGGCATGAGCTGTGTTTGGGTGAAACAAATCCAATAGTATGATCTTTTTTGGGTTACAAGTTCCCATGATATGTGTTCTATACCATAAAAAAATCCCACCCATTTCATCTGTGGTTAGAACTCGAGTGGTTAATCTAGTGCTCACGGAAATTCCGTTATTCCGTTATGTCTGAAATGTTTGCTGAAACATTCAAGATTTGCGTTTCAACAATGCGATTACTCATGAAGTCTTAAAGGAAAAATGAATACCAATTCAGTCTTAGATAGCATCTTGCACCAAAAAAAAATGTTTACGCTGCTTCTATCCGTGCATTATTAGTTATTAGTTACATAACGATCAAAGATGTTCAATTATGTAATCACTATCAATAATTGACCGTGGCGTCATCTTACCCAAGCTCCTTCAGTTCGCCGATCACTTCCACACGTCGTCGACGCGCGACGGCCACGCCTTCGACTGCCCCGACACGGCGCATGTATGTTTAAATTAATATTATTATTTTTATTATTATTATTATTTTAGTGTTGTTTCGTCGGATAGTAGCAGAATATCGGGTTTAATTCTCGTTGTGCTTCATATATTAGATGCAAAGCGCGAAAGCGCTTGGTTATTATAGTTCTTAGATGGCTATTCCTCGGTTTTCTTCCGATCGTTCAACTAAATAAATGTTGCAGGTGCTCTCCTACTCGTGCATCATGCTGAACACGCTGCTGCACAATCCGGCCGTGAAGGACAAACCCTCACTCGAGAGGTGAGTAAATGGTTCCTAATTATTTCTCTAATATATTAATCTATTACTGAGGGAGCACCTTTTGAGGAAAAGTTGGGGGCGGGGGAATATAAACGAGCCAAAACTAATACTGTATGCGTGATGTTTCAAAATTATTGGCAACCTCATTGAACAGAGTCCTCTTCATCATTAATGTGATGACGGTGAAACCTCAAACCACCAGAGTGGAAATTTGTGAAACGGCTAATAATAACGGCAACAGCTGGCAGATTCGTTGCGATGGTCAAGGAAAACGATTGATGTATGCTGGTGGTATTCCGAGTGTTATTGAATAGAGTCCTCCTTATCACTAATGTGTATATTGTGAAACCGCAATCCTCCTGGATGTGAAATCGTCAATAATTCGAATACCGTGCAGATTCGTGGCAATGAACAAGGAGTCGGTGCAGCAGAACGGCGTGAGCGTCGAAACGATCGCCCAGATCTACGACAGCATCGCCAAGCAGCCATTCAAGCTCCCCGATGTGAGACTATCGATTACCGTGTACTCTGGATTATCGTGGCGGGAGTTAGAGAAGATTCAAACTGGGCGTTTCTTACAATTAGTAATTCATATTTTTTATCGATCATCAAGGGGGTGGGGTGTTGTCGATTAGTACAATTACAATAACAATGGAATGGCCAAGGACAATTAGTGGGCGTTTAAATTACTGACAATGAAACCTCTTTCCTGCAGGAGGAAAACTCGCGATCGCACGAGCCGTTCATCGATTCGACGCGCGAGGGATGGCTGTACAAGCAGAGCTCGAATCAGGCATTCGTCGTGGGACCCCTCCTGTGGAAGCGTCGATGGTACGGTAGCTCATATCGATTTTATCGTTGATTGATGAGATATGGTACTTACGGTATCGATTGTCAGGTTCATCCTGTCCGAGGGCTGCCTGTACTACTTTGACAGCTCGATCGACCGCGCGCCCAAGGGAATCATCCCGCTTAAGGTACGGTAGCTTATTATTGATTGGGTATGACGATTAGGGAGTAGTGTGTACAGTGCTTATTATGTTAGTAGAAAAAAAACAGATTTGAAAACAGCTGAATTGGTGTTATTAACGTTTTTGATATTTTGAAACTTGTGTAAGTTGCAGTGATGTGTTTATTGATCGTGGGTAGAATATAATTGTTAATTTATTCGTTAAATATAAATATAAATGATCAAGCGGGGATATAATTCATGTCAGCAATGAATACAAATTATCAGAACGTGGGCGTTCGTCGGGTGGAGGCGCCACAGCGGCCGCATATGCTCGAGATCTACGCCCTCTCGCCCGATGACAAGATTAAGGCATGCAAGACGGATCAGGTATGCAGGCTGGGTCTCACACACTGATGGGCCAAGTTCGGCCGGTTGGACGGGGGCTCCGCAATTTTCGATACTTTTCTGTTGGGGTGGGCTCCACAAAAACATTTTAAACAACAAGGGGGCTCCGCAAAGTTTCGAAAATTTCTACTTGAAAGCCCCAGATAATCAAGCGGGGAGATAACTCAGCAGTGGTCTCACAACGAATCAAATTGTTTTTTTTTGCGTTCTTTATAATTTTTTGAATTTATTAGCATCATCCGACTATTAATTAGATCAATCGTGGTTCATCGATATTCAAGATATCGTGAAACTAGAAAGCGTTTTCCTTACAAACTATATTCTTTCCAGGTTGGCGGCCGCGTCTCCGAGGGTCGCCACTCGAACTACCGTATGTGTGCCGCCTCACAAGACGATCTCATTGGCTGGATCGAGGCCATTGCCGCCCAGTGCCAATCCCAGCGCGCCTAGCTACCGTAACCCAGGTTTCCGTGCGGGACCCAGCACGGCTCAAGCAATTACTATCTTCGGTGTAATAAATGTACAACAGTATTGTTAATCCCCCCCCTTTCCCCCTTTCATTGCCGGTGATTTCTGTTGTGTGCTGCATACGGTAGGTAGCTGTACACACACGTTGTATCGGAGTAGTACGGTAGGACTGCTAGGTGAATTGGATTGAAACTACTCAAAGAAGCATTGCCGCCCAACTCATTTAGACGACTATTGAATCTCGATTTTTAGTTTTTTCGTTAAATAATGAATTTTCTTTGTGTCACCCTAGAGATTTTTCACTGATGCATGTTTTCCTATTCTCTAATTTTTCTTGTCAATGTGGTGTTCTTGTGCAGTAGCTATTGTGCCTCGTTATTTATTGGATACCTAGCTAAGCTATGTGGAATACCCGCTCATTGGATAATATTCATGTATAGCTTCAATTTTAACTCAATCGTTTCCCCCATTTATAAGGCCACATAGGACCGACCTAGTCTGGTGATCTACCGTAATTGATACTCCAATCTCCCTTCTGAAATATTGATTTGTGCTCCGTAATACTAGTTTCCAGCAACTGAATTGCTCTAATATAGCCGTATTGAGATAAAGCATTATATCATGTTCACATGCGTTACAATTCCACAACAGTTAGCCTCTGGAACTGTATCTGGTGGTGTGTCCTGGTGCGGATAGACGAGAATTGGCAAACATCGCCATTGCACAATTTCGCCCAACAGTTGGAGTGTGGTGAAAGAGGGGGTGGGGCGAGGGCAGAGAAAGAGTGAAATAGCGAGAGAAAGCGTGCAGAGTTTGTCCCTTATCGCTGTCCACTATCTTCTTCATGCTTTTTCGTTATTCCTCGAGGCATTTTCACTCATTTCTTTACCATTTCCATGCTACAGCACCTCTCGACTACCGTAATCCTCTCCCTTCGTTGTAGGATGTC
The DNA here is from genome assembly GCA_000180635.4 of Pristionchus pacificus. Lineage (NCBI taxonomy): Eukaryota > Metazoa > Nematoda > Chromadorea > Rhabditida > Neodiplogasteridae > Pristionchus > Pristionchus pacificus. The sequence continues at coordinate 483,241 of CM026577.1, forward strand.
CAGACGGTTGTCGACGATCAGGGACGTTCGCTGGACTGCCGGCGTCGAGCCGCTCAAGCGGTCGAAGATCAAAGAGCAACCGGAAGTGGCTGCAGCATCGGAAGTGGGCGGCGCCAGCTGTTGGAGCTTCGACGAGATGATGAAGCGGGCGGAAGAGGCGCAGCTCGTGCTGCAGGATGGGGATGAGGGTGGGTCGAATATTGTACGAATAGACGACTAGGAAATTCAGCGTATAGGAAGAGTATACTGGTTTTTGGGTGTGAAAGAAGGTCTTCATCAATCACAATGTTTTCACACGAGTTTAGTGATTGTGTTGAAACAGAGAAGTGCCTTGTTTCAGTAATGGTATGGGAAATAGAATAGCGTTAACGATTGAGAGCTACTAGCGCAGCAGAAATCAAATTTTAATCAGTCCTCGATGCTCGCATTCCAGAATCCACCGTATCCTGCTCGTCGTGTGCGACGCGCCTGGGCGCCGAGCGCACGCAGCTCCTGGAGCACTACGCCTCCGGCTGGCATCGCGCCAACGTGAGGAGGTCACTGAGGTGGGTAGAATTCAGTGGAGATTTGTAGCCATCAATGCATTGCCGGTGAAACAGAATCAATGATATATGGTAAATATGAGAAACACAGAGCTAACGAGTGATAAAAATCCATTGAATCCCAAATTTTATCTATGATTTTGAAGTTCTCTGTTTCTGAGTAATCGAGTTCCATGCGAAAGAGTAGCTAATGTCAATGGTACGAAACATGGATCAGCCAGGTGTGAATTGGTCAACTTGCTAATTTGTCAGAGGCAAGCAGCCGATCGGTGAGGAGGACTGGGAGAGTCTGGTGGAGGGCAGTGACGGCGAAGGAGGAGGTGAGTCTCACCGCGATTGTCTGGGTTACGGGGATTGTCGAATTTTTCATTTCTGTCGATTTTTCAACAATGAATTTAATTTTCGAGAATATCAATTTTTGCGATCGTTTTAGAACGTGGCGACGTTTCGGACTCGTCGTCCGACTCGGACTGCACCGACGAGCAGACGAGCGCTGCACTCGGCTTGGGCGCTGCGCGCGCCTATTTTGTGCAGTCGGGCACCGTATTCTCCATGTACAGTGCGCTGCTGAGAGATGGAGAGGTACGGTAGATCATTGATTGATTGCTGCGGTTATAGTTGAGAGCTGTGTTAATTGTTAGACGATTTTTTTCGTTTTCACACGTTGATCCTGTTATTATTGTTGATCAGTTGATCATATCTACTGAAGTAGAAACTGTGAAACCTTTAGATTGCGGGAGTGAATACCTACTCAAATATCCAAATTAGAGACATATATTTTTGTATCTACCGGGCCGGTGATCAGACCACTATACCTTAAACCGTGTCAGTTGTCAAACCTATCAGACCACCATATAATTGTGGTTCCCGGTTGGTAATGAAAATGTATGATTAGAGAGCAATCATTGCAGGCATCAGTCGCATCCACTCCCTCCTTCTTCTCTCGTCCCCTCAACTGCGCAATCATCCTGCTGGCGGGAGGTCACTTCGCAGCGGGAGTATTTGAGAAGTCAGTCTTTATTTTACACCCAATCACATACAAGTGATTGAGAACGTTATCAATAGGATGTTGAGAAACATGATGCTGCATACATTACTTGAACTTAGAAAATGAATACGTTATGGGATGCCAGAAACGGTAAAGTGACTGCAATATGCGTAGATCTTTTGGTTGATTGAATTGATGTTCCAATCAATTGCGCCTTCTTCTTTCCAGTGATCGCCTGGTCGTGCACCGTGCCATCCACCGCTACGTCGTCCGAGCAAAGCAGGTGAGGCGTATTTTCGAAAATTTATGTTAGATAACGTCCGGAGATTAGAACTGGTCATGACCGAACCATCAAAATAGGTGCTTCTGGATACTAAATGTAAGATGAGGGTTCCGCGTGTCTCCATATCTGATCCCCATTATCACCGTTGACAATTCGTGGACGATTCTAACTCAATTATGTGCAGGGCGGTGCGCAATCGGCCAACGACAAGTCGAAGGGCAACGCGAAGAGTGCGGGAGCGAATCTGAGAAGGTTTGTTTGTATTATTTAAGGAACATTTATTTATTGACATCCTTAGCTGCTGAAGTGATATTAGTTGATATTGTTCAGTCCTCATTTATTAGAATGTTGAAACACGGAGCTTTCTGTCAATTTTTTTTACGTTGAGACTTCTTCACTGCGAACTCCGTGTTTCAATGTTTAGTGAAGGTAGGGTTGAATTGGTTGCGTCAGTGAACCACGGGCTCGGTGTAGATTTAAAATATCTTACATTTTACAAATAATAATTGCTTATATTATGTGCAGGTACAACGAGCGAGTGATGCGGGAGGAGATCCGCGGTCTACTGGCCAAGGAGTGGCAGGTGTATCTGGCCGCAGCCCCCCTCGTCTTCCTACGATGCGCATCCTATCAGAGAGGTCCGGTAGGGGATACGGTAGGATTGATATCGATTGGTAACGGAGGGGATAAGGTAGCGGAGAAGTCGAGAGGATCTGTACAGATGGGTTTAGAGGGAATACCGTACCTGGGAGGTACGGTGTGCTTGCGTTGGATCGAAAATGTGATAGATGTAATAGAGGAGTTCTGTGATTGGTAATGAAGGGGATACAGTAGCGGAGAAGTAAGGTGTCATTGCAGTAGGTTCGATAATGTAGATGTGATAGTAAAGGAGTACGATATCGATTTGATATAGGGATACGGTGCCTAAAAATACAGTACCCTTCAGGCATCTTCATCTCGGACGACGACGAGGACGCCCCGCTGCGGAGGGGCGATGCGAGGTTGAGGTAAGTAATGGGCATAAACAAAATTCAAACTGGTGATTTTGGGGTTTGGAAAGCTATGATAGCTTGTTCGCAATATTTCATTTCGTTGCGAAGCAGAAAGCTATTCAAAAAATGGATACCATCAGATCTCAATAAAAATAACTTTGATTCATTGTATATGAGGCCGTTTGCCTTAGAATCGAGCAAAGGCCCGCACAGTGAAAAAATATCAAATCCTCGAAACGTTGTGAATTGGGGTTCTTGAGTATGCTGTTGACGATGGACATACTCATTTTGCTCATTGTCGTCGTGTTGGCTCCAGATGACGTCAAGTCGAAATAGTTTTTCGTTGATTTCTCGCTTCCCAAATTTGCCAATTTTTTTGAAATCGCGGTTTCCTGGGTGGAATTCGATGCTGATCACGCCTGTTTTATTCATTTTTCATAAATATATTTTATTTGAATTCCCGCACTTTTCGTTTTTAGCGAATAACTTGACTTCCAGAGTAGATAGGGACTTGAAATTTTAAATATCGTTTTCTAAAAACCTCTAAGAATCTACTCTGAAAATTTCAACTGTCTATCTTATCTGGGAGCCAAGTTATACGCCAAAAATGAAAATTGCGGGAATTCAAATTTTAGATCGGAACATTGCAGATTTTTTAACAGTATCATTGTCAAAGATCCGATCTTTTCACGGTTTTTAACATCGCATGAGAGAAGTTTTCATTTACGCAATTATTTATGTAAATTATGAAAAATGAATAAAACAGGCGTGATCAGCATCGAATTCCACCCAGGAAACCGCGATTTCATAAAATTTGCTAATTTGGGAAGCGAGAAATCGACGAAAAACTGATTTTGACGTGACGTCGTCTGGAGCCAACACGACGACAATGAGCAAAATGAGCATGCCCATCGTCAACAGTATGCTCGAGAACATATCACAATGTTCCAGCGATTTCAAATATTTGCCGGACCCTTCCGAATCTGCTTGATTCTTAGGCAAACGGTCTCATATTGATTTTTATTTTTTATTTATTTTTTTTATCATTGAAACAATAAAATTGCAGGACGATTCCGTTCGAGACGAAGCGGCCGCTCGTGGACGAAGTGAGACGGACGTGGGAGCGACTGGCCGAGGTGCAGGACCATGGAGCCGTTGAGGTACTTTGATCTTTGTAGTTTGTAGTTTGTAGTCTGACCTTCAATTTCTAAATTTTCACAGGAGTTCGAGAAGGAGATGGAGGAGCGTCGGGAGCGGCTGCGCAAGCGCGCCACCGCACTCCAGCGAAGAGGCAGACGGCAGGAGGAGGGTGAGTGGACTTTGTAGTTTGTAGTTTGACCTTTGATCTCTGATCGTTGCAGCTTGATCTTTGATCTTTAATCCCTGATCTTTGATCTCTGTAGCCCCGTCGACGTTCGATGACGAGAAGGACCTCGATGAGGAGGACTCGCGAAGGGATGAGAAATGGAGGGAAAGGAAGGAGAGAAAGGTGAGAGGGGGGGGGCAAGGAGTATGGGCGTTTCAACGATGGGATATAATTGATGGAGTTTGCTGCACAGTGATTTAGCTAGATTAGATTAGATTAGATTAGGGGCTACAATTATGTTGTTTCGTCTACCTGGTTGATCACATGGTGTATGCATGTTTCAGTGATAAGTTTAGACAGATGGAATGCTATCAGAGTGATTGTTTCCACCTTGCCGGTTTTTAAAACATGGATAATTATTTTTCTTCTGCAGGAGCTAGCCGAGAAGGAAGCCGCCGAGGAGAAGGCCGCCAAAGATCCCTTCCCGGAGATTGACCAGGACCTGAGGTGAGTCTGCTGGCTGTAGTTTGATCTTTGATATCTGAAATATTCATCTTTTTGTAGTTTGATCTCGGCGTTATTGCAGAAACTCAGTCTACGCGGCGATTCGGGACAACGACAAGGCGGGCGCGGGTCTGGAGGAAGTGATCAAGGGTGTGGAGGAAGCGGAGAGGAAGGAGGTAGGGAAGCGGTTGAGGCTGATCAGTGATTTTTCCACGCATTTGAAGTTCATAATCACCGTTTTTTGGAAGTAGAGCGATATTTATGTGATTTTATACTGAACCCTCGATTTTTTTGTTAGACACTCGGCCTAGATTCATTCATTCATTTATTTATTTCCGTTACTTTGGAAATGTACAAGAAATGTGGGGAGATTGTTCCAGAAACGGATGTCCGTCGATGTAGATCGAATCGGTTGGTGGGAGTTGGGGTGCTTGACAGCAAGCAGATCTATGCTCATCACTGGGGTTGTTCGGGAACTGACTGTTTATGACATTCCAGGTGCTGCTTCGGTACATCCGTGAGGCGCGCTTTCCTCCCATCAACAGCAGTCTGCTGCACATTGCCGCTGCGAAGGGAGCGGATCACAGCGTCAAGGTAGGACTATCTTTGATATCGAAAGGATAAATAAAGGTAAACGGTAAAATACCACAATCCTACGCTAAATTTAAAACTAGGCTAAATCTAAAATAGGAAATAACCTCGTCCTCGTATTATACGAATCGTGTATTTATATCTCGAAATTGTCACTGATTCTTGGAACAATGGGGATACGCGTTTCACTGTGTGCTGATATGACCAGAAAGATTGGGAAGCTCGATATAACTTCCAACAGTGAGTAAAACAATCTAAAACATCATTTATAGTACCTGCTCGACCTGGGTGCGAATCCGGCGATGCGCAACGCGGAGGGCAAGGCACCGTACAACTGCGCCGAAGGTGAGGATTACGGTAGTTCAATGAGCCATGAAGATAGGTCGTTGGGTCATACTTATGATTTCGGTAGATAGTTTGATTAATCAGATCGATGATTACGGTAGTTCGGTGGGTCAGAATAATGATTTCAGGCAAGATCATAAAGGGCGTGTTCAGTGCGTGGCGTGCCGAGTGGGAGGAGGCGGAGGAGGATATGGAGGAGGGAGAGAAGGCCAAGCGACGACAGATCGACTGGATCAAGGCACAGGTACGGTAAAACGGGTGAGGTGGGACAGAATGGCAAAGTGTAATGCCCTACAAATATTTTTTCTTGTTATAGTGCATTGTTTGAGCTGGTTCTGTAGAGCGATTGGCCAATGTTTCTGTAGAATACGTTAGTTCTAGTTCTATAGAAAACGGTGAGAAAATAGTCATTGACCTGCAGTGGTCTCCCTCAGGACTTGGCGTGCCTTGAGTACGGGGTGACCTTCATCTTTACCTTTACGGTAGTTCGGCGGGTCAGACACAGAGGTCAATTGCACAGGTTATGAAACTCTAAATGTGGTGTGCTTTTCGAATTTTTCAGATTTTTGGGCGTGAGGAGGATAGGTTTCGAGTAATCTACACTGATTTCGTAGAATAGTGGCATGATTTTCTCTAATATTTGTTCAAATTGGCATTAAAACGAGGCATGCATAGGTCCTTTCGGGAGCGGTGTTTGATCTCTGGTCAGACACATGATTGCAGATTCCTCTTCCCGTGGAGAAATCGACCGAGCAGCTAGCGAGAGAAGCGGAGAAGAAGAAGGCGAAGAGAGACAGACAGAGAGTGAAAGCGAAGGAGAAGAAGGAAGAAGAGAGGAAGGAGAAGGAGGAACAGGTGAGGGCAGTGGGGAATTTACTAGGGATAATTGCAAGAACTTGCTGATTTGGTGTTGTAGGCGTTCTTCATGTTTGTGTATCTTTGAAGATTTACGATTAATTCATTGTCAATAGGTACTTAAAATGATGTCCCAAATATTGCGTATAACAAAGAATGGAAATATTTCCTGGCAAGTAGTAGTGTATTGATTTACAATAAATTACGGTTGATGTAAAATCAACTGATTAAGATTTGAGATTGTCCCCTTCAAGACATTCATTCTTAACATTCTTAACAGCATTCTTAACAGCTGGCCTTAATAGTGGGTCCCTTTCTAGCGTTGTCGCTTGACGTGGATACATCTTTATTTTTTTACCTTTCACGATTCCTGCTCATTCCAGGCGAAGAAGGCGGTCTACACAAAAAAACGAATAAATACTTAAAATGATGTCCCAACTATTGCGATATTTTGTGGTAAATAGTCGAACCTCGAATTCCGTAGATTGTTCTAGTAGTTGTTCTGGGTGTATGATTCTATTGTTTCAGGCGAATAAAGCGGCCTATTTGGCGCTGCCGGACCGCGAGAAGCGCGCCCTGGCCATCGAGGCACGGCTGGCCAAGATGGACAGTTGCGTCCCGCGATGCTTCATGGTACGGTGGGATCACGATAGACCATACATATTTCGAACCGGAGACCATGAACTGTCATCTGAGACTGATAAGTACAGTTTAAAGGGATATTTTGAACCGCATCCCCCCCTCCAAACGTGGATATGTAGTGGTCTGATAACTGGCTCTGTTAAAATTATGGTGGCTGATAACCGGCTCGGTAGTAACGAAGATGTATGACGATAGATTGTTCGTAGGGTCAGATTCGTGATTTGCAACCATATAATCGTCGAATTTGCAGTGTGCCGCTACGATCTCTGGGACTCCCTTTGAGTACGCTGCCAATCGATTCTGCTCAACAGCGTGTGTAGCCAATCACAGGGCGAAGGCCGGAGCATAGATTATCGATTATTTACGGTTTACTGATTGTTGTAGAGTATCGATTTTTACCCGCTCAAGATGGCTTATGGACTGTTCTAGATTCTCTATCCACTTTTTCGTTGATCTGTTCATTATTCGAAGATATTTATCGATTTGTTGTTCGATTGTTTTACAAACCGCAACCCGTGTGTTAGTATCCGAATTTCGGGTGAGCTTTGGTGTATCGACTTACTTTTCTGTGATAAAGTGATCTTTCGATTTGATAAGAGAGAGCTGGAGAAGTCGTTTGGGCGATGGTAGTATTTGCTTTGTTTGACAAAAAAAATGCTCCGAGATAAGGAACATAAAATGAACCATGGTCTCTCGACGATGGGATGATTAGTGGGTTTCACAACCCATCCAATTACACTTGGCGATTTTGGGTTCTATTACTATGTTATTTCCACTTGTTATTTGCTTGTCTTCTCCTCACTTGAAATCATGACTTGCAGACTAATTTCATTCTACATGCGAGGATCTACTCTCACACGGCTTGCCGGAGGTCTCTCCCGACAGATGAGGTACGGTGGTTAATTGATCTAACCTGGCGAACTACCGTAACCCTCCTATTTCGCAGTTCTTCCTCGGCGGCTCAGGAGGCGTACCTGGACGCGGATAACTGTCTTGTCGTTGACGAAAGCGATCGAATTGTGGGAGGGGCGACGAAGAGACAAGCGCACCATAGGAGCACCGGTGCGTAAGCATTTTTGAAAATGCACGAGGAACGAGTGGCATAGTTTGGTGTAGCGTGAAGATTACGGTAGCCGCCGTTTTGCAGTGCAGCTGCACCGAGCGTTCAGCGTCTTCGCCTTCACGCCCGATCGCCAACTGATCCTGCAGAAACGTGCGGCCACCAAGGTATACGGTAGGGGCACGGTAGAAGTAGGGTTCGAAATACGGATATTCTCTTCATCTCAACTTCTCTCTCATTGGTCAGAGTGACGAGAGGGAGTATGTGAAATGAAGAGTCGGGAAACTCAGGGTAGTAGTATCGAATTGCGATGAAACATCAGAGTTGGTTCATGAAACATCAGAGTTGGTTGCTACATTTCGAATAACTTTTTCTGGAAATGCATTTTCAATGATTCTGTAATAACTGGAATCCCGCAGGTGACGTTTCCCTTACTGTGGACGAACACGTGCTGCAGTCATCCGCTTACGGGCATGCGCCCGGATGAAACGGACGGAGTTGGAGGTACCGTGGGATTACGGTACCTTACGGATTACGGTAGTATTGTAGTTCAGGGTATCAGGATACGAACCACCTAATATGATTCTGTATATTTACTGTACTGCATTGAATGAATGAATGAATGATTATTTTAGATAGATGATTCCTACTGTATAATTCCATGGCAGGAGTGCTGCGGGCTGCGACGCGTAAGCTGGATCACGAACTGAACCTGGCCGCTGTGTCGGAGGACCAGCTACTGTTCATGGGACGGTACTTGTACAAGGTATACGGTAGCCGACACTTCTCTATTTTCTGACCCAGCGTTTTCTCACAGAGTATCAACTCCCTACGATTGTCATTCTGACCCCCTCCACATTTGTTAGCGCGATTGTTGCCTGGGTAAAAAAACAGAGACGCTGGTAGCCAAATCGATTAGATTACGGTAGCCAATCGATTATATAACGGTAATCAATCGATTGGATTACGATAGCCCTGTCGATTAGATTTTTTTCCGGTAATCAATCGATTGCAGGCGGCGCCGCCCGAGCTCGAGTGGGTGGAGCACGAACTGGACTACGCCCTGATCCTGCGCGGAATCGATCGAGCGAGAGTGGCAAGCCCCAACGATGATGAGGTATACGGTAGGGTACGGTAGTCGGTATTCTCCATTATTGCGCTCACGACGGGCGGTCGACTCTCACCCCCGCTCTCTTCCATCTCCAGCTTGGAGAATCCTCGTCCGTCAGCTTGGGCAACCCGACGAGTATCGCTCAGTTGGATCATCAAGAGGAGTACCCAGGACGGTTTCTAATCGCCTCATGTGATCTACGGTCAAGTAAAGCCCCATTCAAGAACTCTACTTCGTGAGTTTACTCTTAACCACGCTTAGAACTTCGGCGGCTGGATGATCTTCTTCTGGATTCAAGCCATCGACTAAGCGCGACGGGGCACCGATAACAAAAGCTAACATAAGAAGATATCATCCCTTGAACCTTTATATCTTTGAGTTGGAAGATCCCAATCCCATCTCTAATGATGTTTCCTCCTGCAGGCCCATTGCCTGATGTCAGTATAAAACTGTGAACGATAGTCGCCTTACAATCGATTTCCCAGGTCGAGCAGGTTCGATGCGTGGACGAACGTGAGCTTGAAGATTGGATTAAGAAAGGTAATCGATGATCCGATCGGCTACCGTAACCTGGTTTTCGCTGCAGAACCGACGTCGTTCACGCCGTGGATCAGACACTTTATCGAGATTGGAGTGCTGTCCAAGTGGTGGAGTGTGCTGGACGACAAGGAGAAACTTCAGAAGATGTCCTCGGATAAGATTGTGAAGATGAATTGATCTCCCTTGAGCCACCGTATTCCGTCTTTCGCCGCAAATCCCCGTTTATTGCAATGTTGTGCCACTTTTTACCGGTTATTGATTGTTATTTAAATTGAGTGATAATGCATAATTTATGAATCAGTTTATTGAGTTGGATCATGAGCCTTCAATCTTGAGTAGCCACCGAATGGGAAGGTGAAATTTTGCTCGGAAGAAGCCGAAGGATACGGTAGCACATCGGCCGTTTCCGCAGATCTGAAGAGGGGTTATTTTAGGTGATGGGGAGAATAGTAACATTTTTTTCCGGCCCAAGAAGCAGTATTTTATCGAGCATTGATTTTCCAGAAACCAAAAACAACAAAAAAGAGTGTCAGTAGAAACCATGTGTTCTCGCTCACAACCAATCAGATGGGTAAACGGCGGATATGGTCAATCATCATTACGCTCTGCAAGAGTTTTACAATGGCTGGGATCGAACCAACGGCTTTAGCAAGCCAGCCTATCTCACTAGCCACTCGGCCACTAGGATGTTTGGGTTCGAGCTCGTAGTGTTCAATAGGTATGTGGTGTGCGCTTTCTAACCTCTCTCACTCTGCCACAATCCTCGATCTCACAGCGTGGTTTGTCGAACAGGGCACAGCATTCGTCGGCTACCGTACTCTCGCACTCTGAACACCACCGATCGTGAAGTGAAAGACCGACGGGGAGAGTTTCCTGCCAAGATATTGATGTTTTGCGAGAAAATGGAGAGCAAATAGATGAGAAGGTCAGAGATCAAAGATCATACCTCTTTTCTCATCATTCTCCTCAGATTGATGTCTCTCCACACAACCCTGTCTCCCCTACTCATCCTACTCCTCCTCTCGGACTCCTCTAATTCCACAGCCACTGCACTTCTCTTTGCAAGCACGAACTCGGAAAGGGAGCTAACCTCGAGACGCTGAAGGCGATAGACTACCGTAATCGATACTTACGATAATACCGTACCTCAGCCTCCCTGACTACCGTATCAAGCCACTGTTCCGATCGATCGTTCCACTCGTCGGGTAGATCAATCTCACCATCACGCAGAAAGTTGAGAACAACCTGAAACTTGGTCTTTAACCGACGTCTACCGTATCCTGAATGCAAAAAAAAATCAATAATCGTACTCGGAATGCCTCCGGATCGCCTTGAAAAACAATTTCTTCGTCGTTATTATTGTACAACTCCTCGAGCAAATCGGGAATACTAGAGGGTACGGTAGTCAGGCTGCCTGAAATCGATCTTGTGCTCATTAAATTATTTGAAATCTGATCTTTGATCTCTGATCGCTTACCAATTGTCGTTTCGAAGTGTGCGCCTCCAACGCGCAGACGGATGCGCTGATTTCGCATGGACATCTGCAAAAGGGGCATCTAGATACATTACTTGGCAAACTGAAATTGACAACAAAGACAGAAAAATATTGTAGAGAGATTATGAAGATGTGCTCTTCATTTCGTGTTCTTTCTCATCGATCAGAAAGAGGAGAGATCACGCGAAAGGAAGAGACAAGAAACCGGAACCATCGTGATAAAGAATACACAAGTATCAACTGATCCAGCCATCTCGTGAGAGTGGAAATGGACTGGACAATTGTTCGCGATCACTACTCATTCCCTCTGTATCGTCGTCTGCCCTCTCTCCACTTCGCACACTATATCCCTCCACTCTGCCCTCTCATTACTGCGCGCCCGGTCAAAGTTGAGTAACCTCTACGCAACTCTGCACTTTCCTGAAGAATGGAATGAAAAAGAAAAAGATCAGTTTCAGCGGCCCCATTGGGAAGTGGTCGCAGTCTGATCTTTTTCGATAAACAAAGGAGCGAACTAATCGAGTGCGCGAGGGGTGTTTAGGATAGTCAAACAACCGCCTTGAGGGACGAACGTTATAGTTTACCCAGAAAAAACTAATCGAGGCGACGAAAAGTGCTTCGCTTCCGCTCAACAATAAGGGACACTTTCCGGTATGAAGATGCAAATATTGGGGAGAAAATGGTAACGACTCGTTTAGAGAAGGAAAATTGTACCTTCTTTCCTGTGGAGCGAATTTACCCTGACAACACTCCTTGGAGACTTCGTTGGAGATTCCATAATTGAAAAGGGCCTGAAGATCAGCACCGAATTGAAGAACGGACAATGCGTCACCGCAATTTTCGAAGAGCATAATTACACGGCTTACTCATTCCTGACACGCATGCTCACTGATCTGTATCGACCACGCTGACTCAGGGTCAGGACTTGATTCCAGAGTCTCAATTGACCACGCTTTCTCGCCGGTCAGGACCAGACGGCTATTCTCCGGCACCGGTCCTGGCATCGCCGGGTCCATCCCGAGCACAGACATCGGGACCACCCCTCATCCGGCTTCGGTTGGCTCTCTGGATGGAGGGGAGGAGAGGGAGGCGTCTGCTCGTGATCAGTATAAAACCCCAGTGAGTTCCCTCCTTCTTTAGAGAGCGCACACAAGGTGCTCCCCGCGGAATGTTGAACTTTCCTCCCCACTGTAGCCTACAGCATTTTGGTTGCTCTTCAATTCATCTCGTTCTTGTACAGAATCGGGAGTTGTTAAATTCCGTAGAAGTCCCATAAATGATGTGGTGATTACCCTGTTTGAACTTATTTCTGTGTTAACTGAAAAGTGTTCTATCCGTTGCAGATGCTCTCACGAGTCTCTCTAGTCGTGCTTCTCGGTTTGGCAGCCATTGCAGCAGCCGGTCACAGCTCGGAAGAGTACGGAGGTGAGAATTATCATTTCATTGTCAGATTCCCATTCTCCATTATTTTAGCAGAAAAATTCTTGATGAAGAGAACCACTGAAATGCGCTGCAAGAATGCCGGGTGAAACCATATACGAAATTATTTTTTGTTATTGATCACAGGTCGCCGTGAGGATCGACGCGGATCCGCCCGGCCGTGGTACTGGCGTCGGTTCTTCGGACGCAACCATGGCGGACCAGGTGCGCCCTGGTTCCCGCCCCATGGACCCCACGGTGGACCCCATGGAGGACACCATAGAAGAGGTGGGATCAGAGCGTCCTCGAATTCGATGCCAGTTACGGTTTCTCTTCGTGGGATGAAGAAGGTTGAATAATAGGAGCTAAGATCAAGGATAAACCCTCGCAGGTCCTCCCTTCCCTCCTCCGCCCTTCCTCAAGGACGCATCTGACGAAGCACGCAAGGAGTTCTTCCAGATTTTCGAGAATGCTAATCAGACCAAGTGAGTTGATTTTGACCAGTACGTCTATGTATATAAAATCTAGAATTGATGTAGGCTCAGTCTATGCCTCTTCAAATTCCACAATTTGCAGGGCACAGACTAAAGAGCGCATTCATGATTGGGCCTCAAAACAACCACAGTCCGTCCAGGTTGGTTATATTATGTTTTTCACAAAACTTGACAAATAAATTGTACGCGCGTATGGGGAAATTGACGATTATCGGAAAAGGCGCCCGACCGCACCAAATGCTTATAAATACGTTCAAAGAGATTTCTCTGGCTCCAAAATGGAATTTAATACTTCCTAATAGTTGTTTTTAGCCGATTACAATGAAAAACATTGAAAAGTAGTGACTAAAAGGCATAGAAATCTAACCTAAACGATTTGAGTACGCGGAATTTCGTTATGACCGGACTAATTAAAAAACGTAGTATTCGCACTCGTTCATTTTCCACTCTCACAAACTCTCTCGGTTCTGAAACATTATGGGATGAAAAGTGTGATCGTTCTACTGTGTCAAGAATAGATACAACAGTCTCATCTACATTATTTATCTGTTGAGGACGGAGTAATCGCATTCGAGCGCAATCTCACTGTCGCTCGCGAGGCCATGAGGGAGAACGCGACCGCCGTGATTCTGCAGCTGGAGGTAATCAAGAATTGATACTCAGTAATTCTCGGCATTGTGAAAGAGAACTGTAGTGTCTGCTTAGTAGAGCATGTGATAACGCGAGAGCACTGGAGGTGAATTCCAGGAATTAGGAAAAATTCCGGTTGCGAATCTGACTAAATGCCGAACACGATTTGTGATTTTTATCTGGATGGATAAGAGGTGGCTGAAGGTCCGCCTCCGTTCTGAAATGAAAATGTTTAGACAGCCCACAGCTGGCCTTAGATACCAGTAGGTCCCACCTAGCTTTGTGTTATGACTGTAAAATCGCTTGAATTGGATACACCTTAACCTTGTTTTAGACAGCCCTCGATCGTTTCTCGACCGTGCTCGAGGACGAGAATCTCACCCAACGAGAGACGATGGAGAAACTGAGAAACACGGCGAGAAGCTTCGATCGAGACATCGTATTCGCTGTCAAGGTACTGTTTGATCACAGACTCCATCCACTAGAGCTTGAGAAATGAAACCGCAGTATCTTCATTTTACACACTTTTACTTCTATTCTCGGTCGACGAGAACGTTTGTGAAATGAAGAGACAGCGGTATCATTTCTCGGGCTCTACTGTCCACTATTGAAAGTGGAGGGAACTTCGCTCTCCTAATTTCTTATGCACTGTCTGACCATTATGAATTTACTTCGAATTGAAAGATATTTACCATTTCGCAATAATTTTTCAAGAGAAAATAATTGCGACGTAGTATTGAATTTCGCTCACTCACACAGATGATCATGCGTAACGCGCGGATCCGCGTTGGTCAGAAGTTCTTCCCGCGACCGGAGCGTGAGAACGGATTCCCGTTCGGAGTACCCGAGGTGAGTGCAGAGATCAAAGATCACGCTACAGTACCCCTCAGAAAGTAGTAAGATCGATCCACCTAGCTACAGTAAGAGCTCAAGCTAACAATAAGATCTCCTTTCAGGGCATGCCGTTCCCTCCTCCCCATGGTCCCATGCCTCCCCCGCCTCCGCCTCCTCCTCCTCCCGCCATGCCCTTCGGTCCCGAGGTGATCAATCAATATCTACAATAATCGATCTACCGTAATTCTCGCAGGGACCGGTCGATCCCTTCTTCCCGCCGCCGCCGCCTCCAAAGGGCGAGGAAAACGCCGAGGACATGGGCATCTTCCTCCCTGGCGACTTCTAAATTCACAAGATTACGGTAGTCAGTGATGGACTACTGGCTCTATTTATTTATTGTTCCGCATCATATTTGTCATTCCACACGGACTTCGTTGAATAATGTATTTTCCCATGTACATAACATCTAAAAAAAGATTATTCGATTTTATGACACGTTTAAAATTTAAATTATGACAAGAAAATACGCTCCAGCGAATAGAGGGTGACACGCCGAACGCGCCGTGCGGTCACGCGTCGCGGCCTTCCCAACGATCAACGCCAGCTCGGTAGATCAGTGTCCAGTCTGCCGCCCCTCGTCCTGCTATTGATCGGTTGATCTGTCCCCTCTTCCCTCCTTCCCGTCCTTAGTCGCACGTTTATCGATCCCCACCCTCATTTGTCAGCGTTTGACCGCGTATTTGTGCCGTCGCCGCCTTTTCCTTTTCTGTTGCCCTTATAGAATCTTGTTTTTTTGTGCGCATTCTCGTTGTTTATACTACGTATTCGTTGCTCCTTCCACGTGCTGCCATTCAAAAACCCTCATAGAGCTAATTTCAAAATTTTTGATGAGAAACAGCTGGCGAATGCACTTTGGTCTGTTCTAGATCTAAGCTGATATTAGTCAAATTCCAACAATAAAGGGGTTCTATAGAAGGATTCATCTTTCATTGCTTTATTTTCGCTTGTATCATGCGTTTACTTTTGATAATCGTCTGTTCCGCTCTTTTAAACGTTAGGAGGTTATCGTTCGTGATGGGAAGAGCGGCAGAAAGTGAGCATCTTCCGAGTTTACAGTTGTGTCAAGGAGAAGCACCGCCCATAGTTTCTACTGATCCAATTGAAAAGCTATTACTATCGTCGTCTCATTTCGTTTGTATCGTGGAATTTTAAGGGAACTTCCCAAGGGAAGCTCTGGCGCTGGTGAGAATCTACTGTCCTATTTCGCGAACCCTCTCACTTCTTAGTTTCACGCCAACGCTAGCTCGGTCCCTTTTGAACTCTAGTTCGCACCCTCGATGTTTAAGATTGTTTTCGTTAGTGATGAAGGGATATGAAAGGGACGTGAGGTATGCCTGAACTAGACTGTCCCGCGCTTTCAGTGCTGCAGCTCTGTCAGAAACCTATCTTTCTCGTTCGATCTTTTATTTCGTGTCTCTTGACTGTCTCTGTATCTTCTTCTCTCGTTCGTTTCCGTTGTTCCCCATCCTCCTTCATCCACTTATTTGTCCCCTTGCAGGACGCGTCAGCCGACGAGGAGTCAAGGGCCCGCTCGGGGAAGGCCGGCAGCATCTCCACAAGGTGCGTTTTGATGATGATAAATTGGCAAGCCTCGTTTTGGGGGAGAGGACCCTGGAGTGAGCGGAAGGAGTATTTGGTATATACGTGTCGTCGTTTCCTCGATTAGTCAAACCATACATTAAAAAGCTAGTGGAAAACTACCTGGAAATTGAAAAATAGGCCGCATTTTTTTAAAGGATTTCGTTGACAAGGAATGTTACTTAAGATTCGCTAACATACGTCGCATTCATAGAATTAGTCGATTTCCAAGGGCTTTTTCATAAACATACCCCGCATTCACTGATGGGCTAAGTCCCGCTAGTTGGGGGCTCGGCAATTCTCGAAAATTTTCTGTTAGGGGGCTCCGCGAAAAACGTTCCGGACAACTAGGAGACTCCGCAAATGTTCGAAAATTTCTTCTTGGGGGCTCCGCACTCAGATGCTCAAGCGGGTATACATCCCACCGCATTCGTAGGCTTTTGGCACATAACTTTTTCATGTATGAGTCAAACCCATTGTGGTTGTGTGTGATGAAGAGACTACGATTCGTATGTCAAACTCTTGATGATCAGTGGCACTGCTAGAAGTGTGAATTCATTGTACATGGCAATTATCGATTTTTTTTGTTCCCATGGGTACTTCTAGTAGGCCACATTAAGCTTCGAGCGGCTTTCTGTGTTGTGCTTCAATGTGTATTTACTGTGGTTGCATTGCAGGATGTCTCGCTCGCCACTCGTCTTCCTTCCAGCCTCTAGAAGCCTCTTGCCGTAGTAGAGGGCGTGGCCTCCTTTGGTTGCGTCCGCTGTGCAGGAGTCGTTGGCGTGCCCCACAGATGGTCGGTGTGTTAGTCTGCCGTCCGTCGACGGGGTCGATCCGAGGCTGGTCCCCGGAGGCAAATTGACGCCCGCCCACTGCCTTGACGGACGACCCGAGTATCTGCTCGGGTTTAGTCTTAGTCTCCCTCTTGGCCTGTAGGGGAGCCTTATCCCCTACGATCAAAAACAGCATGATGGCACCCGCCTAATTTGGCGGGCATTTTCCGTGATCAAACTAGATACAGACTGCAAGTGGTCGGGGGTTGTTGACCCCTTCCCTCATTGTCACTTCCTTTGATCTACTGCCCCTTCCCCCATCCCATGCCTCTGCATTCCTAACGCCCCCTCCTCTCTTCCTATCCCATCCTTTCCTCACATTCCCACATCCCCACATCGAACTAGTCTACCGACTTCCCGTCTACTCCTTAGGGGGGTTGGCCTTAGTGCAATTAGTCTGCACTCTGTATCCCTGCACCCCCCCCCCCCCCCCCCCCGTTCTAAAGAAGTGCCCCCTGTCTCTGACTTTTCCATCCACTCGTACCCCTCCATGGAACTAGTCTGCCGACTTCCCGTCTACTCCTTTCGTCATTGATACGAATTCGAATGACAATCGAGTGGGTGAGAAGGAAGACTTGCTTCCTTGGTTGGTCATACCTAGTCATACCCTTGCCCAAGGTACCCCTTTAGCGAAACATGTAGCACGTATCGCGGCAAACAACAACGAACAACGGCACCCTAAACAAACATAATCCGGTTGTCTATCGTCGTATCGTCGCTTCATTTCATCATTTCATCTTCATCATTGCCGATCATTTCATTCTTCTTATGGAACGGACCTCAAGTCTTCCTTCTCCGTAATGCCCTCCCCGGTTCAAAAGGGGAGGGCATTACGGTAGCTGCAGCACAGGCACTCTGAGCGCGTCAAGGGATGGAGAGGTTGAGGGAGTACGGTAACTTCACCAACGGAATAGACACCTCTAGCTCGCCAACAGGGGGAGGGCATTACGGTAGCTGCAGCACGTCAAGGGATGGAGAGGTTGAGGGAGTACGGTAACTAAAGCAAGGGAGCAGACACATCTAGCGCGTCAACATTTGGAGGGTATTACGGTATCATAGGGTATCATCGAAGTCATAACATTGAATGGCGATTGAAATTATCTGCTCACTGTGCAATCTCTTTTGAAGATCCAAAATTAGCACAATATTTCAATAGTTTATCTTCACCACGCTCGCGCTGTGGCCATATAAACAGTGGGTATACAGTAATCAGCCGGGGGTGCAGGAGATACGAAAATAAGGAGCAAGAGAGGGGGAAGTTAGTAATTTTACAGTAATAATGTTACAGTAGGTGTGTGCACTGGACAGTCTTTGGGGGGATTTCCTGTTTGGGAATAGAACCGAAACAAATCTGAAGCGGGGCTAGAGCGACTAGAAGACACGGTAATCGTGAGAGACGGGGCGGGATCAAAAGCATAGCAAAAGCAAAAGCAATCGACGAGTTAATTTGAAGCATCAAGCGCAAATATCTCATATATCAGTAGTCTTAACTCTCCTACTTTTCTGGGGATTATGCCTGCAATAATCTCTCTGGAGGAATATGAATAAGGAATACTTGTAAATGGCGAAATAATCAACGAATTTCGACAACAATAAGTGTAATACTCTGCTCTGAGGGGAAATCATACGGCATTCCATGTGAGGATTTGTAGGAAGATAACTATGATGACTACTGAGAGAGGAACTGGGATTGTTAGCGAGGAGGGGAGGGGCGAACAGCCACGTAAAACAATTTGAAAAGCGATGATTATGCTCAGGATTATGCACGATTGAGAGGTCAAAGAACGGGCGACAAGGCGAGGGTTTCGAAATTGAGCGTAACATTAAGCAATCACAAATGGGTTTGAACAAGCTGTTTGAACAGTTTAAACCGAAAAGGGGCGGGGCTACCGTAGTCCTCCTGACGATCAGGGTGAGTAGGCTCGTCGATTGGAGGCTGAGTACTCGAATGAACGACCGTGTTCCGATAGCTCGTCCATACTC
The DNA here is from genome assembly GCA_000180635.4 of Pristionchus pacificus. NCBI lineage: Eukaryota > Metazoa > Nematoda > Chromadorea > Rhabditida > Neodiplogasteridae > Pristionchus > Pristionchus pacificus. Next base: position 502,326 of record CM026577.1, read on the forward strand.
GTGCGACGGGAGTAGAAGTACTCACGGTCCGTCTCCTCCACCTGACAAATTACAACGCTTTATAAAAACGTAAATTACAACGTTATTCCGAGAACCGCTCACAAATTCACAATCCTCCGCACGCATAATTTCATTCAGATATCGCTTTCAATTCTCGCATCATGTCAATGCGCATAGTAATGAGAAGGACTACGCAGTTCGGTATCGCCTGCTTACTAAGATTATTAGCATAGCTATTGCCCCAACAATTATCAGTTGAGACACTCACATCAACGTCGACCTCTTCGCGTGCCGATACGACCAGCTCGGCCATGGCCTCGAATTCGGCCGAAGGCGCGCCGCCACTCTGCAAAATACCGATGCTGATACGGCGAACAGGATTTTTCGAGCCAGATTTAAACTTCCCCTATGGACACCGATTGATCGCAGAATGGTTGAACAAAATTGCCTTTGCCCCAGTTTACGATACTAACCCGTCGTGATACCGTATGCTTACCGTAACCCAGTGACTCTCGACGATCTGCTGGGCGGACAGTCGCTCGTCCACGTCGATTGTGATCATGTTGAGAATGAGTGCCTGAGTAAGAATTTAATTTCAACGAGATCAAGGATCAAATTCGAATTGAAATTCTTTGATGGAAGACTTCTCTGACACTTTTCGTGATATTCACTCCGTCAGAGCCCATCAATTAATCGCGCCGCACTTTGATGCTAAGATAGTAAAGATCAAAGATCAACGATCCTACCTTTGCCGAGGCCGAAATGGCGTCCCAGGTGGGCGAGGGGAAGCTGACGGAACCCTGCAGGATTTGCGCGAACAGATCGTCCTGGTCGCCGTTGTTGCTGCAAGGAAGGAAGGGTTACGGTAGGCACACAACTGACGACAATCGATAACTGCTTGCAATTAGGGAAAAGGTGTATCCCTGTCAAGCGATTTTACATTCATAAGACAACGCTAGGTGAGACCCACTGGTAAGGCCAGCTGTTACAGTAATCAGTTATAGATTGATTTGTAATTACAGCAATCAGATCAATCGATACCTGCTTTTAATTACAGTAATCATATCAACCGATAACTGATTGTAATAACAGTAATCACATCAATCGGTACTGCTCTCAGGCTACAGTATACCTCTGGAAGGGCGGGAAGCCGACGAGCATCACGTAGAGGATCACGCCCGTCGCCCACACGTCCACTCGCTCGTCGTATCTGAAAAGAGATCAAAGATCAGATTGACCAAAGATCAATAAGTCAATATCAACAAATAACAACTAAATGGACAAGGGATCCGTGTAATTTAGTCAGATCTGGGTGGAGAAACCCGAGAAGAGACGTTTTAGAACTAGATGCAAATAAGAAAGGCAGGTTTATGCTTCACATTTTTGACAAGAAGAGCATACACGCGGTACTCCGATCTCAAGTTAACTATGGAATGCAGTCATTCAAATTCAACAACATGTGTTTGTATGTATTACTCCTTAGTATTATCAAGATAAATGTTCTCGAACGAAGCATGCTTACCCCCATTCAGCCAGCACTTCCGCTGCGACGTAGGTAGGCGTGCCGCAGATCGTTGTAAGCGAGGGCTCCTTAACATTATTAAATGAACTAAAAACTACATCTTTAGGTCTTCCCTTTTCACATGATCAACACTCGCCGAGAGAGGCACGAGTGTAGTAACGTGCGAGTGATTGCCTCTAATCGCCTTACTTCCTCACCCCACTCTACGCACACCAACACGTGTGGAGAGATGGCCGAGCGGTCTAAGGCGCTGGTTTAAGGCACCAGTCTCTTCGGAGGCGTGGGTTCGAATCCCACTCTCTTCAAAACTTTTGCCGTATTTTACGCTTCCTAAATCAAGGGAGATTTACTCACATCCGTGTCGGGGAGATCGCAGGCGAGGCCGAAATCGGCGAGCTTGAGCTGCAATCGTCCCCGCGAGTCGTGGAACAGCTGGAAATCGCATGGTTTCTTTCATGTTTCCTTATTTTCAGCTTCTCAAATCACTACTTACCAGCAGATTCTCCGGTTTGACATCCCTGTGCACTATCCGGTTGTCGTGGAGGTACCGAAGGGCCTCGGCGAGATTCCGAGTGAGCGGAGCCGCAGTTCGCTCGTGCAGTCGTCGCACACTGCACAGATGGTCGAAGAGATCGCCGGCCTGGAGGAGATTGGAGATCAAAGATTAGCGATCAAGATCAGAAGTTGTTATGGGATTGATATGCAAAGACCATTGAGATAGCTGAGAAACACGGGTAATAAAGGCAAACGATGAGAGCCAAATGATGCAGGTTCATTCACGTTTCAGGGTCTGCCTATTTACAACGGTTAGGTGAATTTTTAGTGTTCATCCGGCAAAGTCTTCCGAAAACAATCCAACATCAAGAAATTCGAATACAATATTTTCTCGCTACCGTAACCCCTCCCTACCGTACCTCAATCAGCTCTAGCAGCATGTAGTATCCTCCGTCCAGCTGCCAGACGTCAAACATGGCCACGATGTTGGGATGGGAGATCTTCTTGAGAATCGCAATCTCCGATTCGATCAACTCTTGCTGCAAAGGGACAGAACTAGTTATCGTAATTATTATCTGATGTTTCCAATATAAATATTTTCATTGCACACACCACCCTCGTGACTATCACTCAGCTTTAGAAGACTTGGCTTTTTGCCCAAACGTGAAGCACAAGTGCTCCAGTATGGTGAGCAAACTGTTCGTCGTTTCTAGTTCTTTTTTTATCACTCAGAAGAGAACAAGATCGAAAGCAGCGGCCAACCCTCCCCCATGTACCCATCGTGAAACCCCTTCTCACCTTGCCCAGCGCCGTTTCCTGCCGGATGATCTTGAGCGCGAATCGATCTTGCGAATCGCTGCAAAGAACTGGTTGAAACACTTTCTGGACTCCTCATATAGAAATAGAAAACCAATTACAAAGTAAAATTAATAATCTAGCGAAATCTTCACACGGAAAGAATGTAGGCTTACACGCGCCTTCAGCGACCTCTTCACCATTCTAACAGATCATTTCCCAATCAGATCATGTGAGAAAGAACCTCTACGTCCCGAAAATTATATCGAAGTTCACACGATTTCCACGATCGAGAACAATAAACCAATTGATAAATCTCACATCTGGGTGGCCTCGTAAACGTGCGCTGTGTTGCCATCACCGAGCAGTCGCACGATGGACATTCGAGCATCGAGGAGAGATGGAAGGCGGGGGACTGAAGAATGAGTGATTAGGGGAGAGATATTCCATTCCGAACGGTGTTTTAATTTCACAAACCTAAACCTATTCAAAGACAACAGTGATCATGTCCCATCACGCTTGAACCCTGCTTGAAACACAATCCATGTGAATCCCCATCGATTCTACATGCTTGATCCCTTCGTACAATCCAAAAGCGTCACTCACTATCCCCCCCTACCGTACTCCCACCGTACATGATGAGTAGCGTGGAGTTTCGATAATTTCATAGAATAGCGATCTATTCTACATGTTTGATCCCTTTCGAACAATCCAAATGCTTCACTCACTATCTTCCGCTTCCACCCCTCCTCTGTCCATTCTCAACGATTCGTTCCTGGCGGGCATCACGCGACGGGAGGGACGAATCGGTGGATGACGACGACGATGGGAGTTGAGACGAGTGGACTCCTGCGACGAGGGCGATTATTTGTGGTCTTTGAAATACAGCTAGAGAATTTGGGAATTGGATAGAAAAAAAACAAAAATCATGATTATTTTTACTAGAGGTCTCTGAAGTGATATCACCAATGAGGTGAACAAGCTGGCTTGTATAGCAGTTGAAACCCCAATTTTCACCGATAAAAATGTCGAAAAAAGTCATCGTAAAACCGAAGTATTTCCCTCAAAGATCAAATATCGCACCTCCGTGTCGACCATGAAGTCGTCCGAGAACGTTCGCTCGTTGCCGAATGCGATGAAGACGTCGTCCTCTTCGAAGAATCCGCGCAGTGACGTCACCTGAGAGATGGAGATAAACGCTAAAAGGATAAAAATGATGCAATGTTAAGCTATTTTACAGCCGTGAAACTATGCTGGGTGATGCCTTACTCATAATACACGATAAAGGGGAAAATTCAAGGCTTCTAGTGACTTTTCAACAACACCGAGCCAAAAATATTCCACCCATAACTGCGCCGTTTCACGCTCTCTACGAGACAACTGCATTGCTCAATCTACGATTTTTCTGACGAAGACAATGCAAATTATACCTCCACATGCGAGTCGGAGTACCTACGCGCCACTATCGGGTCCATCGATCGAGTGAGAATGAGCCGAAATGCGGCCGGAACCCCCACTGCTTAGTCACCTTCTCACAATCGCTTTTTGGAGCGAGGGGCAGAGGAGGGACAAAAGCGCTATCATTCCCCTCTTTATCACGGTTATCAACAAACACTCACAACCTCATGAAATGAGGCGGAAACCACGGGGTCAGGATCAGGCATTTTTCTTGCGAACCCTAGACGTCGGAGAGATGATATTGCTAGATAAATCTCAGTAAAATAATGGTATCTGGTCCAGCAGTGGGCTCGCGCATGACGAAAGTGCCTTGCGTACGGGGTAAACCTCTTTATGACCTATAATTAATTTCAGTTCTCACCAATCGTCCACTGAGCGAGTAGAGCTTCTTGATAGCCCCGCTGTCCAGCATCACCTTCCCCGTCAGATCATTGATCACCTGAGAATAGGAAAATTTCGTTGGGAAAAGAGTTCTCAAACAAATCGAGCAGACTCCATGTTTCACCTACTCCCTAAACCTATCCCTCTTGCTAGCCATTTGATAGTTGTCTCCGGTATGAGCCACAAAAAAATAATAAATCTCATTGTTAAATAAGAAAAAGAAACGATAAAGTACACGATTTGAAGAGTCTAGTGCTGTCAAAATCAACAATCCGCACAGATTTTTTCAAAATGCTCTCGTCAGATAAAGCTAGAGATCATGTCAATCTGTGAGACTGTTCTAACCTGCATCCACGTCCGGGCCGTCTTCTTGTTCAGTAGATGACGCACGACGCGACGTGGCTTGATGCCGTTCCGTATGACCGTGATGATGCGGGGGAAGACGAAGTCGTTCGGCTCCTGAGAAAAATAAAAGATTGGAAAAAACGAGGTTAAAAGGGAAAATAGCAGAAAAAACCATTTGGCGAGTTCACGTTTCAGCATCTCACTAAAGATGGCTTTTGCACTCATTACCAATGAATCTCTTGCCATCGTGCAACAATATTTTTACGCACGCCCTACCGTACTACTACAGTACTGAATCGCATACAGCGCTAATCAGTTCTTAATCGTAAACGCACAATAAGATTTGTATACATACCCTACCGAATTTCCACCGTATACTCATCACGACACGATGGGTGGCGTGGAGCGCCAACTGAGCGACATTATTTTGAAAAATAAGGGAAAACAGGAGAATTCTAAGAAATATCTTGTGGTGAGTTCACGTTTCAGCATCTCACTAAATATGCATTCCGCACTCATTGCCAATCATCACCACTTCGCAACAATATTTTGACGCACTCCCTACCGTACTGCTACCGTTCTGAATCGCATACAGCACTAATCAGTTCTTAATCGTAAACTCACCATTAGATTCTTAAGCACACCCTATCGTACTTCCACCGTATACTCACGACGATATGATGGGTGGCGTGAAGTGCTAACTGGGCGACATCATGCGGTCGTTCCGCCTTGGGCACTGCCATGCTCCACAATGGCTCGCGCGCATTCGCGTAGTCCATCTCCTTGAACGTCTCCGAACTGCGAAATGTTCATTACTAATCAGATTCAGCTTTGGATAGTTGCCCATATTGGCCGCAAAGGAAAACTGCGAAAAATATTCCGCCAGGCGATTTCGCACGTCAACATTTCGCTAACAAGACTCTGCCGAAACCACCGCTATTAATTTCTCGTACTCCACGATCAGAAAAAAATTCTCTCTTATCGTATCCCCTCTTGTTACCGTACCACGCACCCTCCCTTTTCGAAGAGCTCGAACCTACCGTACCCCAACCCTACTGTATCCCCTCAACTACCGTACCTCGCACAAACGTAGCTCTCCCCGTCCTCGAACTGCTCTAGATCCGTGATCCTGGCCGTGCCGTCGATGGTGTAGATGTAACGGACGCCGTGTTGCAGGGCGAGCGAATTCGACGCCAGACATCTGACAATGCAAAAAAATTGGTTACGATAGTCACTTCAACGCAGTTAGAAAGGAAGAATGAGGGCAGTGAATCAGCATCAACGAATCTTCAATGTCTGGCGAATATAAAGTTTTTCTCAGCAACGCGATCATAAAATCAGGGGCTATGGTCCAATCACGTATTGATGAATCAGTGAAACATGCATTCAACAAGTGTTCAGAATCGCAAATCATGAATCCTGGGATTTAGCATATCAAACAAAACCACTGTTTCTCACCTCGTGAGCTCCTCCATGAGTGGTTGCAGCGATCGCAGTCGATCCGCCCGAAGTGCGTACCAGATACCCTCAACAATAAATAATAATAGTTTATCATCCCTGAGGCGCCTGGAGGGGCGCTTGTGAGGCGCGAGACCTAAGTGACGTATTCCACTATTAGAATAGTTTTAACATCCTATTTTTCAATTGTTTGAAAACAGCTCCATTGACCAATGTTCAAGCAATTTTCAGTGCTTTCACAATCTTTCTGTAATAAAAAAAGTCTAGCGATTGCTATTCTCCCTTTGTTCAAATCCATTTGTTCCTTCACCCAGTGCTCATCTGAGATTTCACAATATCCACTCTCGGGGGCGTTCGACTGTGACTGCTGGCTGGGGCTTCAATTAGCCATCGCTTCTTTTCCTCTTCCCCCCCCCTCCCCTCCCCTCCCTCTCAATCCCGGCTCGCTTCAGCGCACAACAATACATCGGAGGGGTAATGGGCACACTGCTCTCTTCGTTTCCCGCACTCTCTCGTCGGTCAGAGGAGCAAGTATTGCTTCCCTCCTCCATTCAGTGGCAGTCGAATTTGTGTCCGCCCCCCGGATGCGGACGGAAAGAACAATCCCCTATGGCTATATTGCACTAACGCCCCCACGGAGGAAGAGGGAGAATTGGAAATCCAGAGCCAGCCCGGGAAAAAAAGAGCGATATGAAATTCAGAGTGGGCGCCCGATTGTTTCTCGCTTCAAGCTTACTTCATAGTTTTCAACGATCAAACTACCATGATCGATTCGCAATTAACGTGACTTCTCGCTCCCTCATGCTGCCCAACAATTGCTACTGCCTCTCTCACAAAATGACCAGTTGGCACGCTACTGACCACTGTCCTTTCCGAGCATTCTGCTCTGCCCATTTGACACGCTATCTCGCCTTTTCTGACCGACGAGATAGTACTACCAAATGAGAGATTCAGAGGGGAATGGAGGGATTCTCTCCTTCACCCTGCACTAACGACCCCCTATATCCCCCCTTTCCATCTTATTCGATGCTGCATCTCTTTAGACCCCCTCCTTCTCGTCTCAAAATGCGCAGCCCTTCTCCCTCTCCCTCTCTCCCTCGCCTACTGCCTAAGCCCGCCGGGGGATTACGCAATGCGCATAACTATGTTGGCAAAAGGCGGGATTAGAGATGAGGAAAACACGGCAGTAGCACTCCTCCTCAAAATGACCAATTGCAGCCATCTAAATATTTCGGTACATAAGAATTATTGTCTACAGATCAATACTCATGAAAAGATTTTGAAAATAAACGCATTTTAAGAGATAAAATATCCTCAATTCATGGGAAAGCACTCTGATCTCTATACTATAACGAAGAGCCGGAGCTGCAATTCACGATGTAACAAAATGTTCACCGTGAAGATCAATTTCACCACCTAACAAGACGAAAAGTATCTTACCTTGAAGTACTGATCTCCATTTCGGTAGAATCGCACGCGTTTCGCCTTGCATCCGGAGACCGACGCCATCGTTCTGAGAAAAAAAAAAGTTATACAGAGTAATAGAATCAATATGAAACGACAATACCAATTTGACAATTATTATTCTTCCTACGCCGATGCGAATCGAAACACAATCGACAATGTGATTTTGAGATAAACTTGAAACGCAACTTCACCACTGACTCAATGATTTTGAAATAACCCTACTTTTCCCATTTATTACGCTCAGAGTTCAACAGCGAACTCATTTCCATTCCTCACCTGGACAGAGTGCCCATGGAGAATGGTCCATCCTCCATCGTGTCGCCCTCCTCCTCCCTCTCCCGATGCATCGAGGACGTCATAGAGCCCGACCGAGTGCCATTCTGCTCGTCACTCGAACCGCCTGAAATCCGGGACTAAAGATCAAAGATCAAAGATAAAAAAAACTGCGTTCAAGGGCGCTATTGTGTTTCTCGGCTTTGACCTACGGAGTAAAGGGAATAGGTTAAAGATCAATGATTAGCGCCGAGCGTATGTGAAGAGAACAAGTGGTCGAGACAAGCCATCAATCAGAATCAGTCCGGAATGCCGAGTGAAGATAAGAGTTGAGAGTCGTTCAAATTTCGAACGAAAACAGAGTGATATGGTGATTAGTTCGCAATCAGAGTGAACTGTTCTGCATTCGAATTGATAGCAGCAAATCGATACTTCATTGTACTCGCATTCCCCTCTAGACTATTCGAATCAGAGTGGATACGGCGATCGCATAATCAAATCAACGTAGGGGAAAGCCATACCCATGTGGGCGAAACTAAACTGTGTAAATGAATACATCTAGCTGTGCGAATGTCTAGCTATTTACTGATCAAGCTGATTTCTGCCATTTGTAAAGCCACCAGTACAATCTTGAAAAGGTGGGTGAGATAATAACAGACATAGATAGACATAGATATCATTGTCCCAGTTTGAAATTTCTCAAATGATTTCTCAAGTATTCAGAAAGTGACACACCGATCATCAATTTAGTGGAAAATTTCCGAATAAGTAGCAATATCTGAAACACCAGCTCCACTTGTTTTGTTTGCTTAACAATTTTTTTGCAAATTCGGGAAATATACGAGGAAAACCCTACGGCCCCTTGCCCAACAAACGAACACATTATATTTTTCGCACCTATCAGTTTAAATTCTAAAAAATAATCCACTCACTGTGCTCCACTGCTCCCCTCACGTCCATCGTCGAGGCACGCGGCGTCTCGTCCGGCTCCGATTTGTCCGCCGCCGTTTCGCCGCCACGAGCTGCAATTATCACAGTATGATTCAAGAAAGATCAAAAATCAGAAACGTAAACTGTTCACTACATTCAATCTCCACAAATAACCAAAATTCAAATGTGCACCTTTCACGTTTCACATTCACGATATCCTCCCGCACATGTACCGTTATTTGATATGTGTATGAGTCCGTATTTTTCAAATAATAACGAAATGACGACCCGCATCCAAGTAATATATAAAAGTTTAAAAGGTAATGGCAGTTTCGATTTTTCCTCGTAAGGAGGGCTACCAATCAAATCAAACCAGTATCCCTGACTGACCGTTCCGGCTGCTCGGTCGCGGCAGCACCATGGAGGGCGGGCGGCCGCCGACTGTTGCAGCAGCTGCTGCACCACTCGTAGCTGCAGCAGCCGTCTTGCCGAGCAGTGCGCCGGTGGTCTTCCTGCGCGGGTCGCGCGACCGAGGCAGCGTCGAGCGGGGCGACGCCGACCGAAGGACCACTGAAATGACGACTTGATCTTTGATCTTTTGTCTTGAATCTTTTCTTCTCTGCTTATCCTCAACAAATGTATCTCTGTATTATTCAGTTAGAGAATCTGCATGGATTGAATCTTCTCAACTCTTCAATCATCTATACCCCTCTCGCAACTCACAATCGCCTGTTCACACTTTTTCCTCTCAAACTTGCCCCCATTTTAAGCTATCCGATCGAACGTCGCGATAAGCTCATGATGCTAGCGATAGATTCGCTTGCAAGATTTGGTTTGTTCCCTAGAGGCAGGCGGCGAGGCGGTCAAACCGTTTGTGTTTGCTCCCTTGTACATCATCCTCGCACGGTAGAGTGCTCGCGGTCACTCTTCTTATCACTCTCGCATTGTTATCAGGCCAGCCTCCCCATCGTAAACTGAATGCCATCTGTCACTCACCACAACTCCCGATTACGACTACTGCCAGAGTTTGAATGATCGCAGCAACAGACGCCAAAGAGCCGGAACACCTCCATAGTCATCTCACCCCGGATACATGCCAAAAAAAGTTACACGTATGCTATCAAGTCAAATCAAACGACATTATTTAGATTTTTGAACAGTGAAGAAGCAATTTATGAACTTTTTGTTAAATCAACTATTCTCGCCAAACTCTTCAAACGTTTTTTGATAGTGGGCTTTTATAGTAACACAAAATTATACCATTCGAGGTGGTGGGCGTGGTCGGGGCGGGGAGTGGCGCGCCAACGGCACCGCCGCCGTCCTTCATCGAGCCGACTCGCGGCCGACCCGGCGTCGTCCCTCCTCCGACCCCTCCGACTCCTGCAGCCGCTCCTCTTCCTCCTCCTCCTCCTTCCGCGCTGTTGGGCGTCAACGTGGCCGCGGGAGAGGACGTCACCAGGATTCCTCAAAAAAAAATAAAACGCCATAAAATAATGAAAATAAAGGTTAAAAATTTGTGAAACGTGTGTTCTCAAGAGGTATGACTCATCCGCGGCTATTACTAGGAGACGCGCGAGAGAGAAGTTGTTGAAGAATAACAACCGACTACTCGCGAAAGTGCGAAACAGCGGTAGACTTTCAGGAGTCAAGTAATCGTGTATGCGAAATGACGGGACGCTCACTAACTCGTAACTAATTATAAATCACTGCCGAAAAAAAGAACCGGTCAGTGGCGAAATACGCGAACATCACAACTGCGCTCGATTGCAACCAAATTCTGTCGTTAGAGACTGGAAAGAAGGCTGAAAAGGGAGACTCTGCGCACTGGTTATCCGATTTCCGATGCGCCTCTCTTGAGAGAAAAAAAGCGGCAAGGGAAATAAAGAAAGAGGAGATGAGGCGGGACAATGAAGAATCACAACATACGGACTTTTGACGAAATCAAGTTGAGTGGACTCTATGTAGCTAAGCGGGGCTTTAGTGCAGTTCAATATGTTCGGGAAGCGAGGGAGGGGAGGGTTAGAGACTGGGTAGAGTGTAATGTGAGATGGAAGAGGAGGGAGGAGGAAAGGAGAAGAAGAAGGAGAAGCCAGTGTGGTCACTTCGTCAATGGGACCGAGAGTGGGGAGGGGTGAGGAGGGCTAAGCCGAGCGAGCGCGCAACCCGCCACCACTCTCTCCATTGGACACACTCTCTATCTAGCCTCTCTCTGCTCCTCCACTGACCAGAGCGGGAGCGTGTAAGGGAGGACGACTTTTTGGACAATAGCGCCGGCCACAGTAACACCACACAAGGCAGAGCTTCATTTTGCGAGGTGTAGGGGACTAGAAAGTTCGAGATGGAATTACTCAAAAATAAAGACTAAATGAATTGAAGAGAATACTAAGATGGCAAGAAAAGTCAAATTCCAATTCCAAGGAAAGACAATGTTCATTTCAGCAATTGAAGAAACACGAATTCTGTACTGTCTCTGTCACCTCCATTACAATAGATTCGTCAACTCATTTCCTTACTATTCTCCTGCCCTTCGATCAAATGTCCTGGATATATGATTTTCCTTCCCCAGATGCAGTCTGCCCTCATCCGCGTCCACTGTCCCACGCTCGCCATGGCAACCATCCTCGTGTGGTCACTCTCGCAAGACTCGCACTCCCTCTTCATCTCGTCTCTTGACTACTCACCCACGTTCTAGCCTCTCTTTAAATGCATGTTGCATTCGGAGTGTATTTCTTATTCGTTAAGCTACGAATTTATCGTTCAATGCAATTTCTTCAGAGGTGGACTCTTTCATTGCTGCCAGCCGGCCTTTCCCATGGCAGAAATCCATGTGAATGGGCATATCGAGTCAGCGGACGATTTCCCCTCAAGCAGTCTCTTCGTAAAGTGGTCATTGCAATTGAGTAAGAGTTCCTAACGCCATGGACCGCATTTTGATCATTGAACTTTATCTTGTCCCATTGCGAGTGATAGCCCTAGGAAATATTGGATTTCGAAAGAAACAACAATACGGTCAATTTACACTCTAACCCCTGATAGCCCAAATAAATTCCAGATGGTGGATGGACTCTAGTGCGCGGCAATATTTCCGGGCAGACCCACACGGACGTGGGAGGAGTGTTGAGGAAGGCCTACTTTGCCCATCCTATCGCACTCCATCTCGGAACAAGAACTGTGCAAGGTGAGAAACATCACACAATGGATTCGAGCAAACTCTTCCACCTCTTTTTGAACTGTGTTCTATGTTTCTGATGTGAAGGCATCATAAACCTGTAGTAAAAGTATCTCCTGAACACACAGGTTGGCCTCGGATAAACCTCGAAGTGTGGCACTACGACAGTTATGGGAGACAGGAATTGTTCGGATACGGATCCATCTTCATTCCGAGTTCGCCTGGCGAACATGAGGTGCGACCGATTGTTACCCTTTATCAAGTGCCTCAAATAACAATATTATAGTTGAAATGCAACATCTGGCGGCCGAAAGGAACGATGAGAGAAGAAATGCTGCAGAGATTCATCGGCGGAGGACTACAGGTGAGGTGAATCTTGATCCAACTGCTATTTGTTGACAGTATATTAATAAATCTGTTTGAGGTATCTCATCCGTCGATACTCACCGATTCTCGGGAGCGAGCCAAACTACAGACTGTGGCCATGGGATCGGTTCAACTTCGCCTCTCGATAGTAACCAGGCACATGGATCGATTTGGAATCATTTGCTAGTTGCCAAAATGGAATACATATCGGTCATAGTCAGCCTTTCGTTCACTTTTACTACTGCCATTCAAATTATTAGATCTCAAGGTATTTAATTTTCACGTCATAGTAAATTTGAACAACAATAATTCTCACTACTTTATAAAATATTTCGCACAATTCAAGTTGGCACATCCTATTGATGATGCGTTCGTCGATATCAATGAAGAATCTGGCACATACAAGGATCCTCTAGACGTAAATTTCTTATGAATTGCTTGTGGAATCACTCGGTTGCTTAGTCCAGTTAATCGATTAAATGTAGATTATGAATAGTCATGATTAAGTAGTAATGAATTAGTAATATCAATAATCAATAATCATTAATAATATGCATTACTCAGTATCCTGAAAATAAGCATTTCATCATTAGAACAAACTAGAAAGAAGGCGCAAGCTCTACCGGTTGAGGCATAGCCTTCTTGAAGATCTTGTACAGCAGTAACCATGGGAAGTCGTAGGCTGAGACGAAATGTTAAATTAAGGGAGTATCATCTTGAGATGTTCAGAGCCCAGTTTCCGTATTCGTTGGAATGTTCTAATCAGAATTCTTTCTAAAAAAATACCTGTGAACACCATAGACGAGCCTCTGTCATTGGCGAAACAAGCGCCAATAATTTTCCTGTCATCCAGTTGATCTCCATAGCGGAACTCGAGCTAATGTTCTTGCGTTTAATTACTACCCTAATCATCATGATATACCTGATAAGCTTCCGGTTTTCTCGTGTGTAGCTTGAACACGCGCACACAGGAATCCTCCGAGGCAGTGAGCACCTATAATTACTGCCTTCTCTGGCTCTTTCGCATTGCTCATCTACTACATGCAATTTTCTCTTTGGAGAGAAGATCAAGTAGCACTCACGTAAGCACTCTCTGGAGCGACCGAAATACCGGTAACGGGTCTTGAATGTGCGGCCACGTTAGCCATCAGTGTACCATTGCTTGCCGCATAGATGTTGATCTATCGAGTTAATATTTTTATTCCGCTGAAAATTATATGAGCCCACCGTTCCGTAGACAGTTCCTACGAGCACCTGTCGGCGAAGTACATTCAGAACAGTGATAGGTAGGCTGCATTTTAATCAATTATAACACTAGCTATATCGCTAATTATCCCAAATCTCATTTAGAGCAGTATTAAATGTTGATTACTCACTCCGTAGGATACTTCTTGGGACTCTTCATTCCCTTCTGCCAAACAACTAAGTTGCCTCTCATGTCGCCTGACGCCGTGATCTCGTCGAACTTGCACGTAGCAATGTCCGCGATCGGGAACTTGTGCTCCTGTGACCATAAAAAAATATTCAATGAACTCATTCGCACTCATTTCAGTTGAGAAAGGTGATCACACCATCACGTCAGAGACATAGTGATGCTCGAGTTACGATAACAATGGAAAATGATTCTTCAATTTGATGATGACGAAAACTGACATTGAGCGGTTTCTTTACGCTGACAGACGTGCCACCGCTGCAGTTGAACACCATGAGCGCCCCGGTACTTGTGCCTGAGCGAGTAAATCATCTTATAGAAGAAAATAAATTCTTCAAACTAGGAGAAAAAAATGTTCCTGAATATATGAAAATCTACGAGCATACCGACGACGATACTGTTGTCTACGCAGCTGATCCCTCTGCAGAAGTGACGACTGCGCTGGTCTTCCTCCTTCTTCTAAACGTTCATATTATCTCGCACGTTTCAGCCAGCAACCTCATCGTGGTAAGAAAACGTACGCCGAGTACTTGTTCCATTGGGTTGAACGACATTCGATTCTTCTGCTGAGCAGAATCGTAGATCTGCGATGGATTCCGAGTTTGGAATGTGATAATTATCATGTTCAACATACAATTGCTCCAATCGTCGTCGCAACGACGATGAGAGGCGCATTCCTGCTAGATGGCGTCACTAACTTGACCTGAACCGACTCGGATATCTTCGGGTTGCTTTGAGAATACAGACAACTCTTTCCAATTCAAAATCAGACCTGGAACACTGCCGGCGGCGGTCCTCTCTCGTCGTTAGGATCCAGGACCGTGATCATCGAGAATTTCTTCTTCTCTATCTTCGCGTCCCACTGCATCACGGAGATTCTCTGGAGAGGCAACACTTTTGCACCTGCTTGCCAACTCCTACGTTAGCGCTAATCTCGCTTTGCTCAAAGACGAGAAATATCGGGGCAGACGAGATAATCCATGTTCGAATCGCTCACATTCTTGTCGCTGAGAGACGCGGCCATAGTCACGTTGGTGTTCTCAGAGAAAGCGACGGAGACGTTGTTGTAGTGAGCAGCGGGAGCCTCGATTGGGAGCGGGCCATCCTGCACCGGCTCGAACATCTTCACGCTGCAAGCAGGATTTGATGTGGATCTGTGTTGCACTCCAAATATGTGAATAAGTGCGTGTGTGGCATCCGTGAAGCGGGGAAAGGGCGAGTACAATAAGGAATTGACAGTGGGTGAACTGAGTGACAGTTGAGAGATTGAGTACTTCAGTGTGTGCATGAGTATCTAAACACAAATGGATAGCACAAATGATCTCGAGCGATCGCGACAAGGGCTTCTTTGTAAAAGATAATCCATTGTGGTTTGTAGCCAGCTCAGGTGAATCCAAATTTCTATTATCAAAGATCTTGAGCATTTCATTGGATTCTTGGTCTATGATGGCGTCAAAGGATTAGTTAAACACGGATTTGTAGTGAAGAAAAAAGGAATTAGGAAGCAGAGTGTATGGGAAAGAGAAGGAGACGGCAGGAAAAGGCGCTTATTTAGTTTCCGTCTCTATGGGAACGGGCATCGCTCTTTTCTTACACGAACTCGGTAGAGAGTCGCAACATCTTAGCTGCCAAGCTAAGCGTGTTGTGAACGTTTTCAAAAAAATGAAAAGAGCAAGGATTCATTCCATGAGAGAAATTCATGAGAAGCCCTACCAAAGCCCCAATTATCTTGCTCACTAGCCAAACCGTTCAATATCATACGCGTATTTATCTTGTAACATCAATAATCAAAATAAGTGAAAGTATGAGCAGTAAATGTTTTACTTTTTACGCACCCTATTATTTGATGATGTACTGTACTCTCATTGACTCTAGTTAGCCTGAACTATTTACCACAGCCTTGAGGACGATAACAAATATTATCCACAGACTGTGGGGATTACCAATCGATATCTGGGACTATGTACGAATTATCATTCTCAAATATTGAACATAGTTGTGTGATTACCTCTGGGTAGGTGGTGTGAATATAAATGAGAAGCTTGAAAATTGTGAAAACGTGCGATTCATGGACAAATCGATACAACATCCGTTCTCTATACCTGTCATCGCCCGACTTGCGCATTCGGGCTCGTCCGGGTTCGTCATCCAAAAGTTCATCGTATTCCATTTGAGCACTGAAAATTGCTCACCTCCTGATATGGGACTAGGAGTCCTTGATGAGGGATAGTCCATCAAAATAGATTGGGAAAGGAACATAGTGGGTCCCTCGTTATGTTGAGCGTTTCTTAGGGAGGGAAATCTGGGAGATTTAGGATAGCGACGATTGACTTTGTCCTCGGAACGAGATCTCTTGAAGTTAACCAAACGTTTAATGCTGTTGGGTAGGGGCATCCGAGAGAGACTGCCTCTCTCTATGACGACTATGGTAGTACTAAGACTAGTGTTATGAATGAATCCGAGAGGAAGAGATGTGAGAGATTATCCGCCCCCAAAACAACGAAACATCGCCACGCATCACGAGATCGAATTTCAAAAGATATGAAAGTTCATTCACAGATTTTTGGTCTCTGGTGCCTTTCGCAGAGGAGGTGACTTCTGTTGCTGCTGCATGATAGGCGTAATAGATCGAGGAAGGTCGTCGAGGGCCAGTTTATCGGCGACGGAAGGTTTTGGGCGACTGCTGGGTAGGGGTTTCTTCATACGCTGTGGGGCACGCCCGATGGAAGAAGAAGAAGCCACACCAGAGCCACACGCTCGCTAATCAACGCCCCGATGAGAGAAAACAATCACCGTGCTAATTGGCCCAGGGGAATTGCGCGAGGGTCCGGCAGATCGAAGAATGAGCCGGTATGGTGCCTAAGTAGATATAAAAATGCGGAAGCGAGAGCGATACGCGAAATGGCAGTCACCATATTCTCAATAAAATCTCAAGAAGTTGCTCACATGCTCAGAGGGTTAGCGACAATGTCTTGGCAACGAATCGAAAAAAAGCTTCGAGCCGCGGGAAAAGCTGAAAGCTATCGAGATTCTTCTCACGATTGCGAGATCTGAGCAATACTACAATATTTCCATACAAATATCGCCTTCTCTTCTCGTCAAATCCGAGACTACAAAGAAATCTATAACGGGATTTCGAGGAAATGTACTAACATCCTGACACTCCTTGGCACGCAGGAAGTTTTACGAGTAGAATCAGTACTGTTCTATTGCATCCTGCAATGATGTTTCTTTCAAATTGTAATTGGCTGCGAGAGGTACGCCTACGTGTGGTCATTCCATCTCAGCTGCTAAGTTCTAATCTAATTAGCCCTCTCTTTGCAAAAAGCCGGGATCCTCCGGGCGGTTGCGCTATCCCAAGGAGGAACTAATCCACTCACGATCAGTGAAAGTCTCAGAAATCGCTGGAATGACTCATCTTTCTAGCTATATTCAAATAGTTCGCATTTAAAGTAGGTTCACGTTCTGTGCACTTATCTCCACCATTCCGATCCCGAAACAGATGTGAGTGTTCACTATGCACACTTGTTTGTGGTGGTCGATATATTTTCCTCCGACAAGCTTCTTATTTCATCCACATTAAACGACGATCCCCCAGGATCGAGATAATTATCTTGGCCAAGTCGTTAGGAGAGAAACGCTCAAGAAGGAGGTTGCAGAAAACTCTCTCGCTTCCCTGACCACCTAGAGAGCATGTGAACTGCGGAGAGCCTCCCCTCATCTCAGGCTCAGGCGGTCTAAATCGCTCCTCTCAACTTCCTCACACGATCACTATCTCCAATAGGAAGAGGCGCGATTGAAAGGAGAAAACTCACTCAGATCATGAGACACTCACCAGCTCTATTCCCATTTGTCCAAGCCAACGAAATTCTCGGTTCCATCATCATTGATCATTATGGGCCTTCATGGCCCAACCAATTCAGTACACCTAAATTGCCATACTATCCTTTCACTCTTCATTTACGAGCCATTGTTCATACACTAGATTAGCGGCGCCGGAACGTCGCAGCATTGCATAATGAGAACGGGCTTTCTCTCTCTCTCTAATCCACCACTCCCAAGTGGGATGAAGAGTGCAAAAAGGCGTTAAGGATATCGAAAGCAGGAGGAGCTAAAATTGAACAAAAAGTGTAGACGAAAACAATTAACCAGTCCATGGGATGAGAATCTGTAATAATATTGAATGAAAATGAGAATTGTTCACAGATACACAGAACCATTTATTTATAGTTCGAGAAAACTGCAGTGGACACGACACTCACATTCGATAGTTAAAAATACAGTCAAATAGTCCAGTTCAATTGGCTTCTTCGCTTAGCCGAACCATTCATTAGAAAAAAGTTAACGATCACGGGATCCTCATTCGGTCTTCATTCCACAACATTGTGCCTCAATCCATTCTAGTTCCTGGCTCATGATAGCCTCCTTCAATCGCATTGCTTTATTTATCTCGTTTATCACCTTCTTCTGCACTCCTTTCCCTCTCTTCCCCTTTCTCTTTCCTCCCATCTGGAATGGCTCGAGCCGGGCGGCTCTCTTCGCTGCCCACTCTCCCTCTCACTTTCTCACCTTTTGTTCCTCCTTTCACTGCTCTGCCTCCTAGCAGCTCCTCCCATTGTCCGGGCACCGTACATAAGGCAGATCTCCCGGGGTCCACTCGCCATCCACAGCCTCAACCGCATTGCAAACTGTTCAGTATCTCTTTGGTTTATCGTACCTTCATTATCGCTACCGTTCTCTTACCATACCCATTCCAGATGGGGTTGCACTTCGCTACTGGCTCCGTCATGGCCTGCTCTGGCCTGACGCTTCTCGTCTCTCTCTTCGCCATTACTGCCATCTACAACGATGTAAGTTTGTGATCAAACACTGAATAGTTGCAATTGTTATGATAGTCATGCAGTAGAATAATAAGGAATGACAGTGAGGGCGTGTTGACAGTGAGAGCAGTGCAGCAAGCGAATTTATTTTTGCATTTTTTTTGGATCTCAATTCATAATTTTTCTCAAGGTCTCCAACATCTGGAGCGAGCTTGATGCCGAGATGGACAACTTCAAGTCCATCACCGACGATCTTTGGACTGACATGGTCAAGCTCGGAGCCGGAACGCCCACCACTCGTGCCAAGAGACAGGGACAGTACGGAGGGTGAGTATCATCTCATTTATTTTCGAATAGTTTCTGCCCAAAACCTATTCATGCATGATTTATTCAAATATAATACAGAGATCAAAGACTGCTATTTGCAGCTACGGTGCCACTGGCAGCAACCCCGGCTACCCCTCGGGAGGCGGACCCGGAGTGCCAAACGGCCCCGCTAACCCTCGCTTCCCCGGTGGATCCACCCCTCCCGATTTCCCCAACGGAGGATTCCCCGGATTCCCCAACTCTGGGTTCCCTGGATTCCCTGGAGGCCCCAACAGCAACGGCGGCTCTCAGTGCCGTAAGCATTCTTCGATCTTTGATCTTTGTCGAAGAACCCGATTATGGGATCATATGAAATTAGTTCCTTGTTGACTGGCTAGTGTACTTCCTCTATGACCAGCATTCACCTAATCGGCACTATGATCTATCCCTTTTTCTATCCCGCAACATGAGACATTTAAGAATGAGTGAGTGAGGGGGAGTAGGTTGATCGCCATTTAGGATCCCTCTTTCTCTATTATCACGGGATAGATTAGTGTTTATCCACTCCGCGAGCGCTGCATCGGGATAAGGGCGTTGGTAATAAATCAGCCTAGGGAGGGATCGCGTCCTACCTGTTCTCAAATCTTAGCACTTCTCGTGTAAACAACATCCCTCGCGGGCAGATAGGCTGATCAGGTGATGCAGCGTCATAGTGAAGATATGAGGGAGAATAACATTCATATCGAAACATCTTCTTACAACGTCATATGTTATTCATCTAGCATTACAATATTAGCAAACATCACATACGAAACTCTAATAGAGATTTCTAAGTACAACTATTAATCATAACAGCACACAACTCTTACAATTTGACTTCAACTATTTCAGAGTGCTCCACTGAGGAGAATCGTTGCCCTCCCGGCCCCGACGGGCCCATGGGAATCGTCGGAAACAATGGAGTGGCCGGCGTACCTGGCAAGGACGGAGTCGACGGTCTCGATGCTGAGAACTCTGAGAACTACGGCACCCAGGGTTGCTTCACCTGCCCCCAGGGCCCTCTTGGACCCCAGGGACCCGGAGGATCTACCGGAATGCGCGGTATGCGCGGAGCCAAGGTGCGATACCATTGATGACCGTAGATCACCGAATAGTAAAAGGTCGTACAGTTATCATAATATCACTATTACAGGGAGCATCTGGCATGCCTGGTCGCGATGGACACCCCGGCCACCCCGGAGAGATGGGACCCATGGGCGCACCCGGAGCCGACGGCAAGTCTGGAAACCCCGGAGATCGCGGACACGACGGAGAGAAGCCTATCGGCCGCAAGGGCAACCGTGGACCTCCCGGACCTCAGGGACGCGAAGGACCCGCCGGAATCCGTGGTCGCGACGCGCCCGCCGGCCCTCAGGGACCCGTCGGAGAGCCTGGCATCCAGGGATACCAGGGAGCCGCTGGAGCCGATGGAGAGGAGGGGCCTCAGGGACCTCAGGGCAAGCTCGGACCCGATGCGGAGTACTGCCCGTGCCCGGCTCGCGAAGGTGACGCGCCCTCGGGCACTTGGCGCATTCCCGGTGAGAGCCGTGGACACAGCGCTGCCGCCCATGGAGGCTCCGCTTCGGCCGATGCCACCTACGCTGGATACTCTGCCGCCGGCACCAACTCCGGCCAGCCTCCCTACAGACGCATCTAAGCGAGCAGTCGTCATCTCGCGCATTCTCCATTTCGTCATTCTCGAGTGTCATCGTCTCTTTTGCTATGGTTCCGAAACTAATAAGGATAAAGTTTTCCATGACGAGACATGTGCTTGAAAACATTGAACAAAGTGTAGTGCGAGTGCAACGAAAAATGTAAAAAGAAAAGTCGTTCAAAGTCTTACAATTAGAAAGAAAAATATAAAAAAAGATGTTCAAGTGATGCAGAGGGAGGCGATAAATAATAATCACACATTCTCTTCACTCTTGCCAATGTACACTAAAATATATGCAAGGTTTGCTAGTGAATAATTTACAGTGCACAATACAGAATCAGCGGTGCAATAAGAAGTAGGAATAATGCCAAAGCAGGATCAGGTTCTCTTCGTTTTCATGCTCTATGGGCATTTATATAAAAACCGATAAAATAACAACAGAAAACGAAACGAGATTCTAATCTCGACTCAACCTAGCCCTGATTCCTCCTCACCTTGCACTCTCCGAGGCGTTCGCGGAGCCGCATTCGTGAACCTCCTGGGTGTAGACGCGAGCATCAAGGATCCTGAATTGATAAAATACATTTTTGGAAGACCTATTCCGAAGCTGTATTCGGACTCTATCGTAGAAGGAGGAGTTAAGTACGATTTATTTTTTTACTAACCGGTGGTGAACGCTACACAATTTGTAACAGAAATGCCTTACACCGGAAAGTGCTAGCACATTCCATAATAAATTATTTAATTTCATGCAACTTCCTCTACTCCGATACTGTTCGATATTAGAAGGAATCTCTGCGAAGCCCATTCATACATTTCTTAAAACCACGAGCATGGTGGATAACTTCTTTATCTTTTCTGAATATTACTAAATTTGGCATGGGGTGGAGAGCAAAAACGTATCATACACTCTGTCGAGGCAACGAACAACGTAGGAAAATACAGATATGCAAAAATGCGATAAAACATCTACCGATAAGCTTCAGTGTAATACAAGGGTTCGTCCGTGCGGAGCGACTAAGCATCTACCGCTATCGAAACAAATACAGTTGGCAAGCGAGCCACTACAACCAACACAATAATACACCGTGTCAAAAAGGTGAGCTGAGGCCTAGTAGATAAAACATCAAAACGGAAGGGAGTGGGGAATAATAACTATATGTTCCAGCATAGTCATTGGTGCTCTTTGATATCAGTGATTATCGATCGATAATCCGGGGGAGGGGATACCGCACGGATCTGATCGTCTACCCGAGGGGACAAGTCAAGAAAGGAGGAAGGAGGGACTAGGGATACGATATTGATTGATTAGGGGGGGGATATTGATTAGTATCGATCGATGGCCATCGATTAGGTCGAGATTGGCTGGCACTTGTCGCACTCGTTCATAGACTTGTCGAACTGCTCCGCCTGTAGAGAAAATCGATAAGTATCGTAATCGAGGAGGGAATCGATATCCGTAAACTACCGTATACCTGGATCGTGACGAGATGCACCGAGTACCGCTTCAGGATCATCTGACGCGCCGCGTTAATCGTCTCGCACGCGAGCTCTGGCTTGTCTGCAGAATGTTTCAATCATCATTTTACGCAAATGCATTTGTGTTTCAGGGTCTCCTATTCAGGAAATATATACTGAATCATTTCAATCATGATGTCGCTTTGATTTATCTATTTAACCCTGACCTGTTCGTGCGTTAACCCCTCTTCTTCGAACAATCATTATGTCTCGCTAGTAGTCCAATTAAAAATTTACACCACTTCTCCACCTCCAAATCCCCATTTACACCCTTTCACCCCGCCCCACTCACCGACAGCCAGATGCACGCTGAGGGCGGCCTTCTCCATGTTGAGGGACCACACGTGGAGGTCGTGCACGGCTGCAACGTTGTCCACCTGGGAGAGATCGGCACGGAGAGAAGCGTAGTCGATGTGAACGGGGGTGGCTGGAATGAGAGGGGGGCGATTAGGAGATGGCATCGACGTAAACCACTTCGGCTGATCAGGTGCCTCTGAGCTCTAATGGGAAAAATATGAGTGCATTTATTTTTATGCACTAGGCGATCACGTGCTTCACTATCCCTTCACTACTTTGAGCAGAGGCTCAATGGTGATATTCGTGAATCACTAAAGAAAAAAGGGAATCTGCGGGACCTTCAATGAGGACGTAGAAAACGTAGAAAAGACCACCTGCTCCACTACCAGTTCCATACTAGATCCTCACTACTCTAGAACCAATTAACTGAATCTTTTCACACTTACCCTCCATCAGAACGTAGAAGATGTCCTTGAGGACGGTGATCGTCGTGAACAAGACGATGATCGAGAAGAGGAATGTGCAGATGGGGTCCGCGATCTCCCAGCCGGTGAACTGCAATTACGAGATGGTCAGACGAGTTTCAGTAAATTCATAAATAAGTCTAATGTGCACGAAACGACTCAGACATTAAATACGCATCGCCCAGCCATGCTATGTATTTAGAACGAAACGGAAAATCAACTGCATTTGCGCGATACTCAAACCACCAGGTGAACTGGAGAGGATACTATTTTTGGATTTCTTTTCTTCAGTTGCTGCCCATTCAATACTGAACACAAGTGAACACATAGTGATGTCGACAAATTCAGAAACGCAACTTCACCTATATTTCTAACTTGCATTTTATATAAATTTACCAGGGCATACGGCCAACTTACTGTTTGTTTCATCAATTCTAAACTAATATCAAACCAGTGAAGCGCGCATTGTGCAGTTACCATTTTTTCACTAATAGGATCTTTCAACATACCCCGGACCACGAGCCTATTAAACACTAATTGTAAACAGTAAGCACAAGTACGACTCACCTTGATAATCACGGCGGCAATGAGCACTCCGATGGACTGCACCAGATCGCCCACGATGTGCACGAACGCAGCGCGCACGTTCACGTTCTTCCTGTAACAATTAGAAATTATTGATATTAATCGGATTAAATCATTATCATTTCTCTACATTCTCGTGATATTCACATCTATTACACGTCTTGAATTTTTGTTTTGTAACTATTACCAAGGAAGAATTAGAAAAGCGCAACATGAGTCTTCTATCAAATGCGAAACTCGAACCGCGCATTTTGAATTATTTATTGACTAGGTGGTGCAAAGCCATTAAACAAGTTCCCAAAGCACTCTACTTCATTCGTGTAGGAATCACAAATCTCCCATACATCTCGGATCGATCTCTACGGCACTATGAACTATTTCGCAAAATGTTCTCCGACTTAACAGTTGTTTCTCGCCTCCAAAAGTTCACATACGACATAGCGCCATCTCTACTACCGTATCCCTCACATACTACCGTACCTCGCCGTGTTCTCCTCTCCCTCATGCGCGTGTCCATGGCCGCCCGCCTCGCCGCCGCCGTGGCTGTGCCCGTGGTTGCCGTGGCTGCAACAACTCGATCGATCATCTACCGTACCCAATTTTTCACCGTTATTTTATCGAAATAGCATAAATATTATTATTACAATTGTTGACCTGTTGGCAACCGTATCTCAATCCCCCCCCCCCCGCGTATCTTAATCCTAAGATAGCTCACCTGTGTCCTCTCGGTACTCGATAGTCTCATCTATCATAACCATTAGATTGCTTTAATCCATTTTCCATCGCTATTCAACATGATATCAAAAAAGTCCAAAGCCCACTGTACGTCAACCAAGTGTGAAACTCGAATAGCGCGCTTGAAATTATACATCAAATATGACACAAATATATTACTTCAATCCTCAATTAGCCCAACAGTCCCTCATCTGCCTAACCCCCTTCCGGTACCTCGATCATCAGTCCACAATACCCGCATCTACCGTACCCCGCATCTACCGTCCTACAGTACACTCATTTACTATTGCCCCCTCTATTACCGTACCTCAATCCTCCATGGGAGTGTCCGTGTCCGCCGGATCCGAACATGAGCACGGCGGCCATGACCACGTTGAACAGCACGCCGCACCCCGCCGTGATCATCATCGTGTCCGCATCAACCTGAGAAGGTATAAGGTGTATCCACATCAATCGATTTTACGCCGTAAGACAATGCTAGGTGGAATCCACTGGTAAGGCCAGCTATTAGCGTCAACCTTGACTAGTGATGACGTCACGTTCTTTAGCTTCTATCTGAAGTACTAGACGAGTACCATCACATTCCTCAACGATCTGCTCTCAATTTCCCTTACACGTAGCAGAAAGTTACATAATGCTACGCTGAGGACAAGATACTTCTCATTATAGTATCCCACCGTAATCACTCACATCATATTTGCCCTCCACAATTCGCTCGATGGCCAACAGGACGAGGACGGTCGTCAGTACCCAGAGAATGATGATCGAGATGAGGGCACCTATGATCTCCGCACGATGGTAGCCGAACGAGAGACGACGGGAGGCTGGAAGGAGGAGATGGATCTTGTTTTTCAATTCGTCGATTCAGCCTTACTCAAAGCTATCACTGATATCAAAATTGTTTGGACTACGGAGTCATGGGCCCATCGCCCGAATGTCCAAGTAGCTGAACTTCACTAAACTCTGCGCCCGCAACTCACCGGGACAAATCTTTTCATTTAGTCTTAGATTAGGCTATCACTGATAATATAATTGTTTGGGCGACAAGCCACGAGATCATCGCCCCAATGTCCGATCAGTGGAACGTCACCAAACGCTGCACCCTTAACTCACCGGGACAAATCTTCGATTCAGCCTTACGATTCAGGCTATCACTAATATTATAATTGTTTGAACTAGGAGACACTAGACTATCGCCCAATGTCCGAGCAGTGGAACTTCACTCAACCATGAAACCCCAACTCACCGGGATGTCGCGCCGTCCGGATGGCGACGATGGAGATGACGAAGGAGAGCAGATCGGACAGCAGATGGCCTGCAATGCCGACTACCGTAATCCCTCCGGGAGCGTACGGTGAGTCAGATTCGTTTTTATTGGTCAGGTTCGTTATTGTAATCATGACATAATGTAGCTATTATGTGAAAATCTCTAAACTTTTCTGGATCTGTCACCTGGCTACCGGAATCTCAAAGGGAGTTCGCTAGGACTAAACTACCGTAATCCCCCCTACCGTACCTGCATCAGTGATGATAGCTAGCGATTTGGCGAGGATGCCTCCGGTCGCTTCGACTGTTATGAACAGCACCGACAGCCCGGTGACGACCCACAGTACGCGCTCCGCTCGGCGTTGCTGAAATGAAAA
The DNA here is from genome assembly GCA_000180635.4 of Pristionchus pacificus. Classification (NCBI taxonomy): domain Eukaryota; kingdom Metazoa; phylum Nematoda; class Chromadorea; order Rhabditida; family Neodiplogasteridae; genus Pristionchus; species Pristionchus pacificus. The sequence continues at coordinate 528,478 of CM026577.1, forward strand.
TACTTAGTGAAATTAAAAATAAAAACTAAGCAAAACTGTACTTTTATTGACAAAATCATTAGAAATGTCAAACAGCATAGCAAAAATAGGCAAAACATTTGTTCCGATGCCGGGAATCGAACCCGGGCCTTGCGGGTGAGAGCCGCAAATCATAACCACTAGACTACATCGGATGATGGAAGGAGGGCGATAAAGTGTGCTCACAAGGTTGCCCTTAATTCGCTCGCTCATTAGGACCTTTCAATCCATCGTCTCACTGATGGTTCTTTGAGTTACTCCGTGCCGAATACTAGTTATCATGCGTTTTTGACTCGCGTGCGCTAATTCCGAAATAGAAATGCACGTGAATAGCTCCCCGTTCAGCCCATTTCGAACCCATCTGTTCTGGTGATCAGACCGTCCAATAAGTGCTCCTTCACATGCGCCAGAGCAGCCGCACCCACACGCTCGTCGCAGCATTCCACGAACCGTCAATCGAATTAGCATGCGCGAGTTTCTCGCGTTCGCTGTACGCGTACAGAGGACAGGAATAAACCGAACAGAAATAGACGAGCGGTTCCATCTATTACGCAGATAGCGGAACGCGCGAATAAGTGATTCGTTTGAAAATGCAACTACTCCCCATTTTCAAACATGCAACTCGGCTGCCGTGTTTGGTACATTATCATGCTGTATACACCTACCAAACAGCTGAAGATCCGGCAAAGACAGTAAATTTATAATAACGCTTCACAAGATCGCAAATGTTAGTCAAACCTCATCGGTCGGTTCGACGCACGCTGCTTCGCATCCATCACAGGGCGGCGGGGGTTGATTCACGCAGCACTTTCCGTGTGATGCCATTCGTATTACGTGCGGTCAAGTCTGGGGACTATATAGCCGACAGGTGGGTAGGTAGATCACAGATCAGTGCACACTGTCGTGAGGACTATGACGGCTGTTGATGTGAGGGGTAGGTCACAAACCGCGCACAGTGTCTCTCGAGAAGGGCGACTAGAGAAGGTCACTGCGAACTCTTGAGTGTTCGTAGACTGATGGTTCTCGTGGTAGCATATTCGTTCGTGAGGGCGGAGACTCCATTCGGAGTCAGGCGGAGTCTCTATTGAACCATCTTCTTCCTTCCTCCCACTCTTAGAGCTTACTCACTCATCTCGCACCACTGATCACTTTGTGTCAGAGTAAAAACTGGACAGAGGTCAAAAGAGCTGAGGAATATGACGACAATCCGATGATTGGCAACACTTGGCGCTCGATTTGGAACGTTTCTCCGATCATTCAAAGTCAAGAGCACAAAACTTCACGATCTTTCAAAGTCACGAACCCATGCTACAAACGAACAATTTGAACAAAGAATATTGTTCCCGTTGCTTCCGAATTTCAAAAATGCCGAGTCTATCAATTTGGCCGTCTCGACCCCTCAAATAATTCGGAGATCCGAATCTCTCGCCCGCTCGTCCGCATGTTATTCTCCCCATCCTCACATACAGACACAGTTACTCTTGTTCTGCCCATCTAACAACAACATTTACGGCCGGGTGCAACTTTTAGAGACGTTAGAAGTGAGAACTTGTCTCGTTCTTCTTAGGCGCCGCGGGTGTTTCCCCGCCATGTGACATGCGGGAGTGATGCATCGATTAATTGGCGCGTTGTGACAGTCTGCGTCATCATGTGCAGCTTTTCAAAGATTAAACACCCACTTTAGCGTCTTTGTCAGCTTTCACTTTCTCATGTACTGTTGTTTGCGACCAGAACTCTCGCGCAAACCTACAGTCACGCCTTTGAAAGTTTTAGTAGCTGCATCGATACTGCTTCGTTTCTTCGGCTGATCATTATCTTCGATCGAATTCAGCAAAGACCCCGGTCGAAAGAGCGGCCTTGGGTTGGTCGCTAATGGTTCCTCCTCTTCTTCATCGTTTGGAGGAGCAAAGGGATGCAAGGGAGGCAATGCTAACCTATCGTGCACATTAGCCGAAGCTTTCGTGACGTACCAACGACCAGGCTAGAGTAATGCATTCAAACATCACCATCAAACCAAATCAAAATGTCGCTCGCACTTAGGCTCCCCGCAACACGAGATTGGCCGTTTTCTTTACAGAAAATGACAATAATAACCTAAAAATCTAATTTCACGGTAGAGTGCAATCCCATTTCGCGCCCACTTCAAAAGGGCTTACTACAGTTCCGGTTGCAATTCAGTACCATCCCGTCTCTGGTCCGTTGGTCAACTAAGAATGATGCCATTGCAGATTAAGCGTAATTTGTTCTCTGAACTCACTGAACTGCTTCCATTTAGTTCGCTCAAACTCGGTTCAATTATAAACTGTTCAGGTGCCACATCTACCAGGCAGTAGTGCTTGCTGATATATTGTTGCAATACAGTCCGTATATTCAATATGTTCGTCGCAATAGTACGCAGATAGGAATAAATTGTTCACTAATTGTCACAACATTTCATTGCAAACTTTGTCTGCTGTCTCGTTGGTCAATGCTGCACTGACTACACTGTTGATGAGCGAATCAGCTGCTCTGCATGGGGGTGGTCTTTATTCTCCCCCACTCCGACCGTTAACTAATTAACCTCCTTGCTCCTACAGCTACGTAGCGACCACAAAAAACCAGCGGCTGCTAAACATCAGAAACACCGTCACTCGTGACTCACTTACTCAATGTTGATGCGCCTCATTATCGTAATCCCTCCCGATTTATCCTTACCGTAACAGAAGTCGGAACTAGTGAGTCATTCTCATCTAAGTCTGTTGATCCCCCTGTTCAGTCTCGAGATTTAGAATTATGTTGCAGCATCTTGACTCATTGCTACCTTTCGTAGTGTGCCCCATTAGTCGGTCTCAGAAAGTTACAAGTTCTTCAGTTCGGCAGGGCGAAATAACTTCTATAGATGCAATTGTACCCGATCTTTCGGTCACACGAGTTCACAACTAGAGAAACGGTCTAAACTCCGCGCATTTCCAGCGATTACCAGTTGGAACCAATATATGGTTCCAACTGGTAATCGCTCGAAATAAGACAGACTCTCCGTTTCGCATGATCTATCACTCTGAGATCAAGAAAACAGTACAAAAGTGAACTTGTTCTCAACAATTGGTTCCATTCTGTATTTGGGTGTATCCAATATGTCGTTCACGATCTTTCATCACACTTTGCGCCCATTACTCCACCCAACTTCCTTCAAAGAAGCGCCTAATGTGAGGTCAAACGTCTAAAGTTTCAAGATATTCAAGATATCATCTGTGCTCACTACTGCTCAAATCTCCACTCAATATCTATAGTGCTGACTGGCTGCTCGAGCCAATGATGAAAGGGCGAGACACTACAAGATGTGACAACTCATTCGCAACGAGCGCCCTTTTAACTTTACGAGCACGCGGAAATTATTCTGGTTCTCGATCCAGAAAATCGATTTAGCGCCCTGCGAAATCGCCCCCTCCACTCCATTTCACATTCGTGAGCGCACTTTTGTGTCCCTCTCAACACTATTATCGAGAGCAAAGTGCCATTCCGCCGAGGAATCTGGGGATGAAATCGATGGGAAAGGACGGCATTATGTGCATATTTCACATACTGTCTCTCTGGATTCTCGCACCCTCGCATCTCTCACCGGACATAATCTGCCGTCCATGGATCGCTTGCACTAAAAATACGTCGATCACGCGAATTCCGGTCGCTGATCAAGATGTGTTAACGGGGAATTGAAGCACAAACCCCTCTCATTCGCTGTGTATTGACAGCAAAAATCGCGAAAGGAGCGAACACAAAGCAACTGTCTTCCCTTCGACAACACGCTCCGCATAACAAACCGGCGCGCCAATAACATATCGAATCGTCCCATCGACAAGCACCACTAGAGGGAAAATATATGCCTAAACCAACGGAACATCCTGGGGTTTTAGACCTTGCAATTAAATACGCCTTTAAAGGTTCTCGATTACCTTATCAACTCTGATCACTACCTCGGAACAGTGATCTCTGATAGGACACCCTCCTTAGGGATCAATCCCTCACGCCATCTCGTCCAAAGTCTGAGCTTTTCCGTGATGATAATCCGCTAAATCCGTCACTTTTCTTCCTTCCTTTCTTTCTTTCCCATTCCCTCTCTTCATTCCCACACTTTCACTCGTATTCTCACTATTCCGAAACGATAACATCGCGCAGAGCGCGGAAAAAGGATCGAACACATGAGAGACGACTATGGCAGTGTATTATTGACACTTCACAATCACATGTAACAAAAGCACGTGAAATTGCGTCAATATTTCGACAAAAAAGGCTTGTGTGACCTGTCATGGATAAGACAGGCTGGTTATGTTTGTGCACCGGAAGCCATAACATACTCTCAATTAATCATCATTGATCTTTTTTTCTAAAAAAAACTTCAGCAACGAAAATTAGCCGCCTAGCACCTTCCAACCGAATATTATCCCAGCGTAATACTACTTCTCCTGGTTCCAATTCAACTTGCAAGGGGACGCGCCAGCCAGATTCGCTATCTAGATCTAACTTGCGCTTATTTCGCTCGCCGCGCTATTTCGCAGCTATGCGATCTGCGACAGCACACATCGGTGAGAGATCGCTTTTGGCTTGAAGCTGCGCGAGAGAGGGAAGAAGGGGGGGGGGGGAGGGGGGAGCAATAAGCAGGGCAACCTTGCCCCCTTCCGTACATCACGCGGAAAGGACAAGAGATAGAGGGGGGGGGGGGGGAGAGAGAAGAGAGCATAGAGCTATCGGGTTCATAACCTCGTTTTGCAAAGAAGTGGAGCTAATTAGTAGGCAAGAAAATGCTTCCAAGGAATTGCATCTAAATACAAACCCATAGCAATATCGCGACTGCGAAACATGAGATTAGCGGCAATTTGTAAAAAAGGAAAGTAATTTAAAATATAAAAAAAATCACTAACCGTCTCCTGCGCTGCCCAGTCGTCGTGGCAGTGGCCGCTAGCGCCTGTAAACAGTTTTTTGAGCCGTTTCCCCACATTTTCACGCTTGTCACACCCAGGCTTCACGCATCTCATAACAATTAGTGAACTCATGAGTGATTGATATATCGCACGGTAACAAGCAATCAGCTAAGATGATTTGTAGAAAACTGACAAATATTTCGAAAGATCAAAGATCAAAGATCATAGAAACCAACCGGAGGATATGCTGGTCGTGCTGCCGTTCATGCCGCCCTCCAGACTGCGCTCGTCGTCGTGGTCGTGCGCGTCCGTCGATCGAGGCGCCATCTGCAAATATTTAAATTATTTTCTAAATAGATGGGTTACAAAATACAGAAAATACTCCATCAGAGTAAGCACCTATCGCGAAATTGACAACATTCCTCACACGGCCTACTGAATCAACAAAAACGGCATAGGGCAGATCAGTTTGTGCTACAGTACAAGCGTCGTATACGAATGCTGTCAGCGTGACTGGCGTCAAAAACGAGAGGCGGAAAAACTATAGCGCAAGCTTATCAAGCGTGATAAGCGCCTCAGGGTGCTCCAACACCAAGGGCCGGGGAGGATTCTAGAATCCGCCAAACCAATCACGACGGGCGAGGCTGTGAGCGACTGACGGTGCTTTTCCGTCGGAGGAGGGGGCGGGAGGGAAATAGTGGTGAGGCTCCGCCTCCTCTCCCTCCTGCCTCCCTCCTCTTGACCCCTGGGCGGGTGCGCTGCCCTTGCGAGACTCTCCCCGTTTCATGTGCTCTCTCGCGCTGTCTGACTGGCGAGATAGTGTGTGAAAGTGAGCGAGCGCGAACTCACTCCGAGCAGGACGACGTCACTTCTGGAGACGTCACCGTTGATGAGGGGAAGGACGTCCGCGTCCTCAGGCACGAAATTCGGATTTTCCATCTGCAAAGGAGTCGAGCAGGTACGATTAGGGTAGTTTCTATTGCGAAAAATGAGTGGGCAATGCTCAATGTCGAAATATGCGATTGGCTCTAATTGAACACACTTTCTCTCCTCCCGATCACAATCAGAATGGCCCAATAACTTGAGGATGAGATGGCACTTTCGAGATTATTAGTGCGAAATTGATATTGACTGGGGGGGGGGGACAGCAGCGTGCCAACAACCAGATTCTTGCTGTTTTGCATTACCCCGATATTTAATCTTCTGATCATGTCTCCATTGTTTAGAAGTCATCCAAAAAAAAAAACGGGAAACTGTCTCCATTGTTTAGAAGTCATCCAAAAAAAAATTTAACAAAGAAAAAAACGTCATTCGGCGCATTCTTGCATTGAAATATTCCTTGAATAGAACGTATTTATCATTCGCCTTTTTTTAAAATCGCATTCCTTGCTTACTGACAGCCCTTTCACATTTAGCACTATGACATCACTGTACTAATCAGAAGCTCGCATGATTACTCACAATTCTCGTGACACCGTCATTGTACGGGGGCGGAAATCCAAATAATCAGACGAATCATGCCCATGATTTCGGAGGTTGATACAGAACATCCTTATCAATGCGTGAGACTACGCGCTGAGTCACCGAGAAGGGTCAGATCCTGATCTTTAGGTCTAGGGCAAGACTATAACATCACATCAATTGTCAAGCCATTCGGGCCAATTTTATTTCAATTTCCATAATGTCATCGTGCTCACTTCTCGTATTTTCGTCATCTGAGAACATCTCCCGAGCTTTCTAACCCTGGATACCCCGTTATCACTACTGCGCCTTCTAATGATCGATAACATTGTTTGTGGCCGAATTGAAACTTTCCACCTTCTCCAATTACGGTATCCTTGTCTATTTCCACTAACCTAATCCTTTACCTCACGAAGCCCATCTAACCTATTTGAACAGCTTATCACTCTGACTCATTCCAACGCTCTTCTGACCTCGACGTGGGGAATCAGATGATACCAATGGGGGGGGGGGGGGGGGGGGGGGGGGAGGTTTACGCGTTCCTTTTCAAAAGACTGGTGAGTAACGTACCGCGAGGCTTCAAATATTGCACCACTCTAGTGTGATTTACCTGCTATGATCGCAAATAAATAGGGATGAGTCAAGTGACAATACAAGTCAAAAGCGATAGAATTGGCGGAAAAGGACACATGAAACATGCTGGGGGATTGCGATTTGTCGGTGCCTGGCGCAAAGTATTCTGACGATTGTCACAAATGCCTTCGCTTGCAAATTACACCGTCCCGGGGTCTTTGTTGCCAGATAAGAGACCCCTCTCTGATCGGTAAGAGACCGAGCCTTTAGCGGAGTGAATTTTGGCTCAAAACATTAGCGTCGATAAGCGCGGCGTTTTCTAGTTTCAGTTAGCATCACTTTGCGCCTTTATTGAGCAGGTTAGTGCAACACGCTAAGTTAGTCATCATCCACAGATAATTCAGGCTAGGTCATGCGACCTATTACGCACTCAGGAGCACACAAACTCGAGTAAAGCTTGCTTTATTCGCATTTATATTAAAAAGAAATGTGGAATGGACAACGAATGAGGTAAAATTATGCTTTAGAGATCTGGAATGGAAAAAAAAAGAAATTCATGTAATTACAAATAATTCTTGATTTGATAATGTGCACTTAGCGAGTATGATCGTAACGCCGTTTGGGCAGCGCGAGATACAGGGTGGAATGGAAATGGATGGGGAGGCGGTTCATAGTGTGATATTTAATCGTGAAATTATGAAATTTAATTAGCAATAAATAGGGGGAAATATGGGGAAATTGTGCAGAAATAAGAGGATAACTGCCGTATCCTCTACACTGGATCAGTCTGTCTCACTCCTTCTTAAGTTCTGCCTTCGGGTGAAGTCTCGACGAGTTCCTGGCACCGGGTGGTGGCGTTCCGGCCCTGAAAGAACCCATGTATTGATACACTAGCAATGAATCATCAATTTAACAATCTGGGCACAAAACGAAACTACAGAAGGCCTCTCATTCAATTGATAACACCAGCAAAACAACAATTGTCCCTCCTAATTTCTCAACGAATATTAGCGAAAATTCGTCACTCAATCACTCAATCTCACCTGATAATCGGCTTTCTCTGCACTGGTTTCTTCTCCGGACTGGTTGACTTCGATGGCAGCGCCGTGCGTCCGTCCCTGCAATTCCATCTGTCCTATCATCTACCGCATCTCCTCCCATCTACCGTACCCCGCGCATCCACTCACCCCGCCTTCTTTGCGCCCACTTGCGACTTCTTCTCCGCCTGTACCTCCTCCTCTTCATCACTATCATCGATCACAATCGTCGAATTGTGAGAATCGTTGCTCTTTCGGGGTGATCTGATAGCAAACATAATTCACGATGTAATCATCGCAAAAAGACAGTATCGCAATATGATTCGTTTTTGAAGCGCGAAAGTGCCCAAGCGTACAAACAATTCATCAACTAAATATTCCAAACTGATCGATAGACGATACTAAATTCAGACAACCAATACCTCTTTACCTCTCCTCCTCTGGATGAGTGATGGGGGCCGATCGCTTGCGCGTGCTGAAACGATAATAACCAACTAAAATCAGAAACAAGCCAATCGAAGGGATAGATCCCATCTTCAACGCTTGCAAATTACACTACTCACCTCTTCCTAGTCGGCGACTGTCCTGCTACATCATTGGCCGCTGCTGCAGCTGCTGCACGGGTCGTAGGGCCCGTGACAGCAGTCGCTTCAGCTGCATACTTCTCGACCTCCTGCGAATTCGGGCAGTGCTGCTGCTGCAGCCTGCTGCTGGCTGCGGTAGACACAGCAGCCGGCACAATAACCTTCGCAGCGCGAGGCGGCCCTGCTGCAGCTGCTGCAGCCCTTGCCGCCGCTGCAAGAAGGAATATTAGAGGAAGTGATTAGGTGACGATTCACCTGCTCGCTTGAGACACGTTTCAATCGGTGTAGCTGCTGCAGCTCGTGTACCGGCTGTAGAAGGAGCCGTGGCTCCAGCAGACACTGCAGCCTTGGGTGCTGCAAGAACTCACACTAAACAATTCAAAATACTTTACGAACTCACCCGCTCGCTGGGCACCAGGTGCCGCTGCCGGAGTGGCTGCAGATGCTGCAGATGATGTTGCAGCAGCTGCAGCAGCTGCATCCTTGCGCGCTACAAGGAATCAAAATATTCAAGTCTCTCGATCTTGACTGACCAGCTCGCTTGGGACTCGTTCCAGCCGGTGCAGCGGTCGGAGCTGCTGCAGGTGCTGCAGTCTTGGTTGCTGCAAGATTATCTTGCATTAATATCTCGAAATAATCGTGAGAAACATAATAAAAAATGGAACTAATTAGTGAACTCACGCGGTCGATTGGGAACGGTCGGCACTGCGAACTTGGGCGAAGCTGCAAGAACACACACAACATAACTCAAGAAAATTTACCGACTCACCCGCTCGCTTGGGACTCGTTGTAGCCTGTGCAGCTGCCGGAGCTGCTGCAGCAGGAACGGCTGCTGGTGCTGCAAAGTTGGGGATTAGTCTTAAGAAGCACAATAAATAAAGGAAAGGAGTGACCGAAGGCTGAATTTACCCTCTTGCTTGGGAACCACTGCAGCTGCTGGAGCGGCGGCGGGTGCTGCAAGATTGAAGCATGAATCATGCTGCATGACATAATAAATCAGACAAGGAGGGATTCATAGATACACCCACCCGCTTGATTCGGATCCGCTGCGACCGGTGCTGCAGCAGCTGGCGGAGCGGCTGCGGGCGGCGCTGCAGCTGCAGCTGAAGCAAGTGCTGCTGCTAGAGTCTCCATCGTCGCCACGGCACTATCGGCAACGAGCGCGAGCCCATCGTCCGATGGGGGCATGGGGACGCCTCTCCTGAAAAGATTTTATTTCCACTTTTAAACCTAGTTACCACTGTGTTATATTTCCCCCAGTAGGATCATAACGACAGAAACATGCAGGCAACTTAGTAGCACAATTTAACTAGCCTATGTAACAAGACCACCGACACTCTGAGTACGAAGATCCCACTCCCCTTCATCAAGCTACCATCCTGCATGCACATGGCCTTGATTTCAGAATAAATATGTAATGAAACGAGACACACGCTAAATCGAGCGTTATGGAATGAGAAGACAGCCCATCCAGACCCCGCCTAGCGTGGAGAGAATGTAGGCTACATACGACGACTACAACATGTGAATCAAGAATCTAAATCATTTCGTTCCATTGTTTTTTTTGTACGACCCCCATTGTAACTACGTTCGACCTGGATAAATGATGATGATGATGAAACAAGAGAAAGCCTACCTGATCATCACGTCCAGCATCATCGAATTCAGTCGATCGAAGCGAGCGAGCGAGGGCGTGCGCTGCGGCGAGATCGACGCGTTTCGTGCAGCCGCCCGCTGCAGCTGCAGCTGTGGCTGCAGCCTCTCCTGCAGTCGCCGCTGCTCCTCGATCACTGCTGCGGGCAGCGGCTGTGCGTCCTTCACGCGCTGCATCCTGCAAGATTGCCGTTGCGGTGGTTGCCCAAAATAGATTGGTCGGCGAAACTTTCGATAAGTCTCCGCTGAAGAAGCCAAAAAATATTTTAAAAAAAACACTAGATTAAATATAAATTAAACGCACGATTTCTGCAACGTCTTCGCGTAGAACAACCCGTTGGCCACCGGGAGGTCGAGACGCCAAATGAATCGCGGACGCTGCAAATGTATCTTATTCAAACAAATATAGGACATTCTGAAGAAGCCTTTTGTATTATCTCATAATAAATATTCATAAATGTGTCCCGCCGGTACACTTTCTGACTCCTTTGAAGTGGTTACTGTAAGGTAAAGAAATTGGAAGGGGACCGTACGATGTTATCGTGCATGACGAGGGAGGAGGAGATGGAGTCACGCTGGTACGCACAGTGCACGTTCTCGAAGTACAGCCAGTCACCGCTCTGAAATCGTCTCCATGTATATCGGTAGAAAATAAACCGTTCAGCATGCGTCGATTAGTAATTATTGACATAATGAATATCTAATATGTTTATCTTCTGTTGAATACTAATTATTGACACGAATCTGTACTCTGTTGCTCGTCAGTCGAATAGTAATTATTGACTTAATGAATCTTTAGTCTGCTTCTCTTCAGTAGATTAGTAATTATTAGCAAAATGAATCTCTACTCTGTTGATCATGAAAGAGAAGCAAACTATGTGTGTGGTGATTAAATTTGTTTTCACTCCGATTGTAAAACCGAAGCGTGAAACACAACGAATACAGGTTAAAAATTCAGATTGGGGAAAAAACTGACTTCGATCGGCCGTTTACACTGGTTATCGAAGTTGTACGAGAATATCGTGACCATTCGACCCTGAAATGGAGTTATTAAAAACAAACATAAGAATTAAGAAAGGTGATTTTGTGTTTCAGAAACCGACGTTAGCCTTTTCATTGAGTTCCGGATCAGAGGGGTGCTTCTCCGGTCTCTCCTCACCCTCCACCGTAATCAGCGGTGTGACCTTGTGCGGCCTGAGATTTCAATTTAAATTCATTCTTTAGGACTTTCGGCAAAAAAAGCGCTCATTGACTCCAAATAGTAAAACTTCACAGTCGAAAACATAGGTGCCCGGAACACTCCCCTACCCATGTATTGGGGATCATGGTCAGGTTATGGTGTTGTATGAACCAACAACCCATTTTGGACCATGACCATGGGTAGGGGAGTGCCCATACGTATGGGCACTCACCGGACACTCTCTTTGGGCACCTATGGTCGAAAAACTTCAGCTTGCTTCAAAGCCATCGGCATTAGTCCGGCTACCGTATCCCTCACATCTTCCTAGCACCTGGATGCGTGCTAGGAGCGCCGGGTAGAATCATTTGCTCACCAATCTGATCCGTCCCACACGAGCAGACACAGCAGGCCAGGATTCTTATCACTCGGAATCGAACAGACGAACTGAAGAGAGAAAGAAAATAAGATAGTCAACAATTAAAGTAATTGTCAAATACACAGCCAGGTGGAATCGTGCTATCAAACCCCGGCGTGTCTGTCACGCACCCCCTACTCACTTGCACAATCACATCCGCATAGCATCCTCTCGGAATGTCGGCCAGACAGTCGACGAGGCCCTTGTTGATGGTGCCCGCCGTGGGCTTCTTGATACCCGGCGGCGCTCCGGCAGCCTGCATCGCCTGCTAGCGCCCTGCAATAAAGTAAAATTAAAGGTAAAGTTGCTTCCGCAATCAAGGAGACTTCCCCGTTTTCATGAGACAACCACGCCTGGTGGTGGACACATGTACGACCAGGTACGGCAACAAAGCGAGATTATGGAAAGTAATATTTGCACATAACTTTGCTGCCTAATTGTAAGTGAAAGACCGCGAAAGCATTGTGTAATGGGAGGGATATTTTATGCATCTTTCCAAACATATTGTTGAGCACAGAAGGTAAGCACAAAGGTCAATTCTCAATGAATATTTTACCTATGAGTATTTCAAGTGCCTTTTTTGACCTGTGATCTGCGTCAATTAAATCAATAAAGTAGGGGAAAATTAGCAGAATAGAGAAAAAAGTACACTTGATTCGTCGACGAATAAAGAGAAGTGCGAACTATTCATTGCCGGCAATCAATCCAATCACTCTCGACATTTCTCTTTTTTCTCTCTAGCTGTTCAACAGTTTTGCTGCCTTTCCATCAACCCCTTTTCTCCATTCATTCTCATGCAATCAATACTTTCCCGAGGATGCCAACCTCTCCTTCCTCTCCACAATCAACATCGCGTGCGATAAGGACCAATCCTTTATCTCTACTCGAATACTCTCTATGATAAATCTCTCGGCGCATACACAATGCATTCGGATCAACACAACAAAAGATATATTTCCTCTGTCTGCACCATTGAATGAAATTCGGGAACCCAAGGAAGAAAGAAAAAAGAAGAAAAGTAACTGGAAAAAAATGGCCGGTCTTATAATTAGCTCAAGTAGTGTGGCACACTCGACATTGAATGGAAGAATCAACACAAAAATGCAAAGCTGCTCGACAAATCGATAATCGACTACACAAAACAAAGGCAAGGAGCTACGAAACGGGTATACGAATGGCTTGGGCTGGTCTACGAATCTCAGAGATGAAGGCATGCACAACGGGGAACCTGATGCACGATCTTGATCGATACGAATGGGGAGGGGGACGTGGGAAAGGGTTCTAGCGGGGGAGGTACGGTAGCCTAGTTGGTCAGTTGGCGATCGACGGGGTAGTGGCTACCGTACTCCTTGATGTGCTCGTCGAGCTCGGCACGCTGACGACGAAGGTGCTCGGGCACCTACAATGTATGCCATATTTATTTCTGACTTTAACGACGAGGCGAGTTTATCGCAAACAACCATTTTTTTCGAGTTTTTGAAACCGCAGACGGGGAATTATTGCTCAAACTCCACTTGGTCAAAATATACAAAGACGCCGGAACCACAAACCAGCAGGCAACAAAAACAAAAACCACTACGCTATTTTGAGAGAAAACATGTTAATTAACCAGGTAATTTCGCGTTTCATCCCATTCTCAAATATGCTTACCGTCTTGTATACGCCCTCGAACATCTCGTGGTAGTGCGCCAGCTTCTCCTTCTCCGACGACGTCAGATTGGTCAGCACCTTCTTGCGCACCTGACAAAGATCAAAGATCAAAGATCAAGCTACACTCTACTCTATCGATCATCGATCAAACTACACTGCTCACCTCAGCCTGCCACGCCTTCTCCTTCTCCTCGTTCCACCAGCCGCGCTCCGTGATGTAGCTGAAGCGAGGACAGAGATCATACTACATTCTTGCTCTGATCAAACTATAGTCTAGAAAGATCAAAGATCAACCCGCCCACCGCTTGAATCGCACGATCGGGTTATCGATGCCGCCCCACTGCGTCACCTCCTCGCTCGTTCTGCAATTATATAAATATGCACGCATTGTCTTCGTCACATCAATTTACCAAGTTTCATTGCGCCTTTAGCCACAGCTCAAACATGGAATCAACTGGAAAACAAATGAATTTAGCCACTCAGAATGCAAGACAAGCGTGCGTCATTTCCACTTTACTTATTTAGATTATCATTGAAACTCGTCTTTAACAGGCCAATATTATTTCTGTACTTCCACCGAAATGCTACCCCGATCACACTAATTCTTGGCCTCGACACTTGTGGCATAGTGGAAACACGAACCCTCTTGTTTTGCCAGTCAAAGTATCTGACATCTGGCAACCGTATCCTATGCCATCGAGCCTTCCTCGCTCCTTATAATACCAAACTACCGTACCATCCTACCATACCCCCCCTGCCGTACCTGTACGCCGTGGAATCGTCACTGGTCGAGTGATGGCCGAGACGGTAGGTCATAGCCTCGATGAGGACGGGTTTGTTCTCCTCGAGGGCGAGCTTACGCGCTGCTGTCGTGGCATTGTACACCGCCAGCAGGTCGTTGCCGTCCACTCTGCAACAGAAACAGGTACACATTTATTCAATATTCACGGATTTTGCCTGTTGAATAATAGCCAAGTTCCACGCATTATTGTGCAAAGGGAGTAAGGAATTACAAGCTCCAGAGAAAGGGGTCCAGTCAGTGGGCTGGGCAAGCTGGGTGTACAACAGCATTAAGGAAAGGTCAAAGAGTTAATTTATTTTTTGACGACGACGAGACCGTTTGAAATCACTTCCCATGAATTTGCTTTGCTCTTGCAAGATATTGGAAGCACGAAATGTGCGGGTGTTGAAAGGCAGAAACTTCAAGATCTCCTGTCTACTCTTGATCTACTAACAAGGAAGTGCTGATACGATATTTTGGTTTTGCGGGGACCTCAACGAACGTACATTGGCCCAAGTTCCGATTCATGTAGATTGAAATAAATGTGAAACCAGTAATGTGCTGCCCTAAATTAACAATGGCATCTATGTTTACTATAGTAAACATAGATGCCTTCATCTTCCTTTTCAGACCTACCGTACCTGATGATATGCAACCTACAAACGGGCTCCTTTCTTACCCTACCGTACCATTCCCCCCTACCGTACCTGATGGTATGCAGTCCATAACCGGGTCCCTTTCCGGCGATTCCGTCTCCTCCGTACTGCTCGCTCGTGGGCGTCGAGATGGCGTATCCGTTGTTGCGGCAGAAGAAGATGATCGGACACTTCTGCAGATGATACAATTTGAATGAATCTGGCAGTTCCTCGCACAATCTCATTTCATCATAACGTATATTCACTTGTGCGGCGACATTCACGCATTGCTGATAGTGGACAGAAAATTGTTTTAAAAATATATTTTGTCTACCAAGTTGGTACCAACTACTGCATTGCAAGACCAAGTGTTAGGGATACTGCCAACTTGAAACCCGCACCTCCCACAAAATTAGTTTATCAACAACTCCATCTTTTGCGATTTTCAATCACGTGATATCACAATGCCGCAACTCGTATTCTCATTGATTGTAGTGGACTGATATTGAATTTCTAACTCGTCCCGTGGAATCACTGAAGACTAATGTGTAATGTTCACCATATTGCCAACTTGAAACCCATATTTCCCATGTCGTTGTTTATCTCGACAGCTTCCCTTCACAATCCCTTTCACGTGCCAGACTGTTCGTATCTTGATCGGGGACCCCTTTCCCTTATCAGACCCCCTAGTGGGGGATAGACAGACCCCTCCCGGCCTATCCCTTCACTCATTCTCACAAGCGATAGAGCATGGAAAAGTGAGAGAGCCAACCCACTGCCTCCCCTTCTCGGTACTCTGTAGCTGATGACGTCACTGCTCCCGGCCAAAGGTTGGCATCACAATAGTCATCACATCACGCGGGATTAGGCTTTCAACTTCCCATCCAGATAAGGCGTTATCGGCCTCTGCCCATCCCCGTGCTCTCTCACTTTCGCACGCTCTCTCACTTAAACGCCTGGAAAATTCTGTCAATGTCACGTCCTCCGATTCCTTTCATCACATTGTTGTCGGCTTAGATTGCACAATTGTGCAGAAGGGAAGGGTCAGGGGCCGATCTAAAGATGGGAATGAAACCGGGGACCAACTGGCACAACGGGAGAAATCGTCGAAATCGTTCAGACAACTTGGGGGAAAAGTTTGAGCGGTCCATCATTTTGATCTCGCTACTCTAATCTCCACTATCAGACCTCGGTCTGTCACCCCTTATCTCGTCGCGGGTACCCCCTCTTATCTACCCCCGGAAAGACCCCTCTTATGCACATTACGGATCACTTCTAAATGCCTTTTTTGGCACAATATTCTTACGCTAGTAGCAACAGAATAAGGTTTAATTAAGGTGAAGAGAGTATGGAATGGGGAGAGAGCCTCTTCTCAGTTTCCGCCAGAGGTCTTTTTTCTCTGTTTTTGTGTAATGGTGGTTTGCTTTTCTTTAATTGTTGTTCAAATTAGGCTCAAAATGTGGCATGCATAGGTCCTTTTGAGGGTAGTATTTGATCTCTGGTTTCCGCACTCTACCAGCCATCTTCGTCAGAACCAGGGCCAATCGTCTTCCATGGTACACGCTACCGTACCCTACAGTAATCCACTTACCAGGGTTGCGGCAAAGTTGAACGCTGCATGGGCGTCACCCTCGGACGCGGCTCCGTCGCCAAAGTACACGCACACGATGCGGTCATTGCCCGGACGCATCTTGAAGGCGTACGCCGCGCCGGCCGCCTGCCATCAATCAATCAATCGATATACCATCATGATCATTGGTTCCTAGATGAGGAGTTGTGGCATTTTTCATAGGATAATAGCCGCCTGCAATCATAGAACATAATCATAAGTGGGTCGAGAGCGAATTGTAAAGATCGGTGAGAAGGAAGATTAGTGTCACAGTAAGTTTATAGATACACGCAGACACGGAAATGTGCAATAGTTATAGAAAGCTGTTGAAAAAAAATTGTTTTAAAAACTTCGATATTTACAGGGGATTTCACGTTTCTACAATTTGCCATTTTGCGGCAACAATCGTGGTTAACAATTAATAAAAAGCGAACTTTCTATCACCCCTCACCTGCAGATGTTTCCTTCAAAATGCCCATTGTCTAAATGTCAGAATAGACGAATGCAGAATGTTAACTAGTCCATCCTCCTCACTAGGGATGACAAATCGACACGAGCTTCTCCTCAATTTGCATTCTCTCTCGCCGGTCAGAGATACGAGAGAGCATGCGAATCGAGGAGAGGCTCGTGTCATCACTTCTTCTCACCTGCGGCAGTTGCGTCGTCAACGGCGATGAGATGGTGACGAAGTTGTGCTCGGACGAGCCGTAGTGCACCGGCATCTGCTTGCCCTTGCCTGCAAAGTCATGAACCTGACCCAATGAACTCCCCCCCCCCCAATGAACAACCGTACTTGTAATTGTAATTGCCAATGACCTTCGATGTGTCACTGGAAAAACGGAACTATACTTGGTTCATAGTGAATGCGTAACACAAATCGGCAGGATATCTCACAATTATTTAACATCGAACTCTCCTCAATCGCCTACTGTACTATTGTAATTTCGAAACTACATCTTCGTGTTACTGGAGACAACTACACCTTATTTTATTTAGAGTAAAGGCGTAACACAAATAAGCAGGATATCTCACTATTACGAATTCGAATACTCCTGTACTAGTGTAATTTCCAAATCGACGCCTACATTACTGGGAACAGATGAACCCTACTTGGTATCTAGCGAACGCGTAACACAAATCAGTCGGGCATCCGCGCAACTCTAGATTTTTTCTCTATTTCTTCGTCTGATCCACCAAACCCTTTCCAGAGCACGGTAATCGATAGGGGAGAGAGGGGATCGTGCCGGTAACTCTGTTGTAGTAGAAAGATCAAAATGTGGGATGAATGAGCCATTTTCAACGGGGCAATCGGCCTTTCGGAGGGTGAAAAGTAAAAGTTAAAGGTGTATCCACGTCAAGCGATTTTTACTTGCATAAGACAACGCTAGGCGTCACCCACTGGTAAGGCCAGCTGTTGTCGTAGTCGAAGGGGGGGGGGGGGGCGGGAGAGGGGGAGGGGGATACCCACCAATATCGCAGTGGTTGCCGTAGCACTGGTGCATGAACTGTTCGAGCGGGAAGCCGCGGTACATGAGCACGCCCACCTGCAACGGGGATGAATGATCTGTCCCTCTCATTTCGTAATACTCTCTCATATCTCTGACTGTTTAGAGATAAGGCAAAATGAAGAGACGAGAACATTACTCTGCAATGGGGAGAAGAAGAGGATAGGTGGTGAGTTGCTTCAAGAAGGCATGATATCAACAAGGGAATAGGAGGGAGTAATTCACTGAACACTCAT
The DNA here is from genome assembly GCA_000180635.4 of Pristionchus pacificus. Classification (NCBI taxonomy): domain Eukaryota; kingdom Metazoa; phylum Nematoda; class Chromadorea; order Rhabditida; family Neodiplogasteridae; genus Pristionchus; species Pristionchus pacificus. The sequence continues at coordinate 546,710 of CM026577.1, forward strand.
CTTTTTTTAAAAGAAAAATATATATAACGAGAATTTCTGTAGACAATGTCGAGAAAAAAAACGAAAAATAAAGACCAAGTGATTTTCGATTTCACACACGTTATCAATGCAAGGCTAGTAGAGGGAGACTAATGGGAGATGAATGGCCGTGAGAAAAAAAGAAGAAAAAAATCACACTGGTGATTCCAACTTCCACAGTCTCTACTAACAGCCGTGAGGGAAGAGGCCGGCAATTATAGGGATCTCGCCTTGTTAGACACACAAAATATAGCTATTGACCTCTCTGTACTGTCCGAAGACGAGGTCGTTGGGCGCGAGGGCCGCAGCCGAGCCGACGTGATTGCCCTGCAATCGATGACATTCATGCCTACCGTAACCCGACCAAATAACGCCAGTTCTTCGTAGATTTTACACCTATCCGAATTTATTACATAAAAATAGACAACCGAGCTGGTTTCTAAATGAACTATCAGTACCCGATCACAGTGTACCGTATCACTACACCGTACCTCCTCGCCGAAGCTGGTCATGTAGAAGGAGATGCGTCCCTGTCGCTGCGAGTCGTACAGGATGCGGTCCATGATGTTCAGCTGCGTCATTGTCCGGTACATGTGCAGCGCGTGCTCCTGTCAATTATTAGAAATTATTATTTGAAAAAAAAATGTTATTGTAATAAATGGATGGAGTCGTCCACGCATCGGTTCAAATAATCAAAGTCAGAACATGAAGAGCGCGTGAAACCGAAATCAGCCACCCCATCCTAAAATCGTAATAGTGGTACATGTCCAGCGCGTGCTCCTCAATTATTAAGTTTTTTTTAAGGCATTCGACCACAAATTGGGATGTCAATCCCAACCAAAGGATGAGGCAAAACTAAATGAACCAGCAAAACAAACCAATCTATACACACAGCTTGAAACGGTAAAGCTACTAAGCTACTGTTACTCAACCCCCCCCCCCCCCCTGATGTGACGGATGATCTGTCCCCCTCTTTTCGCCGAACTCTCTGACTAACGAGAGATAGGGTACATTAAGAAAAGGGAACATTGCTCCGGGATATCAAAATCGCACCTCGCTGAACTTGGGATCCTGTGCCTGGTCGATGATCTTGCCCGTGGCATCGGTCACCCTGTAGATGGGGAATGCGGGATCCCTCGCGGGGTCCACGATCTCCAGCGACTCCGTGAACGCAGCCTGCGAGATTTGGGTTACACAATCCATTCATGAGATTGATGATTCTTCGTTTCATCAACATGCGTTGCGTTCCCTTTTCAACATCAAAATAACATTTCTGGCCTTCGAAAGTTCAAAAATATATGCATTAGTTAGCAAATTGTCCAAGATTCGGAAAAGCCAGCACGCGAGATTTGGGGTGCACAATAAACTAATTGATTTGTAAGGTGTGTCTCAATGGATGAAAACCTTAATTTCAAAAAAAACAAAAGAGAAAGTTTCAAACGGGATTCGCGTTTCAACTAGTGATCATATACCTAGACCGAGGTGTTTGTCAATGAAGATAAGGCTCTCCGTACAAAAAATAAGTCAAATCCCGGATAGTTCGAAACGAACACAACGCATCCCAGAGACTATTTACTTAGTTTGCTATTTTACTTAGTTTGTTCCCCTCTCACCTTTCAGCTGGCCTTACCAATAGGTCCCATCTAGCGTAAAGTTGCTTTACGTGGATACACCTTTTACTCACCTTTCGGTACCCGAGGTACTTCTGGCCGTACTCCTTCAGACGGAACTCGTCCGAGGTCACCTCCGTCGACGACGCGTAACGCGGGCAGCCGCCGGCTGCAGTTGGTGCAGGAGCCGCGACGCGACCGCGACGCATCGACGCCAGGAGCACTCGTCGGGGCAGCATTCTGCAGAGCGCACGATAAATTGCGGCTCGCATTCGGGACGAGGGAAAAGAGAGAGGGGTGGGGGGGGGGGGGGGGGACGAGTCAGTCAATTAGCCTGGGCCTCCCTCACATGGAGAGAGGCAGCCAGTCAGAAAGCAGGCCAGAATTCCCTAGAGACCTTCAGCCTCTAGAACAAGGGAGGAATCGAGCAAAAGGTAGATCAGAGGACGCGGACCTCTTACCGTAGTCAATCAATCGATAACCACAAATTATTTCAAATAGCTTTATCCGAATATGTACACGCGCGCATCATTGGAATATTATGACGTCGTCAACAACGGGATTCTAATAACAGTAGCACAAATAACAGTAACAGGCTAGGCAATAAACGAAATAAGGATGGTGAAAAGTATCTATCGAATCGATTCGATTCATGATCAGGGGCAGTCATTGGATCACCGGGGATAAAGAAAGGACATGATGGAGATCTCACTACGTATCGAACACTACTGTAATCACAGACATGCAGGGTACTGTAATTCGCTACCGTAACCGGCCTAATCTTCCCTATCATCATGCGGCAGCACCGGCTGCAGTTGCTGCTCCACTGCTGGCTGCACGACAACAACTTGCTGCGGCTCGAAACTCTTGTAGAAATGGAAGGTCTCGAAGAGGACTTCGAACACGATCAACCAGATGATCATCCACTCGAGTAGGTTCGACTGAAATTAAAAGATTTATTGATTGACCAGTATTACGTCAGCACTATGCAATAATTGCATAATGCTTACGCAATATCTAAAAATACAAAACAGGAGGCATTCACCAAGTTTTCCTGTGAAAAAACAAATTATTTCGGCAGCGGACACCAATAATCCAGTATTGCATCATCAATATGCAATCATTGCGTCATCACTAGTCAATCGCTAAATTATTTTCAATCTCACTCGAGATCCTTGTCAGGGCACCTGGGATTGCTATTCAATCCATTACATCGATTTTTCTCCCATATGGCACACCTGGAATTTGCTCGTTTCACCGTTGCTACAACTTCCCGAGCGACACGCAACTTTGTGGTGATCGACTAGAATCGTTAGCCCCCCTCACCGGGGCTAACTTCTAGCCTTTCATCACCAGCAAAAGCCTTCCTATCCTCACCCGTATGTCGCCTAGTGATGATGCAACGCTACTTCACATTTTTAGCAGTTCACGCCTACGCCTTTTTTTTGCAATTTGAATTTAATTAAATAATTAATTAAACAAAAAAATCTTACATGCCGCACAGTGAGCATTCCGTCCACCATGCGCACCGTCTCCTCGCAGTAGTCGAGCCGAGAGTTGAGCAGTCTGGAAAGTACAATTGGATAATGACAACTAGGAGTGGATCCGAACCACGTACATAATTCAAGTTTCACTAAAACCTAATAAGTCATAGTTGAAGCGTTCATTAATAGAGAAGTGAAGGCCGCTTCAAAAAATAAGATGACGAAATTCGGTGAGTACCGACTGTATTCTCGACGCAATCAGAGTCGTTGCCACTGGTGGGCTATCATTCTCTAGATGGCAGGGGCACCCAAATTTTCGAATAAATATCAACACAGAAATTTATACTGTGCTACTAGTGGGCTCCACAAAAAGTTACCCGCTTCTCTTAAGGGACCCGCACTCCCATCGCCTAACGGAGATGTAGCAGCGCATTAGTGGTCGTTCCAGGGATAAAGAAGAAAGTGATCGCAAACTGACTGCATTCTCCTCGGGATGGTGAGGTAGCGGGAGCCCTGCTTGTAGAATTGCTCGAGGTGCGGTCGATCCCAGTAGATGTCCCGGTTGAGCAGCAGACAGTTCAGATTGATCGAGTGCCTACAGCGAGGGGATTTGAAATTCATAGACCAGTTGGTTTAATGATACACCGCTGATTGTTTTCCGAATCAGAGTCTCGGAAATTGATTTTGTTGAAAGCGATTTTGTAGAAATAACTTAACTGAACCAACAAATTTACGTACCAGCACGTTTCGTGATTCCAAGCTAAACCATATCATAGACGACATTTGAGGATACAATGGTCATGTGAGAGACATTATTTAAACAAACCAATTAATAACCTCAGCTCGGCGAACTCTCCACACTTCCTCAGGGCATCTTTGCGACTCCACGGAATGACGCCCTCTTTCAGCTTCCTGCAATGAACCGAATAGAGGCAGAGCATAAGATACTCAGGTTGTTCACTTTTTGAAAAAGATAATTTACTAGATTCGTGTTTCATCACTCATGCAACCTACCTACCTCATACTATGAACAATGAAAGGAGAGTACCCACTGCAACACAATCTCATTCATGATTCAATCATGAACTTCTATTTTCTATTTTAACTATTTTCAAACGTTTCCCATTCCCCCATTGCCTCTCTCATCAAGTAACATTCGTATCCCATTCCATACAGTCACATTCCCGTTTCTCTAGCTATTTTACGTAGTGTAACATGGAGTGCAGCAATCCCTCTTGTCATTCGTACCCTTTATCCCTCTCACCTCGTGCTGCCCGCCAGTGGCTCGGCCAGCGAGTTCAGCAGTGCCTCCCACACGCCCAGCTTCACTGCAAGAAGAACGATAAATGTTTTACAAATAGCAGAGGTGACATCCGGAATGGTCGATGCACAGGCAAGCACTTTCGGGTAGCGCAAACCTAGCATTCCACACTCCACGATTAAACCATCGCCGCTAACGAAAATATAATATATTCCAAATCAAACTCTCCGGGCATCTATTCGTTCCAATTTGTGAGATTAAGCCCATCACATACAAATTCATTACCCACTGGGTTAAAATATACATTGTGGACCTAAAGTGTCTTCCCCATCCTATGCTCGCCAACCCGGCGCTTCTAGGGCGCACCCTCAACACAATAGCAGCGACTCACCCGAGGCGGCGAATGCGTGGGAGAAGGCGAATCGTTCGAGGACGCTGTCGTGGCTGCGATGTCGCAGATCGGCGTGCAGTCGACCGTCCAGCACGAAGCGATCACCGTCCATCTTCGAGGAGGAACTGCAAGCGAGAAATGGCTTTCATTGGGTATTTGCGTTCTCAGAAACCCCTTCAAAATCTTCCAAACTCATCATCATGCACCAGTTAGATGCTAGTTTCACAAGATATAGATCTCCGGAGATATCCAACACCGAGCAATGCATTCTCACTGTACTTTAATATGATTTTGTAACTCCAATTTCTTATCTGAGTTAATCATGCGTGTGTGGACATCAATGTGTCCTAGATAACAACAAACAACCGTACCCCTCTCCATCACTGATCGTGAATCCGATGGTGTCCAGTTCGGAGTGGGCGGTGACGCTCTCGTACGCGCCCTCCGCGTGCCGCTCCAGGTCACGCAACAGCTGCGCACGCTGCACAAATACATTAACATTGAAACAATTATCAAAAAATGGGATGTTTTGTCTACAATTTTATTTTTAAGATCGATTTAAAAAAATCATAGATGTCCCAAACCAATGTTTTGTAAGAAAGCCATGAAACAGCAATGCTCCTAGTCGGTGCTACTGCTGTTCCCCATTCAGAGTATCGCTAAAGAAGCACACATATCGAAAGTAGAATAATCAATAACATAATCATTTAGAATTTCAAGATGAGCCTACTCGTCCATAACTACAGTAATCACTCTGAACAAAGAATAATTGCGATTAGAAATCTAATGACATTTTTACATGAGCCTATTAAGTCATAATTACAGTAATCAGTCAGAAACATAAACAATATTCCGTACCGTAGTCGGGTCGACGTTCCAGAAGACGACGACGCCGTCGGAGAACACGAACGCCTCCGAGATCTTCGTCTAGAGTTAAATTTTGAAACATAAAAAAATTTAAATTTAAATTATTCACCTTATCGATCGCGTACTCTGCGCGCTTCGTGAGGTGGATCGCGTGGTCCGATTCTGCAAACATGAATCATTGTTGAAAATTTCTACAATTCTGAAAACAAACGCCTGGCCAATTTGTGCACCTCAACAATTACGAATATTGAAAAATAGTAAGGAGATGATTCGTCGTTTGCCGCCTTCATTTATCTGTGAGTATCACCACCGACTATTACTTTAAAAATTTGAAATTTGATTGATGCAAACGAGCAATGCACATTATGGTCGATAACTAATTTCATGCCGACCTTATCAGACCTTTCCCTCGCTTAATTTCCATCCTCTCCTAACCCACCATCATCGATGAACGTCGCAGTGTACAGATTCCGCACTGTGGCGTCGCTCTGGATGTCGTACAGGTTGAGCGATTCGGCGATCGCGATCGACACCACTTGCGGCGAACGATCCTGCAAATGAAAGCGGGTATCAATTTGCGCCTGGTCACTTCGTGCTTCATCCTCAACATATCTCACCTACCACCGCAGATACAGCAATTATTTGTCAATTTGCTGCTAATCAACATTTGAAAATACAGCTAGAAGCTATAAGGCTAGCTATAAGAAACAATCATTATTGGTACCAAAGCCATCATCGAATTGTGAATTCTATTCATACAAGACATTGAGCAAATTACTTGAAGAATGCCAGTTCTAATCTCGTTGCGTCTCAGCAATCAATTAACGAATAAATCGTTCCGCTAATAACGATACCTCTTCCTGCCGGATGCCGTCCCAAGCTTCTTCCCTAACTCCGCCCAACATCTTTCATTCCCAGTTACCTCTAACCCTGCGCTTCTAGGATGCTTGATACATTTATGTTATACTCACCTGTGCCCGTATACTGGCAGTCACCGATCGTCTCTTCCTTCCGGATGCCGTCCCGAGGGCGGCCGGATGCCTCCTCCTCGCTTCGTCCTCGATCAACTGCTCGAATCGCTCCTGGACAATTATTTTTGAACAAACCCAGAAACAATTTTTTGGGAAATCACCAGGAAAACTTAGGTTTCTAACAAAAGCAATAACCCTAGTGTTATTAAGGAAAGTAATTTCGCCCTTTTTCATATCTTTTATCTCCAAGTTCCTTTCTGGCCCGAGGATCTCGACAAAGTGTTCTAATAACCACATTTTCAGCAAGTGTCATCAGTGTTTCAGCGTACCGCTACTACAATAACCAAACGATACCAGCTGTCCGAAAGTACTCTTGGGCGAGCACGCGGGCAGCAAATTAGACCAAAAATGAAGCTAACAGTCATATTTCAACAGCGCTATCCGTGTTTCGTAATGATAATGTAAGCAATCGAATACCTGCTGGGCTGTAGTCTTTGTCGCGCCCGCTGGCTGCACTGCGGACGCCCATCGGCTGTGGGTGTGCAGTGCTGCCTGCAAGGGAGATTTACCGTTTCATCGACTCTTGATTCCGGATCCACCTTTCCCGACAAGAAAGCCTTCTTGAGGTTGATCAACTTTTTTTTCGGATTGTGGACACCCAAAACCGCTTTATTACTACTAGCCATGTCGGTGTACTGGCCGTCCCAGGATAGGTTCACGTTGCTAATCGGCGATGGGGTGGCTAGCCCTCCCGTGCAAGGATAATGTCAAGCCACCTATACTTTACATTTTTTGGTAATCAGAAACTGAAGACCTTCCGTAAACTCACGCTGGTGCTCGCTCGTCCTGCCAGGCGGCCGGTCTCATCGGCTGCGGCTGCAGCGAGCGGTCGTCGGTGCAGCCGCTGCAGCACCATCGACCCCAGTCGACGGTACATGGTCTGACTGAGATTGGGGATTAGCACGACAGCATAGGTTGGATCAAGGTATTCGAACCGCAACGAACGGCTTTGCATCTTTCGACACTTACGATGAGAAAAAAACAGAAGTTTATGCGATTATTTGCTGTACAACGAAAACGAACGACAAACAAGGTGGATAACGAACAGGCTACACTAACTATTAGGAGGGAGAAGATTGAGGATCAAAAATAGAAAGATCAAAGATCAGTTATAGATAGATCAAAGATCACATTTGAGATCAAGCAGTTCGGAGCATCTTCGCGGCCTTCTTGTCGGCGAGCGTTTGCAATTGCTCATCGACCACCTTCAACGTAAGAAAATAATGATAAAGTTACCGATATGAAACTCTATATCACTCAGATCCAAACAGAATAGGAAAACGAATGACAAATCCCACCTTTTTCCTCTCCTCCAAAAACTTGGCGATTTCTTCCTCGTTCAGATCTTCATTCTGCACTTGAATGCCGAGCGTGAAGCACTGCTTCACCAGGTTTCGGCAGATTTCCTGCAGTTTCGGGTTTAATTAAGGTCTAAAAGGTAAAGGATAAAAGGTGTATCGACGTCAAGCGATACACCGGTAAGGTCAGCTGTTAGGATTAAGGTATAATTAATGATCAACTTTTAAGATAGGAATAAGAATAATAAATAAATAAATCGCACCTCAAGGGGTACGCCGACCAGGGCCTTGTCCTTCTGTTTCACCTGCGCGATGTGGTAGATGTGCTTGACGGACAGCTTGCCCGCGATCTCATCTGCAAAATGCTGGTCATTATTTCACATTCAACCAAGCATTACATCACGCCACAAGCTCTAGAGATCATAATGGTTACATGATGGAAGGAAAACAAGTTACAGATCTAGCGAAAAGTGTCTCATTCTCACCGGGAAACTGCTTGCCCCTTCTGATGCCGGCTGCCTGCTTCAGAAGCCACGACGACGTCGGTGAGCAGATCTCCAGCTCGTACGACCGGTCAGGCTTCACGTGGATGCGCGTCGGCAGAGGCACTCCTGCGCAGAATCGTCGATTAACACTACCCAGTTTCTGACTGACCCCCCCCCCCTGTTCTATAGAAGTTCCCACTCCTGCACAATTGTATGTTTCAGCATGATCTCACGGAATTATTCTAACAGCTGGCCTTACCAGCGGGTCCCACCTAGCATTGTCTTACGACTTAAAGTCGCTTGACGTGGATATACCTTTACCTTTAGGCATACGCAGTTAACAAGTAAGAAATTTCGAAATAAGCAGAACGAACCGGGCTTGATGTGTCCGGTCTCTTTGTTGAACTCCTTGCAGAAGTTGGCGACGTTGATACCGCGCTGACCGAGCTGAGGCCCGAGAGGAGGCGCGGCAGACGCCATCTGAGCCCTGCACGAAAGGAATGGTCCACTTTAACCTAATAGGAGAGCATACCACTGCCTCTCTCTGTTATCATTGCCGGAAAATACACAACAAGCAATTTCAAAATGCAAAACCAGCAGTATTTCGTAAGCGCAAAATATTAATTTCTCAACATTATGCGTTAATAATTGTTGATTGAACAACGTTCAACGATAGCAACAAATGCGAGAAGAGAACTCCTTCAAGAACAGTGTCATTACACTAGAATGATCACTGATCAGGAGAGAGAAACGATGCTTACTTGATAGTGGTGCGTAGGAGCGCGGAATGGATGACTTTGACCACTTCCTTCTTGCGCACACGAGCACCCACTTTCGACGCCATGTTCTGAAGCTATTTAGATAAATGAAAACAATCAATAACTAGCAAAAACTCGAGAAATCAAAAAATCAACCAATCTAAAACAGTGATGCCGCAGCCGACTTGACTACGGTAATTAGTTTCATTTCATGATCACATCGAGAACTGAGTTTTTATTATTTTTCCAGATTTTTCGCAAACAAAAATTTTTGTCTCATATTAATTTTTATGAACAACATAGCAGTATTACATTTCATGACACGATAACATCATATAATTTTCTGACTCGCACTGGTTCATCGAGGTAAATAGAAAAACTTCATCTACATTCTCAACATGAAAAACAATCTTTTTTCGGATAACAACATGAACTTTACAGAAACAAAACAACTGAACAAATGCGAATAAAAACAGTTAACGATCAGTACGACTCGATCAATCGATAATCTTCCTCGTTTCACAGCGTCAATCTCGCCATGGATACGGTAGCCCTCGCCGCGTGGTAGTACTTGGACGTGGTGTTCCTGCAATGAAATATGATCTCACAATCTTTAAACCTCGGCTACCGTATCCCTCCCTCCTGCACTCACCTCACCATCACCTCTCCCCTCCTCTCCCGTATCTCGGCAATTGCCTGAATCGGCACCAGTCCGATCGCCCGTCCCTTGGCCGCCGTGAAGCAGAAGTCGCCGCGTAGCACACGGCCACACACAGGGCTGCAAGATCATCGATTAGGGATCAAAGATCACAAAGACCCTCGTCACAACTGATTAGAACACGATCACAAGAAGTTGATAGCGAAAGAGCAAGGATAACGTTACAAACTACGAACCGAAACATCCACTTTCGATTGATTCAAACATATTACAAAAACATAGCTCCGACGTAAAGATCGAAGATCAGACTACAAACTACGAACCGGGTGGCCGAGTCGCGATAGCTTGTCGCAGCCATCTCCTTAGCGATTCGCTCCGCCTCGGCAGCCCGAGTGCCCGCTGTCATCCTGAACGGGAAACAATATTTTCCTGATTAATTAATGTTTTTGAACAAGCAGAACAGATCTATCAACGCTTTAAAACAATCATTGATTTGGTTTTATTGAAATGAAACAGCCCGACTCACTGAAGTGCAGACTAGAGTTTGTAAAACGGAATGATCAGTTGCTTCATTCCGCGATCTCTCACCCTCGTAAAGCGGTTTCGCAATGGATTGCGAACGAAGCAATCGATTGCAATATTTTTTGCAACAATTTGCTTCTTTCTCATTCGTGCCCTCTCCCTCTCGTTTGGCCTGTTTCATTCGTCGTTCTTCGCAATCGATTGCGAGGAAAATAAAGAATCAGTTGCGAGACCGCACTTGGAAAGTGGGGAAATGAAGAATGAGTGATTGCAAAACCTCCTTCACAATCGATTGCATAGTTGGCGGAATGTTACTTTTCAAAGTCTAGTGCACACACATCATCGGAGCTACATGTTCATGCTGAAACCCATTTGCACCATGTTTTTGATATTTCGTCTCACCTTCGCCTCTTCTGTCGCAGCTTCTTCTTGCGATTGAGCAGCGTGCGCTTGCGCTCTCTGCAAGGATCAAGGATCAGGTTTCCAGAGATCAAAGATCAACCTCCAAAGAATAAAGATCACTCACTTCGACACGGTTTTCGTTGCGAACATCTCCTTGAGCGAGATGGTCTTCTCTCTGGAGGTGACGTCAGTGGAGACAACGTCCTGCGTTACGTCATTATTAGGCAATCTATCACAAATTTATCACAATTTCACAGATTTGCACTGCCTATCACTTTCACATCGACCTGTTCCGATCATCCACCCATATTAAAAATTGTGAAACATGAATTCAAACTTATCATATATTCGCTTTTTGTATTTTTTGTCTATCACACATTGGCCTATTCCGATCCTCTTCCAATAATAAAATCTCTGAAATTCGAACTCGCCTTCCACAGTGCATCCTGCCATTGCTTCTTCTCCTCCTTGGTCATTTCCTTAATTAACTTAATTATATATTTATCTGAAACTCAAGTCCACCTGTTCCACCTCCATCTCCTCTTCGTCTCCATTCTGGTTCTTTGGTTGATCTTTGATCTCCGTCCGGGAGGGTTCCGTGTAGCTCTGCTCGCCCTTCGCCCTCTTTCTGGTCACTTCCTCGGGCTGTCCGAGGCAGATCGTGGCGAATCTGCGAGATTTTAATAAAATAATTAATTAATTAACTTAAATCACAAATAAAAAAGAGAGAAACTGAAAACCTCCTGGGTCTTCCCCGCTTCACGCAATCGATTTGGACCTGCACGAGCGCGTGTGAGTGTTCGGAGACCATTTCTGAATGAATAACTATGTAAATTTAGTTAAAATTAAATTTTGAAAAGCGATCAATAACTCCTAAATGCAAGAAACATAATAGACGCATCAATAACTACGGTACGAAATAAAAACAAAACTTACCCCGAAACTGCGCTACAGCCTTCTCGCCTCCTTTCCCGCCGAGAAACAGCGCCAGACACTGCAGCAATCGCCGATCGCGCAGGACGTACGGCTCACCGGCACTCGCAGCACTATTTCCGACCTGCAAAAAATAATTGCAAAAAGAGAGGTCCCGGCCGGGATCGAACCGGCGGCCTTCTGCGTGTAAAGCAGACGTGATAACCACTACACCACGAGACCACATGTTCCCTCAGCTCTCTGCACGCGCCAAGAGCGCTCCACTCTCGCTTTCCCTCGCGGGTCACTCGCAATTTCCCCTCTACCTCTCCATTGTCCCGCTCGCCTAGAGGTTGACTAGCCAAGGGAATGTAATTTTATTAATAGATTTTAAATAATATAATCGTAAACCTTACCTTGTTCCAATCAGCGACCAGTTCCGCCCACTCGAATGAGAAGGGATATTTGATGGAGAGTCCGTCCCAGAATGACGGTCGACGATTGTGGGGCCTGTTTAAATAGAATATTTGTTATAGGCAGCGGGGAATTATTCTACCGAACTAACCAAGTAAGCAATATCAAGTCTATCCCGCGTTCTTCAGCTTATACCAACTTTCTAATAGATAAATACCTCGCGAAATGTTTGTCCTCTTTCTCCCTCTTCTCCCTCTTTGCCTCCTCTTCTCCCGCCCGTGAGTCCACACTGTCCGCGGGGAAGGCGGGCGTGGCCGACTCCGCGTGCGCCGCCAGCTCATCTCTGCAAGTAGTTAATTTGTCTAATTAGTTGTAGTTATATCAGATAATTAATAATTTTAGCCAGTAGCAATGACCTAGAACGCATTCTTTGCAAACTAATTCAATTTTGTTTTCTACTCAATGCAGTCCACCCATTACTTCACAACTGTCTCCATTTGACCTGATTGAAATCTGAAAAAGCAATATCATGGATGACATTACCATTCCAATCTTATATTTGCAAAGTCCCCCTTTTACAATTCTCCCCTTTCTGCATCTCCTCGGTCCTAATACATTAAGATATAGATTTCTGACCCCCTTCACATTCTTGAGCAAGCCCCCCTTTCTCTAACCCGGCACTCCTAGCGTGCATTCTGCCCTTACAACAAGACAGTCTCACCTCAGCCCCGACGCCCTCGCCGTCCTCAACTGCAGGGCGATCCATAGATCGGCGCCGAAGCCTGCCGGAGCGATGATGTCTGCTCCTGAATTGAATATATTAAAACAAAGAATATGAAAATACAGAGACCGTCGAATTCCGGATTCAGTAATTTACAAATACTCCGTTCGAATACCCCGTGCTTGAATGTTGATTTCCTGTCCTTGAAAACAAATAACAATATAAGTCCAGGAATATTCCAGCAACATCGAGGAAAGACGCCAATCGAATTCTAGTTTCACTACGAATTCAAGTACTATCACAAGGCTGCAACATGATCATCCTTTGAATCTGTCCCCGTGAAACAATCAGATCAAGCAACGACGAGAATCTACTCAAACAGTCACATCCTACCATCAAAGACGTCCATCACTTTTAGAGTTTCACTACACATCCAAGGGGTATCACTTGACCACTCCACGATTCATCCAGGAATCGGATTGTAATAATAAAATGAATAAATTGAAGAAAATACTCCCTTCGCCATATCTCACCACCAATGCAACCCATCAAATTCTAGATTCACTGTCAATCCAAGTAGTGTCACAAATCTGCTTCACGATTAATCTCTCCTATTCCTCTCCTCTCCTAATCACACTCAGTATACTCATTCAGTACGTTAACTACCGTATCCCAGCTACAATTCGATCTACCGTACCACTCAACGTCATTTCCAAAACATGCGCATTTGCATGAGATGATTGCAGGAGATGCATTTCTTGAAAATCACTAACAATGATAAACCAAGCGCATTCGAACAAAAAAGGAACAAAAACACCTATCAACTTTCAGCTTCACCATCAAGCCAAAGTAGTGTCACATGGCTGCTTTACGATACTCCTCTCTTTTTGTTTGCTCAAAATCAATATCTCATTCAGTACGTTAACTACCGTATCCCAACTACAATTCGATCTACCGTACCACTTAAGGTCATCTCCTCGGCGGCGGCACTTCTGATGACGACAACGACGGGAATTTTGGCTGCCGTCTGGGCGATCATTCCACCGATTGAGGCACCGCGAAGCTCCGCCATCGACGAATTGGACAGACGAGCCTGAGAGGGTAACGCATTTAAAATTGGTTTGATTTTTTAACAGGACCAGGCACTCTATTGCTCTGCACCCACACTACTCCTATGTCATTGTAGTATGAAACCCATGTGCTATCGGTAAAAAATCATTTATTGTGGTAAGAGTCTAATGATAAAGCAACTAACAGGTACGTACGATTTTTTTTCCCCACCAGTTATCTACCAGCTATTGCCGTGCTCACACACTACTCGTATGTCATTGCACCCTGAAACTCAATTATAAGAGGTGAAAACCATTGGCCAGATTCTGACCATGCCTCCTTCTTCATCTCCCCCACTCCCTCGACTAATTCCACCATCAAATACAACATGCACTACTAATCGTTATAAAATACGATTTTTAACTACTAAATTTGGACGTAATGTTGGTCTCTCTCACCTCCATCACCCTTAGTCTCTCCTCCCTCGACCAGAGTGTCGCCGTGGGCGTCGGATGGTTCACCTCATCTGGGTCGACGGCGGGCGGAGGCTGAATTAATTGTTTTTTTTTCTGATTCTCTCCATCCCATCCGCTTTTTTTACTTATAAATTCTTACACAGTAGCGAAAAAAGTGTGCTTAAGGTGACTTGGTGTGTCATCCCTAGATTTAATCATTGAACAGTTCTCACTCTACAATCATCGCGAAAGAACTTATGGTGAAAAACAAGGATATTACTATAGCTGTTTGATCTTAGTGATTTAGAGCATCACAGTTTGATCAAATTATAGAATTTCCGTAAGTACACAATACAGCCAAAAATTGGAATAAAACTATTGTCGTAAAGTGCAGCTCATTCACACTCACCACTTCCCTCTCCAACAGTCCACGTCGCGCCGGTCGACCACAACGGGGATCCTGAAGAGACGCTCAGTTAGACCTATTAGTATCTCGGATCCTCATGCAGTAATCTGCTCACAATCAGAATCAGCTACCATACTACCGCACCTCAATCAACAACGAAACATTTTTATGACCCACCTAGTCCTCAAGTGATTCTTTATTATTTTTGCGGCCAACCCCAAACTCAAAATCACTCTTGGTGTTACTCGCGGGAACTTGATTCAACACAGAAACCACAATTTGACATGTGTCATTCCCGCTGTTTCCACCCAAATAAAACATACAACTTCTTACCGACCCGCAATTAACCGTTACACTCAAATTACCCAATGTCAGGCACACAATCTGCATCTATTCTACCGTACAATTACCGTAACTGGCATTTATGCTACCGTACCACCACCTACCGTATCTCACGCTACCGTACCTCAACGAGCAGGGATATCGCCAGTCCGTCCTGCAGCTCGCCGGGCGGCACACGCGAGTACACCTCACGCCAGCACGCGTGCTGCTGCCTGCAAGGAATGATTACGGTAGCTAGAACGGATACGGTAAGCATCGAATTGTAAGGTATATCCGATTTCTCCGTAATTCATTGAGCATAAATCGAACGAGACCGATAAAATTTTGAATTTCATTGTTGTTAGATTATTTTTTAATAAAAAAATCCAAGGTATAATCAGTGTGCTGGAGACAAAACGGTAATCGTCTATTGATGCAACCACAATCTGCCATGTCACAAAATGTGAAATTAAACTCTAGATTTATTCATCACGAATCGTGATGACACTGCTGTGATAGAACTCCAATCCATTTACGTTCTTGTTTCAACCACAAATTTCCTACCGCCCACTCCAAATCCCCCTTTCCTCCTCTGATCTTTTCCTCCAATATTTGTTTGATTCATATCTTTTCTTTTTCGTAAGGATACAAAGACGAATCCGACTTACTCATATGCCTCAGCCTC
The DNA here is from genome assembly GCA_000180635.4 of Pristionchus pacificus. NCBI lineage: Eukaryota > Metazoa > Nematoda > Chromadorea > Rhabditida > Neodiplogasteridae > Pristionchus > Pristionchus pacificus. Next base: position 562,459 of record CM026577.1, read on the forward strand.
CTTTCCCTCCACCAATCGCAGACTCTCTGCGAGTACTCTCAATGACTTCGGCCCGACCAGTCGAAGTCGGACCAGCTGGTCACGCAGATCCTCCATCTGAAGTATTGTGTCTTTGTAAATATTCTAAACCTATTTTTAGTAAAAGTAAAAGTTTCGCAGCAATAAACAATCGCTCACTCACTGTGAGATAACCAGGCCACTCACGGTTGCAGAGATTGCATAATATAGTTAACTGCCTCTCAAAGTAATTTCAGCTTGGCGTAACATCAAAAACAAATTCACTCTTCCTTATCTGTTATCCCCCCCCCCTTTCCTGCTATCTCTCCTACCGTAATCCTCCTAACGTACCTTCACTCCATCCGCTCCCTCGTACACCTCCGTGAGCAGTTGCGCACGGGCCGCCCGCCACTCCGTGATGTTATCCGGGCTGGACAACTGCGAATTCACGAATTATTACTATGTTGCATAATAATAAAGGAGATATTGAAAATAGGTTAATAGAGGTCTTGCTCTTGCTCCGCTCTCGATTTTATATTATTTTCCACCATGTTCCGATAAGCTAATATCCCTTCGACCAGTGAGTGAATACGAATTACATACGAAGCAAGGATTCTACGGGTGCAATCCGTCTAATAATCAGCATTTTTCACCTTCTTCTTCGTCTCCTCATCCGGCTCTTCCTGCTGCTTCTTCTGCAGCTGCAGCAGCAGCTGCAGCTCTTGCAGCACTGCTGCACGACATGAAGGGTGCAGCCAGAGGGCCAGCTGAGCACGACCTCAGCAGGAAACGATCAAACACTTGCCAGAAATTTCACCCAGGTGAAGTAAAAAAACACATCACTAACATCCTACTTGATTGTGTGAAAACCAGTGATTCGTTCATGATGTTGAGTGCAAAACAACTATTATATTATCGTGTTGTAGATAAGGCGACACAATCAGATTCACTGATTCACTCTGTAAAATTTGAATTGTATACCAATTATGAAACCCAAACCATCCTACATTCGTCACTGCTCGGCCACTGGAATCGATGAGGCTAATTTATAGTTTTAGGTTAATGGTAAGCGGGAATTGCACTATTGTCCTACAAGTACCCTCTATTTAGAAACAATGATGAAACGCAAACCACCCTACAATGATCACTCGTCGAGCACTGGAATCGAAGAAGATAATAACTGATGTATGTTCGAACGTTCGGCGTTAATATTGCACTTCAGATAGGCTCAACTTTGTACCAACTCTGAAACTCAAACCCTACCATCATCGCTCGTCGACCACTGGAATCGTGCGGGCCCGATGAGTCCGTGCGGGTAGGCGTCTGCAAATATTCGATTCTCAAAAGACTAAGCAATATCACTTCGCCCGATTCAATCAAAACTTGATATTTTGCTGAAGCACAAGAGTTCCTCGTAACATTTTGTTAGAACACCAAGCATCTATCGATGACCAGCCATTGAACGATTCCGTAAACGCTCTAGAGAGCTCCTTCCGTACCTCTCTTGAGCAACAGCTTTTTTCTCCCATTTTATTACCCCGCCTCATCCTACCGTAACCTCCCGCAAGTATTCCGTACTTCTTCTACACTGTAGCGAGTTCTTCACTCTCTCGTTTTCCTACACAGTCCCATCTTACCGTAACCTCCGGAAACCTAATCTAGCAATAAAAATACTGTACCTTTCCTGTACATCAGTGTGCTTATCTCCCTCGTTCCGTCTCTTCCTCCCACTCCTCTCACACTCGCTTCAACTGCAGAAGGACAGCACAGCGGGGAGAGGGTCGAGATGAGAACGGACTGGCTGGGAGCGGAGAGCTACGAATAATTTTATATGATATTCAGATTGCTAGTCTTTATTTTATATGACAGTAAATAGAAGAATGCAACGAGAACTATGAGTAATATTTTTTCGACCTAATTCCGAGCTCGAATCGCTCCGACAGACAACATTCAACTTTCAATCATCTAGTGAAACTCAAAGTCAACTAATCTATGCTTAACATTTGATGCAAGAACAGAACGAGAATAGGAGGTCCTTCCAGTAACCTCTACTTACCATCGCACATCCCCTTCCCTCACGCTCACTAACCTTTGCGCTTAGAACATCTCTGCTAAAGACCTAGCCGCCACTTCGCGGTTGCCCAAATGACTCAATTACTCACCAGCAGACATCCCAAGTAGCTCTTGTCCCTCACCACAGCGCCCCTCCTCGTCGTTCGATAGATCGGACGGAAGGCCCGCTGGTAGCTGCGGTCCGGCAGCCGATAGCCCCATCTGGAAAATAGTTGTCGCATTTTCTTTTGTAGTCAATAAATTTGAGTGTTTTTCGAAATAAGCCCGGATCCAACAAACCTCAGCAGAGGCGTTGAACAAGACCATTCGGTGAAGCACGAAAACACAACGCGAAAAATTTCACTTTTTTTTCTATCCCACTTCAGAGAATACAAAAAAGGAATGTACCGTAATCAAGACTACCGTACTCCAAACTACCGTAATCCACTGACCTGTCCACAATGTGGAATCTCTTGGCGTGCCAGATATGCGTCTCCAGCCAGGCTTGCGAGCGCTGTCGGCGCACGTAGTTCTGCAATGATGCAAACATATTCAGAGCTCACATTTACGTTTCAGACGATAGACAACTTGAATAAGAAGCGGTATTTCCGATACACGCCAGTGAATTGGTATAAAATTGCAATAAATTCTATCACGGCGTTGACAATACTGGCTTTGAGATGGGCGGTATCCTCGCGGACTCAATTTTATAAGAGTAAACGGAACTTCTCTGTTATTTGGCCCTGCCTTTTCTCGCAGAGTATTCCCTATGCTTATCATTCCCATTCAGAGCGGTCTCAGTCTGGGCCAAAGAAATAACAGAGAACTTCCGAGTAGACTGTCGCAACCCTCCTCCAATCCACCGTATCTAACCCCTCCCCTCACCAGCAGCAGATTCTTCGGTCGTCGTCGGGCGAATCGCGACGGCGGCTTCGCGCGGTGCTTCGACCGCTCGAGGTACGGACGGGCAAAAGCGCGGAATCTGACAAGAGGAATACTGTAGGGATACTCTCTGGTAATTGTCTATTAATAGTACCCATGTTAGTAAACTAATAGTAGAGAACGCTCTCCTCGTTTTCTATAGTCTCTCTTCTTTATGGAAGACGAGAGAGCACGCGAAAAGAAGAGAGCGTTCTCCACTAATAGCACAGCTATTGTGTCTACTAATAGTAGAGTGTGCCCAACTAATAGTACCACTAGTGATGTAAATTAGTTGCTCAGTCGGAAACTGAGCAACTAATTGTAAACGAAGTTATTTTGTATCAGAAGTATTCGGGCTGCACTGGAGTATTCGGGAGTAGAACAGAATCAGACCAATCGACGAAATCACAATTCACTTGTTCACTTTGGCTGATAACCTTCGAAAATTTCACGTTTATTTTTGACAGTATCAAGCTGAATTGCAACACCTCGAGCCATAATTTTTCTGGGTATTCTCTTCAGATTTTAGTGCACACAACCGAAATCTATATTTAGCCATTCCGAAGTAAAATCACATTAGAGCCATCGACGAAATCATGATTCGCCTGGTCTCTTCCACTGATAAATTTGTTATTCAAACCTTTCTTGATAGCAAGTATCGCACTAAATCGTACCTCCTTGGCATTCTCTTCATATTTTTAACTAAACGATACTGAGAGATACACTAAAGCATTCGGGAGAATATCCACAATATTTTCATTGACCCTACCTCCTCGGCATTCTCTTCACATTATGCGACATGGCGCGCCGTCTCATGTGTCGCGGCAGTCGTTGGGCGGCCGTGCGCGGTCCCTTCGTCACCTCGCCCGCCACGAGAGATGAATTATCGATCACCTGAGGGAATACGGTAGGTTGTAATTACGGTATCGAAAAGTAATGGAGTGCACACTTCAAACTACTCCCTTGCTCACGAAACTAGAGCTTAACAACCACAGAACATTTGTGTTTCAACGTCTCATGATCTGGGGATCTGGATCTTGCTCAATCTATTTCAGATGGATTGACGTCAGACTAGTCCTAGGTATGATCCTATTGAACTACCGTAATCCCATCGAATAACTGCGAGTAGATATTGCACTCTGGGCGGAAAGAGCACGACATGATACAACATTATTTTATAAGAGTAATCTCTCCAAACAACCTTACTACTCATGAATCAGCAATGTTTCACAATCGCCGAACATTTGTGTTTCAACTTCTTATGATATTTGAAAAGAACCAGAGCTAATCAATTCCGATAGGGAGTGGAAACTAAAACACAAATACTGATCTATAAGATCGGATTATTCTAAATCGATCACTTGAACATACAGTAAGACGGAACTACCGTAATCCCCTCAACTAACCGCGAGTAGATCATGGATCTGGGCGGCCCGCTTCTCCACAAATTCAGTCACGTTGAAGGCCATCTCGTGTGTCCGCTCGCCCATCTAAACACAACTACCGTAATCCTCCCCAATCGACAACTGATTTCATTCCTCGCTAGGTAAACTCGGCTATTCTACCACTTCACGTACAACCATGCAAATCAGCAGAAAAAAAAAGAAAATTTATCGATTCATCAACTCAACAATAACATTTGCGATAAGCCTACAAAACAAGTCTAACTCGGTGGAGATCTACGTACAATTCATGACGAGATATCGATTATTTAGGTGCTAAGAAAAATCGATAATCTCCAATAATCAATTGATTTCAGACGTCGCTCTCCCTCCTCGCCTCGTGCAGACGCTTCGATTGAAGGGCACGTCGCTCCTCGAATAGAAGCGCCTCCTGCAATAGAATACTTATTGGTAACAACCTTCGAAAAGTGGAAATCAAGATTTTAGTATAAGAGATGTCGTTAAAATCAACTTCTCCCATATCACTAACGTTAAACTAATTCCCATAAACTTCAATTCACCTAGTAACTCAATTTCCGCGGAATCAAGCTGTAAAGAAATCCATGTCCATTATTTTGGCTTTTTCATTTTTGCAGCCTATTCCATCTACGCCACTCCGTACGCAGTCTACCACCTTTGCTTTCCTAACACCTATTCGAATCTAAATATCCTTGACCTTTTTTTTTAATTTTGAGTAGTTTTCGACGTAGTTATTATACTAACAACCCCATCCTCACTTCCTGCAATGGTTCATCGACGATCTGTTCGACGAGTTTCGCCTTCAACTCCATCTCATCGCTGAAGGTGCCCGCGATCACACGCTTGCCCGTCACTGGGTCGATGATGTTGCCTGAGAGCATTGATTATTCAACAGTTGAATTTCAATTAAAAAAGGTAACCTCATGCCACATTGACGTTTCGTTGACTTTTTCTAATTCACAGTGGACTCTGTGTCCAATATAACGAGCAAATTTAGTAAGCAAAATTTTTCCCACGAAGTCTCTACTACATACTACAATTTACTTTAGAGAACCCATTTACAAGTTGCAGCAGAATTGAGCTTTCACAATCAGCAAATACTCTAGAATGAGCACAATTTTTCAATTGTTTCCTGTTTTGTGATTCCACACATACCAATTTACCGCTTCACAGTAAGCACTTACTCCGCTATCGCACCCAATTTTAATCATTGCCATCTCCTATGCAATACTGACCGTACTTGAAGACGACCTTCTCGATGCGATGGGAGCAGCTCTCCGATGGTCGCTGCGACTCCTGCAGCTGCCGGATCAGCACAGTGTCGCCCAGACCGCCCTGAGAGTACGGCAGACGATTATCGATTATTCATCCAATTTGTAGAATCTATTGCCGGGTCCCTCTCAAAAGTCACTAAACCCTCACGTTGAAGCAAGTATCCCACAGCTCAAATCATAGAATTATTTGCTCTCAAATGTCATCTAGGGTGGCTGTGCATTCTTATAGGTCTCAATAACTCCCCATATCGCCATGAAAAGCAGGTGGTTAATTATAGTCACTTCGTGATTTCCCAGGATGGCGTGACTACCGTATACTCACGATGGAGTGCTTGTCGATGGCCCAGAAGTCGAAGCTTCTCGCGAAGTACTTCTTCAGGTACTGATTGAACTCGTTCATTTGCGCGCGCACCTGGAACACGGCTACCGTAATCTTGAGCTTCGGTGGATCAGAGGGTAGCCAGAAGTTTGAATAACGCAACTACCCTCCGAAATGAACAGATAGAGATAATAGTAGAAAGTGAGGAAAATAGATACTCCTCGTTTCAAAGGACATGCCTACCGTAATCAGTTTTATACAACAGATACGGGATCATACCCACCATAGCACATTAGCTACCGTGAAACAGTCGGTCTGATTCTAATGGCGCAGGACCAGTTCAGGATGTCACTAACTCGGCTACCGTAATCACATGTCAGTTCGTTAGATCAGATATCTGATTTTCCAAACTGGCGCTTCACCTACCGTAGTCCAGATAGACTAGTTCGGTAGATCAGATAGATCACACTCACCATGGCGCAGGGGATGCGCTCGATGCCGATGGTCGTCATCTTCACCACTCGTCCGAGCAGGATCTCCGTGCTCACCTTGGACGCGATCACGTTCGTGCGCCGGGTCGCCATCTCCTGACCGACCTATATCGACTACCGTAATCAGCCCGGTGGTTCGGTGGGGCACACACAAATATTTGATCTGGTCTCGAACCAGTAGAAAATCTTCCAAAATGAGAACACAAATGAAATTTGATGTAATTTATCACAGACTGGAGCTGCACACAACGTTTGTACATACAAAGTGTGAAAACAAGGGAGATAATAAATCTGCAAAGTATCAGCATAACGATCGTAGATTAGATGACGCCAGGCTTCGTGGCTTCCTGAACGAGAATATGTATTTTATGATCTCAATGCTCTCATCAAATCAGTTAGATCAGAACTCTCGATCATAACTGCTCATGATGCAGCGAGAAATCCGCTGCTCAGATTACGCTAAATTAAAAATATTTAAAAAAAGACCTTTCTGCTGGCCATTCCGTCCGTCTTCTTGAGGTGGCTGGGATCTGCTACCTTCAATTAAAATAATTAAATTAAATAAAGTTTAATAAATACAAACCTGTGCCAGCCAATCGAGTTGCTTGAGATCCGACGAGAGATTGATCAGCTTCTCGCGGTTCGCTGTGAAGATGTCCTGGAATAGGGTATCAATTATTACCTTGCTCGACCCGAGAATCTATTGTTGGGGCTCTCCCTAACGCTACTTTTCCTTCGCTGTGAAGTGCAGAAATTTCAAGTTTGTTTGTTGTTGAATGTCACCTATCAATGAGATTTAATTGACCACATTGCATTATGTCAGACTAAGCCTCTCTGCGAAGCATCACATCGCCTAGTCACATCTTCAAAATGCGAAGCAACAACGCTGCTCCTTCACTCTCTTCATTCCTCATTATTTCAACTGTTCTTCTAACAAGGTATCCAAACGAACCTACTTATTCACTGTTTCACTATCCTTATACACGCCCCCCCTCAGCTCACCTCCTGCTCCTTGACTCGCGCGGATACGACGGGCTCGCCTTCCTCGCGCAGCATCTCGATGAACGAGTCCGCCGTCAGCCGTCTCTGAACATTAATAAAATTAAAATTTTAAAAAAATTAAAATAATTATTTTAATTAATTAAAATGTGATTAATTTAATAACCCTGGGCGCGTTCTTCTCGATGCGCAGCCGAATCTCGACGATCTTCTTCAGCAGCAGGGCGCAATATCTGCGAATACATTTTTGGTGAGAAAAATGGAACCTGAAATTCTGGAGTTTCACAGGGTCTACAAGTTTCCCGTAGGATGCACTTGAAGATGCACGGTGCACATGCTATACCTAATAAATCGTGAAAAATCTGGATATTAATTAATTTAAAATTAATTTAAATTAATTTCTCACTGCATCTGTGGTTCGGGCGCGAGCGAGTACTGCTTGCGGTCGCTCACCGCCTTGAACGTGGCGCACAGCGAGGACGTGCTGCAGAGATCAAAGATCAATCACGATGCGAAAGATCAATCTTGGAGATACGAAAGATCAAAGATCAATCTCGGAGATCAAAGATCACGCTCACCGATAGTTGAGGTCCGCCACCAGCTCTCGCCCGATGGCGCAGAGGTCGGGCACTGAGTACCTGCAGGAATATGATTTACTAGGTGCATCGCGGCACCACCTGTTTTACTTTACTGGCCCAAACTATCCATACTAATATTCTCTTTGCTTCATGTTGGAACCCCCCCCCCCCCCCCCCCTAATAATGAGGCATATTTAGCGAAAGGCAAGAAAACAAACAAAAAAGGGACTCACTTCTCGAGATGGTCGAGGACCTCGGACGAGTAGGGGTTCGGCACCTTGGTCTCGATCTGCTGCTTCTGCTGCTGCTGCTGATGGGACGCCATCGGCTGCAGGGCCGCGGGGGCTGCTGCAGCAGCGGGTGCAGTAGCAGGCGGCTGTTGCTGGGGCGGCGGCTGCTGCGGCTGCATGGCGGGAGGGGGCGCGCCAGGTTGGGACGCGGCGCCGAACGGGGCCAGCTGCGGGCCGGGTGCGGCTGCAGCCGCTGCTGCAGACGGTGCCATGCCCGAGCCGAAGGACGCGGAGCTCACGCTCGACGATGAGTACGCCGGCGTCATGCCTGCGAATTTCCGTTTCAGCGAGTGCTTGAATCTCTAATGTGATTTGCGAAACCAGTCTGCGCTTCACACTGCCGTTAATAGCCAACAATTAATTCATCGAGAAAGAGTTTACTTGCACTATCCGAATTCCGGGAAATATCAACAAATCACAGTTTTCTACTCGTAACAGGCCAAATGCGCAGCTTTAGCGGATAGCCCGAACGCATGCACTAACCGAAATTGGTGTTTGGCGGGGGCGCTCCTCCTCCTCCTCCACTGCTATTACTCACTGAGGAGCTGCTCGGACCCGCACCACCGAACATGCCCGAGGACGAGCCGGATGAGGGTATCTGAATGCTCTTCTCTATATTATGAAAATAAATTTAACACTAGTTAGCTTTGAACAAATACATTAAGTTTGTTGCTGACCCTAGCCAAAATATTGTTCATAGATCAGTCTACAAAGGGAGAAAGATCACGTGAAACACGAATAAAAAGGATGAGAATTATGTTTCTTTAAAGACATAATTGAGCTACTCGCTGCAGCCCGCCCGACCCACTTGTGGCTGCTGCTGCATGCCGTACATGCCCGGCTGCTGTTGCGGGGGTTGCTGCTGCTGCATGTAGCCCTGAAATTTATTTATTCAAAACCGCGTCTCAGCAAGATTGACATCCTTACTCACACTGACTTGATACTGAGCCCATGAATCCACAATCAACCTTTTCGGCAACAGCATAAATTTCGAGTTTCTCGCTCTATTCGCATAGTGCCGCTTCAACTTTTGCTCGCGGTTACCCCCTCCACATTCAGGTTTCGTCCCTATTATATTTCCCGCCGTCATCTCTCCCACCTGTGCTCCTCCGGGCGCCGGCTGTCCGCCATAGTAGCCGCCGTATCCGCCGCCGGGTGGCGCGCCGCCTGCCGCGTTGCGTGCTGCCGCGGCTGCAGCATACTGCTGCTGCTGCGGGCTGTTCGCGTAGCCCATCGGGTTGGGCTGCTGCTGCTGCGGGGGCAGGCCACCCTGTTGCTGCGGCGCCCCGCCTCCAGCTGGGCCACCGGGATACCCGCCTGAAACCCAATAGATTTTTATTGTCATAGGAGTCAACAACCTATTGCTGAATCGGAAATATATCGAATATGACTGATTCATGGAACCTGAAAGCGTCAAGTACTTTCGAGTTCGAGACGTGGGAACATTAATCTTTCCTAGTAGCATCTCTGTGGGTCAAATCATCATCTTTGCATCCTTGGTCTGATAGTTCACCATTGCAACTACAAATCACCTAGTTTGCAACAATTGGAATTTCGATAATTCACCACTCCCCATCTCAATTTGTTCGTACTCACCTTGGTAGTACTGCGGCTGCTGTCCGGCGGGATGATACTGTGGCTGGCCGGGTTGACCGGGCGGCCCGCCACCTCCCGCGCCTCCCGGGCCAGCGTACCCGCCCATACCTCCTTGGTTGTTCATTTGTAACTCTGAATCCATTCACCATTAACCCCTTCAACCTTCCCATTCACAAGATACTTTCCTGGACACGAACCAGTTATTTGATCAAAGATCAAAGATCAACACCATTCAAGAGATCATGTTTATTAAGGCAAATACCAAGTCATAGTGAGCGGGGAAAGCGAGATACGTTTAGGAATGAGGAATAAATCAATCGATACTCGGGACGGTATATCAACATCGTTCAAATTACACAATCGATATGCGAGCATGAGACAGTAACGATACAGAAAGTAAAGGCATAACAATGGAAAGGGTCTCTCCATTTCACACAATCTCTAGCTGGTCAGAGAGTGCGAGAGAGAACGGGGAAGGGAGAGGGTCTAGTCGATCTCCATCTTGTTCTTGTTCATCTTACCGTACTCTGCGATCCGCTTGCGGGCCATGATGAAAGCCGAGACGAGACCGGCAGTCTGAATAGGGAATTAAACCAGTTCGTGATACTACTCAGATACAGTAATCAATATAGCCTACAGTACTACCGTACCTGGAGTCTGTCGGAGCATCCGACGGACAGTCGCTGCTCCGTGGTCGCCAGAGCGATCACCAGACCAGCCGTGACCTGGAAATGCAATAACTTTCAAACAGATGAAAGCAGGTTTCATTGGCATCTAATTATACACACTCTAATCACAAGACCTTCCCCAACATCGTTAAGGGCTGCATCTAACCAGGCGCGCCTAGCACCCGCCCTACCCTCAATCACTCACATCGCTGGGGATGAAAAACTGGCAGACTCTCTAACCCGGCGCTCTAGCACTCGCCCTTTTCCTAACTCACATCGCTGGGAATGTCCATCTGGTAGACGAGGTCGTGCAGTCGCGTGATGATGTCGGCCAGCGCGTAGCCCTTCTCGATGTACTCCTTCTCGATCTCTGCAAGAATTCAGAAGAATATTTATTTATTTTAAAAAATGTCGAATCGGAATCAGCCACGAGCTATCCGTCGAATTATATAGTGCGCGTGAAATTTAAACCTCGCTGGAGTGGGACTAGATTATTTTAGTTTTCAATCTTTGTGCATACACCCAACAATTACGTCCTATTTTTCGATCAAAGACCTCGATAAATCATCTAGCTAGTTCCTATCGAAATACATCATGTGAGTGAAATCTCAAACAGACTGGAACACAAAAAAACCTTTTGCCTGATTAATACATATCGCATCATCGAAGCTAGAAAACTTTAAACTCTGACACGAGTCCACATGTTACTATTATCTCATGATAAGTATTAACTCTATTTTTAACTATAAAATCTAGTGAAAAGAAGAATAGATTATCAAGGTATACTCTAGTTTCAAATTCACAACTCACTCTGACAGGCGTCCATGAATGTCTCATTCAACAGCACCCTCCTCAGTCTTTCCATCTCCTTGGGCGTCGGCTGTCCCACACACGAGTACACCGCCGACGCGTCCACCGTCGGGAACGCCATCGAGGCTGCCTAGAATTATTTATTATTTATTCTATTTAAGAAAACAACTCTATAATTTTTCAAAAATATTTTTCACAGACAAGGAACATTGCGGTTACTAGAGTTCTTATAGTACATGGAAAGTGGTATAGACTGGGATATTGTTGACGGATGAGTTACTACACTTAATGATTTCTTCAACAGTGAGTAGCAATCAGTACCAGCAGTATATTGAGCACCCTCCTCATGCCTCCCCGCATCGATAATGACAAACCTCATAATTTAATGCAGGAAAACATAACTATGCGATCGCTGTTTTTATTTCCCTGCATCGATAATGGCAAAAACTCGATCCCATATGCGATCCCTGTGAATTGGCGTTTCATTGCTAGCTCAATATCAGTACCTGCAGCACGTTGAGCACCCTCCTCATGTCTCCCCCGCTCAGGTCGAGCAGCGCCTCCTTCCCGTCGTCCGTGATCTGCAATGGATGAGTATTACGAACAGTGCGAGATTATCGGGGGATCAACGAAGACCTCCCAGTCAAGGAGAATCTCACAAACACGAATGTGCCTAGCACTAGGGTCATGCTCAAAGTTCATATTAGAGTTTGCGTATTGTAGGGACACAGTAAAAATGTCACAAGCACAAAGCGCCTGCGGTCAGACAATGAGTGATATGCGAGGGTTTTCCGATCGACTCGAATTAGGGGCTATTTTATAATTTGTATTGTGGAAAGATTCCTGGCTCCTATATTATCAAAACGAGACAACACCAAATAGTCAAATATAATCTAGGAGACGCAAATGTGCCTGGTCGTGTTTAGTTTCATTTCGAAAGAAAAGCTCCCGATTTAAAAAAAATCGACTCACATTGAGCTTCTCTTGCTGCACGACGTAGTCGATGCGGGGCGCCACCTGTAAAATTTACAGTTCAAATTCAATTATAGACTTTGAGCTATTTGTAACCCCGGAGTATTTGGCTTGCAGGGATAACAGATAAGACGAATTTGGAAGTCAACAATAATAGAGTCGTTGTAGATACTGCAAATATTCATAGTAATAAATGATGCCAGATTTCGGATCAACATTTCCGATAACTAGTCGGTTTGGTGTAATGAGGATAATACAAAAGACTATTTTTACAACTGCCGTTAATTCATGGTCGAGGCTTCGCAAAACACACTATGATTATTCGTATTTTTAGTAACTTAATGTCTTCCGTTAGTTACAACTGACCAATTCGGGATTGAGGGGCGCGAATCGGAATCTCGTGCATCTCGACTGAATGGCGGGAATGATGTTGGACAGGTAGTTGCAGATGATGCAGAACCGCACGTTCTCCGTGTACTTCTCGATCACTCTGAATTTGCGGAATTAATTTAAATATTCCAATAAAAATTATAATAACCCCACAAAGCCACTGAGAAATGGAGAAAGTCAAACAGGAGTTAAAATAGTGCATTTTCCACAGAACGCAAAGCAGTATGCGATTGAATGAACGCAAATTTAAGAAGAAACTAAAAACAATGATTAACCTTCTGAGTGCGTTCTGCGCATCTTTCGTCATCGCATCGCACTCATCCAGAATCACCAGCTTCACGTTGGTCTGAAGGATATAAAGTTAGACCAGCAAGTTTTTTTTGACATAATTACGTAATTCTTTCCAAACTCCCCTAATCCAGGAGAGCTCATTCCTACCTCCAGTTAAACCCTTATGTTTCTATTGATATCGTCGCGCCACGAGCAAAGATTTAGAGAATAAATTAAATTTTAGTACCTTGGAATCGTTATTGAGTGCGTTTCCTCCGAACGAATGAAGTCCCTTCGTCTGGGCGAAAGTGACGATCTCGTCGCGAACCACGCCGATACCACGATCGTCCGAGGCATTCAGCTCGAGAACCTGGGAAATACTTCAATAATAGCGAGCTAAACAACACAAAAAACAACCTTTTTCTATAAAATACTATAAATTGAGACAACTGATGAAGGTAATGCTTACCATTGAATTCCTCTGCTTATCGGAGAAGAGGGTGCGGGCAACAGCCAGGATTGACGTGGTCTTTCCTTTAAATAATAGTGAATTCAAATGAGGTATTCGTATTTTGTATCCCAAAAGAAGAAACACCTTCCACATTTTAAAGTTTTAAAGAAGAAAAATCACAATTCAAACAAAGCTCACCGGTTCCAGGCGGCCCGTAGAAGAGCATGTGCGGTAGCTGGTTGGTGTCGATCCATTTCTTTACTGGAATATAATAAAATAGTAATACAAACTTAAGCTGGTTACAAAACAAAGCAAAATGAAGCCTAAATCGCCCACTCACGCGTCTTTGTGATCTCCTCATGCGAGTAGACGTCATTCAGCGTCTGAGGACGATACTTCTCCACCCAGGGAAGTCGCACTCCAGCCACCTCCGAAGAAGTCTCCATGATCTGAACAGGTAAAAGATAGATTTGAAAATGCGCGAAAACACATGTAAATCTAAAACCAAGAAATGAGTCCTTTAAACAAAATATCGGTCAAAACCGGCATATGATTATTATTATCACACATCCTACTCGCGATCAGGAATATTTAAAACTAAAATATTCAAGCGAAATCGAGAAAAAATCGATAATTTAAATTTGAATGTTCGTGGTGTACGGACCCCGCGAGTGCAGTAGGCGGGCGACATTTTGATGATTTTCGCTGTTTCCCGGACCACTTCCCGGCTCTGACTCTTTCCACTAGAATTTCAATTCTTCCGATGTAATGTGATTCATCTCGCAGTTTCCAAGATTTGTTTTCATCGATATTCGCAAATACGAGGAATTAATTCTCGATATAAGGATGCTTCTCGAGCGGTCTCCCGGCGGCTGTCTCCGAGGTATCTCCAACCTACCGTAACCCATCACTTTTTGATCTACCATGCTTCCAGCGTTCAAGGCATTTCGGCGGTATTCTAATCGACTAACACCACTTATTGTGGTCGTTTTACTGCTGTCCTTACTCTACTGCGCCCTCTGTGTTGCCATTCCCTACTATCTCAAGTGAGTCTCTCGGAGCAGATGCATTTGTGTGTCACGCAACTGATAACATGAATCATTTTCCCATTACTAATCTAACGAAGTTATACGACAATTTCGAAGACATTAACTATCTTGATACTTAAAATCGACAGATAATGATCATTCCAGAGGCACAAAGCACGCCTTCCTCTACTACCTGATCCATCCCATCCTCGGTTTCTCCCTACTCCACACTTGCTTTCACTACTACAGGGTACGCTTCCATCGATGTTGATCTTTGATCTTTACCCTTATCTTCAGTTGTTCGCTCCGAAGAGTCCGTATCGCCGCTTCGAGGCTCAGGTGAGTAGATCAAAGATCAAAGATCAAGAACTAAAATTTTGGTTTCTATTTCGGAAATATGAATAGGATGTCCGCACTTTCTCTCCTATCGCGGTGCGATTGCAAACATGGACCTTATCAATCGTTGGTGACTCATACACCTATCAATTTTGCGCCATCAATAAGCAATCCCCACTCTCACATCTGTTGGAATGATGACCAGATGTGATATGGTTTCTCTTTGGGAAAATGAGGAATACGCCGAACCATATGGTTTTTTGGAGTATTGCCACCTTCTGTTCATCAGATGGAAATATCAGGAAAAATTTGTTACCCTTTTGAAGTCCTTCTGAAAAATTACAATATCTAAGACCAATCGTCCCTAGATCCTAGCACTGTCAGAATCCGACTCGTCATCCTTCGTGTTCTTTCGTCCCTCTGCCCGGTGAGAAAGTGCGAGGAATTTCAGAGATGGCTTCTTCATTCTGACAATCAATCAATCAATACTTTATCATCATCATCCAGTAGGGCTCGGTTAAAGTGCATGCTGATCTGCTATCTTCTACATACGATCATTCTGACAGCCCTAATCCAAAATCTCCTCCATTAGAGTTCGAAATAAGAGTAGTCGTTTCTTCATTTCACGTGTTCTCTCACCAGACAGAGACGAGAGAGTGGGTGAAATGAAGAGACGATTACCGGTATTTCGAACTCTACCCTCCCATTCCAGCGAGATCTGCCCGTCATCAGCGATTACTGCTCGAGCTGCGATGACTTCGTAATCGGATTGTATGGACATGCGAGCTTTGTAAGTTATCCCCCCTTTGAACATCCCCCCCCCCTATCCATTTGCGAATGCCCTATCGACGGTTAGAGAATCGACAAAGCACGGAAAGCGATAGAATCAGACCACCTGCAAGAATACGATTCCATTTATCCAGACAGTATTGCCTCAGTATTTCCTAGAGCTTTTGAACCCCAATTTCTCCAATCGAGAACACTCTGTGACCTACCCTACCCCTCCCCTCTTCCAGTTGGGAGTCTGCATCGGCCTACACAACGGCCGCCACTTTCTCGCCCTGCTCGTCTACGGTATCCTCTACAGTGCGGTAGCCGCCGCGATTACCGTACCCCTCGCGGTGCAGTTGCTGTGGGAGCCGAGTGAGATATCTCGCATTCGCACACGACCACAGTACTCTTGACCAGGCTTGCTCTACCGTATCTGCTACGATTCCCACCTCGGCCCACTCGCGCTGTTCTACTGTTACTCCTGGTAGGTTCTACCGTATTCCTGATTGTGGATCGATACAGTAACCTACCGTATCCCAGGAGCTCCTCCCAGTCATTCATGCTCTACTACCTCCTATCGGCCACAACAGCAATCTGCATTGCTGTCTCGTTAGGTAAGCGCTCTCACCATTCCGCGTGATCTCTCGCCGGTCAGACGAAGCGAGATAGCACGCTGAACGAAGAGAGTCAGCTCATGACGTCATTACAGTACCCGTGTTGTTACTGTACGCTCGCTTCATCATCAACGGATGGTCGTTCTCAGCTCCAGAGTGAGACTTGATCTTTGACCTTTGATCTCTGACCCCCCCCCCCCCCCTTTAGGAACCGACTCTGGATCTCTCAGTTCGATCGAAATTTCATGCAGAAGTTCCTACGACTGCCAGACAGGGTTCAACTCAGGACAATTCTTGCAACAGTGCGCAAAGGTAAAAGATCAGAAAGTTCAATGACCACTTTCAGATGGTCATTCCCACTCGATTCGAGCCCTGTGACGAATTCAATCGATAAATTTAGTTTTGAAATCATAATTTACGTGTATCGCACCTTCCGAACACCCTCATCTTCTCGGCCTTATCAGATCAAGCCAAAAGGCAAAAGATCGGCCAAAGATCTCCGGAATGCATTTGGCCCACATATTTTCATATAGTTTCCTTTCTCACCCCGGTTGCGACAATTTCAAGTATTTTCGAATCACCCCACAACCACTAGTAATCGAATTCATTCACTACATCGAGCAGGGAGGGGCAGTGTTTGTTCATCCTTCCCGGCTGATCTTTGATCTCTCTCACGGCCACATGCGCGCGTAGTACGGCGTGTCGTCGTCTTTTCTGAATGATCGAAAACAGTTCTCGAAAACAAAACTAGTTATAAATGTTCGTAGATAAGTACTTTCAAAAGCCCTCCCAACTACTCTAAGGACAGTGTACAATTTTTGTGAAGAACGATGCCCAGAGTTCAAAGATCAACTGATCTCCGATACTCAACTGATCTTTGATCTCTGTTGCTCACCTCAGCTGCTTGTAGTACAGCCGGAGATCGTCGTGAGGGGACAGCTTGATGTCCAACATCTTTCCCTGTTCGTCCCGGTACTCCTAAGCGGAATATTTCGAAAGATTACGGTACTAGGAGGGTTACGGTAGGCTATGATAAATACCGTATGCCCGGCCTACCGTACCTCCTGGGTCAGCTTGAGGCTCCACGAGAATCCATTCTGACCGAGGATCGAGTGCGAGCTCTCGCAGGTCGACTCCACAACGATGCCGTCGAAGTTGTGCTCCTGAAAATCATTCAATTGAAGAGGAAAAATAAAGCAAAAAAATCTGAAGAGAGTGGGATTCGAACCCACGCCTCCGAAGAGACTGGTGCCTTAAACCAGCGCCTTAGACCGCTCGGCCATCTCTCCACATACGTCCTCACGACAGAAGGAACCTTCTTACCCGAGTGCCGTTAATTGCTGGGCACGACCGAGTATTCCAAAAGATATAGGCCTAATGGAGTCACATGGTGCGTTACCACACTACCACAACATAGTGAAAATTACTAACCGACTTAGCTACCGTAATCCCTTCAATCGATGACTACCGTATACCTTGACAAGGACGTTCGCGTCGAGACCGAACTCGAGCATTCTCGTCGCGATGCCCGCCCGCTGGTAACAGGGAGCGACGAATGCAATCTCGTGACGGAGCACCTCAACGTTGATCTTTGGTCTTTAATCTTTGTCTTTCTCTCATCATCAGCATCAATTTTTTCCAAATGTTTCCGCACTAGCAAAATTTTCCAAAGCAGGTAAGGAGTAGGACTGTCAGGATCAAGAATTCGTCTATTCATTACTCGTTACCTCTCACTGACGAGAAAGTAGATACACGGAACGAAGAGAAAGATTCTTCATTTAACGGCCCAGTAGGGAGAATCGTGATCTTTGATCTAGTTAATGATCTTTGATCTTCGATCTTACCCTGTCCACGTCCAGGTAGGTGGCCCAGAAGTGGCGCTGCATCTTCTCGATCGCTTCCCCTGCAAAAATACATAATCCATCCTACCGTAACCGATAATACAGTAACCCAACAAGCTACCGTACTCACAGAAGGTTCTGACTCGGGGCGACTCAATCTTGAGCGGGATCGGGTCAGCGTCCAGACTTCCGTCCCGATGCGCCACCGAGGTCAGTCGAATGCCCAGCGGCTGCAAGGAAAAAATATAAAAAGTCGAAGCGAATCCATAAAATGCCGCAAAAAGATCTGAAGAGAGTGGGATTCGAACCCACGCCTCCGAAGAGACTGGTGCCTTAAACCAGCGCCTTAGACCGCTCGGCCATCTCTCCACACATGCGGTCACATCAGAGAGCCGATTATTTCGAGAGAAGGCTCTTCGAGAGTAGGACATGCTGTCAATTCGAATCACTCATAACAAAGGGTCAATGATAGGTAAACGAGGTCTGAAGGCTACGGAGTGTAAACAACGCGATCTGATGGTTATTTGATCTCTGATCTTTTATCTCTCACCTTTCCATTCTCCTTATCGTACACGATGATTGAGTAGGGCGTGTGCAGGCACTTGGCCACCAGATGCTCCAGTAGAGGCCGCGTCTCGGACGGACCCATGCTCAGGGCCTGTAATCGATAAAGTTACAGGAGTACAGTATCCTACTGTACTTATACGGTTATATTTATGGTAGGCACAGAACAAAACCTATGAACGACTCATCGACTGTGAGCTATCGTTCGATGGTGCTACAGTAACGATCTATCGTGCTACAGTAACCCATTAGGCACTACAGAAACCTATTAAGGAGCTACAGTAACCCAGTAACGTGCTACAGTACCCTCGGGACGCTACCGTATCCTCAACTCACCACGGACTGCGGTTCATGCGCGAGGAACTGCTCCGCCAGCTGCATCGCCTCCTCCTGAAGGATACTGTGGGTTACGGTAGCTGCAGCTTTTACTATCTCCAATTCCAATGATCTCTCGCTTGCCAAACAGACAGATCAAGATCAAAGATCATCCCATCTCTCCTACGATGATCTCTTCAATAACTGTGATCAAATATGTGTCAGAGCTTAAAAGATCAAAGATCACCCCTCACCATCTTACTGGCATCCGCCCACTCGGTCGTCGCGTACGTGCCCGGCTTCACCGAGAGATTGTCGCCTAGAGAGAGATCAAAGATCAAAGATCATACCATCACGTCATCGCACAATATCTCGAAGTTTTCCAAGGGATTAGCCCCCACACCACACAGATGACGTCATTGTCCAATCTTCAGGAGATCAAAGATTCCTCCCACTCACGTCTCTGCACCGCATAGTCGCCGAGTGTCTGTCGAATATTCGAGTTGATCGCTCCCAGATGGCTGCTGATCGATCGCACGATAGGGATACTATAAGCACACAATGGATACGGTACAATCGAAATCTTCAGGTGACTGTATTGAATACTGTAGGATCAACACTGTCCACTATTACCGTAACCTGCATCTTGGCATACAATACACCTATAAAATGGCCTCTTACCGCAGTCTGGGAATCATTCCACCGCACGCGAAAGGAACTTTGATGATGAATGGCTGATCGATACTTCCCCCGTCTCGTCACGAGCGCAATATTCAATTATTTCACTATGCAAATGAGCAAAACACTCTCATACTTTATTCAAGGCACTCTTTAGTTAAATGAACAACGTAATTAGCAAAGTGGGACAGGGGGTGATTACAGTACAATTTATATGGATAAACGAGGGTAGAGGAAAATTTTGTACACGTAATAGGGGTGTTTCTCGAAGTAAATCTAGTCATTATGCGCACCTTAAACCGAGGAAGGCCTCTCTTAATAATTCTATACACAAAGGATGTGATGAAACAGGAGGATCCTCATAATTAAACATCTAGTCAATTCCTGTACTCTTTGTCTGTATTGCTGTGTGTGTGACTCTCTTTCTGAAATGCTTGGAAATACAACGAAAGTGTGAGCAAACAAAGCGGGGTACCTATATTTTTTGCATGAGAACAGGCTGGCTTTCTGGAGTCCAAAAAGAGAAAGTAAGGCTAGTGGAGAAAGCACTGGTTACCCTCACAATCAGTTAGCTAGCGAGATGGAGAAATATACGAGGATAAAAAAAGGGGAAGGATGATGATCTTTGGTCTTTGATCTTTCCTTTTACGCGTCGCCAGCTGTCGTTTTGTGCTTGCCCCACGCGTGGAAACACTTGCGCAGCTTCTTCGTTTCTTTGCCCTGCAATGATTAGGTTTCAGCCAGACGTCAAGTTTTATTTGATGCCAACGCTCCCAATCAGATGTTGGGTATGGCTTCCAAAAAATCAAACAAAATTTTATATTTGACGTTTGAATTTCAAGTTTCAACAGGTGATTACCACTAGTCGTTTTTTTCTTCTAGTAATATGCAATGCGTTATCTCGAGAAAAAAAAACAACAATCAAGAAATGCTCACCTTAAACGTGGCGACGAGCTTCCTCGGCCGGTCCGTTTGCTTCATGCGAAGATGCGCAATATACACCTACAAATTTCGTTGAATTATCTGTAACCCCACATTTATCTGCAACCTCCAGCTACCGCAATTACACGTGTATTTCTGTGCCTCGGCTTTCAGGTATAATTGTAAAGCCGCCCTGTGTTTTCCCTTTACAGTAACCCATCCTACCGCACCCCCTCACCCCTTCCCTACCGTACCTGTGCGGCCTTGTACGCCAGTTTGAGCTCGACCTGGGAGCTCTTCGTGCCGATCCACAGTGTGACGACCTCGCCGTTGTCCACGATCATGATGTCGTCGTCGTCCAGGTCATCCTGTGCATTGAGAATGTCATTTCAATCAGCCGCGACGCGACCGCGGCGCATGTAAAAAATAGTGAGCAGCTAATGCAAAAAAAGGCTAACAATGAGAAGGAAGATACAAGTTTCAGCCATGCATCAATACCAGCTGATTTCGGCATCAGCAATTCCGAAATCTCTCTCTTCTCCACAATTTACAATCATCGCAGCTATACCCTTTCCTGATAAAAACACATCGCCCAAACTACTGGTTATTCCCCGGCTCCGGTCGCGGTCCGTCTCTCTCACCTGGCAGAAGTTCACAACGTCTATCCCTTTTCTTTAGTATCTCTCTCAGACACTGCTTTCCGACTATTCCCCGGATCCGCCTTTTCCCGACTATTCTCCGGATCCGTCTATTCTCCGGCCCCGGCCCTCTCACCTGGCAGAAGTCGACGGTCTTCTCGCTGACGGAGAAGTATCCCTTCTCGTTCGTGCACCGGAACAACCGCGTGTACTTGACGAACTCGCCCGACGTCTCGTACTGCAAAATCGGATAATTTGTCACACCATCACATGGTCAATAGGCCGTGTGCGCAAGAATACCATGCTCTATTCCACCCCCTACCGAACAATCTTCCAGAGGTGAACGAAGAAAAAGGAATTTAATACGTCTTTATATATTTTTTAAATAATGTTTTAGTGGACTTGCTCTTCTTCCTATTACATTCCTTTCAAAATCCAAACCTAACACTGCTCAGTGCGGCACAAATTCACATTCATTAAAAATCTCACATAAACTGCCGCTGCATTTACAGATAAATATTCTGGTTTCCAATGAATAAAAACACCCATCACTCTCGGCTGTGCATTCTTTTTTTCCCAGAAATCCACAACAGCTACCGTACCCCATTCGTTCCTACCATACCTTCTTCTTTCCACCGAGGAAGTCCCAGTACTCATCCGGCTCCTCACCCTCGTTCACCACCTGGATCGGGAAGGACTCGTCGTCGCGACGGATCAGCTCGTCCGCAATCTGAGAAAGATCAAAGATCAAAGAGTATCATGATTATCACCAGATAGAGGAACATTACAGGGTCATTTCATAATTTCCAAATTCTACATCGTTTAAATTAAGGCCTTCCCGGTCATGATTCATTTGGGTTTCAATAGGCTGACATTGGCATAGTAAAAGTTTCGATCGGAGCTTCTCTTTGAGTTAAAAATAGTCATGACAAAAATAAAATAGTATTCGGAATTTTGCGGTTTTTGAATGCGTGATTCATTCGTGGGCACTTCTCTGTTTTTTGGCCCAGGGTATTTTGCACGAGTTTCTGCAATATGCAGAAATCAATTACTCTCCCTCACCCTCTCCCCCTCCATCATTTATCTTCCCTCACACTCAATCGCGCTGTCACTCGCTGTAGAATGGGTGAGTAGACGCACAACAATCGAGTTTGCATCCATTGGATAGTCAGTTTTGATTTAGCGTCGTGAAATAGGAGGTGCGAGATGTTAGACTGGAAGTGCCGTTGAATGCGGCGGCAGTGAAAGTTTCGGTGGTTGAGCCGATTTTGAGGCACACTCACCTTTTTCGGGGAGCGAGCCAACCCCGCCATACGAAACGTGATTGTCGAAATGAATGGTTTTTATTATTATGCCATTCAATTATCTGATTGAATAGTGTGATTTAATTCAATTACACACCCCCTATAAAAGGCCTAGCTTTCCAATTTTTCCTCACAGTTCAGCGCTCTCCACTTTGGAGGAGGGTGCGGGAAGCGTTGGCTCCCTTGGACTGGGATCTCCCAAAAGGGAGATCATCTTGCATTTGCAGAATGGGGTTCTGCAATTTGCAGAAACTCGTGCAAAATACCCTGGGCCAAAAAACAGAGAAGTTCCCATTCGTGTTTCACTAGCATTCCATAACAACTGATCTAACGAGAAATTCAATTCCGCTGAAGAATCAATTTCAAAAAATGATAAAACAAAATAAACTCCACTCACCTCCTTCACCAGCGGCCACTCGTGCTCCTGACTCTCCTTGCCCAGCCACACGAAGACGCGACCCTGCCAATCGATAATTACAATATACCGTGACCTACCGTATCCCGAACAGATCACCAACTGCTTTTAAGGCACCCCGTAAGTTACAGTGCTCATCTTAATCCACCGTATCCCCGTTACCGTACCTTTTCTCCGTCGTCTCGAATTGTCTTGTACGGCGCGCGCAGAATGAAGCAGAAGGCGGAGCACAGCTGGTCGGATCTGAAATATAAATATTTTTATTTAAACACCGGTTTCAGTCGGAAGCAGTATTACCATCCCAAAAGACTTCTCAATTTAGTAAATTTGTGAAACCTCAAGAAGACCTCCTCTTGGATCATCAAGAGGAGGACTCAGGACGGATTCTAATCGTCTCAAGTGATCTACGGTCAAGAAAAGCCCCATTCAAGAAGACTACTTCGTGAGTTTACTCTTAACCACGCAAGTCAGGACTTCGGCGGCTGGATGATCTACTTCTGGACTCAAGCCATCGACTAACATCGACTTGTAAGCGCGACGGGCCACAGACAACAAACAGCTAAGAAGATACCATCCCTTGACCCTTTGATACTGAGCACGAAGATCCCAATCCCCTCCCTAACGATGTTTCTTCCTGCAGGCTCATTCCTTGATATCAGGATAAAATCTGTAAAATCTGTGAAACCTCAAACCAGTTTTTCATAGGTTTCCGATTTTTTCCCAATATTACTTGATCGTATCAACATTAGGACTAGCACTTAGTCCAACATATGCAATGTCCTCATCTCACCGGCAGTGCACCTTCACAGCATTTGCTAATATATACTCTATTTCGAAGCTACGGTAGAACAAATCAATTAATCTTCGCATATTTTCCTAACATACGTAATATTGTTGAAACGTGAATCTCACCGACAGTCCACCTTCAAAACATTTTCCATTGTCCTTTCTATTTCGAAGAATCGATGGTAGTAAAATTAATCCTCGCATATTTTTTTAGCATACGTAATATAGTTGAAACACTAATCTCACAGGACGATCTTCCCAATATTCATATTTTTTCGCAACATCTACTCGTATCGTAATCAAAAGTAGCATTTTCTCTAACATATGTTTTTTTTCGTTTATCGAACCCTACTATGTATCATTAATGCAACTCAAATCTCACCGGCAGTCCACCTGGATCGTGCGCGTGCACACCGAGCTGCCGTTCGCGCGCATCTGCAATTCGGTTTAACTAATTTAAAATCATTAATTGAATGCTATTAGCATTATGCTAATTAAGCTGCTAATTAATTATCACGAAATGCACCCTCTGAATTCATTATGCTTATAATCTTGTACAGCTAGCACGATGAAATCAGCCCCTTGGGTCGATCACGTTACTCACACTCTTCCTAAAACCCGCATCTCGCATGATTCCTAGCCATAAGAGAGCATGTTTTATGCAAAACCGCCAACTTCATTAGCCACAAATTCTCATACGCCATCTTATCGTACGCATGAAACATGGACCAACCTAGAGGAGCTCTCGTGTGAACTCCCAGATCCCGCTCTCCTTCTCCAATTCAACTGCTACAGAACCCAGATAAATTGTGACAGAAACATTTTTCAACCTGGAACAGTTCCGGCCAGTGTCCTCCGAGATTCTTCGTGAGACCTCTCCTTCCTCTCCGAATCACAAACTTCTTCTTGAAATGCGCGAGGAACTTGTGGTTCTCCTGCTGCTGATGCATCCGGACCACCTGAGAAAAGAAATTAGAGTACATTTTAAGACTCTAATTGTAAGCCTCTAACAATAAGCCACCGGACCACCTGAATGTGAGAACGGCGTTGATTAATTTAATTATATTATACAACGAATTATTTGATGGCTATTTATATACTAATCGAAGTGCGATATTTTCGCACTTCGATTAGTATATAAATAGCCATCAAATATATTTTCATTTTTTTATATATATTTTATATATTTTTTATATATTTTTTTATATATTTTCGGCGTTCCACAGGGTTCAGTTCTCGGGCCCCTGCTATTCTTAATTTTTACTTCTGAAATCCCGTCTTTAGTTCAAAAAGAGGAAGTCATCGCTCGTCTATACGCTGACGACATCAAAATTTACCGCGCTTTTAGTAAAGTAATTACAGCTAACCCCCTACAAAAAGCAATCGACACGATTTCGAAGTGGTCAAAAGAATGGCAACTCCCACTGGCAGCGCATAAGTGCAACTCTTTGCATCTTGGCAGGGCTAATAGGAAGGTGCAATACACCATCGAATCTAGTTCATTAGACCAAAAGGAGCAAGTGAAAGACCTCGGATTCCTGATACAGAAGAACCTCAAATTCTCGCTCCACTGCGACTTAATAGCAAACAAAGCCAAAACAGCGTGTCACATAATCCTGAGGGCATTGCGTACGAAAAACAAAGACGTTCTCTTGAAAACCTTCTCCATTTACATCCGCCCAATCTTAGAAAGCGCGTCTGTTGTTTTCAACCCATACCAATCCAAGGACAAGAAAGTCATTGAGAAGGTACAGAACTACTTCACAAGAAGACTTTTCATGCGCTGCTATAATCACACATGGGCTGATGTGCCCTCAGCCCAAACTAGAAATGAAAAATTAGGCCTTGAGTCACTAGAGAAGCGAAGAGAAGGAATTGACATAAGAGTAGCCAAAAATCTCCTCAGAGGCAAATATAGTATTTCTTACAGAAACCCACACTACTTCAAAATTTACTACACCAGGAATGGCATCAATTTCAACAATCCTGGTTCCCGATACGGGTATAGGCATAACAGTTTCTTTTCGCGAGCGGCAAGGCTTTTAGTAAAACCCGAGAATCAGACCAGTTTCACCGTATAGATTTCCCATCGTTGTCTCAACTGTCATGAATTATTGTACGCATTGTTTCATTCTAATACTATTTTTAAATTGTTTTCGCCGTTATTTCTTCGAAATAGCATAAATATTATTATTATTATTATTATATACTACAGTCCGAGGAAAATTCGAAGACAAGTAGAATCAGTGAAACCAAGAAGCACCCGCTCTCCTCATCCACAACTCGAGAACACTCAAAAATGCGCTATCAATAATGTTTTTTTAGATATTTTTTTTTCAAAATGCCAAGGGCATGCGCTAGAATTCAACGAAATCTACAAGGCTAGTATAATCCGTGAAACCCAGCCCTCCCCCCTCTCTCCTCACCTCCAGCTTATCCTTGAACAGTCTCTCGAAATTGGGCTGTAGCGAGAAGGTGAACTGCAGCCAGCCCATGTTCGACGCGTCGCGACCTGCAATTAAATATGAAAAATATGTTGAAAAATTTCGAAAAACCCTTAAATAGTTTATTATAGCCTAAGGCAAGCTATCAATAGTATTTTGCCCATCGCAGAGACTATTCCAAAAAGTTGAAACTATATACCACCTGAATTCGACACAGATCGTCTTAGCTTGTAAAGAAAGTTTTTATTAGAAATTTTTATAATGACCATGAAACGATAATCAAACTCTCATAATCTACAAATATTACAAAAGAATGTTGAAACTGTGACTCACCATGCCGTGATCAAGTAAAACTCTTTTTTTTATTCCTAATCCCACGGTGGAAAAATCAACCCCTCGCTTTTCCAATGAACTATGAATTCAGGATGAAACTCCAACTCACCCTGCCAGAAGTAGACGACGCATTTCACGTTCCTTTTCTATACACGCTATCTCTAATCTAAAACACCTTTCCCTTTTTAACATGCAATATCCACTGCTCGGATAAAAGGGGAACCATTCTGGGCAATATATACAGCTGGCCTTACCAGTGGGCCCCACCTAGCGTTGTCGTATGACTTTAAAAACGCTTGACGTGGATACACCTTTACCTTTACCTGGGCAATTGAGGGAAGTATCTCACCCTGCCAGAAGTAGACGACACACTTGAAGTCGTCGGCCCTGTCTTCATCATTCCTTCCGTGCTCTGACGTACTGCCCGCATCCGAACCATCGTCGTCCTCCTCAGGGAGCACCTGAGAGAAAGAAACGAATTGGTGAAAATTCAAAAAGGAAAGAATACAATATTGCAGAACGTTTAATTCTAACACTTTCGATAAATCACATTTTTTCGCCCGATACGCGTTCCGATGATTACTCATCCGAAATAATCCTCAATATCTCAACTTCGAGAAACGTGAAGCCTCCAAGTAAAGCTGCACCAATTTCAACTTTTCCCCGGGTCATTCCTACCAGTAAAATCTAGGTACACGATCGCGATTCGACAAGAACCTCTCGTTTTGGACACACTAGTTCTTCCAATCAAG
Organism: Pristionchus pacificus; assembly: GCA_000180635.4. Taxonomy (NCBI): domain Eukaryota; kingdom Metazoa; phylum Nematoda; class Chromadorea; order Rhabditida; family Neodiplogasteridae; genus Pristionchus; species Pristionchus pacificus. The sequence goes on from CM026577.1 coordinate 589,698, forward strand.
TCAGATAACTCACTCGGAAAAGAAACCCATTTCTCATCTCATAAAGGAAAGGGTGTATCCACGTTAAGCGATTGACTAACGTAAGACTGTAAGCCCGCTGGTAAGGCCAGCTCACCTCGTATCGGCATAGGAACACGTAGCAGTCCATAGTGTAGAAGGTGCCGAACTCGTGCTCCGGCAGACGGTGGAACTTCTTCCCTTCCTCAAAGGATGAAGGCTTCATTCACATTCAAACTCATTTTGGGGAAGCAATCGAAGTTCACAATATCAGCTCAATATTCTCGCAAAGGAAATATACAAAGATGGTGAAACCCCTGCGCACCATTTAGCAACAAATATTCACGATCAACCTCTATGATGACGGAACTAATGAATGAATTTGGTATTTTAATTAAATTACTTAATTAATAAAATTAAAATAAATCATACCAGGACGAATGACTCTATCAGCTCGAGGTCCTCGTTGCACTCCTGCAGCAGCTCCTCACTTTCCTGGAAAGAGAAGAATGATTGGAATATTATTATTATATTATTATTATTATTATTATTATTATTATTATTATTTCCCAACGTCGCTCGAGGATCTATCGAACCTACGAAACAGATGAAGAACATGAACCCTTAGTGAATCGCCACTCCCCCTTCTAATAAACATATCTGTTTTTTTTTGCAGAAGCAGAGACCGAACTCATTGTCGGTTTCAACATGTGTGATCATTGTAGCAGCAATCCATCTATTGCCTTTTTGGTTACTTTTAAGCATTTCAATTCTCTAACGCACTTTCCACCTTCACGCCCAGGTGTCTGGATATTCTGATTGTGAGTGAGCATTCAGAACAAAAACAATAATAAAGACCCACCTCATAGCTCATGGGCGGTTGCCGGTCGAGGAACAGCGCCGCCAGGTCCGTCTTCATCTTGTCACGCTCCATGATGACCTGAGAACGATCAAAGATTTCATTTCACTTATTGTTAGTCATCGGCCATAAACATATAGAATATATTCAATGAGATGAAAGATAAATCATTATTCTTATTAAACTAAGAAATCACCGTCTTAATGCAACAAGTAGTTCAACATTGAACAAGAGCTCATCGTGAAACCCCACTTTCTCAGAATCATTTCGATTCTGGATTTCGAAAGGAAACCTCCCCCTGGGTCCCTACCAAAATGTCCCCCCTCTCTCTCGACCACTACCAAAATGTCCCCCCGCGCGCGCTACCAAAATGTCCCCCCTACCAAAATGTCCCCTCGCTCCTCCCTGGCCACACTCCTTCCTCCTCCCTGGCCAGGGGGGTTTTGATCTGGCATTACTATTTCGATCAATGATCTAGTGAACTTTGATCGTTCGAATCCTGGATCGAATCCTAGTCCAACTAGGATGTATCCGATTAACAGGATGAATCCGTTTTTCTGGGTATATAAGGGCAGTCTTCAGAGCTAGACGCCACTCGTGCGCTCTCTCTCCCTTTCTCTCTCATTTTCTTTCGAATTGTTTTCGATTAGTATATTTTTAATTGTTTTGTTGATGCAAATTAGTGACTGACTTATTTTGAGATGGCTGCTACATGGAGTGGATTCTCATTACCCAGCAACAAAGGAAATCATAAGATTGCCGCATATCGAATCTGTGGAGATCCCGATTCGATCGTGTCTTACAGATTCAAGGAGAAAGTGGATGGAGACGAAGTTCCGATTAGAAATCGGAAGGCTAAGTATGTGTGTATGTCATGTGAAAGATCCACCTCTCCAGGTACGAAAGTCACGATTCGAGTGTTCTTTCCCGATGATGGACAGTGTGTGTTCCTCTCAAACCCCGCTGATCCATCTCGCCATCGATGTGACTGGACTACTGATGACAAGTGCAGACCCGCAGTCCTTCTTTGTTCCAAGATTGCGTGAGTTATTATATTCAATTTTGGTGAGTACGAATGAAGAAAAGCCGAAATGTTCTCTTCAGGAAGGATTTCTCTAAGCAGAACTCGGAATCTGCAGCTGACGGCCATCTGAAGAACCCCTCACGGGCATACCGGGAGTGCAGTGCGTTGATTGCTAAGAGGGAAGGGCTTGCTAATTTACTTTTACCAGAGGATGTCGACGAAGTGCTCGATCTGTACAGTGGAGGCAAGAACAAGAACAAGAGGAAACGACAGCTATCTTTGGACGTGAAAAAAGTATGTATTGCTTGCGGTTCACCTATAGTAGAACGCGTTTTGATATTTTCGCATCAGACGAATCTGGGGGATTTGATTCAACTAGCGGATCATTTTATTATTGAGAGCGCTTATTCAATTACGATGTCTCGAAATGAAATGCAAAGGCAGTCATTATGAGCGAGAGGGGCGAGGGAGAGTGGTTTCTCTTTTCATTCGAGGTGCGCGCGGCGGCGAGGGGTGGTCGGGAGAAGTGGAATAGGGGTGAGTTTGGGGATTCGGATCCTAGCTAGGGAGATGCTGATACTAGCGAGGGAGATATAGGGGGGGGGGGGAATTAGCGAGGGAAAAGAGAAGAAATGTCTAAGGCTTTAACTTGGATAATTCGCATTGCCGCGTGGCAACCGTGTCGCGGAGCGACACTGCCTTCCGCAGTCATTCTAAATAACGATCTTTTCAGATCTGCTGGTGTCTCAAGAGTGGAGGAGTACGATGCAATTGACGATAACGATATTCAAGTTATTGGCCAATCTGAAACATTCAGAATTTCAGATCCGGACGATTCAAAGAGAATCTACTTGGCTCTACTTGGAAACTCTATCACCCATGATTGAGTTCCATTCGATTATTTGCGACAAAGATCCATCCAATGATGAGATTCTGAGTTACTTAGATAGGATGACCAAATTCTGCCATGAAAAACTTAACTGAAATGTTTCTAAACCTACAACTGGCTGAATTTCGTTATCTTATTTCACTTTTGTTGTTGTGTTCAATTTATTCGCTTCTTTTAATAATATTTTACTTTCCAGAATACGAGTCGAAACGAGAAGAGGAAGATGTGAGAGTGTGATCAGTGAGAGTCGATTAAATAGTGAGAGTTGAGTGAGAGTGCGCAAACGAGAGAGACGATTCTTTAGGCCCATTTAATGCTATTTTGTGATGTACAGTTTTCACACATGCGCTTTGATAAATATTTTTGCCTGTCTCACATGTCGTTATTTGCCACACATACCGAATGGATTTCACAAGAAACTTCACGTTGAACAGTGATCAGACTTTCTGTCCATCATTAGATTAATTCACAACGACGGCTCTTCAAAAATTTTCATATATCACGAGTTCCTAAGTCACTTCTTCCCTCCTGATCTCCTGATCTGACGTCAACGACAGGCTATATGATATTCCGAGACACTCGAATTCTAAGTGCTTTTGAACTCGGAGTCTCCCCCAATTAATGAGTACATCCCTAGTCGGATATGAAAATATCGGTATCATCCCACTGGCCAGGGGGGAGGAAGGAGGGTGGCCTGGGAGGAGCGAGGGGACATTTTGGTAGGGGACATTTTGGTAGGGGGACATTTTGGTAGAGGGGGGACATTTTGGTAGGGGGACATTTTGGTAGTGCGCGCGGGGGGACATTTTGGTAGTGGTCGAGAGAGAGGGGGGACATTTTGGTAGGGACCCCTCCCCCTCCCCATACCTGTGCTAAATACGTGCATGGCGGCTACTCGTACTCTCCCGCCTCTCTCTCTAACCCGTTTTGTCTAGTACACGCGCGGGAGTCGACACTTCTCTGATGTTTGGCCCAGCCGTTTCTCACATAGTATTCTCTCCCTATCGTTCTCATTCCCTACCCCCTACACATCCAGAGCGGTCGTAGCCTGGGCCAAAAACAACAGAGACGTTCCCGGGAGTCCCCCCCCCCCACCTTGACATCGGCTCCCCTCCTCTGCACCGAGTCTGCAGTTCTCGTGAAATCGCACGGGATGACGTCATTCCATCCGACGAACTTCGACTTGAACATGATCGACTCCTCGCCCTGAGAAATTTTTTTCGAAAATGAATTTTTAAAAAAACGGCTTTTATAATATTTTTTTACTGATGACCGAGACAAATCAAATAGCGTGAATGTTCCCTATCTCATAATATCTATGAAACATAAACCCGCTATCATTAAAAAAATCTTTACCATGCGAAATTTAATTGATATTTTAAGAGTATATCTACAGTGATCGCATTGAAGAAAACAACAATGTTCCCTGTACTCATAATATCTACGAAGCGAGGACCACCCGGGAGCTAACTGAGCCCTGCACAATGGAATTGATATTTAAAAAAAAAAGATAAATGCCAACCGAATTGGAGAGAACGATAATATTTCGTAACTCATATTATCTACGAAACATAAACCCGCTGTCATATAAAAAATCGTCGTCCTGTGAAATTTAATTGATGTTGTAAGAATCGCACTGTCAACATAATTGAAGACTCATAATATCTATGAAGCGAGAACCAGCCGTGCGTTGAAAAATCAGGGATCATTTTTGTCCACTCAATCGATACAACGACTAGCAAAAGACTAGCAAAAAGTGTGTGTAAATGAATTAGTCAACCAATGGATAGGAAATTCATTTTTAAACCGATAATTGTTTAATAATAATAAATTCACCTCAGTTTCCCTGGTGACCTGCGTGTAGTCCGGTCGCTCGATCATCCGATGCATCTCTTGCACCATTTTCTGCAATTTTGTGAGTAATTATTATTTTACACCCATGATTCGAGAATCAATTGTACATCAATCATTAATCATTTCTAAGCAATAGAGTGCCACTTCAATTCACCTGTTCAAAAACCCTTGCCTCAACATGTGCAAAGTGCGATAAAAATCAGACTGATACAAGGGATTCGGCGTTTCACGATGGTAGTTTAGCTAGATATAAAGTCTAGATTATGATTATGATGAACAAATGATATGTTAGAAATATACAACAAATTTATCGGACCATCAAGAGACTTCACCCACGCTACGTCCATCAATTCTCACCTATCCGGCCATTTTCTGGAACCTGTCTCACCTTGCGCTTTCATACATAGAGCCCAAGCTACGTCTACTCATTTAAAAAATAAGGACGCAAAGATTCCAGTAATACTGACCTGTCCAGCCATCTTGAGCAGTCTATTGGCCTTCTTGCCCGTCCACAGGAAGATATCTGACGTCGAATCGAGAATGAACACACCCTTCGTGTCAAGCATCTCCTGAATATTACAAATATTTATTATTATTATTATTATTTATTATTGCAATGTTATTATGTTTCCAGATACAGATTCAATAAATTATCCCAGACCAACTCTTCGGTACACGGTGATACGCGGATTCCCCATGTTTAATCCTGCCCAAATTTAACCCTGAGAAAAGCCTTATTATTTTATCATACGAGAAAACTATTGAACAAAACCAAATCCAACTACTTTTCGGTACCCGGTGTATCCCGAAGTTCACAGCCTTAATTTCTGCTTAATTCTCATAAAAAAGAATGAGACATTCATGCAGCACTTCCGCTCTTACAGAACGAGATAGCGTACTGAATTGAGAGAGTCCCTTGCTCACCTGTCTCGCTGCTCCGTGTCGCATCTCAATCTGCGGCAGCTCGATGAAGCCCATCCCGATTTGCACCTGCAATGATCACGTTTCAACCGGGTCATATCAAAATGGGATGCTTTCGTGAGTAATAAAGGTTCCACAATGAAAATTCTACTCCCAATACAAAACGATTCCAGAGTGAGATGAAATTTGCAACGAGGGTATAAGTGTCTCTGATGCTTAATATGCGATAGTTTGTTAAACCATAAAAGTGAGATTATTGTTGCAGACTGGTGATATCTAGCTAGGATGCTGCCATCATTGATAATGCATGGGTCCGTTAGTCATTCAACAAATATTATTCATGTTTCACCTTGGCTACATGATTGACAGCTAAGGGGATAGATGATTGATTAAAGAAACTATTGTAATTCAAACACCACAACGATTCAGGTTATGTGCTTCATGTTTCACCCGCTCGATATATTCGATACTCTCTCAGACCCATGATGATCTCTACTGTGACTTCTTAAATAATAAAAAATATACCTTGTACAATCGTTTCCTCTCCGGGACAAAGTTCTCGGGCACGTGCTCTACTATCGGCTCATCGGGCTTCGAGGGCGAACCTGCGAAGACTAAGTTTCATCACGCTCAGTTGCTCACGCCTGATCAGATTCCCAAGGAGTCACCCTGAAGGCACCAATCCCCAATTCCAGTTGAAATTTCGAAGCTCGCCGTTTTGCGCGTCTGCTACACTTCAAAGCTGCCACAGTCGTTCGTCAATCAGTTTTTTCCTATACAATTTTTAAAAACAAACAGACATAGCAGCCAAAAAAACTGGAACTATGAGATAAGGATGACAGGAATGCTCACTACTGAGGGCGCTATACGGGTCGCCGTCTCGGCACTTCTCTGTTTTTTTGGCCCAGCCTTTCTCGCAGAGTATCCCCTTCCTACCATTCTCATTCCCTACCCCCCTTCACATTCAAAGTGTTCGTAGCCCAGGCCAAAAAACAGAGAAGTTCCGCCGTCTCTTCATTTACCACAATCTCTCGGCTGATTGTGTGATGAAAGAGTATGCAAAATGAACAGACGGCAACCGGTATTGCGCACTCTACTCACCACTGAGGGCGGTCCAGAATTCCTCGGGTGTCCTCAGTTCATTGCACGTCTCCAGCTCGCTCTTGTTCTTGCGGTCGTTCCGGTTGAGTCGCTCCGCGAACAGTCGCGCCTTCGTCGATACTGTGATCTACAATTATGCTTTATTTAAAGGGATTTAGCGTGTTAAGAGTTATTTTTTTTACATATATACCACTGGATCAGTAGTCTTTACGAAATCCGCTGATCTTCATAATACTCTGCAGCACGAATAATCCAGGAGAGAAAAGGATAGAATTAGATTATTGCTATCCTCGTTCCGTCCTTAGTTTTCTCTAATTTGTAAAGGTCGCAATAACCACTTAATCAAAAAAAAACACTCTCGCTGTCTCTTCATACAAAAGTCGTGAAACCCTAATCCTTACATTAATTTCACTCACTTTCCTTTGACACTAATCACACGCTACTTCTCCCTAACTGCTGCCCCAGGAATTTCCGTTTCGTTAACATAAAAAAATCCTGCTCACCCTGGCCTTCCTTCCCGTCCAAATCCACATGACATCCGTCGTGTCCAACAGGAAGACGAAGTTAGGGTCGAGCGATTCCGCCGTCACGGGCACCTTGAATGAAGAAGAACGTTGAAGAGCAACTACTTTCACTTCGGGGGAAATCGTTGAGACTCCTCTGGGCAAACAAAAAGAACTGCACAGAAAGATAACCCTCAGGATCGCAGTGAACTTTTGAAAGGCGTTTTTCAAGCACGGCCCAGAACGTCAAATAATAAAAAAAACATACCGGTTCCATCTCCACCGCGTTGCCGTTCACGTGGCAGCGGTACAATCTGGAATTTATAATATTATTTTTGAGTGATATGTATACGCAATATTGATGTAGAAATCACAACCCATCATCTTATCCACTCCATGAAACTCACAATCACCCAACACTTGATTACACCAAAAACTAGGGACTCAAGTTCTGTCCATTTTCTCTACCGAACTCTAGCACCTCCTATCAAACCCTGCATTCCCTACCGTACCCTTGAATTTCCAACCATAACCCCGCTACCGTATACCTCGTAACCGGTGCCTGCTTTTCGACGGTGAAGAAGCCGGTGGCGGTCCTCGCTCCCTCAATGTAGACGATCTCCTCGCCGAACAGCTCCAGAAACTCGTCCGATTCGTCGTTCTGCTCCTCGCGAATCGTCCTGAATAAGAGTGAAAATTCTATTTTGATCTTTGATCTTTCTCATGATTCGTATCACGTTTCCCAATTAGAGGCGTTATTGGTTGGTCGATTTACCAAAACACTCACACGTTTCCCCATACTTTCAATAAAAATGTGATGCCTATGTGATGCTCAGTTTCAGCAGCTACACAAAGTCCTAATCAACTTGGGCTTTCCCAATATCACTAGGATAGCCAACCCAAAAAAAGTCCATCAACAAGGCACATTCGCTCCGTAATCCCTTAAACTGTCCCTATCTATGATAGCCACCTGCCCAAAAAAACAAACAAAAACAGTCCGCAGCTCAACATCTCTTCCAACTTCCTTGCGGCAGGAACTCTTGTGACTTACGTGCATTCTCCAGATTTTTTTCCTCAACGACGACCTACTAACACCTTCCCCCCTCCCTACCACATTGTAAACTTGTCGACTCTCTCAGTTTCACTGCCCCATCTTATTACCTGCAGCTAGCATTGAGATGGTTCCTCAGCCCGACAGCATGGACGGCTGCGCACATTCCCTTGTCCAGCGTGGCCTTCTCACCCAGCCAGAAGTAGATCGAGTGAGTGAGGGAACCCGATGGTTCCTGGAGAGAGGGAGAAAATCAATATTCACGAGATACGGTAAACAATTTTAGTAGTGAACTTGAATAAGTTTTCGTCAACCACCTAGCTCATGGAAATCGAACCAGGCCAGTCGCTTCCTTTCATAGCTATCTAATGAAACATAGATGCATCTAGATATGGACTGGAAACAATCTAGGAATGAGTGAGGGAACCCGATGGCTCCTGGAGAGGGGAGGAAATCGATAATCACGAGATACGGTAATCAACCTCTCAATCAGTGTCTAGGAGAGAACGATCGAACCAGGAGAGTCGCTAGCTTTCATAGCAATCCAGTGAAACAAAAACGTATCAAGATTTGGACAGGAAACAATCTATTGAAGCGTTGGATTTTTAAAAAATCTTAGCCCACACCAAAAATCAATCAATAACCCAAACTACCGTACCTGCACCGTCCTCAGAACGAGATAGGCGTCGGCATCGTAGAATTGCCCGTGGAATGCCTCGTCCATCAGCGACGGATAGAAGTTCTCGATCTCCCACACCCAGATACCGTCCTCCGTGCCCACCTGGCAATTTAATACATTTTAAAATATTAAGATAAAATAACAGAAAATAACAAAGAGCAGTTCTATTCCAATTCCATGCACATACAAAACCAGATACTAAACTATTCAAGCAATATCAATCACCGAGTTCTGATTTTTGAACTGGGTTGAAGCTTCAGGTTGACTCAGGTTTCACAAACAACTGATACTTCGATCACCATTGAATACATCAATATGAGCCTCTAACGAATCTTTAGATCCAATACAACATACATGAAAAAGTAAGGTGACAAAACACTTCGAATGCTGGTTATATTTATGAAAAAGACCTTGCAAACCGTCTAAATCTACGAAAAACGAGTATGTTTTCAATCCCAGGAGATTGTCGACTAGCAATACAATAACATTAGCCGACCTCGTCCTCGAAGATCTCCTTGTAATCGATCTGCCGGCGGCGTCGATCGATGTCCGTCTGGAAGAGATCAAAGATCAAACTACAGACTAGTTCAAAGAACAAACTACAACCAAGTTTAAAGATCAAAGTTCATACTACAACCTAGTTTAAAGATCAAAGATCATACTACAACCTAGTTTAAAGATCAAAGATCATACCACGAACCGGGTCAGAAATCAAAGATCAGACTACAACATAGTCAAGAGATCAAAGATCAGACTACAAACTGGGATAGAGATCAAAGATCAGGCTATAAATTCCAAACTAACCCTCCAATTGGCAGCCGGTTTCACCATCGCGGCCTCCTCGTTCTCCTTCTCCTCAGCCATCTGTGCGCCGGCGCCCGCGATCTTCGACATGCCCTGAACGAGATTGGAATTTAATTAAGGATAAAATAATTAAAATAAATAATTTAATCAAATCTTGTTTTCAAAAAACGTCTAAACCGACCGCTCAGAATGATGGCGATAGGAGTAAATAAGTGGCGAAATTGTAGTCAAATTCATTACTGTTTTTAAACTTGCGTGGCACCAACGATTGAATGAAATTACAATCACGGAAGGTCATCCATATCTGAAACCTCACCTCACCTATCCACTGATCAGTGGATTTTCTACAGTTTTCCAATCACAACACTAAGTTTGAATCAAAAATAGCAATTCAAATCCGAAATCACTCCTGGGTGATTCTAGTTTCAAATTCTCAATAAGTAAAGAAATATCCTCACCTGTATGACCTTGGAGGCGCCCGATTCGTCGGCCTGATGCCGCCGGCGGCGGATGAAGTCCTTGCGACGCGCCACTGGATCCTGCAATTGAATATTCTGAAGGTGAAGGGAGCTCTCTTGCACTGCTATGCCAGAAAAGGTAGTACTAAAGTAAAACTACTTA